>CM056457.1:14972368-16172368 GCA_029783895.1 Triplophysa bombifrons
GTTTTTTACAGTAAATGAGATGAGTCTGTCTCCAAAAACGTGGTTTTCTTTCAAATATTTTAAATTTTGTGGATATATTGTGTGGTCACAATTATCCACATATGTGTCGACACAGTGAAGACAAAATCGTAAAGGGATAGTTCACCCAAAAATAACTTTCTTCTACAGAAAATGAAGATAATTTGAAGAATGTTGGTAACCAAACAACATTGGTCCTCTTTGACTATCAACACATGGACACAAAACCACTGAGACAATTTTCAATATCTTCTTTTGTGTTCCATAGAAGAAAGAGTCATATACAGGTTTTGATCAACATGAGGGTGAATAAATGATTCAAAAAATGTTGTATGAACTATCCTTTTGACATAAACATATGATGGTAAAAAAATATCTGAGATAAACATTACAAAAAAACATCAGGTGCAAAGCCAATGATGTTTTCTTTAGCAGACAGTTTGCATGTCCTTCTTAGTCTCTTATGTCTACAATTTGATTTAAACAACATGTAAAGTTTTTGCTCCTAATAAAGTTGTATAAATAAATAAATTTTAGTTGTATTTGGCACTTGTTCATAGTTAATTTTGGTCTCTGCTCAAGGCATTTTTAAATCTTTCCTCTTATCCATCTAACTTTCACAGCTTTATGTTACATACTAATGTGTTTTACAATTAATTAGGCCTGTACAACCTAACCTTACATTACACAAACTCCACACACTGCAATGAACTTGTCTGGCAATGCACTAAATATCTCTAATAACGCACTACCTTACTTTAAACCAGTTTTACAATCCACAAAACTCCAAAAACCGTCCTCCACCACACTGCCTATAATAACTTAAATTAGCAAGCTGATGTAATAGCGACTCTTTTTTCCTTTGTACTTATTCCACAGTCTGTTTTAGGCATTAAGATCACACTGGGCAAAACTCTTGTATCTTCACCCAACACTTCTCACTTATCATTGCTTTATAATTCTCTGATAAGTCTATGACTAACTCTTTGCTCAACACTCTCTTTAAATGGTGACAATATAAATAATATTACTTGTTTTATAATCTTCAAATATTCCATAGTTGATGGACTTGAATATGAATGACTGTACTATAAATGTCCGACAACATCAAAGCATTAAAGTGAAAGAACGAGACTCTTGGGCATCACGGGACAACAGGACCAACACACAATATCAAAACAAGCATTCACCAAGTAAACACATTTGTGCAAGCTCATGGATCACATAAGAACAGCCAATGGCTGCAATGCAAATAGGGATGTGCAAAACCACATCATTCAAGAAGTCGGCCAGTTGCTGGTTTGCTCAAACCACTAGTATTAATATGATTTTTAGAGTACACTTACAATACTGTAAAATACATTTGTGCATTCAAAAAAGACATGTTATTAAAGTATACATATTTCAACTACTCACTGTAGAAGTGGTTGTTTCAATGGCATACATTTTAAGACATATTTTAAGAAATATATACAAAAATCCTGAAAAAAACAGTTAGCTTCATAGGCTTTTAGAAAACTAGTCATCTAGTCAACAATTCTGACCCATCCCTATTTGCAAAAATGAGAAAACATGTGTTCTTGCATGACAGCAAAACGGGACCTTTTTAACAACATTTAAATGTGTGAAATGGTTCACTGCATTGTATAAACAGGTACTTCATTGCTGTTATGTGTCAATGACTGTTATGTGTCAGTCACAGCTGCCCATTCATATGAGTGAGATGGATGTGATTCTTTGATGGCTTTGTGAATGTGTAATGGGGTCGTACGTGCTGTCGCTGTCTGGTGCTCGGGTTAGGACGCTCTGAACCAGCCCGGTCAGACTGGCTATCTGCTTTTCCATTGCCTCCATACGATCCCTGCTAACAAGAGAGACGGAAATATATAAGTAGAGTAGACTTGTGGTCAAGGGCACTTTTTCTCTCTCAGCCTGTAGGAACACTCCCACACAATGAACCAAATGTTACACAATGTACAAATGGGACACACATGTACACATTTTTTACATGCTCACTTTTACCATTGCTTACCGTGAATCCGTCTCGCCCCCAGACAGTGGCGACCCAAATCCAGGTCCCTTACTTCCATCTACTATGGGTTCAGAGCTGGAGCTGGGTCTGGACTTCGGGCTATCCACAAAAACAGACGAAGAAGTGGAGTCCTTACGGAAGGTCTGTCTCACAGGCGACCCTCGGCTCGGAGACCCGGTGAACAAATCCCTGTCACGTAACTGCACATCGGGAATCTTCTGCGGAGATGATGGCGGCATACGAAAGCCCATGCCGAGTGTAGAGCTGGTGCCGTAGTTATCGGAGTACAGAGAACCTCCAGGTTTATACAGGGAGTCCTCAAGGTCTCCCTGCAGCGCTGCAGCCGAGTATGTGCTGAGGGACCTCACCGAGCCCCTGCGGTACAGCCCACCCGACACTGGAAAACCAAAGGGGTCGGCGATGGTAGCCAGGGACTGAGTGGATGCGATGCTAAGCCGCCCCTCATGCATCAAGCTGTATGGGTCAGCATACAGCCCCTCGTTCTTCAAGAGAACCATGTTCTTACCAGACATCTCTTCATCGGGTTTGACATCACGCCTCTCCAGTATGGCAGATGAGGAGGTGGTGAGGCCTTGAGCCTGTCCGTGAGATGGTGATTGGTGGTGGGACGGATGCTGAGGGCCCTGAGGGTGACCCTGACCAGCAAATGAAGGAGGGCGGCCTCCGCTGTAGGACAGGCGAGAGCGGGAAGGAGATCCAGAGGAGGCAGAGGCAGTGGAAGAGGGCAGGGTGTTGAGACGACGAGTAGGTGATGAGTCTCTGGAGCTGTACACCATCTCTCTCTAAAATAAAAATGACAGAGAAACACATGACGCTGAGCAAGTTCATGAATGTCTTTAGAGAGAAACAAGACTGAAAACATGAATTATGCCATGGAAGGAAAGCCGCTTGTATCCACAACTTTCGATAAAGTGCACTAAACAATAAAATTAGGTGCAATTTATGTTTTAAAAGAGTGTATGCATATTTCGTCAAGCACGACAGACGTAGCCTTACTGACACATAAATAAATATAATTTAATATATAGAATATTTATATTTATAATTTTACATAAAATGTAAAGATTGAATTGAAACTATCTTTAATTTACCAATAAACCTATAATGACAAAAACCATAACTTTTAACCCAAAACATTTTGATTCAAATTGTCCTACCAAAAATTGAAATCTATTGCTGGCCAGTAAATTAAAGTGATCGTTCACCCAAAAATGAAAATTCAGTCATAATTTACTCATCCTCTTGTCATTTCTAACCTGTATGACTTTCTTCCTTCCTCAGAACACAAAAGAAGATATTTTGAAAAATGTTGGTAAGTGGCCCCTATTCACTTGCATTGGTTTTGTGACTATGCAATATAAATGAACGGGGTCCAATGCTGTTACCAACTTTCTTCAAAATATCTTCTTTTGTGTCAAAAAGTCTGAAATGACAAGAGGGTAAGTAAATGATGACAGTATTTTCATTTTTGGGATCACTTTACGGCTCAATAACAGCAGAAGTGAAAAGAATCCTTGGCGGTTTAGCAAGAAACTGAGACAGGAGCTCTAGACTCATTGTCCTCATTCCCTCTTTTCTCGCTCATTCTTTCTTTTCATCGGTCTGTAATACAACTCTGGGGGACTCCATTCAACCTATTCACTCTTCGACCAGCACAAAGCTACTGGCATAACATTGGATTACACGACAGTAGTATTCAGATTCTACCGCCACTTGTGAACACACATACCTAACTTTTTAACAATGAGCAGAGCAAGACAGTTTCTTCATTCACAAAACAGGAAACTACACTCATTCAATATGTCATATTGCCTGCTTTGTTGCCTCTCTGTATCTCAGTGTTGGACCTCTTATTTCCTGCTTCCTGCATATTTTTCATAAATTTCATATCTCTACTTGCATTTAAGCCTTAACTTTTTTTGTTTTATCTTGGGGCTATCATCCATCTTGTTTATATCACTTTTTTATCTCTGCTCTCAGTGTTACGAGAGAAGTCAAATGTGCTGAAGCAATACCGGTCTGTGGCTTATGAGACCCAGACTTTTGTCTGGGTCTTTCAATGCAAAAAAAATAGGTTTGGCTATTATTTTGACAGAACCTGACACGTACACACAAACAGCAAAAAGCCTACAACATGTACTGTATATTGTCACTTTAGCCTTACAAATTTTATTCTGTACCAGTGTATTCAGCATTATTTAAAGAAGATTTCAAAGCAGCATTACTGCGCATGCATGCTTTTGTTGTCCATACTTAACTTCCGGTACACATCCACAAAGAATAAAGTCCCCGCAAATTATTTATGACAACTATCAAAAAAAAGAACAAGTAAATAACATTAGCAAGCAAGTTAAAACTATGTCTAGCCAGTATTATTTTGGGTTACCAGAAGAACCAATACTTGGCTAAACTTAAATGCGACAGTTGTACTACCCGTTCAACAAATTGTTAATTAAAAAAAATGTATATATACGAAAAAAATTCAACAAATTGTTTATCTAATGCAATTATTATACAATAAAATTTCAATATAATTGAATATTAATATAATTGGTTATATTACAGCTACGAGCCAGACCGATCAACGAACACAGACCGGAAGTTAACTTCAGGCAAAGGCACGTGCGTCCGATGAAACCGTCTACAACATCTTGGTTTCCATCCAGTTTTCATGAATAATTTCTGAGATTTTACAGTTTCAACAAAGCAATTAAATTGAAAGTGGTTAAAGTGAAATTATCTTCACTGCAGGTAATAACTTTGCCACCGTCTTGATTTTACTCAAAAAATAAGGTAGCAATTAGTCTAGAGTTTTCAATTTTAGTTTTTTGAGATTTTTCATTGTAAATATTTTTTCAGGGCTCTTCTAAAGAGGGAAAAGCAGCAAAAACACAATACAAAACAGCACAAACAACAAAGTGCATACACGGCACACTAAGAGACAACGAACAGAATCCTTTAAAGACATCCACTGACTCATGTCTAATGCTGATGGGGTTGGTTTGACACTCTCAGAGGTGTAGATGGTAAAGACATCTCACACAAGAGCTGAACATTTGATCAACAGAGTGACGAATTGCAATCACATTTCAAAGTCAAACCACATCAAGCTCCTCTGGTAACACAAGCCTCAGAGTCCCTGAGTGATACGAGAAAAAAAGCGTGCATAATTCAGAAACACCCAAGTTCAAGAACATCGACATCTGAAAGACATCGCTCACCAGATCAAACGATGCCACTTTTAAGGGGTACAACCCTTTAGAATTTAAAATACTCAAAGACGGCAGTGACGCTGAATTCAAGGTTAGGTTAGGGACTTTGATGCTGGGAAGTAAACTACCAATTCTTGTTATTATGACAACATTGTTTAAATATGGATCATGCCTTGGTGGATTCTTTTACCCATAAGCCCATGCTGGGACAGCAAGAATTGTGGTTTACAATGACAAACAGACTGCAGTTATTAAATGCAGGGAGGAGCGCTCACCCTGAGGTCTCCGTTGGCCAGATGTGCCGCAGGGTAGGAGGCGTAGATGGGCTCTTTGCGGTAGATTTTAATGATGCTTCTGTCCTGTATATCCCTCACGTCCTCTAGCTCGTAGAAGACATTTCTTGCTTCGTCTTTGATCAAGATGGCCGTGTTGGGGGACTTCAGCATTCCCGCCGTCAGCTTCTGAGGGAACATGTGCACGATGAGCGCGTGTAAGGTCTCCAAACTGTTGAGCTCGTGAGTGATGTGAACACGCCTGGTCTCATCTCCAAACTGTAGGAAGAGGACACCTGAGGAGAGTGAGAAAGAAAAAGCGAGAGAGGTATGAAGTTATCGTCTCGCTTATCTTATTGTCATAAGTTTCTGCTGGTGGTCCGGAGCCACCTGCTGTATGACCATAAATCTTCTTCTGGGTAGCAGTTCAAAGATCACTTTCCTAAAGATCACCAACCAAACTTGCAACATTGCAAAAACAGTCCCAAGATATATTTTTCGTCATGGTAACCATGACTGAAAATTAAAGGTGGGCAAGACAATCTGTTGAAGGTCATGTAATCACAGTTGATTCTACTGCTGTAATTAACTCAATGCTATATTAATGTCTTGTTAACGGCCGGAAAACAGTTTGTGGCAAAGCAAAATGTCATCTTCACTCAGTAGTCAATAAAATAAACATTTTACAGACGTGGGATTATATGTGGTAATTGAAAAATAAAACATTGAGATACAGGCTACTGTATATTAGACTAATGTATTCAACTCTTTGTTGAAATGTATTTATACCTCAGATGAAAATAACTTTAAGGAAAATAATTGGCTTGTTTTGTGTAATGGATACTTAATTTCTGGTTAAACCTCAGAGTACATTTCTGGATGACATGTGGGACCTACTGCAAATTACTGTTTGCATTTCAACAAAGCTTTTTGATTCCCATTTGTGCCCTGAAACTGTTGCAATTCCTCTAAAGGCTAAAGCGTAAACAGTGTTTTGTGCTCGCACATCAGATTAAAATTGTCAAAGCGAGGCAAAATAATTTGTTAATAAGAGCTAATTTAAATGAGTCAGGGTAACAGTTTAGTTTAATAAAATAACTTTAATTGAACTACAGCAGGCTTAAAGTGAACTTGTAAATTGGGGTTGACTCAGGTCAGTGAATTAGATAAATAAAACAAACTTTGCTTTTGTTTATAGACTTTCCATGACTTTATATTGTATGACAGAAGCAGAGAACCACAAAAATCGAACTAGAAATTGAAAAATCCCAGCAGAACCACCGTGTGTGAACATGCATGCTTTAGACAACTTTGTAAAATGTAAACAATGGTCCAAACACCATTCCAGTTTCTTTTTTTTATAGTTCCACAAATGTCATTAAATCTTAATATAATAAACCTGGAGGTTCTCTGTACTCCGATGTCTACGGAACCAGCTCTACGCTCGGCATGCGTATTAATATTACTACCTGGAGAACGAAGTTTGTTCTGGCTTGCAGAGCGGGATAGAGGAAGGCTCTGACGGAAGCGATTCATGCGGTTGAAGCCCAGTGGCATGTCGGCTTCTGACATGGTCTCCAGAGACTCGGCGGAGGCGAAGGACAGTTTAGACGCCTGGTCTGCCAAACCTGATTGTGTAGACTGGGAATGACGTGGACTGCGGCTCTATAAGAGAAACACATCGAGATACTTTTAGAGTGTTACAACACATTGTTTCTAAATGAAAATGTTAAAAAGATCTAACATTTCTAGTTGTTCAATCACAGTCAATGGTGACAATACTATTACATGGGCTCAACCTTGCCATTGTTAGCTCTGTTCTCTACTAGCTGACCTACATAAAATACAAGCACTTTTTCCAATGTTTTTCTCTCCTCATACACAGATCAGATTGTAATATTCAGTATACTTATATACTGTAAATAATATGATTATAAGAGATTAGCTAAGGTTAGCTCAGGGGTTGCAACTATAATTTTAAAAGATAATGATTAACATAATTCATTTTCTTACTCAATGATTTTACCACATTGTGCCAACATTATATTCTGAACATTACTTTATTACGGCGCAAAGGCCAGAAGCAAACAACCACCAATTCCACCTGCACAAAGCAAAGCAGTTAAAAAAACCTGCTCTTGTCTGTGCAAACGTGCAATGACAGGAAAACCCGCTAGACAAATAAGTCTCTGTGGACGTATCTGACACGCTAACAATGACATGGAATGCACATTCTCTTGTTCTCTCTAGTTCGACATCAAAGTAAATATGGTCACTGTGAAATGCAGAAGTGTGGAACTGTTGTCAGATGGCTCTGTAACATCGCTGCGGTTGTTTTGTAGTATTAAATGAAGGTGGTTCACAAAACCTCATGGTGAGCTTCACAAGTCTGAGACAACTGTAACTAGCTATGGGGTGCACTCGGAAAACCAGGATGGTTTGTGGGGCATCACCATCCATCATATCAATTCTTCTTTTAGAGCAGAAAAAGGTTCCTCCCCAGGAGCTCCTTCGGATCACACATAATGACAAAAGTCAAACAAAAGTTTAGCTAAAAAAAATATATTTTGCAGGATTTCTAAATCGTGACAATCGTCAGACAAAGCTCAGACACATGCACACGTAACTGCAGAAATAGTGCTGTGGCCTTACAGACACTCTCTGAAGGGCCTGAGGTGAGCTGATGGATGACCACCTTGTGTATCTGTAATGGGGTCATTTATCCACAACACTGACCAGTCTGGATACCACAAATACACTAGCACATGTACACACATCTAAAAAAAAAACAGAAAGAGTCTACATAAAAGTACGTCACTTCAGAATTACACCTTCAGAATTCCTCTACTAAAACTCGATGGACTCCTCAGATCACTCATGTAATGAAGAGACATCTCTCTCTCCCTCACTCACTCTGGCTAATGCACTTTCAAACGGCTTTTTGTCAAATGCTGTAAACACGTGAGCTCTCACTCTCCATTCAGATTTGTATTCCAGTCAATAAACGTGTCAGTGTGTGTGTCACATTACCTGCCTGAAGTGCCTGTATTTTCTGAATAACACGGAGTCAGGGATGCCTGTAGACTTCACTGCCCTCAATGGGTAATAAATCTCCAACTTCACCACACACAAACAGACCCACACACACAAACACACGCACACACTTCTAATCTGTTCCAACAGCAGTGAGGGGGATAACTTTATTGCCAAAATACATCTGAATACATGAAATGGAGGTCACGATCTGATAGAACCATACAGTGTGTATGTATATTATAATAAACACACACACACGCAAATTCAAATAAAATATCCACAATAAGAGAAAAAATATAAAATAAAGTAAATATCACTGATAAACATTAATATTTTGAGTACCTCACTAAAGAGAAAATCTGTGTCCAAAAAGAGAAAACTCAGACACTAAAGAAGTGTAATCCACAATGCATAAAATTTAAGTCACAAGACATATTGTTTATAAACATCCGAGGTTTCTCTTTGATGGAGATCTCAGATGATTCATTAGTTGACGTGTTCAGAGTGATGGTAGTAAATGGATTTGGCTTTGCTGTCTATGACAAATGAGCATGAGCAGAAGTCATGACTGAAGCTCTATGATCTCCCCACATGTACTTCATTGAAGAGATTCATGGAAGGAGGATTAGCGCTTAATAAATGATCCAGATATTGCACATAAAGATGGAATTGAGACTACGGAAGAATTTGCTGGAAGAACTCTCGTGAGAATGAGGTGAGAAGAAGTGAAATGACCGACACCATTCAATGACCTTACAATTGCTTTTAGAACCTCACTTAAATATTAACTTATTCAAACAAGTTTCTCCACAAATTGATCAGGAGGAATAATTTAATCATACTGTTTAGAAGAAACAACTGAGATATTATTAAAGTTACTATTGAAATCAAAAATAACTTTAATGTAATATTGCAATGTTTCTTACAAATGTTAAAACTGTGGAGATCTTTATTTCCTTTAAACTTATGTTTCCCTCATAATCTTTAATTAAAAACTACATCTTTTCTCTGCCAAACATGTCTCAGCCTGTGGGTGGGACTATACTGACTGTCCAATGACCAGGCTCTTAACTTCCGATGATCCAGAGCCATTGAGAGACAGAGTTGAGCCAACAGAAGTTGGAAAATTTCTTGTGTCACGTGATTCATGGAGCCTTCAGATAGTTCCAGGAGGGTATGTTTTCTATTTAAATGATTTTTTCTTAATTATTTTATTCATTACGTCTTTAAATGGGTTAAAAGTTACAACGCATTGGAATCGAGTTCCCAGCCCTAATACATCTCAATTCAAAATAAAACACAACCACGACTACCATTTCATGCTCACTTTAAGATATTTAATTTAATTTAATTTATGAATTTATCTTCATATTAGTATAAATGAAAGAGGTGTGTTCTGAATACAGAGTGAGTTGATAATCCATGAAATCATTAAACTAAAGATATGAACTATTATAAAGATAGAAAAGAAATGATAGACAGAAACACAATAGGTGGACAGAAAGATAGAGAAAAAGAGAGAAAAAGTAATCACACTTGAGAATAATGTCTGTCTCTCTCGCTTGCTATTGTTACCTAAAGGTTGGTGAAGGCATAGCTGAAATTGCTCTGGCAAATTGCAGTAGATTGTTGGTCTATTCAGTCCTTTGCTGAGTGGAGCAGAGAAAGCAGCAAAATAGTAAGCTGGTAGGTGGTCATAAAATGGCGGCATTCACTGCACTTATCATCGGGGACTAATAACAATGCTAAATGTTAAATTGATAAGGACCCAGTAAGAAAAGTGTGAAAATGGATGAGCCCACCACACCTTCACTCTCTTCTGGAGAACAAGTTGTTAGCCCGGTCTTCTTAAATACTGACAAATGTGGCATTGTGCAAAGGTGCACTTTGAAGTCTCTGTTCATCTATTGGTAAGGCAGTGCTATTAGGTACTTGTATTGAATGTGTTAAGGCATCACAAACAAGATAAAGTTATACATCACAATACTGATGCCATTGATTCCGTACCATTGACTTATCAAAGGGAAAATAGTTTAGTCATACTATATCATGCCGAAAAACTGCACCGACATTAAACTTCTCGACCGATAGCCGATTATTTAGAGTGATATCTGCCGACACAGATCCTGAAGATTAAATTGATATTTCTTAGCTTCTGAATGTTATTATTTCTTATTACAAAGCTCGTTGGAATCCATGACTCTCATTGGCCAGTCGTGACATTTGCAGGTTCGTTATTCCCACATAACAACCGTTCAAAACTAATAACAAACAGTAACACAGATGCTGCAACTCATTTTGACAAGTACAGTTTAATATTACACAACAAAATTATATAAATGTGTATTAATAACATATATGACATTATATTTACAAATGATTAAAGCAAATTGCCTGTTGGTGACATTTGAACATCGTTTCTAACCTTAAAACTGAAAGTAAACGGCTTTTCTTTATGGAAGGTCTGTATTTGGTAAAAATTAGCTAATAAAATATTTCAAAATCATGCCCAGTTTTTTTCTCATGTGGCAAGTAGCCATGTTATAAGCGAGATAATGTTCAAGAAGCCAGTTGTTATCGTGAAATAAGCCCCTTCAATGTGATACAAGACCCTCCACTTCGCATCGGTTCCTGATCACACTGTCGAGGTTTATTTCTGCAATAACAACCGGCTGCCTGTACATTATTCCTTAGATACTGTATAATGACTATTATTATTGAACATCAAACTGATGATGTTTTTATGATGTTAAGATTTTCTATATGCAGAGCACAAATTCATTATATCACTCCTAAAAACATTTACCATTTTGAAAATGACTAAATTCCAGTCATGCTTCTGATAAGCGACAAAATGTGCTAGCCTCCCTCCCTCACTCAGGGGATTTGGCTAAAGCCATTTGAAATGTAAGCTAATTCCAGGAAGAATATAGCGTGAAAACTGTTCATGAATCAGCTTTACTGCTCGGACATGAAGTCTTTACGGAACAAGGAATGGTGGTTGAAAAGAAACCGACCAACAAACCAGGACTCTGACAGTAATTTGCAGAGAGGCTAATTTTATGTGGCGTAACCAGCCAGGGGAGACGTTTGCTTTTAACAAGCGTCTGTTTTGGGGCTCAGCATCTGCACCTAAAGGAAGAAATAACTTGCAAACATCTGACAATCCATCTAACTGTGACAAGAACAAGCAAATGGGACCCAGAATAGAACAGAACATCAGTAGAGAGGCTAAAGAAGATGAGACGAGATCAGACAAGAACTCTTGTGGGCTCATGTTATGTTCGTTATCCATATAAAAGGTCTCCTGACCTTTTCCGCAGAAAGTCAATAATCCCAGAGAGCAATTATAGATAATAGTGGAAATATAAGAAAATATATGAACTAGAGGCTTTAAAGTATACTATAATGTTATATGCGACTTCCTAAATCTTATATATCCAATACAAATCTTAAACATCTTTCTTATAAATCACAGTATGCATCCGTTTTCAGAATCAATGTATCAGATGTTAAATCTTGAAAAACAATATTAATGCCATACACAGAGTTAAATGTGCGTGTCTTTTGACAGGCGTGTAATGTGAGTAAATAAGAGTGAATGTAAATGAACAGAATGAATCACATAACTGAGTCTCGCACTTATGAAATTGTTTACCACAGCCTGAGGCCGCTTCCTGTATCCTTTTACAATTATAGACACCTTTCAACATAATCACATCTACATATAATAGACTTTTTTCATATAACACACTATCATTTACAAAATGGCACAAACAGGGACCAAAATGTATTTTGCCACAACTGCCAGTGGCAAGTGAACTGAGATCCAGCTTTAACAATACCCAGCTGGGCATGAATCTATATACAATTGTGCTATAGAGACAAACAGAGCTTTATAACAGTATCAAAGCTATAAAGCACCTTAAGACGTTAGAGTTTTATGGGTATATTGGAAAACTGAAATGTGACCGAGAGAGATTAAGAGACAGAGAGAGATTAAGAGACTGAGAGAGAGAGATAGAGAGAGAGAGAGAGAGGGAGAGAGAGAGACGACAGCAATGAGATTTAGAGGATAAAAGCCAGTGAGGCAGATCATGACACATCCCTAGCATGATCCATATACTGTATCAGTGACTTTAACACACTCAGCATGACAGAACAGTAAATCTGAATTAGGACATACATAAGGATCATTTAAGCATTTTACAATTATATAAACAATTTTACCCCTAAAGCAAAGTTAACCCATATACACAAAATGGATGCAGAGGCTTATCCCATACAAATGTTGAGATACACTACAGTTCATAAAGTACAGGCAGCACAAATGACCCATTAATGACAAAATTGGCGACATACAGGTTGCACGCATACACACATATAGAAAAAGTCAAAACACTGACCTTAAAGCTCCAGTAGTTTGGCTGTTGCTATGGAGAGAGAAAGAGAGAAAAGATAGGGTTACTTAGACGTTCTCTGTGTGTGGTCACACCTCATGCACTGCCACCATCTCTAACCAATGACATCTCTGGTGATAAAACATTTGAGAAGAGATAGACAAAGACAGAAAATGAGAGATAGAATCAGTGATTTCTCTAGTTTTTGACATTTTCAAAAACCCAAATGTAATTAAAAGCAATATTGTATAAGTTAAAACACTAACACAAAGTGTCACGCAAAAAAAACGATACCTTTTTTGTCGATTTTTTTTACAAAAAATGTTGTACCTTTTTGAGTACATTGTTGTACCAAAAGATTTATTGTGTATCTTTAAAGGTATAGTTAAATGTAACAGGTATAATAATGCACCAAAAGTAAAAAAAAAACATATATATACATGTTAAGGTACAAAAAGGAAGATGTACAGTTTTGTACTTTTTCTGACAGTGTATTAGTCAATAAATTATTATATTTTACAAATGGTTTGTTTCATTATTGTTTTATTTATATTTTATCGGGATAATAAAATAGGTGTTAAGTACACAAATAAGAATATGCTTGATTTTGGTAGAGGATGTCCAACTTCTGCATCCATACAAAATCTATTTTGTTCCAGCGTGGTTTTGGACCATGCTCCAAAAGCAAAATTAAATATTTATTCTTTATTCCTTAGTTTTATACACTACCGGTCAAAAGTGTTTGGACACTTACTCGCTGACATATTAATACTTTTTTACATTTTAGAAAAGCTTATCAAAACTGTAGAATAACACAAAGGGAACTATGAGGATTGTGTTTCTATTAAAACAAAATATAATTTTGGCTAAAATTTGCTGAAATGTTTTCTCGCCATTTTCTCAAGCAAAAGAGTCCAATAATGCTTTTTAAAATTAACGGAGTTCCCATCTATTCTCTTTTTTTAATGACATCTCTTTTTTCATTATTTAGTCATAGTAATCCATTTGAAAGTGATTTTTTATTTAATCAAATTGTATTAGTTTCTAATGAAAAAAGTTTATATTTGCACAATTATATTTTTGTTTGTAAAATTCAATTCAGACATTAATGCATCATCAGATGAAAATCTTTTTAAGACAATGAGAAACATTTAATTCAAAGGTCCAAAAACTTTTAACTGGTAGTGTATTTTTTCAAATTATGTTTTAATCAAATTTATTTAGTCCAAGTGACCTTGGACCCGGCTGTAATGCCTTCAGTGTGAGGCATGACATGGAGCAGACGTGTTGGCCTTCTAAACTCATCTGAATGAAGGTATTTGGAGGCTTATTCTTCTCTCACCTGCCCATCGGCTGCCCTGTCAGACTGACTAACTGACAGGATTGAAGTAAACGAGAAAAGAATAATTAAAAAGATTCCCTCTGTCTGCTGTCTTGGCATGCTGCCCAGACCCATCAATCATAGCAAGATGGGTCAGGTGTCTGCAGAGGTGCCCTCACCTATCGCTGCCATTAAATCTGTGAATTTCACTTTTACAGACAGTCAAAAACGTCAACAAGCAAGTGTAATACTGATGTCGCAGTGTCTCTCTCTTCATCTGTCTGTTGTTCGATGTTGTTTCTTGTCACTTTAACGTTTTGGTCTCTCTTTCTAACTGTTGCTCACTGTCTCTCTCACTTCCTCTAAATACAAAGTAAAATACAATAGAATAAAATTGGTATGTGTGCACATATACACTCACCTAAAGGATTATTAGGAACACCTGTTCAATTTCTCATTAATGCAATTATGGTGGTGGTGTAATGGTGTGGGGGATGTTTTCTTGGCACACTTTAAGCCCCTTAGTGCCAATTGGGCATAGTTTAAATGCCACGGCCTTCCTGAGCATTGTTTCTGACCATGTCCATCCCTTTATGACCACCATGTTGCCATCCTCAGATGGCTACTTCTAGCAGGATAATGCACCAGGTCACAAAGCTCGAATCATTTCAAATTGGTTTCTTGAACATGACAATGAGTTCACTGTACTAAAATGGCCCCCACAGTCACCAGATCTCAACCCAATAGAGCATCTTTGGGATGTTGTGGAACGGGAGCTTCGTGCATCCCACAAATCTCCATCAACTGCAAGATGCTATCATATCAATATGGGCCAACATTTCTAAAGAATGCTTTCAGCACCTTGTTGAATCAATGCCACGTAGAATTAAGGCAGTTCTGAAGGCGAAAGGGGGTCAAACACAGTATTAGTATGGTGTTCCTAATAATCCTTTAGGTGAGTGTCTGTATTTGAGTGTGTCCAAGCATTTTTCCTTAAATTTAGCAGAACAAACACTCACATATCTTAGTGGACTATCGTGGACTATTGTTTTAATACTCAGCTAGCTAAAGATAGTTTCTACAACCTGCTCTTATACAAAAATTTAGCTTTTTTTCGATGATAGTTAAAACAATTTGTATGCTGCTTGGACAGGAGTTTTCATCATAAGGACATTTGTTTTGTTACACAGAGCTAATGATTTTTTCACCCCTCATAAAAACCTTGTTGCATTTCAACTTTGCATTATTTAGTATGTTTATTAATCAGGGCTGTTGGTTGTAGCTATTTTACATTTTACTATCCTTGTGGGACTTTTGGTCCACACAGTGTGAGCAAACATGACCAACACGCATGCCCCACGGTTTTAATTAAACCTCATAAACACAAATATTCTTCTGATACAAGACAGTGGATGTGTGAAATAGTGCTAACAAACTTGTGTAGAAGTCTAATGGATCAGCACCTCTGAATAATTTATGTGCAAGTCTAGACTACATAATGTAATGAAATGTGCATGCATGTGCGCGTGTCTACATACATTTAGAAAAGAAATATCTTAATTGATAAGCAGGCACCATGTAAAGAGTTTCAAATTAAACTTACTCAGTTTTAACTTAAAGTTTCAAAGCGTTTTGCTTCATTTTACATTGCAAACATACTTTAGATTATCAAAGATGAAAGGCACAAACACAAGTGTTTAAAAGTGAATCAATTCCCTCTATACAAGACCAGCGTTTAAATAACTTCAGCAGTTTGATGTCTACATCGGATAGCAACTGCTCATATAACAGTTGTTTTGAATTGTGATAAGAGGTTTTCCACAAAAGCAGTTCATTTAGCCTACTGAAGCTTACATCAATTAAAAAACACCTTCTTGTCTCCTTTTCAATGTAGGATACCGTTGCATTCTGCTTTATTTGTCTAACCTTGGAGGCTCTTCCTAGGGGAGGGGCTTCTGTCCTAACCTCACTGAACCGATAAACCCGCCCAAACTCCTCTTCTCAAATGTGCGGCTCAGCAGGTTGACACTAGTTTTGCATTCAGACATTGTTTTTATTTTGTAATATAGAAGACTTTACCTACGAAAACTTTAATTGTAGATTATCTTCTTTTAAATATCTTAGAGCTTGGAAATCTAAAGTTTTAAGGCTTCTCCAAAACAAACAATACACAGACACACTGCACAAGGTGTAATCTTCTCTCCAAAAAAAGAACAATTCTTTTGGTCAGGATTTGTGTGCTACTGATCTCTGGGAATCTCCCCTGCCCTTCTCAGATGACCCTGTCTTTATTGTGTTATAGAGCAGGTTTAACTGGTTGCCCTGCCTCTTTTAATGGCCGATGCTCCATAGCCCTCCAGGAAGAAATGGGTCATATTCAGGGGCAGGGTTTTACCTGTGGGGATTTATTTTAGGTTACCTGATGTCAGGTGCCACAAACCGGCAGATGGACCTGCTGCTGCCAGGTGGTGTTCTGTTACTCAACAACAGCCTGGATGAAGCCAAGCTTTTTGCACAGTTCTCAAAGAATCCAGTGGGATAAAGAGTAGCTTTGATAGAGTCAGAGATTTAAGTGCCTACTTTTGGACATCATTGCAATATTAATGTCTCCCAGTATTAGTTTCAAACCAAAACCCTCTTCTGATATGTGACTTGGCTTCCTCTTCAGTGAAAGTAAAATTCCAAATATTAAATTGTTTTGAAACATTTTGTTTTTTAAACAAAGCTTTAAATGTATAAAACATTATTTTTAAGTAATGTATTTATAATAAATAATTGCTTCAGACTAACTCAAAACTCAACTCTTAATAAAACTCAACTGCATAAAAAAAAGAAAAAAGAGTTCCCTCAACAGAAAGTAGAAACCGGTTAGAAATGGTTAGAGACAGCTAAACAAAGACACACCCCCTTCCCAGTGTCCTGCCAATGTTTTAAACACACAGCAAAGTCACCTGACTGCTTCTAAATCACTGTGATGTGACATTCACGATCCGGCGGTAAATTTCTCTCTTTAGCCTTTGTTTTTGATAACTGAACTAACTGATGTCATCATATTGATAATAATTGAGAAGCTATATTTTAATTTATGCACCGAAGAGCCGGTGGACTGTTTCTTGTAGATGTTATATTCCCCTAACAAGCAGAATTTCAAGGGGCAATGTGAGGCCAGCGTCCTCTGTTGCTAAGAAACAACAGCAGATGAGGGGTAATTGGTTGTCAGGACCAGCAGAAAAGCAACAGAACCTTTAAGAGTTAATAAGTGTGCAATATGAAATGTTTAAATTTCTGTATTATGTTACACAAATGTTTTCCTTGTGTGTTAAAAATAAAAACGAGGGCTGTCAAGCGATTAATCGCATCCAGAATAAAAGTTATGTATACATTATATTTCTGTGTACTGTGCATATACATTTTGTTCATTCGTGTATACATATTTAAAGGATATTTACATGTAAACTGTATATTTATTTATAATTTAAATGAGATATATATGTATACATTTTTATAAACTTTTTTTATTTTCTATTTTTCTATATACATCTATGTGTATGTTTTTATAAATATCAAATGAATATGCACAGTAAACAGACATTTATTGTGTAACCATAACTTTTATTCTGGATGCGATTAATCGTTTGACACCCTTGTTTTTATTTTTAACACACAAGGAAAACATTTGTGTAACATGATAAAGAACTTTAAAAAAAATCTCTGAATGTGATCAATCGCGATTAATCGTTTGGCAGGCCAAATAAAAACGTTCACTTTATTGACATACATAAACAATCACATTTAATTTCTCTCTCCTTAGTTCACCCAAACCACTTGTAGAAATAGAAATACTAGAGACAAAAACACACATCACCACATCGCATTTGAATATGCTTTTTGTCTTATTTTAACATACTAATCTGATCAGATACATCCTGGACCACATCGAACGGCATCTACTAGCCTGTCAATCATCCATTGTGCTACTATAAAACAAAAGTTAACATTACCTGCTAATGTGAGCAAACCAGCTTCTGTTTGTCTGATAATAACATATCATGCAAAACCTATCCATCATTGTTAATACAGAAACTGGGCTAAAAATGTACCATTCCGCTTCAGGAATGTCATGTTTACAGCACCAATACTGCGCAGAATCCTTAGCTCCTTTCTTAGAAGCAATAATACATTACTGTAACTTCACTGATGCGTGCAGTTGGGAAATCGCAGATCCAATCACATCAATCACAGGAAATGCATTTAATGCGCATATTACCATCAAGTATATATGACAATCTGTCCCGCATAACCTGGTGTGATTATTGTTCTGTAGATGTGGAATTTTCTTGTACTGTAGAAGCCCATGTGCACTTGGACAGCAGAATCAAAGTCAGAAACACACCCTCATGAACGCCACACACAACAATCAGGCCTAAACCCTGTTGCGTCTGGTCCTGTGACCAGAATTAGTCTCCACCTGAGAAACATGTGTCCGCCCAGCAAGACTACATCCAGCGTCAGCTGACAGAAGGGCAGAGTCGACTGGAGTTTTACATCACCTGATCCGCATGCAAAACACCTCGTTCTCTCTCTCGCACATGCAGGCAGGCGTACATATACGTTCACTGTCACACACGTAAATTCACACACGCAAGCTCACAAACACATGTTCGTTGACAATGCAACTTAGATCGCACACAAATAAACAAATGCAAGCTTACTCACACACACCTACCGAAAAACAAACACAGGTATTGTCTATCTACATCTAGTTGCCTTGACAACCACGCTCACAATAAGGAAACAAATAAAGGCATCATTGCAAATCTCACCTGCACGCGTGTGTGAGTCCTTCCTGCACACAGCTCACACATGCACAGCAGCTAGATGCCTTCAGACAGTCAATGTTAGCAGCTGGCTGTCAGGTGCATAGAATACTCATTCTCTTATTCCCTCTCTCTCTCTCTCTCTCTCTCTCTCTCTCTCTCTCTCTCTCTCTCTCTCTCTCTTTCTCTCTCTCGAGCACATGCGACGGCAGCATTCTTTATTTAATTCATTACAGCATCGGCTGGCTACTGGCTGCCTGTTTTAACTCTTCAGTGCTGGAAAAGCTGGCTGAGCGTAATTAGCTCTCCTGCTGCCGGTTTGCGCACCGTTGCACTCATCTATCGCCGCACTCCATCTCTTCTTCTCCTCTTCCTCCCCTCCCCCTTTCCATTTTGCTTCCGTGCCGACGGCAAAGGCTACTGAGAAGCAAATGAGGAATCCCTGTGATCCTGCGTCTTCCTGTGTCACTCCTTCAGAGGTGAGGATAGTCCAGAACACTCCTCTACTCTACCTCCGGTTTCACGCTTTTCACACACTTTCTTTCTTCCTTGTTCGCTCTCTCTCTATTTCTCTCTCGCCTGACCTTTGCAATATGATATCACCAGTTTCCATATAAGGGCGACGTTGCCTTGGCAACCATGGACTCCACCTGTCTCTCACCCTACCTCCCTGGCTCTCTCTCTTACTGTTCAATTTGATCCTACTCTCGTTTCTTCTCTTCCATTTAGACGCTCATTGGGCATTAAAGAGATAGTTCACCTTAAAATGAGATCTGTTTGATTACTGACATTCTTCCAAATATCTTCATTTGTGTAGCAGAACAATGAAATGTATACAGGTTTGGACCAATCTGAGCGTAAAGGATTTTTATTTTTGGGTGAACTATCCCTTTAAAAGAATTGTAATGAAGATTCTGTCATCGTTTACTTTACATGCGTCTTTATAAACCCATGGCTTTCATTATTGGGTGGATCACAAAGAGAGTCAGCTAGCAGAATATACAAGTGGTTGGGGATCAGTGAGAGCCATGGGTTAGTCAATGTGAGTAGATGATGATTTTAATTCTTGGTGAAATTTCATTTGGATGTATATACTGTGATGACAATCTAAGCAAGCAAACAAACCTGAATATTAGACAGCAAACAGCCATTCTTAAGCCAATTGAGAAGGCATTTTAAGATACATAATGCACTGTGACAAGCTTAGAAAAAATCCAATATGGAGAACAAATTAAATGTCAATTATAAATAAAGGTTTTTATTTAGTTCTCACTTCAGTGTTATTAAAAATGGATTATTTTGCCAATATGTGTGTGCAATGTAATTTTACGCTTATAAAATAAAGGGATCAGACCATTAGGTTCGGAACAAGTTAATGTCAAATTGCTGAAAAACAGTTGATTGTCTATTTTTCTAGTGCGTAGAATTGCTGCCCATATGAGGCGTACCAAATCATTCTGTAATGAGCTTCAGGAGCGTCAACTTAGGATGCTGCCTAAGAAAACAGCTGGCAATGTTAACAATAGGCGCACTAGACACCGTGTATCGAAGAAGAATAAAATTGATGAAAAATGATTTCCAGAGGGGATATAGAGATCTGGTGATAAATGGATACAGAGTATAATTAGAGACTGACGCTATAAAATTTCCGCTTAAAAATATCAGCATAACAGAATTCAAAGATTTTAGCACAATGGTTCCTGTCACCTGTCTCTCTCTTGCACTTCTACTGCACACAGCTGATTGGCTGATGTTTGCCTGATACAATGACATCATCCAAATTTGAAATCAACATTACATCATCTTCTTCCGTAACATCCAATTCACTGCACTGACTGCACTGTCACTATCCTCCTGCATGCGGCTGGATTTTATAGTATCTATTGCTGGAACAAAATGTGTTTTCATTTTGACAGATTCTCTCAAGCTGTGTGTATAGTAAGTGTTTATTTGTTCGATCTATATGGACACGCCAGTGATGCCTTCAGAATGTCTGAAGGGTATCATTTTAAAACCATATCTTTGTGTGTTTGACAAAGAAAGTGAAAAAATTCAACCAATAATACCACTCACATTATCCTAACTCTACAATTAGATGGAAAGGATTGTTGATTGAAAAGTTGACACTTATACAAAGCATTTCATATTTTGTCGATGAGCTAATTTTTATGAAACACATCAATTGGTTACAAGCATTCTCTCTGTTGATCAGAACAAAGAAATGTATACAGATTTGGAACAACTTAATGGTACGTAAATGATGACAGAATTTAGAAACTTCAAAGTATCATAATAGGCTATTAAAGTCCCAAACTCATTCAACCCTAAATCTGATGGGTTAATTGAAATATTTCAGCACAAGACTGGTGATCATCCTAAAACTTGTACATACCTGTTCCCGTGCGTTCCTCTCTGCCGTGCCCCTCATGCTGTTGTGTGAAGGTGATGGAGAGGGTGGTAGGGAGTGCTGCGGTGGGTACTTGTTCTTCAGGTGGTCCATAAAGGCGTCCCGCTTGCGTTCCATGTCGACCTTGTGCAGGTTGGTGAGGGCCTCCAGGCTCTGGGCGGCAATGACCGTGTGTCGATGCTCGGAGGTGTGGACCAGCCCCACGTTGGAGAATCGTCGGGTGCTGTTTCCCAGCGTGCGATACTCGCGCGGGTACTCCAGGTCATCGGTGGAGATCATGTGACCTCCGGAACGCTCCGGGTCTGGATTGGGAGAAGAGATGAAGGGGGACGATGAAGAGGAGTTGAGGAATGTGTGACATCAGCACACAAACGCATTCAGTCGGACGTGCGCAACAACACACGCATGCAACAGCACAAACACATTCGTAAACAGACACAAGCAAGTGGTGGAAGAGAGAAAGAGAGAGATGGAGGAAAGGGAGAGAGAGAGAGAATAGGATGAGATATTGGACTTATTACAACAGAAAAAGGCACAGGAGCGAGTGGCTGCTCCCTGCAGAGCTATTGATCTCGGGTTTAGAGGAAGAGAAGAAACTAAAAAAAAGGCATCGAGCTATAGATCAGAGAAAAGAATGGAGCCAAAATTTCTCTGTAGGATATTACATTTCGCTTTGCCTGTCATGTCGCCATTGTCACCTAAAGTGCCTTTTCTTGCTTACGGAGAACACATGCTGGATCACAAACACACAAACCTCTCCATGCTTTGTCAAACATACACATGTGAAACATATGATTATTCAAGCTGTCAGAGAGTGTCTTTGAAAACAGATAACAACAGAAGTTAGGAGTGCAGGGCATCTATTTATTAATTTGCTGGGGTCAGGGTTGGGCTCACAAACTAGTGTAGTGATAAATCCTAGTCTTATGTACAGTTTTTCATTTAAATCATGCGTGACCTATACTATTTGATAATGACTATTTTTATGTTACACAGAAAAAAGGTTATGAGTTTTATGGCTCCAGATCCACCGATGCACTTATGCGGCTGAAAACGTCAGGTACCGACGTTTTTTTCAAAACAGAGTTGCGTTGGTTACTATGATACGCTTAGCGTGAAAAAAATGCAGTGCGCCTGCACTGAGCCTGTGGAATATAACGCCAGCTGCTGGCCTATTTTTTTTTTACGCGGCAATTCTGTTGAAAACAATTGAAAAGGCGTTTCTGCCAGCGAACCGCATTTTTTCAGAATTTACTACATACAGGTATACTGTATGTGTTAGGTAAAATGATCATTTTTCCAAAACTTCAAATAAAAATATTCTTTCTATTTGAAATTATTAGCATAAAATGAAAATGGGAGAAACAGGTCAAAATAACAGAAAAGGTGCTCTGTATTTTTTCAAACCTCCTATACTTCCAAGAAAACAAGTTCATATTCACTTGAAAGCAATGTATTAAGGAAATGTTTAAAATTTGATTTCAAACTTTTTATCACAGTTTTCATGTGTCTTGTCATGTTAAATGAAAATTGTTTCCGCAGGTGTATGCATTAATATATGATCTATTTTTCATTTAATCTGACGATACAAAGCTTGCATTGACTTGAAAATCTGCTGTGGTCTTCATTCACATTTTGGGGTTTTACAATATGGTTTCTGCGATAACTGATATCAAAACCATGATTATAGATATCACGTTAAATTAGTCACACCTTCATATTGTAAACTGTTCAGCACACGTAAATGTTTGCCTTGAGAGTCACAATTGTTACAAACTCTTTTTCAGGCTTCATACATTTGTATTTTAAAACGTGTTTCATTCACCAAGTAAAGGACAAAACGTAGAATAAATTAAAGATGAATTTGACTGATAGAATAATTGATTTCTTGAAAAAGATATTGTGATAGACAGTAGACACCGTGATTACATCACTATCGTCAATTCTTTGGCCACGATAACCAGGAAGAGTTGATATTACAGCCACATTCATTGTATGGAAAGAAGCAGCTGGACACTGTGCTACAAATTAGTCATTTTGTGTTTAACTGAGGATAGAAAGTCAACATGAGAAAACCTAATTTAAACGTTGAAACTATTCCATTAAATAACAATTAAAATAACTAAATGATTATTTTCAAAATCTCAAAGAGCTCAAAAATCTGAGGGGCAAGTAACTTCTGACACGTGCACGTTGATGCACACACATCCTAAACTAACTCAGAGTACCAGAAGAGAACTTGAATGCATTTTTAGATCTGATTCTCTTTGCAATCCCTCATTCTCGCTCTTACTTAAGCTAAGCTTGTACATCAGCACAGCATCACAACTACGACATGACAACACAAAAACTCATTCATTGTGTCTGAGCAGTATGCAAGAGACAAGACCTTGACATACAATGACAATATCAGTGAAGGGCCAGCGAGTGGCTTTCTAAAATGAGGGGAGGGGTGCGGTTACCTTGCTTTGGAAAGCAGGCCCCAGCATTAGCTGAAAGAAAGCAAAACAAAACATCAGCCGGAGTTAATCATGCTTTCTCTCTTCCACTCACTTTATCTCTCTTACACACACATATGATAATAGGCTTTGGTGCTGCCAGCAAGAATTGATTCCCTAATCATCTCTCGCCTCTGTATTATGCAAAGGAATAAAGAACCTTGCACAATCAATATTACAAAAAATTGACACTGTTCATAAAACACAGAAAAGCTGACATTATTCTGGTGCGTATATGTGTGTGTTTTGTAAACTGATCGTTACTGTAAACATCCCCATAATCTGAAATATAAAAAGGTTCCTACAAACTCTGGAAAAATCTCCTGCCATATGTTTGTGAGTTTCACTGTCAGTTTCCATACAGCCCCTGAACACAAGTACACAAATACACACTCATTAAAAAATTTATCAACCATCCGAGCTACAGCGCATCAACTGTATATGCGTCCCAAAATCCAACCTCTGACAGATTTTAACTTTCCAACCGCTCATGGGTCAAACAGTAAAAAGCGAATAAATAAACATCTTGGAATGTTATTTATATATGTGTGTGAATTTGTTTGTGTGTGGTGAGGTAAACAGAAAAGTTTCCAGCCAATAACCTGGGCAGAAGATAGCAGGTCCGGATCATTTGTGTGGAGCAATTTTAGTAAAAACATATTTGTAGAGCTCCTGCAAATTTTAGCGGAATAAACTCTCTATCCAAGGTGATGGAAAACTCGACACAAACCCCGAGGCCAAATCACAGAAACCCAACAAAACTGCAACTGTGGATTACTATACAGCTGACAGCTGCAGGTCTATGTGAGCTATATATTTATTCATGTATGTGTTCCTGAACACTTTCTTGAGTCTTCTTTCTGGTTGGCAAACTTGAGGAGAATTGAGTTTAAAACTTCTAAATGTCACAGTGACCAGTGGAGACGGCATTTAGACAATGACCCAGACAGACCCTATGAGAAACATCATACAATTTTTTCAGTTCTGTTCACATCAGCGGGTTTTGAAAGACCCCTCAATGACTGTCACAAAGGTCTCTCCGCTGCCCCTTCGCCCCCTTTCGGCGAGCTTAGGGCTAAAAACACGATTATCATCTAATGAATCATGCACATCTGATTAAATGCGTTGAATGTGAAAGCATGTATTTTATGAAGCATAGCTGACACTTTAAACAAACACTAGGGCTGTGCTTCATAATAGACACCAGCCGAGCTGCTGAGGAGCAGCTCAATTGAATGACCTTGCGGTTAATGTTGTTAGCATTGAATACTTTAATAGCGTACAATCTCTGGAGAAGCAGCATTACCTTTCTCAGAGTGGCCCGATGAAGGGCAGACAGAACGGATACGGGCTTACCGTGATACAATCCAATTAAATAGTGTTGGCATTAGAAATAAGCAAAGGCAAGCTGTTAAAATGTTTTCGATTGACTGTAACTGGGTGTACAATTAAGTGATAGAATTTTGTCAGTTGTTGCATGTTGCATATTGCTTGATTTAAAAATAATCTGCAGTAATTTTACAGCTCTGTTCTCTAAAGCCCATTGCACATTGTGTTCGAAATTTGCGTCCGAAATTTTCGCACGTTAAAAATTAAATCCCACCTCACGTTGTGTGAATCACATTTTCACACTGCCTCCAATATTATCGTCAAACTTTTTGCTCTGGGAGGTTGATCTAGAATAGCAAGAATTAAAGCATGTTGATATGAAAACCTGTAGGAACTATACTTACATTGTGAGGGATACAGAACACGCATTTTTGTTCAGAGCTGTACAACTACCAAAGTATGCCAGTGTGTCCCCTTCAGAGGACCCCATTGGTCTTATTAATGCAATATAACCAAACATCTACATTACAAGCAATGATTCAAAGAAGACGACCATTATTCATTCCCATGATTAAGCAAAATGAATAATTGTCTTGAGTTTAAACTGGAGGATAACGTCTCTTTTAAGACATTGATTTGACATGTCCAGGGAAGCAGATTTCTTCAGCATACAGAGTTGACCCTTTTGTTGTGTTAAAGCAGGTTACTATGGGGGTGGAGAGAGAGAAAACACTCTAAGGACGAGCTCCTGGCTTCCATCCATCAGAGAAACTAAAGGTAGAATTATTCTGGCAGGCAAAATCAATGCAAAATAATGTGTTAGCAAGACCTTTTCAAAAAATCCCAGAGAACAAGGATATTTAAAGCGAGCGAGAGAGGGAGAATGACAGCTAACAAATTAAACACTGTTAGGAATGTTTATGTTTGTAAAGGCAATGTGTGAGCAATACACAATTTGAACAATGCTTTTGTGAAGTTGGCAAACAACGTTTGCTCATTTTGCAATTGAGGAATAGCTACTCTAAAAATATAAATAAATTCCTCATTTATTCACCCCCATGTTCATTTGTTCATGAAATATGTGCTTGTATGCTATCACCACGGAGGTTTCTGACAGAATGTCATTCTAATGAAATTTGAATAGAACTACATAACTTTAGTGTCAGTTTTACATCACTACAAAAATATTTTGCAGCCAAAAGATAAGTTCTTTTACAGTCTCTTAAAAAAAATTAATTAAAAGACACAAAGTCGTTAAAAATATGGAAACGTTTAAAGCATTTTAGTGGCAATATCAACATAATAACTTTTCCTGACAGGTTTTTTAACAAGTTGCCAGAGTTGTCATCTTCTGTTTCCAAAATGCATCACAAACTGCTTGAGAAAGCTGTTCTACTATGATAATTTGTGATGAAAATAAAATTATGTTCAATAAAATGTACTTGTGTTTACTTCCGCATTAGCTAAGGGATGCTCTGCATTTAGGTGGTACTTGAGACTGGAAGAGGTCCTACAGTACATTTACATTTAGTCATTTAACAGACGCTTTTATCCAAAGCGACTTACAGAGAGTTAGGGAGCAACAAGCCATATGTCATACAGGAGCCATAATACATTAGGAGCCAATACAAATTTACTGGTTTCAACTAAAGCTAGACCACTACCTGTTTTTTATTTTTTTTAAACCAACTGTATGTAAACCAATTCCGTACAGTAATCCAATTCCACATTGCACAAGGTGCAAACAACCTTAGTCTTGTCCAGGATTCCATTGGGAAGGCTCTTAAAAATAAATTTTCCCTGAAGCAAGCCCGGCGGCTTCATACATGCATCCATGTTAGCACGGCACGTTTGATGTGGTCATTTCACAGTAACGTTATGTTGTGTTCAGATCAAACGCGAATGGCGCGTCAAGCGCGAGTGATTTACATGTTAAGTCAATGCAAAGACGCGATAGACCTACTTGCGGCGCGAATCGCGCGAATGAAGCCCTGATTATGAGATGATGAGTCGGCGCGAACGACGCGAATGAAGCCCTGGTTATTAGATGATGAGGCGGCGCGAATGACGCAAATGAAGCCCTGGTTATGAGATGATGAGGCGGCGCGAATGACGCGAATGAATCCCTGGTTATTAGATGATGAGGCGGCGCGAATGACGCGGATCACGCGAGTTGAAAACTCTCGTTCTGGCCCCCTACAGTGCAATTAAGCTAGGTATACATCCGCGCTAAAATATCAAGGTGAAAGTCATCATAGCTTGCGTAATATAGACCCAGCTCCCAACCCAACTTTGAGAATAGATTAACGGCGACATTTTTTTTATCGCGCGATAAGAGTCTCACGTTAACGGCCCACCACTAATAATTATACTATTAATAATATTGACAGTTTTTTGCTATTTTACACCACAGGACACATGTACGGTATATCTTTGACCTACCCTTGAGAACATACAATTAATCAGATGAGAGAACAGAGCCTCTATTTAAATAACAGAGAAATTCAAAGACTTTATTCGGATCTGATTCAGAACAATGAAAACATAGACAATTCACTGCTTTTGGATCTGTAGAGAATATAAGAACACATTTTTGTCAAAATAAGTTACAGCCGCTGCGTCCTATCAAAACAGACATGATGGCCAACAGGTGGCCATGCAGTGAATACAGAAGACATGTGACATTTTGGATTGTGACCAGCACATTATTAAACACAAGCAAAATGAAAAGCTCTGAAATTTATAGTTACACACAAACAAACTAGTAGGTTTAGCACCGTAAACCTACATGCTCTAATACCTTACTTCCCATTTCCCTCCTGGCCATTGCTTTACCCACAGTGATGCACACGCTGCCATTAGGGAGATGATCTGCCTTCTGCTGCCTGGGAGCCCTTCAGGAGCATATGGAGGGAAGAGACAGGATTAGGTGGAATAATGAATTATGAGGCAGCAGAAGAGAAAGACTGGGAATGAGTGAAAGTGAGAAAACAGAATGCTGATGCATAATGATAATGACAGGTCTAACACACACATTTACACATGATTACAAGTAAAAATCAAGTGTATAAAAGCACACAAAAAATAAATAGCAGAGGGAGGAAGTTTATTGACAGAAAATTATTCACACTTGAATATGATGTATGACAAGAAAGCAAACATGAATCCCATCAATTAGAATCTCACTGTTTGCTTTTCCTAACACAAAGAGACGTTGAATTATTATTTTAATGAAATGAATTAAATTATTCTTATAGGCAAAATACATTTTCACATGCCCCTAAGCAAAAATAATGAGCAATTCAGAATGAAGAGAATGTGTGTGTGATCAGTGTGAAAAGTGTTTTTATTCAGTTTACTCACCCTCTTGTTATGTCAAACCTGTATGACTTTCTTTTGAAAAAATTTTTTTTTGATAACCGAAGCGCAGCAGTACCCATTCACTTATTGTATGGACACAAAACCAATGCAAGTCAATGGGTAGCACCATTGTTTGGTTACCAACATTTCTTTTATATCTTATTTTGTGTTCTGCAGAAAGAAAGTCATACAGGTTCAAAATGACAAGAGGGTGAGTAAATGATGAAAGAATTTTCTTTTTTGGGTGAACGAACCCTTTATTATTTTATGACATGGCTAAATGGAATATTATTGCTTGTTTTAGATGTAATATAATGTGTATATACGATTTAAGGTTTAAAAACGCTGTATTTTCCACATACCGTGCTTGTTTGTATATCCTCCTCACTCCGTCTCTCTAAAACACGCAGAATTTTTAACAAAGCTCATCAATGTAAAAAGCGAGGTTTGCAATGATTGGCCAGTTAACCAGTGAGTAGTGATTGGTCGAATACTGAAAGCTTGTGATGGAAATGTAATGCCTCTTATCATATTTGGAACATCAGGTTCCCAACCAAATGCACTTACAGCTGATAAACTGAAGATGATCAAGGATTGGTAAGGTTTAAAAAATATATATGTTAAATAGTTCAAAACTATAGCTAACGGCTATACCTTTTATGTACAACGTTATAAAGATTTCCAATTAGTGATCAACCAGTGTTGCGCCATTTCTCGTCGCGAATCAACAAAGACAATAACCCCATTAGAAACGCAACATTTGTTGGAACATAATTACTGGTTATTAGGATTTATGTTGTCTTTTTTCACATTGCACGCGTGTCTGCATTTGCAGATCACACAAAGAAACAAAATGCGCTACAAACACACGACTAACTCAACTCAAGTTAGTCCATAACAAAGTCTTTTAGAATGAAAATATACATACAGGCTGCAAATCTGAAGCACCAGACTGTCCTTGCGAAGTTGTAAAGGTTGGAATTGCCCCACTTTTTAACAAAAGCTTTCATGCACAGCCAGCCTTCATCTTTCTGAGGTTTATGAAGCAATCATCTGTGAAATGCGCTGCACACACTTGAATATTCGGACGTGTTGTTAATAAAATGTAACAAATTGTTTTTAGTTGGCAAACAAAGATGCTTTCTTTTCGCAACGAAACAAACAGCGTCTCCACGAAATGGCTGCGGCGGCGACGATACAATGAGATTTACAAGTACGTCCACCTTACTTGAGTATAGATTTGGGCGGTTTTAGTCAAATCATAGCACGAAATGACGTAGATTCCTGGGGGTGAGGTTACACGAGGCGTTTCAGGCAGGTCTGGGTGAGCATTCGCTTTTAGATGGAGTGAATCTTTGGTTCCGACACTTTCATTTTTGCAATATCACATGTCTTATTCATGCATGGGCAACTTATAACACACCAAAGACACAGAAAAAACACATTTGCGCCACACGACCCCTTAACCATCAGACTGATGTTCTATGTACCTTTGTACACACATTCATTGCATTTTCCTGTCCTATTTTGATTGACAGGACATATCATTGACTCTTTTTAAAAGGCTGATAGCTGATAGTGTGAAAAAAATATTTTATCAACCAAAACCGATTATTGGCTTTTATATGCAGCATCTTTACTAAAAACTGAAAAAGCAAATTGGTCAATTGTAAGATGTATATAAAATCTGTGTGCGACGAGGTGTTGATGGTCACATGTTGTAAAACAACTTCAATGATTAAATTACTGTATTTAACCTCTCTCTCTCTCTCTCTCTCTCTCTGTGTCTCTCTCTCTTTGTCTCTCCCTCTCATAGTGGCTACACATCAGAATGACAGAGAGAGGAGACCTTTCCTCACTGCTGTATAATTGCCATTACTGCCTAGGGGCCATCAAAATGACTGGGAACAACTCTTTCTCTAACAAGTCCATTATAGATGACTCACACAACCAGAAATGCACTAACTACACACATTACAGAAGCAGAGAAACAAGGCAGAAGCATATAGTCAACTCAACGCTGTGGCCTATCTCTCTATCTTAACAAAATTCAGATGTTTGGGAAATGATCATTACTTAACACTGCCTAGAAAAATTTGATTAGACTTAAACAGTGTGATTGAGGTACAATCTGCTTCTGCCCTTGGTGTTCTCAATACGTACACAGCGCTACACAAATGCACACCCACTAGGCTTGGGACAGATTAACAGCTTGTTTGTTTCCCCTGTTGTTAATAACATGGTTTTTAATTAAACTAAACAAGAGATCGCCACCCCACCTCCTAATTTCAGATTGTCACAGTGGAGACTCATCTCATCTGTAAGAACAAGAACAAAACTCCTAAAGATGTGAAAAATGAACAGTATGTATAAACATTTGATATGTGTTTATATAAATGTGTGTATGTCTAGGTGGAATTTTGGCTCGTGTGTGAATCAGTGCGTGTCTGTTCTCTAATATGCTTCTGGAAACCATCAGAGACATCATTAAAGAAGCCGAAGCAAGAGTGAGAAACTCTTCGTCATCTGCTCTCAGATCTGCTCGCTTCATAGAGCGTCAGTCTAGCAGAACACTTTCACTGTCAAATGCTTTCACATAACCGCCAACATCAGAGATGAGCAGTAATGTGAATTCAAACAGAACCTAACAAAACTCTAACTACAGTCAGTCAATGGGATATCTCCGGATTCATGTGTAAATTATTCTGTAAAATGTTGTTGTTGTTGGAAAGTTATCTAGCTGACAAGCTTAGATTGTATCATGTTTCTGTCAATTGTTATTAATTTAAACACGTGTTTCTGTGAATATTTTGTTATGAAAGATTGTGACAGTATAACTTCTTTTGTACTCATGCACCCTCGTTCAACTACACTCATACAATCAGATTGTCTACAATGAGAGGGATTTGGGATTTGAAAATAACACAATGCACCTGTAAGCCATAAACCTAACATGGAAATGACTGGTCGATTTATTTTGTGAAATAAGCATACAGCACACACTGAAATGCAAGCACAGACAGTTCAGCACTTTCTTGAAATAGAAGAGAAAAAGATTTTTATCCTCAGCAATAATACCTTTATTTTTTTATGATTTCTGTATGTCAGATTATGTTTTTAAAATGTCATAAAATGGAGAGAAAATGATGAGATTTTTGGTTATTTCTCACACACACACAAAAAAAAATGTTGTCCTCCTCATTCAAGGTTTGACATCTCCAGTTATTCACAATACCTGTTATACAACTCAAATGAAATCATTACCAGCGGTAAACATTTTTCTCCACATCTTTCTCAGTCCTTCTGACATGATGAAATAACAGGGTCTGCCAGGTCAGACGTGTCTGAGCTCTACACATGCATCTCCTCTCATCTCCTTAGCTCACAGCAAAGAAACACTAAACAGAATCAACCCACTTTCATGTTCTCTCAAGAAAGACAAGCAGTCCTGCTCTAAAAACGGTCCTGCCATGGGAACTATATTAGGTCTTCCATTAAAAATACCAGATTTTTATGAAACATGCCAAGTTGCCGATACAATTTAACATTTATTGCTTTTCCGCTCATTAAAGGATGGATTTGGCTGTAAACCAACTGAAATGAATAAGTCTAAGTGATGATGATTAGTCTATTCCATCATCAGATGCGAGGCGACACATTTAAGCGTGTTACGGGAGACTGGAGCTGTATAATTGATGATGTCATAATGATGTATAAGTTGAGGATAAAGCCTGATTAGGCTTTTGACTGTGAAATTGAATTCAATGAGTCGCTAGAATTTATAACTAGACAACATGCATATCAGCATGCTTTCACTGTACAACACACATCATTTTTCTCACACCTAACATAGGCACATATGTAACAATTCAATTCTTACATAAATATGCAGGTGAACCACTGTCCCGTAGCCTTTCCGAGACATCAGAATATAAACTCGATCTTACCTTGCCATTTGTACACATGCTGAGTGACAAAATCTTTGCACACGACTCAGAATGATGCGACTAGTTAAACTTGAACAAAACAACCTCAATCTAAATCTACTGACTTAGTCCATTAAACAACAAGCAGAACAAAAGGAGCTCAGGTCAGACTGAGTCATGTTGAAACTATAACAAACACTAGGCAAACAAATAGAAAAGACGGCTGGAGTTGAAAAAGGATGATGCAAATCTTACATTGAGTGCAGAACGTGTGTGACCTCAGATTACATCTAATATCAAATTTCACAATGCACTAGCGCACCTGTACACAAAAGAACCGTTTTAATTGAACACATTCAGCACACGATGAGTAATGCATTCTGATGAAAAGCAAATATTAGAACGGGGAAAAGCAAAGGGGAGGAACTCAAGTTGTTTGCTGAAAAATAGATTTGTTCGGTCACCATGACAACCCACAGAATTCTGAAATACATTTCTCTGCCCGTTTCTTGCTCAAAGAAATACAAAGTAAGGCTTTTTATTAACTGTTATGAATTTCAGGCTTTAAGACAGAGGTAGACATGATGTCTTTAAAACAGATTGAGGGTGGGAGGTATTGCCATGGTTAAGGATTCTTGGGTTTAATTCTAAGAAGAGACTCAGCTTTAGGAATGATGTTTGTCAACTGTCTGCAAGTCATGTCCCGTATTTGCAGAAGAAAAGATGAGTCACTGATGTTTTTGTGTGACATAATTTATCTGGGATGGGGGGTTTGTGCTCTACAGTGCAGCATTTGTTTCTGGAACGAAAATGTTTCCCTCGTTGATCTGCTTATATTGACTTTGGCTCAAGACTCACAATGGCTCATGTCAAAGTATTTTTAAGACGTGAATACATGTACAGTACACCGAATATTTAATGCACTTCTGCAAAAATGTAGAACAGAGGAAGATAAAAACTAAAATCATATAAGTTGATTCAAAACTTTCATTCTGTGGTCGGAATTTGAGGATTTGGAAAGGACAGAGCAATTTTAAGGGACACAAATTCAACTAGCTGTTGCCGATTTCTCTCGAGATCACCCCGTGAGAACACTGTAAATCCCGTGCTTGTTGTCATTCTATTTGGTTTCTTCTCTCTCTCCATCCCTAGTGTTAGCCCGTAGGGAGTGGTGCATCGAAGGATCGGGTGGGGCAGCCTCACAGATGGGCTGGTGGGTGGGTTTCCGTGGTTACAGGCGAGGAAGAAGAAGGAAGAGGAGCCATCTGGCAGTGGCTTGGTGAGATGACGTGTCAAGCCCTGCACTTACAACACCCACAATCCACATGGCAACATGCCTACTGCTCCACTAAATATTATAGAAACTACAAGTTATAACACAACAGGTACAGTACAGGTCATTTCAACACCTGCACGACCAACTGTGAATAAATTATACCAACCTGTGATATATGTTAGTAATTATACTGTTTAATGAACTACATGTAATATCTACATGTAATATCTTAAAAATACAGGTAGTTTTGCTTATGCTAGGCAATTTATAAAAATGCAGGGTTATTTTCAACCTAGCATTGGATAAAAAAGGACAAACCCAACTATTGGGTTATAATATAAGTTAACCTGTTAAATAGGAACTTTTTCTGGGTAAGTCCCTAAAGTACTTGAGTGTAGTAGAGTAGGCGGGGCGAGACAGTGGTTCGAGTCCGGTGAGTAATTGTGAATGAGCGCCAGCTGTGCGCACACCGGGTTCGAATCACGTAGGAGATTGGGAGCATATAAAAGGAACGAGCGACCGGACCGTCGAAGAGAGAGGACCGGGCCCGAACTTGTGTTACGTTTGTATTTATGTTTATGTTTTGTTCGCCGGCGGTCGTCCGTGAGGGGCCGCCGGCTGTTATATTATTTTATTAAATGTTTGAAAAGGTTTGCCGGTTCCCTCCTCCTTCCTCCTTCCTTCCTTTTATTGAATCTTATTACATTAGAGTATTTTATCTTTATCAATGTTTTCACTTCGGGGAATATTTGCTACATTTTAAAGCATCTATTATGTTTTTTACTCCACTACATTTCATAAAATACATTTTTACTTTACCTTTAATACTTAAGTACATTCAAAATCTAATATCTGACTTTTACTCAAGTGAAAAAAAGTTAAGTATTAAAGTACTGTGACTTTTTTAACATAAACATTAACATGTATTTATCAATAGTATGCTATGCTTTATAATGTATGGAAGTATCTTTTCAAAAGTAAAAACACTCTTATCAAGTAAAACTACCCAAGTACTTTACATCTCTGCTTTTTAACCAACCATGCGTTGAACATAACCCAGTATTTATGTATTTTTGGTGTCATCAACAGTCATCAGTTGCTACTTTTGCCAAAGAATAACAAATTAACTTTTATAAAACTTTGTCCGTGTTAAATGAACACCCACTACAGATCTAAGATCAGTTTTGGAGTCTGTCTTGGTTTTGGTAAAGTAGAATTTAACCAAGAATAAACAGCAAAAAACAAACAAACAAGTAAAAATGGTCTGCTCTACATCTATAAGAAAGTAAGAATAAGAACTTGTAAAGGGAATAGAAGAAGAGATAAAACTGGGGCAAGAGAGAAACTGGTCCTGAGAGGAGGGCAGGAGGAAGTGTGAAACAAGGGAAGGAGGGATGAATTATGGGCAGCCCGAGCTGGAGGAATGGGGTGTGACAGACAGGCTTGAGGGATTTTGTGGAGCACTTGATGTCTTGTTAGTCTCAACCTTTCTGGCTCCGTGATTGGCTAAAAATATAATAACATAGCTCATGTTGAACAAGTTATATTCTGGGATGTGGCACCGGATCATTTATCATCACATGGCCCCTAAAGAGCCAGACTTCGTTCTCTTTCCTTGCCCAGACCCAACAAAAGCCATGTGCCACCTTCTATACTGTTTCTCTTGAAATCCAGCACAAAACTAAATACATGTTTTATTGTATTACACCTTAAAATGATTGTTTTAAGACATGAATTTAGTTTTCATAATTATTTATATCAAAGATTCACAGAATCTTGAAAAACAGGCTTGATCCATTTTACATGTACACATGGAGTATAAAGTATACCAGACATATCCTGCACTACGCAACACTACATCACTCTCTCATCCTCTCTCTCTCTCTCTCCCTCTCTCCCTCTCTCTCTCTTTCTCTCTCTCTCTTTACATTGTTTCTCTTTTTCTTGTGATCCTTTCTAAATTGTGTCTTTCCCTCAAGAGTGCATTTTTCTCTTGACTTTTCTTTCACATGCTCCCTCCAGCATTATTGCTACTTAAACATCTTTTCTCTAAATACACTAATTGGCGGAAGAGGAAACACTCTCTCTCTTTCTACAGACACAAGCACTTTGAGTTTCTTCCTCTATGCTTCAGTTGTGTAAAACAAGCCAAATGTACGTTGTTCTTATTGATTATATATTCACTCGTACACCCTCAGCGAATTACCCTGAAGCATCTGCATCACACAACTCAGAACTAAAGAAGAGTACATCTACATCACTACACATAATCTCTATAAACAAAACAGAATCTACAACACTTTCAATGCAAAATAAAGTGAAAAACCTCACCGAGAGGAAAACATATCAAATAGGAAAAGTTCTGGGAATATCAAGTTTAAGATGAAAAACAAGTGAATAATTTCCATCCAACCTGGCTCCAGTTGTTCCTCATTTCTCATTACATTCCCTATCTCTTCTGTACAGCTTTAGCCCGCCATCATTCCATATACACCTCCAGGTTCAAAAATCACAAACCACAACATCGAGGATTGCTTAGGCATTGACAAACCTAATAGAGAGAGCGAGAGAGAGAGAGTAAATGAGTGAGCGAGCAAGCAAGAGAGCAAGAGAGTAAATGAGTGAGCGAGCGAGCAAGACGGAGAGAGATAGCTATAGCCCTAAAGCAGGTTGGTTAAAGATAGGTCTCTCTCTCTCTCTCTCTCTTTCTCTCTGTCTATCTTTTTATGTGTTCCTTTCTGTCCATCTCTCTTTCTCCTCATATCTCTGTCATTATTCACAGCTCACTGCATGGACAACAGAGTAGAAAAGAAAAAGCCATTACTAACCTAAAACAGCACCAGCATGTGTGTTGATAGTGCATGCGAAGCAAATTTTATGTGTGTGTGTGTGCGAGTATGAGCAGACGGAGGTGTTGTTTAGTCAGTGGGTGATGGAAAAGGTGGAATGTGTCACTGAGGCATCAATAATATCTAATCTGGCAACCTGACAGTCCCACTGAGAGAAAACACACACATACACACGCACGCACAAACGCACACTTTGTTTATTTTTGCTACAGATTTCCGCTGATTTTATCAAGCCCATTATATTTCTATCCCCTAACCCTCAAAAACAAAACAAAAAATGAATCTGCACGCCATTATTTAATGATATAAAGACAAACATAATTTGACCAATTGTTTATTCTTTTCTCATGGCGAATAAGTTAAATTGTGTTTGTGATAATACATCATGATGTTACAGACGACATTTGTCCTTCACAAGTGTAGCAAAACCTGTCATAATTATTGACAACACTCCAGTTAACTTGAAAATATCGCTGGCAATCGTGGGCTGGACTCGCTTGGTTTTAGCAGTAACCAATCAGCTTCTTCTCGCACTAAAGAACTGACAAGTCATTGTCCTGCTCTGATGTCATCCCATTAGTTTCCTCAGCAAACACAAAGCCAGATCACAAAAGCCTATTGTTATCCATGGCGCCTAACAATGTATTTTTCTGGGATTCTCCTACACTTCCTTACTGTATGCATAAACTGCTAATTTAGTCGATTAGAATTGTGTACGTTCACAAAACATTTCTCTGCTTATTCAGAGAGAAATGTGGGAGGAAGTCATTCAGTATGTCAATCCTCTTCCATTTTTGCGAGTGAGCGTGATAGATCAAACATTTTATTAATATTAATAATAATAATAGCGTGCTTTTGGGAAGAGAGAAACAACTTCACCTACTAGGTAGGCAGCATGACCATGAGAATCACCAAGATTCCCTGTGCACCCACTTCATCTTAAAATGCTAACACTTTTGGAAATATATGAAAGTTTTATCTTTATAAAACCAAACAGAATCATGTTGTTAAAGGACCAGTTCACCTAAAAATTCTAATTCTGTCTTCATTTAGCCGACTTAACAGTTCTTGGACATTATTGACTACCACAGTAGGAAAAAAATATTTATCAAATTCTTTGTTCTGCTGAAAATGAAATAAGATATTTTGAAGTTTCTAAGAAAGCAAACAGTTATTTTGATAAGCATTGTAATTTTCCCAATACTATGGTAGTCAATGGTGGCCAAGAACAGGTTGGTCACAAGCATTCTTCCAATTATCTTTCTTTGTGTTCATAAGAGAAAAAAACATTCACTGTATACAGATTTAGAACAACTTGATGGTGAGTAAATGATGACAGAATTCACATTTTCGGGTAAACTGTCCCTTTAAGCCAGCCTTCTTTGCAGCTTAAACATTACGTTTATTTTGATTTCATAAAACTAAAGAAGATAACTAGTACATTTTGTTCTGTGAAACATGAGTGTGCAGACAGTTTTCTCTTCGGAGATGCAGACCCCTGCACCCCAGTGCTGTCATTTAATTGTGGATGTCAGCACTTCTGTACCAAGAAACTCAATTTTAAGAATCATCATGAAATAAATTTGGGAAAATTCTAGAATCTTAATAATTAGAAAGCTTATTCCTGAAACGCATTTTACTATTTCACATTTTTGGGAAATCATGTATACCCTTTCCAGTTCTTTCTTCACACATATCATGTAATTTGAACTCATACACTCATAATATTGATGATGATAACACAGTTATTATTTACTCTCTGTGTATCAGTGTTGTGTATTTGTGAGTTGTAATTAACTAGCTGTTAGTTTGGACTCACACTGTTTCAGTCATGAAATAATTAAAGAATCATCTGTTATTTCTGGTGACAGACAACAGACATCAGTTCTCAAAAAGCACACTGGCAGGATGCACATAAATTACAGAAATTTACTCTCGCCACCCTCCGGCTTATACACTTGATGTATATCATTTAATGAATATTCAAAACTATTTTTTGCCCAAAAGCATGAGACACTGCAGCCAACAATCCCTTGAAACCCACTGTGAGAATTCTAGTTCCCTTAAGTCATATTCTTATGAGGAAAAAATAGATTTTAGAGGTTTTTCATTAAAAAAATGCTAATGCATATACACACTTTTTTTAAGGACTCTCGGAAATTACTCTCTCTTTCACTCCCACCGCCCTGATTAAAAACAGACGCATAATTACTTCTAAAGCGTTTAAAAAGAGCTGATTTATGTTCTTTTCCATCTCTCACACACATTCACAAAATCTTGTTTGTTTAGCTTTTATCCAAAGCAACCTGCAATACATTCAAGTCTTACTTTTAATCAGTATGTGTATTTTGGGGGGTTCAAACCCACAATCTTTTTCCCTTTTGCTCTCTACCAGAGCTACAAGAACAGCTTTAAGATCTCTCACATGTACAAACACAACCACACACTCATCCAAACACACTGTAGCATCACAAACCATCAAACCAAGTGCTTTAAACATAATACAAATTTTTCAGCAAAACATTTCATAAAAAGAAGGACTCAAATGATTACACAGTATATATTTCAAAATCAAGACTTTTAGAATACTGTTTGACACTTTGTTATAGTCAAGCTTTGTGCAACCATGTCCACTGTTATTGTGTTCAACTGCACCTGTGGTTACACACCTGTGTGACATCTGCTATTCATACATCCACTAAAATGATCTTCGGTCCAACTAACTAAAATGACTTGCATAAATGCCTCTGAAAAATAGAAGTGTGTTGTACTGTAAAGGTTTACATGTCATTTGTTTGCAAATGGCACTTGGTTTAATGACATTTTTCATAGTGTGAATTGAGTGACTATAGAGCTGTTTCTGTATGTGAGAAAGACAAAATCTTCTTGGATAAGCTCTCAGAGCCTGATGACAAACTCACCGGACAACACTGTGAGACCTTGAACATGACCAGTTGGCCCAGACGTCTAAATCCCACAGAGTTGAATAATTAAAAGCTGCACAAGGCAAACTTTGCTCTGTTAAGGACATTGGAGCGTTTCTGGGATATTACTACAGTGCAGTTCTAGATAAGAAAAGATGCATTATAGTAAAATTGTGCTTCAGTCGCTTCAGTTACAGTAAACAGTCACTCTTAAACTGTGTATGAACAGAACAGAGCAGTGTTTAGCATTCTAACAGAACTGAAACCATATTCTATGAACATGAACTAAAGAGAGTCTGACTAAGCTGTTTGTGGGTTTATGTAATGTCTAAGCATATCTATAATTGGTAGCTAATATGTTAATGTATATAAGTGTCTGTATCTTCTGTACCTGCTGTAGGCATATCAGTAAACACTTATGTTTATGTGTTTGGCCTAAGCTTTAATACACAGATAAGCATAACGGTGAAGAATGAGGCCAGGCAGTAGACAGCTCCTTCTAGAAGAAATGAGAATTGTGTTTTGGAGAATTCTTGTATGTAAACAGTATGTAATTATCTAAAGCTGCCAGATGCCGGTGGTCATCAAATTCAACAGTAAAAAAGTTAGTTAACAAACTTTAAAAACTAATGTGTGTAGGGCAGTATGGGTATGTGTTTTGCCTGAAACTGAAAGTCTTATTTATTCTCCGATGATTCATCCTGTTCAGGATGTTTTTCCAAGAATTCTGTATAATGATTTGTGCCATGTTTTATGACAATATACGCACATATACTGTATAGTATACACACACACATCCATATGCATCGTGTCTCTAAAGGCCAAAAATAACAAAGTAAAGGAGTCAAATGACACGTCCAAAACTAAAATTATTCTTTGTTTTAAATGTAATGCAATGTAATGCGATTTAAGGTTAGAAAACGCTCTATTTTCTTAACCCACGCATGTTTGTATCTCCTCTTTAGCCCGCCTCTCTGAAACGTGTGGATTTTTAACAAAGCTCATCGCTTTGAAAAGCAAGGTGGGGTATGATTGGCCAGTTACCCAGTGCGTAATGATTGGTCGAATACTGCAAGCGTGTGACGGATAATTTAACGTCTCTCACCATAGCAATTGTACTGACAGTTCTGACTTGCGTTTACATTTGGGGCAACTTATACTTATATATATTTAGTCAACTTATACCACAAACTGACGTGGATTTGTAGGGGTGTGGTTACATGTGGCGTTTCAGGCAGGTCTGGGTGAGCATTTGCTTTTAGATAAAATGCATCTTTTGTTCTGACACTTTAATTTTTGCAATTTTATGTGTCTAATACATGCATGGGCAACTTATAAAGACATTGGTGTCTTTAAACGGGAAAGACAGTAACACATGGATATCTGTCATGCAAAGCATCATTCACACATTCAAAAACATTCACAAACACACGCATGCACACCCACACAAACACACACATTCTGACAGCACAATAAGAGACACTGTAAATAGCCTGTTTAACCTGAAAGATGCAAGTTCAAATATAGATAAAAACTCATAATTCCTATATTCTAACACCTTTCTGCAATCTTGTCTATTGTGGTGAAAGGTATAAAAGTATGAAGTAACATCTTTGAATGCTTTAATATTGAGCTTGGAAATGTCAAGTCTATTTTTAGGAAACTGTGTGTGTGTGTGTGTGTGTGTGTGTGTGTGTGTGTACGCATGTGTGTATACGCGTGTGTGTGTGTGTGTCCCTGGTAAACACTGTGTGGAGACTGGTAAAACACAATGTGGAGACCACATGTCCCCTAGTAATACCAGTCATTTTTGAGGGCATTTCTTGAAGAAAACAGCTTATAAATTTTGTTTATAACCTTTATTCAAATGTTTATTTGAAAATGTAAAAATGCAGCAGATGATTAGGTTCAGGGGTAGTGAGAGGGTACAGTTTGTACAATATAAAGATTATTTCTCTACATAAAGTACCTCCTTTTTTCATCTTCACACCTTTGTGTAAAATAATGGTGTAAATCCTCCCATAGGAGCACTTGACAATAACTTCTCAAAGCAGTTCTTTCAACAAAAAAATCTTTCTCTTTTCCTTTAGATAAGATTCTTATTATATTAGTGTAATAACTCCCTGAACTTTTCTGCATGGCCTTTGTATTGTTGCTGAGAAGCCGAGCTAACTTTTTTAACTAATCCTGGTTTGGCAACGTGTAAATGTGTTACATTGAGCAGCCGGATGCAGATAGTTTAGTGGAGTTTTTAGCATGAATGCACAGTAGTTGTCTTATTGACAGGAGACTGTGAACAAGCTCTTGTTTTTGTGGATCTTTGGTTATTCAGCTCAACTATGTTGAGCTTTCTGGCTTAGTGTGTCAAGTGCTGCTCAGGGAGGATTTACACCATTCTTTTACTCAAAGCTGAGGTGTGAAGATGAAAAATGGATGCACTGTTGTATTGCAGGTCTATAGACATCAGGTCAACAAGTTTCATCTTGTGATCATCAGATACTTACTGCGTACACACTTAATGCATACTGTGAATATAAACACACAAAGTTGGTTTTCATGTTTAACAGGGACTTTCTATAGACAAATAACCTTCCGATCACTCTCGTGAAGCCAAAACGAAAGTGACTTAAATTGTAAAATATCGATTTGCAGCTATAGACTGGCTCCAAAAGAGAGCACAATCTCATTGAGCTCCATGTTCAAACACCTTTCCAGCCTGGTACAAAAAACATTTTGGTCTAGATATCTAAATTGACCAATTGTGACAACTGTGAGGAGGGTACATATTTATATAACTCACCCTTTTAACTTATATTAAGCCTTAAAAATCTGCAAAAGCCAGACGCCTCAGCTCTAACCACGTCCCGCCTTTTGCCCATTTTCGATTATCCGGGAGTGACGCGTGAGGGCGACGAGGGCCTCCGCCTACTTTAGGCTTCATTTTTACTCTTCACAAACCTATAGGTGACGTCACAGACACTACATCCATATTTTATTCAGTCTATGATATGGTCCAAGAAATGTCCTCACAAATGACTGGTATAACTATCTTTGAGGGGACATGTGTTCTCCACACTCTAGGTTTACGATGGCCTCACACGCATGCAGGCACACACACACACACACATCGAAGTGGCAGCAATAGAAAAACTTTTAGATTTAGAGGAAAAATTAAATACACGAAAGAAAGATTTATTGAAGACTGACAGAAAATGAATTGAAGAAGAAAGCCTAACACACAAAAACAAATACAAGAGCTTGTATGCAAAATCTCAATTAAGAGCGATCAACGTGCCTGTCTGTTTGACATAACCGAAAGAAGCTTTAATCACACACACATGCATATGACTGCATAAGAAAACAACATCTGGACACAAGACGGCACTGTCACTTACTCATTCCAGGCAAAAGTGATGATGGTTAGTCCATTAGCTTTAGAAAGACAAAGTGAAACAATCCAATCTAAAGAAGCCATCATTCCAGCGGTGTCCAGCTTCAATCATGCATATGTATATGTGTGCGTGAGCGCATTAGAGTGTTACTCTCATGTGAGGATGGAGACGATGCGTGAACATGTGAAGAGGGCAGAATGTGACACCAGAGGGATGAGCAGCCAATAGGAGTGTTCTGTGACTTCCTCTCATCTCTTACCCCTCTCTCACCTGCTTTCTATTTTCTTATATCGCTCTCTTGCTTTGGGCAAGAGGGGTGCAGAGGGCGATAATGGGAGAGTGTCCGTCACGCTAGAGTGAATGACCCAGATTCAGAACAAGTGAGAGGAACCCGGAAGAAGAGGCTGACAGCGTGAACGTGAAATGGAGAGAATTAGAGGAGGAGAGGGCACAGTATGATGATTTGATTAGACCCATGATGATGAAGCGGAAGAGATGAGAGATACTCTTCAGATAGTGGAAAAGAGAAGAGAGGGAGAACGACACAGACTGTGGAAAGGGGGAGGAGTTTTGCATCAACATACAGCGCCTCGCTGTGGTAAACGTGTGATGGCTAAATGCAAACATGCATACACACGTGCAGTATCTAACTGAGGATATAAAGCTAATTTTAAGAATGTCAGGGAAACTATAGCCTTAAATAAAACTATTGGAAAAGCATTTATGCAAGAGAACAGAAAATTAGAAAAGCATTTATACAAGTGAAAAGAAAATATAATATTTCAGCTTCATCTGATCAACTACCTCGTACACAGACTGTAAGATTTGCACAAGCACAATGTCTCAGCACAGTATCACTGCAACAAACACAATCTGTAGAATCACAGACAGCGAAAGTACATAACAAGCAGTAAATACACGCTTTTATGGTAATGTGGGAGTCAGCATTTTTCAGTACCAAGGACAGTTTCAGGTTAGCCTAGCTGGTCAGAACCACGGACAGCACCAGCATGAAGCTCAACGTCAACAGATGTAAAAAATCAAAGATCTCAACGATATCTATGTTTGGAATATTTTCAGTATGCACCGCATGTCTCCAAATACCACCATGCACCAGGGGAAATAAAACCCCCACGTTTATGGATAACAAGCATTTTGCCATGGGGCAAGAACTAGGACGGTTTAACAACTGGAAATCTGATGGAATATTGTGATGCGATGTTCAGACAGTGGGTGGGTGCGTATGATGTAAAGATCGGATGATTGCGCTCTCAGTGGGACGAGCAGTCGTTCTCCAGAGCTGTCCTTCACTTGCCCTTCAATACGCTGCATCAAACTCCCATCCTTTTTTCTGATGCTTTTAAACCACTTTTAAAGGAGCCGTATAATGAATGTGGCAATTGTGCACGCTCTTTTGAAATATACTCGCATGAAAATCAAGCTCTAGAAATACACCACTCAATTTGTTGGTTGTGATGTCACAGCCATGAACACATAAGCATTTGATTATATAGGACTGTTGACTGTATATGGCTGTGTTGTATCAACTGCTATTTAGTATTTAATTTTGGTGAAATTATGAGAAGATTTATAGTATCGTTCCAGTTGGTCTCTAGTGGTAAACCACACCTTTTCTCAAAAAGAGAATCTCTTTGTAAACCCATTTCAATGTATTAGAAGTTGGGATATAAAATGAAATTAAATAATGGAAAATGTCCAACTATACTGGACTCATTGCTAGTAATTTCACATGTTAAGCGGTAGCCCATCATGACAGGTAATTTAGTTAAGTACAACACAAAAAGCAGCCTATTTAGGCTACAAAGCAGTCAGCTGAAAACAAATGAAGGCTTTTAGTGGTGTGAGAGAGCTGAAATGACTAAAATCATAAGTGATCTAAAACAAAAGTGCAGAACTTGAAGTGTTTTAAAATGGGTCAGGTTCTTTCATGGTGAATCCCACATCAGAGATTTTCATTTTATATAGTAGGCAAAAAATCCGTATGAGTCATGAATAGTATGTCTGAAACCTCCATATACAAAAACAGTAGGCGTGAAATACCCAAATGGTCTACTGCTTCCGCCGAGATTTGTGAGTGTGCATTGAACACTGCTCTATCCCATTATGCCGCATTAGCTGAGCAACGGATAATTTCAAAAGTTATTAAAAAAATGGTAGAAAACTTTAATATGTGTTTTTCTCTGTCTTTGGTGTGTTATAAGTTGCCCATGCATGTATTAGACACGTACAATTGCAAAAATGTAAGTGTCGGAAGAAAAGATGAATTCTTTCTAAAATCGAATGCTCACCCAGACCTGCCTGAAGCGCCTCATGTAACCTCAACCCCTACAATTCCATGTCAGTTTGTGGTATAAGTTGACTAAGTCTGCCCAAATGTAAACGCAAGTGAGGTGGGCGTACCTGTCTGCACAATTGCTTTGGATCCTGATGGTTCGATTTTGGTAAGAAGCGTTACATTTCCGTCACACGTTGCAGTATTCGACCAATCACTTCGCACTGGTAAACTGGCCAATCATAGCACACATCGCTTTTCAGAGCCATGAGCTTTGTTAAAAATCTGCGCGTGGGGCAAAGAGTAGAAACAAACATGCACGGCGGAAAATACAGCGTTTTTAACCTTAAATTGTGTATACACCATGCATTACATCTAAAAAAATATATAATATTCGCATTAGCCGTGTCATTTGACTCTAAATGCAAGTACCAATAAACAAATTTCTCGTGACTGAATTGTTTTTGCCTACCTACAGGTTTTTGTTTATACTTCTTAGGTCAAAGAGCAATCAGGTCACATGACCATACAACATGGCAGATGCAGTATGTCTGAAATGTATTCATACTACTCCCACTCATACTATAGAACGTACTGTTTAAATGGTCAATAGGTAGTTGCTTATTTAAATACAATACGTACTGTCACAGTATGTGATTTCGAATGCAGCAAATGTTTTCATGTTCTTTGTGACATGAAATCAGTGTTTGCTCATTACATTTTAAAGTGAACGATTTTGGTGCTATTTGTTAAAAGAAATGTTTTACATGTCTCGATCCATCCTTTCTATTCTAGGTTTGAATGTCTCCATCCTTTTCTGTTTCTTTTCCACTCTAGTAGATGGTGTCTCTACTCTATATCGAGAACAACCCCACCACCTTTCCATCTCTAAAGCATACTTCTGCAAACCCCCCCCCCCCCACCTCCGCCAGAACTAAATATTTCTCCTTTCATTTTTCCTCCTTTGCTTTGTGTTCGCTTTGGGGACAAAGAATAAGTAATCTCTGCATCTTTTCAATCTGTCACTCATCCATAAAATGGCAGAGGAGCGGAAAAGAAGGAGAGAGAACAGAGACTGAGGAGAAAAGATGGATGGGGTCTTTTGATTTTAGAGTGCTTGTTAATTTTCACCAGCTGTCGTTCACACAGAACGCCGCGTGCGCTGCTATAGATAGACATTGAACAGTTTAAAGCTGTGGCATACTTTCATGAGTCATTATGCAAAAAAGAGGCAAAGAGTTCGTTGAAAGTTGCAGAAATGTTTTCACGACCTTCAAGCCTTCGATCTGACGTGAGCAATTTGGCTGTCGATTTGAAATACATTAGACATCCTGTCCAATAATACTGGGACAAACAAAAAAAAACTGTGGCAAAAGACAATCAGAACAGGATACACAGGCAAGGAAACCTCACATCAACAAAACATGTCATTTGACACATTGTGAAGACACCCCATTTTGCCTCATAAATTCAAGCTGTTAAAAGGGATCTTAGGATTCATCATTTACTCGCCCTCTGGTCATACCAAACTTGTATGGCTTCTGCAGAACACAGAATAAGATAGTTTGAAGTACATTAATAGCCATACAACATTTGCCCTAATTGACTTCCACTGTATGGACACAAAAACCCTTAAACATTTTTTAAAACAGCTTCATTTGTGTTCAACTGAAGAAAGAGGTTTTGAATGACATGAGGGATATGCAGAGTTCAAAATTGTCAATCAGATAAGCTATCACTTTAAGAAAGTGCTTTCCAGTTTCTATTTAGTATGCATCAGACAGTTTGTGGGTGTGCTTTCCGACACCGACACTATGAGCTGCATAACCACAGATCTGAAGGCAGCATGGCCCACTAACCCCACACCCCTACAATCCATTTAACGTGCCACATTATGTTAAATCACTTAGCCACAGCAAATCTGAGAACCTTCGTAAGTACATTAAATCCACACCTGATAAGCTCACGACAATCCTTATTATTTTCCCATCCATTAATACCAAACACAACAATCTCCAGGAAAGGAATTTAGGTGGAGGAGTATTAGTTAAGTCTTCTTGCGCTCGGTAATTCTCCCTGACAGTCTGTTTCCTGCTGCTGAATGCTTAGAGAACTAAAGCGTGACTCATGCCTCAAAGCCTGGATAGACCACGGAGTACATGATAGGCGTATAACATCGTTCAGCTGAATAACTTTGCTAAACCTCTTGAAATCATGGGCTCTGATGGGCCGCCCGAGAATGCTTAGTTATTTTTATACCACCCCCTACCAAATGCTTAATGAACGAATTTACAATACACTGCAGCTGGCGTTGAGCTCTATTCCTTCTTTCAAAACATCTGCTGCAATGAGAAAAGTTCATCATGCAGTTCGGAAAGAACAGAACCTGTTACGAGTTCACGTGTGCGTGAGTTTTATAGCTTACAGAACAAGCACCCTAAGCAACATAATATAAACGTAAACAGATGTCAAGTAATGAAAGAAACCAGTCTTACATAAAAGACACAAAGATGACAGCTCACAAAATCGCATATATACCTCTGGAAGCAGCAGTGGGTTGTTGCATGGTTTCCCATGATACTTTGCCCCGGCTCGACTCTTCTGATGTGCTGTACTAATTGGCCTGTGCTGTCAAAGGCCATGTATAATGGGGAAACTACTGGCATCAAAAGACATCATCCAGAACGCCTGTAGTGAGAAAGCTATTCCAGCTCTCTCTCCCTTTAATGTCACATTCAATCTATCATTACTGGCTGTCAAATCACAGATTCTCATTTTATAAAAACCCCTCATTCTTAAAAATAAGATTTTCCAGTGCACATTCAGTTCAAAATGTCAACGCTCTAAAAGTGATAGTTCACCCAAACAGGATAATTCTGTCATCATTTACGCACCCTCTTGTCATTTTAAGCCTGTATGACTTTATTTCTCCTGCGGGACACAAAAGAAGATATTCTGAAGTATTTTGGTAACTACAGTAAACAGCGACGGCACCCAATGAGTTGCAATGGTTTTGTGTCCAGAAGTGAATGGGTACCACCGCTGCTCATTTACAAACATTCTTCAAAATATCTTCTTTTGTGTTCTGAAGACGAATGAAAGTCATACAGGTTTGAAATGACAAGAGAGTGAGTAAATGATAACAGATTGATTTGGGTGGATTATCCCTTTAACTAACCATTTTGAATCTATATCTATCCCATATTTACATTCATAATCTCCTTCTAAAGACTACATTTCTATATTTACCTCAACAGTCTCTAATGAGGAGTTTATATTACATCACTCATACAAGTGCATCACACACACACATGTGCACACTAAAAATGGCACAGCATTTATCTTAGGCCTGCTAATGATGTGAGCAAACAATTAAGAAAAGACAAAAGCTTTTCATTTCTTTGTTTTTGCAATCCAACCAGAGCACTATCTAATCTGAAGAGCAGACAGTGGAAAAACAGCCGCTGTGTGCATTAAAAGCTTGTGCCTCCATTAAAAATAATCGTTCACATTTCAGCCGAGCCCATGCTAAGTCTCTCTTCCTTTCTCCATATACCTCCAGTATAACAAAAACCAGTCAAAATTTACTGCATCGAAATTAGTCGGGTGAGCAAAAGTTCTCCTCATCCAGCCCTAACAGCAGGTAGTCGTCCTGCATTGTGACCAGCAGCCATAAAAACAGCAAAATGTGCCCATAGTGACGCTGCTTAGGCTATCTCAAATACTCACACGTACTGCACCATTCTCCTGTGTGTATTTCAATATATGTGCACATGTATTAGAAAGGGCCAGTGGTAAAACACGATGGTAAACATAAATGCCTACACACACATATGTCCATATCTCCACAGTGTATGCCATCTATTCAAGATCTGGATAAAGACAAGCACCAGAGGCTACAAAAGCACTTCCTTTCATTTCTTTTTCCACAGGATTGTAACAAATGGGTGTGTGTAAATGATGGAGTATGTATTTTCAGGTGAACTGTCCCTTTAAAACAAATAATCTTAACAAAATGCAAATTTCGTTGAGGATATTATACATAATCTGCTCACATTGTGCACAGTAAAATGACGATTCATACTCACGAATGTGTGCTAAAGGTTGAGCCTTGCTTTCAAATGACAGAATTAACCGCCATTCAACTCCAGAGACAATATAGAAAACACATCAACAAAAACAGCATCCAAAAGCCAGTCATCATTCGTTCAGTAAACACAGCCCTTCAATCCTTCCCTTTATCTCTTTTTTTCACTCTCTCCCACATTCTCCCCTCTTCCGCTCGCTGCCAAATTACCTCCTTTCTACTGCCTCCAATTAAAGTGATTATGAGACTGTGCCGCGCCGTGTGTGTGTGTTCGCGGAGAAAAGAGGAATAACATGCTGATTACGGCTAATAGAAAATGTGAATGTGTGGCTGTGCCAGTCAGTTTCTTGAAATGATGTGCGAGGATTTGTGTACCTATCATTGTGTGAATGTGTATGAATTTATGAGCACGCATAAACATCTTTATGTATGCTCTTTATGAACAGTTATACAGCATTTCTAATTATCATTATTAAAATCCAGCGTTATATCCACCGTCTATACGGTATAACATTCATCACCGAAATGCAGTGAGCAAACAAACACGTCTCAACTTGAGTGAAGCGGCATTGATGACCGTGCTCTTTTCTCACAGAGTTGGGAGAATTGTCCAATAAGGGGCTAAGAACCCTTGTTACGAAACAGGAATCCATGTTCGAAAAAAACTTTCTGAAACCTGTACGAACACTGGATGAGTGAATCGAGCACAGAAATACTACGTCATACGTTCAACTCGTTTTTTAACAAGTTGACCATGTTAAGCTTGAAAAGCCGACACGTTTAACAGTGTGAAGAAGTCAGAATGCATGAAATAGCATCTTAACACTTCAACAACTTGAGGGTGAGTAATTCATGACAGAATTTTCACTTTTGGTTCAACTATCACTCATAGACTTCATTCGCTTGAGTGAAAAGTATTAAGCTATGTAATGCCTCCACATTCATAATAATGGCAGTGGTGCATCATGTTAACCTATGAATAACCAAAGACCAGAGAAAATTGATACTGAGTGCCTTAAATATGAGAAACCTGTTGCCTCTGTTGCACCATCAACGTACAAAAATCTGAACAAAATTAGGGGCTGATTGCATCTATTTGACGACCAATGCTTTTCAGGAGGATTGTTTGAGAAAACCAACTTTTGCAAATTCTGTTTAGTGACACTAGTGGTTATGGAAATTAAAACGCTTCACATGTGCAAAACAATAACTCATCATTCTTTCTTAAAACAGATCCACAGCATAGAAATAGAAAGCTTTGTTTACCTATCATGCTAGCGAGAGGGTAGAGCTGAGGGAGTACATTACATTACAGAACAAAGCGAATGCATTATATACATTTTGTCAGTGTGAGTCTGAAAGTTTCGTGGGTATATCGAATCCATGACCTTTGCGCTATTGCAAGATTCTACTAAGGAACGCAATTACAGGAACACAGCTTTCAGCCAAAGAACAGCAAGATCTGTGGCTCAGGGCTGATGTTGAAGAGTGGGCGGACAGTGGATGTCAATCCACTACCTTAGAGATGACGTCATTTTGTAGAATAACCTGGAAGTAAGCGCTGCACTGGTTCCCTCGATCGAACGCCTATGCATTTTTTTCCATAGACTATTGGTAGATTGCAAAACATAAGCTCTGTGATTAACAAAGATTTATGGGCAATTCCAACGTTATGGACGTGACATTTTAATGCTCAGAGAATGAATTTGTTATGGTTATATTGAACCATCTGTTTATATTTAACTGAACCCTTGTTGATAGAGTCTGAGTGTATGAGAAAAAATATATATTTAAAAAAAGGGAAATAAACATGCTTTATGGATATGTCAAAAAAAGATGCGGTTTAATTCGGAGACAATCAACTTAGTTGGATTTCTTTAAAATAAAATGCACAATCCTGAAGCAATAATACCCAATGAATGGAGAAGGGATGCCTCTTTATAGAACAGGAAATATTTACTTTATATTCATTTTCATGTCTCCATTTATGAGGAATATGTAGCGATACGGATGTGACAATCCTGAAAATGGCTCTTACCTGACTAGGTAAAATCATGCACTAAAAATAAAACAAATGCTTTACAAATTTGAAGAGAGCTCTCACATGGGTTTTGAACCACATAATATTAAAATCTGTGCTGTTACTATAGTAAAAACCACTGGTAAAAAACTACTTTTTTCATGTTAAGGTTGACATTTTCACGGAATTGCCCTCGTGATGTTTACACATTTTCTCTACCAAGATAATCATCAAAAATTAACACAACATTTGTTACTTTTTTCTGCCGTCGGCAGAAGTTGAAAGCTAACACGATGCTATGAACAGACTACACTTAAGGTTGCTTGATATCAACCACCACCATCAAGCCTCCCACAACCCTTTCAAACTTTATTCAAAATATGTTCCCTGGTAAGTAATTACTCCATGAATGAATCCGCATCTACGTTTTAAGAGATCTATGCCCATATTGCATTATTTCTAATTTATTTGTAAACTAACGGTACTGTTTAGCATGTTGACAAAATGTTTATGTGCTCTCCTACTTGTAAATCGCTTTGGATAAAAGAGTCTGCCTAGTGTATAAATGTAAATGTATTTGTGATGACGTCTAACGACCCCGCCAAAGGAAGTTCCCTTTTAGCAGCTTGTTAGCGGCCGACGTTTTTAGGACACAATAAGGCTTTAAAAAAATCACAAGGTTATAATTGGTGCGTTTTATGTCATAGAATAAAACGTGAACATATTTAGAAGTTTTGTTAACCACAGACCTTATTTCGGTTGATTTACCGAATTGATGGAACCAGAACACCTAAAATACTAACTCGCTTCCGGGTTTTACCTACAAAAATACGTCATCTCTTAGCCTCCCTATAACCGTTATGCACACTAAACAAAAGATGGAAAGATTAATCCAGAGGGACAGAAGAGAGGGAAGGAGAGGTAGCAATATCACATGTATCATAAGAGGAGCAGGAAGGAAAGAAAGACGAAAAGTTAAAGAGTGGAAAATCAATACTAGTTCTTATACCTTGAATGTAAAGATCAGATCACACAGGATGTGAGGGGGGGGGAATCACAGCCATAAATAGATACTGTGGTAGTGGTACTGGGATTCTTATATGTTACAAGGAGTTAATTTTCTGTCGCTCTCTCCCACACACGCACACACTGAGCACTGTGAATACTATCGCCTCAATTAGATCTTGAATTATTCACAACGCACTAAATCCCAACTGCATGATGCAATTGTCAAGAATTTCCACTGTGTGTGCATGCGAGTGTCTGTGTGTGCGTGCATGCGTGCATGCATTTTATGATTTTTCAAAATGAGAGAGCTGTGTGTGGTTACAAAAAGAAGTAACCAATCGGAAGAGATAACTTTGAGAAAACAAGAAAAACACTCAAGTAAGGTTCAAACTACGAGCTTGATATTAAAAAAAGGTAATTCCAAGAAAGCATACGTATGTTTATTTAAGTACCCTCCATTTTGCATCAAAGCTGTACGCATAACCTTCATTTATTCACCATTATTCACCTCTTTCCTCTCATTGCTTTTAAACTCTGGCAACAGTGGACATGGATTTCCATTTAGTTTCTTGTGCATGGTTATTTAATTCCAAAATGGCGGCAGATGCTCATGAGACCTTTTCTCTAGGTGTACAAACGCACAAATACACACTGTCTGCCATTTCATTCCGACCAGAAAAACAGGTTGCCTAAATGAAACCCATAAAACACAGAAGCTTTCCCACTCATGTGCTGCATCAATAATTCCAGAAGTTCATGAATATTTGAAGACGCCATACCTGAGATGGTTAAAGGAACATAATATGTAAGAGAGAAATATAACTTAAGTGAAAAAGAGAGAGAGAAGTGCTATTGCAGTGGTCGCCATGCAAATATCTTGGATCTCTGTGACAGAAGTTATTGATGGTATTTCAAGACAGACTAAAAGAGGAATGTGGCAAGTAAAACTCATCCAAAGTTCTGAAGTTACTGAAAGTTCACAGTATGTGTGTCTTGTTTCTAATGGCTGAAACACAGAAAGTGAGCATCTTGGCTACACAGATGCCAGGCAGTACAGCGGACACCACTTTGATACCTGTCCAAGAATGCCGACAACACAGTTTACACAGCATGGGGCAACAGATGGTTTGTGTCATCTGCTATCTACATCCAGTGCTTTCTTAAACATCTCTCGTCCTCTCAAAATGTTACGATGATAGAGGAACACAAGAGCTGAGATGAAAGCAAAGCATCTCCATGACGACGGCATCTGTCTGGAGCCAATTGTAGTTGGTTATTTTATGTGTGGCCATTACAGTATGGGTAGTGGTTTATGTGTTTAGACAAATACACACACCACAGAGAAGAAAAGCAATTAAACTGTATTTTTATAGTTTTATTTTATTATAAGTGGAGAAGCAAATTGATGGACAAAACAGTAACTGAATCCGTCTAGTGTCGCCTAATGTGTTGGCACCAATCTTTGTTGCACCTCTGACATTGATCTTGATGATGAAAGAAAAAAAGAAGCTTTAAATCCTTCACAGACACGAAATAAACACAAACTCTCTCTTACACACCTCCTCTTTTCACAATTTCACTAACTTCTATCCTCATATCACAAATCCTTAGCAAGCATTAGAAAGTTTAACAGATTAGCAAAACCAACTTGCTTCTCGCATCCTTGTCTGACAGCTAAGTCAGTCTATCAACACTGTATCTAACACATGAGTTCTGCTTGAATGCATTTAAATGATTTGTTGAGGCAGTATCAGAGCAATGTTTGAGGGATGCAGAACTTCTGCTTCCACACCGCAGCACATAATCCGACTGCACCCCTATAGCTCCACTTGTAAACAAAACCCGGGTGTCCTTATTACTGAGCTTACATACTGGCAATTACTGATGACAATCAGAAAACACAAACAACAGGGGCATGTGCCAGGGGCAGGGGGCATGTGTTACAGAGAGTTTAAAGTAATGTGGAAAGAAATACTGGAAAATTTACACAAGCAGCCTTTTGTAATGCAAACAAGCTACTTAAAAAAGGCAGGTTGGTGGATTGGTTTGGCGTTGCTCATTTATTTTTGTTTAGGAGTCTTTGTTTCTTCCTTCAGATGCCAATTTTGTCTCAGGCATTTCCACAAAAGTAAAGATAAAAATGAGACAGCTTTGTGTGCAACTTTACACATTTTTACAAAAGGTGCTTCAAAAGGTTATTCGATGCCATTGGAGAACGTTTTGGTTCCACAATGAACCTTTAACATCAGGTACTCAGAATAACCATCTCTTTCTTACATTTTTATTATCCGAAGAACCTTTTTTCATCAGAAAGAACCTTTAGTGAAACAGAAAAGGTTCTTCAGATGTTAAAGGTTCTTTATGGAACCGAAAGGTTCTTCTATGCCATCAAAGAACCTCTTGAAGCACCTTTTTTAAAGAGAAGTTTTAGAGTTATTTAATACAATTAAGAAAATATAAGTATAAAGTATAAAATAATTGAATGTTAATATAAACAAAGTATAAAATGAACCGTCATATTATAACCAAACATTATACCGATCCGATGACACCGTCTATACAGTACAGCTATAAAAATAATGTTAATGTCATAGACGGAAGAGCTTTAGAAATAATTCAAGCTCAATTCTCAGATGTTTGCGCACTTTGGCACTATTTTGAGACTGTTAAAACCTCGTTAGAAATGCTGGATCATATATTTGAGATCACTTGTTCAGCAAACATTTCAATTCGCTCTGTTTCTAGTCTCACTGCTGTCTCCACAAACTATTAAGAAATTAATGACATCTCATTTGTGATTTCTAGGCTTGATCATACACATGGACCAAGAATGGTATATTATTATTACCAAACGTGTGATCAGTGCATCACCTCACCCTACCCATAACCCCCCACTGCCCCCACACCCCTCCCACATTATCTCAAGCTGTTTTGTATTCTGTAGTGACTGCCGTGCGCTCCCTCTCTCCTTCTCTCCTGCAGTGATGTCTGAAGAACAGAGGGAGGGAGATGAGTGTCAGAGGGAGACCAGGCGATTACCATTTCAGTGCAAACACACACTTTCACAGTTTCAGAGTGATACAACAAACGCATGCACACATGCACCAAAACACATACGCACATCAAGTCTGTGTGCCAAAATTCATCGCTAGTTTAATTTTTTAAGGCCGTTATTTTAAGATTTACAGATAAGATACATCTGTTTGAATATGTGCGTGTGAGTTTAGCAGATCCAAGTATAAAAAACCTCTTTTTATGGCCAAGTGTGTTTAAATATGCAGCTGGTGCTGGCTGTTCCCTTCCCACTATCACTCAATATTAAACACCTTCCCACAAAAGCAGACTAGATGGGAAACTTTGATGTCTTCCTCTCCTCTTCCCAAATCTGCGATGCCTTCAGGTGCACCTGTGAAGCTCCTACTTCTGAGACGGGCTGGTTTTATGACTTCAAGACAGTAAAAATGTTTATTTTCAAAATGTTTACATTGGTCTCGTGTCCACTTTTTAATCTTAAAAATATGTAAACCATCACAAAACTATTTTTTCCACAATACATTGTGTATAGCGTGGTTGAAAAATATACTGTACATGCGTCCTGTGGTGTGACAGCAAAAAATGTAAAAACAAACTAAAGTAACATTTTTTTAATAATAATATAATATAAAGAAATATAAAACAGCATAATATAAATTTATTTATTACATTTTATTTTCATTGTTCGTTTTGGCTGTCACACCATAGGACACATGTGCATTTATTTGTCAACTACCCATATATAAATATATATATATATATATATATTCTTTCCAAATATTTTTGCTGTCCTAGATTTATAAATTCGCTGTTTTTCAGGTAATGGAAAAAAACTCTGTACTTTTTCAATGATTAAATGCAGTGTTGTCAAAGTTGACAGGCGCTTTAAAATACTTTTCATTGGAAAGATCTTTGCAAAACCCAGTGACAAACATAAAGGGTGACTAATAATAATAATTTATGGCAAAACTAAAGAGATACAAGGTTTCAGTGGGACCGCAGCGATATGTAATTTCAAATATGCTCAATGCATTCATTGATGCTTGGTTGAGTGCCATGTTTTGTGTGAAATCTCATGGGTAGCATTCAAAATCAGATATATGTCTGCACAGGATGCTTTATTGCATGCCTTCATTGAATTGAGGGATGCAACACGTGCTGATGGAGTCTTATTGTCTGGTACTAATGGCTAACAGCGCAGAACTTTAGGCTCCTCGGGCCAGACTTAGTGGTGATTGCTTGTTTCTTTCTACAGACACAGACTCGCTAGGCCTGACCTAGTTCTGCTGCCAATAGAAAGAAATTAGGACCAACCCTGCCACAAAGCAGTGTGCTACTTTCAGTCACAACAGGTGAACAGGCCAAGGGTGCCTTGTAGATGAATGACGAGAGAAAAAGAGAGCGACAGAGAGATCTATAAATACACATACAAAGCAACTGAAACACGCAGAGCAATAAAGGCACAGAAAAATATGAAATCTGTCAAAAAGTATCCGTTTTCATCATATCAATCGAATAATATATCAGGCAGCCGGTAATATTATAAGGAGATCTGAACAATGTGACATTTTAAGACTGTTTACGATATATATATGACAATGATATATGGACAGATGGTTTTTAGATGCAAAAGAGAAAGCCACACAGCTGACAAAATGGCCAGTGGTAGTGAAAGAGACAGTCAGCATAGAGCCCGCAGGAGAGGAGAACAGATTTGGGCACCTGTGTGGCTTCTGTGGTGCAGTGTGATTGCCTCACGGTTTGAATTATATCTGGTAATGATAAGAATCAGTCAAGAATGACATGAAGAGAATATTTTCAAGCAGTAACAGCTTCTGAAAGCCTTTCACATGAAAAGTGCATATGAGAGACTATTGTGAATAACAGCAATAAGTTTCCACATAAATCAATTTCATATTAAAAATACATAAAAACCATCATTGTAGATTTAAAGATTAGAGTATGATAGCGTATGATAATGTTTTATTGTGTCTTTTAATTACATTTAACACTTTTAAAAAAGGTCTTTATGTAGCTTCCCTCTCCAATTTATTTACATAAAAGTTTTAAATTCCCCTGTGGGGTCATAATTCTATCCCTTAAAACTAATCTTTAAAAATAAATACTTCATATTCAACGTTTTCCTGCCTTAAAATAGCGTGAATATGGATATTTCAATATATATATTTCTGTTAAACAAATGCATAGATTCGCTTCAGAAGATCCTTTTTAAGACCACAGAGCCATGTCGACTAGTACTTTGATCGACGGATGCACTTGTAGGTGATTCAAAAACATAAAACATGGGGAAATTTTGTATTGCCTATGAAGTATCCCTACTATATTTAGATACATGAATATGCAAATTAGCCCCGCCTCCACTCAATCACACAGCGATCATCTTTTTGCCACTTTGCATGAGAATGCCTCCAACTGCTGATCCACACGTATATGAGTTGATCTGATTGATTACAGGTTTATGATGCCATTAACCGGAGCATTTCTTAACAGCATTTTTGTTCTTCTTTGGTAAACTGCAGTTTCATGCAGAAAATACTCAGCAATGGTTTCCAATTATAAATTTGCACATGGTTTGTCTTAAAACATTAAAAACCCCACACAAAAATATAAACAATCTTAAAACAATGTTTTTATTGAGAGTAGCAAGCCCATGGCCAAGGCAAATTCTCTGAATGTTGAGTGTTTCTTGTTGGAATTCACATATTTGGAAAGAAATTATCTGGTTTTGGTTTCAGCCAACGCATCACAAAACATTCAGGACACTGTTTACACCTGCATTCATCACATGTAGATTTATATTTCCGCAGACAGACAGAAAGTGATCGCAGGAAAAGAAGGACACAGAGTATGGCAGGAGAGGTATACAGAGGACAAAAGAGATGTTGAAGAGGATCCGGCTGTTCATTTATGAAGACAAATTGATTCAAAGGAGGAAAGTGCTATGAAAGCATTCGTGGGCTTTTCTCTGCTCCACAGCAAATTACACACTGATTGATATAGATCCTGAACATGTAAAGGCAGCCAAGAACTGGATTTATGAAGTAAATCTGTAGATATGACCTCACACATCGAAAAGCGCTGCACTACGCGGCTGTGTTGAGAGCATTGTTGGGTGTAACTAGTTACTAGGTAATTAGTTACTGTAATTGAATTACTTTTTCTTTGAAAAAGTTAAACATGTAATTTAATTACAGTTACTTCTGATGTTATTAAACTAAATAGTTTGTGTTATAAATGTGTGTGCAATAGTGGAATTGACATCAAAATTCAAAGTTTAACTTTTAAATCCATGCTGTAATTCTCACATTTGTAATTCTTTGGTCAGTTAATAATACTACTTTATGTAGTTTTACATTATTTATTTGAATGAATTAAAAGAGACGTTTCATGTCTATCCTTGAATCACTTAAATGATCAAGGTTGACAGGATATAGAAAGTAATAAGTAATAAAATACTTTTTGGAGAGAGTCATTTGTACAGTTATCTAATTACACTATTGAATATGTCGTTAGTAACAAGTAATTTAATTACTTCTTCAGAGTAACTGGCCCAACACTGGTTGAGAGATGTAATTGTCTGATTTATATTATGGTTTATCTGGCGAGCCAAGACCAAAAGCCCCTAGTGAATCCCAAGTTTCACAGAAAAAAACACGTACTTGTATGCTCGTGTAGGCATGAGTACGATCAGACATGCTCACAACCTATTAAGGGATTACAGGCTTGCATTAGCTGCTGTAATACCCTCCACGTATTGAAATTATATATATAAAAAACTAAAATCTATATCCTACAAAAACAGATGATACACCAATTTATTCTGATTGAGCCTGGAAAGAAATAGGTGTCATTATAGCGGTCCTGCTGTTATGAAGCCACAATAAATACAAGAAGCACCTGATTGAGTTTATATGAGTGTGTGTTTGAACCAAAGTTAAAAGAGTGAATTGAAAGCAAGATATAAAAAGAGGTCAAATATACTAAAGCACTTGTAGGCAAAGTAGAAATGGGGGTTTAGCACTCTGTATTCTGTGCAATGAGTGCTTCTTTTCGTTCTCAAAGTGATGTTATCAGTGCTATATGATCAAATCAAGGTGATCTCTTTCTCACACATACCGGTATAGGTTGTAATATTTCTTCCATATCAGATATTATAATAAATTCCCAATCTATTGATCCAAACACAGTGACACCTGTGACTATTAGTGACTGTCTTAGATCAAAAGTAAACTGTAAGGGCAAATTCGATTTAGGTGTGCTGATGGAACTGCGATCAGCAACTAGATGTCCATCACATCATTGATATGCGGATGCCAGAAATGCTGTGTGGGTCATATATTACCTGTCAATCACTGATGCTGTGGCTAATGCTATCGACCTCTCCCAGGTTATGAAAAATGACAGGGTCATTTTGTACAGTTTGACAGAAACGGTTACACAAATATATAGTACAACACGAATATAGAGTGAAAAGGGTTTTTGACAACACACTGTATGCATGAGGATGACAGCAGCTGGAGGTGTTGAGAACAGTTCAAATTAAATCCTTTACAATGCCATGCTATGTTTGTATAATTAAAGAACTGTTTGGTTACAAGCATATGTTCAAATATCTTTCCCTGTGTTCATCAGAACAAAGAAATATATACAGATTTGGAAGGTGAGTAAATGATGACAGAATTTTTTTGGGGGGTGACCTGTCTCTTTAACAGTGAGTTAGATTCTGTTTCATGAAATGTCACACTTATTGGTTAATACTTCTGCCATTTCCTTACACTGACTGTAAGAAATTTGTGAAATAAGCCCAAACATGTTTCACAATGTCACACATACACATCTAAAGAGGATACATTTTGACTATTTCTCTAGCCACCCGAGTATAAGGACTCTGGAAAGCTGTTTGGCTGAACTGTAAAACGTCATTTGTAACTTTTCCTTAAACTGCCATTCAACTCAAAATACATATTACGCCCAGACAATCAAATCAGGTACAGATCACTTCAACAGCTCTCAAACAATCAAAAGGCGGATAAAATTGAAGTGTCAGACTATTTTTACCCTGCTGCGTTCATGCTATGAGTATGAGTATAACTATCCTGACCCCCAGTAAGTTCTGTCAGAAATTATATGATGCATGTTAAATTCAACCTCTCTTCAATTTCAACACATCTGTTGAACTCATGGAAATTGAATAGGAACGTTTACAACTGTTGGGCCAAAGAAGAATATGAAAATTGATTTTGTGTGTCTTGGGCAATCATTCATAATGACTGAGTGCCACAGAGGAGTCACAAATAATTTTCTTTTGTAATGGAGCACATTTTAGTCCTACATCAACACATGAAACTTAAATGTAATGAACAGTGAGTAATGGATGGTTGAGATGATAATACATTAATACCAAAACGGTTGCTGGAGAACTTTAATAGATCTGTTACATCACCTCACCACTAGACTATGTCTAGACACAGTGATCGCATATAAGCATACTTTTACCCAGTCAATTCATTTCTTTATAAAAATAAAATCTAAACAAGAACATTTTTTGTTATACAGATATTATAAATGATCAAAACTATACCTATTACCTGAGATGCTTATCTTTTACTAAAGACTAGGACTTTTAATTGAAATGCAGATTCTGAAATACTTGCATAAGGAGGCCTACACTATTCCACAAAATATGTAACAAACTTCAAGCACACAAACTCACCATCTGATTGAACGTCGAGTAGATCACACCAGATATCTCAATGTCTCATCTTCAAACTTCATCCTGGAACCCTTTCTCCTTTATGTCATCTCTCTATCCTTAGCTTTCATCCTAGCATCGCTTTCATCACCCTCTTTTCTTTCATCTTTACTCTATGCTTTAGTAACGCCCACCTGTCTTTTTTGACACCTATTTCTCTATGGCGTTCTTGGAGCGATACTCTTAGCCTTTTCCTCCTCCACAATTTCTACACCTCCATATTCTGCACCAGCGTTTTGTTCCTCTTTCACCTTTGTTTTAGTTGTTGATTTTTATTAGGCTTTATTTACTCTCCCTTCTTCCCCCACGTTATGGAGAGAGAAACAGAGAACAGGAAGAGAAGGACGCGGTTGAATTCTTCTCACACACTTTTTCTTCTGGTGTGTCTTTCTCTCTTTGCTTCCTCATTTATAAAGTATGCAAATATGTGCTAATGTACATCTTATGAGAAATGTACAATAAAACCATGTATTACTGTTTTTATTTATTTTTCTTATTTTTTTACTGTTCGTTTTTAGGTTTCCACTGCAAATGTATTTTCAGTAAAGCCGCAAGGTCTTAAAAGGTGCAGACCTCCAGTCACAGACTGTCTAGTTATCCCGGTCCTGTCATGCTGTGGGCGGGGTTGTCTGCCTAATTGCAACTTGAAGTGTGATTTGCATTTGTTGTTTTAACAGGAGGCTGACGCTTCTATGATATCAAACGGAGATTATTAATGCATAGGAAATACTGTTCAATTAGCTTCTCCAATGCATCATAAACTGGTTAAGCATCAGGAAAAACTAATTCCAGTTACCATAGTTACACGTTTATTTAATATTGTGAAAATAAAGACAAACTTCCAAGCAATAGTGGGTACTTTTACTTGCCAGTGAACAAATTTAAGCTATAAAATGACTGCAGTGGATACAAGCAATTCAGGGACAAAATAATGAGAGATAAGTGTATCCCTAATCTAAACACGTGTACATCTGCAGCAGATTTTGCAGATTTTATTACCGGTAAAATCAATTAAATCAGACTAATAGGATTGTTTCCCACACAGTAAACCGAAGCTCTCGTATAAGAACGGCTGCTGGCTGCAGCTATGAGACTAAAATAAAGAAAATATCAATATTTATCATAAGTGAACTTTTCCCACGGATCACATATGAAGAATTAAGTTGATAATATAACACAAGTGGACAATACCGTTTGAAATTTGTTCCAGGAATGAAAGAGTGAAGGCTCTTTTAAGGAACAAAACGACTAACTTTACCATAATTCTAGTACAACATCACATTATATGACATCATTAATTAACTAACTAGACTCATTTTGTTTATACCACAAAGCTCAAGTCTTATTTTCCTTCAAATACCGAAGCTTTGGTCCAGCTGAGACACTCCCCAGCCCTGCATCTCTTGCTTACCAAAGCTGGTCTGTCCCAAGAGAGTGCGGGCAATGCCTTCAACAGAATCTCTCTCCCTCTCCTTCACCCTCCCTTCCATATTCTGCCTCACTCCCTTAGTTTCTGTCCTTCACTCTATCACTCATCTGCTTTATTATATGGTCTTAAATCTCCTGAAGAATTCCCCCATCTCCACTTGTACCATTTCTGTCTTAGGCCTCATATGAAATCTTTCTATCAGGCTTGTGATCCCTTATTTTTTCTCTCTCTCCTCCCAGAAGACTTCAGGGACAAATGCCTGTAAGCTCTTCTTTGCCCATCTCTCTTTCTCAAGCTTTCTATCTAATTTCAATCTCAGCCTCCTGCGTGAAGGATTACTTGTAAATGCGCTCACATACAGTACCAGACAAAAGAAATCTAAAACAAGATTTTCCATATAAAGGAAAAGTGAGTGGTGCTCGCCCAAGCCAAACTCGCTATCTGGTGTGGTTGCTACAGTTTCAACATACGGTTAATTGATCAGTTACCAATAGTATGATGCATAATAATACCAACGCTTGTCTTGATAAGGAACACATTTTTTTCTTGCTTGCACACTCATGTTTTGTTTGTTGCATGTTTATCCCATGCTCCAGAATTTTCTACATGGCCACTGAATGCACAAGCATGCACACACTCAAATGTTATTTTGCCAATTACATTTGAGTCAAACAATTGTTTTCTCTCCCTCCCTCTATCCCAGCCTCCTCTTTCCACAAGCATGGATACCTTCAACATGTCTATGCTTCCACACCCACTGAGCCGTCTCCCCACCTCATCTCTCCCATGCCTGGATACCTTTCTCACCAGCATAGCCTTAGATCCCACAAACACAGAGCAATCAGCATAAACCACCGAAGGAGCGCTGTGTGCGCGCACGCACGCACGCACACACCTCCAACCCCACCTTGCCCCACCCCCTATCCAAAGGGGGAAAAAACAGCGCACAGAACAAACACCCCACGTAAAATAATGCCTGCAACATAAGAATAGATAATAAAGATAATGTTGACATGCCTTGGGATGGTGCGTTTCCCATAATGCCTTCACGGTGCTCCGCTGTCTACAATAGAGAGCCAGCCGCCTTCTTCCTGATCCACCCTCTCTCTCCTTCACTCCGTGCTGTTTGCTCGTCTCTGCCGGAGCCGGTTCTGTCTTTCTTTGTCTCTCCCTCTCTTTGCGCGCGAGATGGGCTCTTTCCAGCTGCTTTTCGCAGGCAGTGCCGTACGCGCGAGAGGCGATGTGTGTGCGCGCGAGTCAGGGAGAACAAGCGCGTGCGGTCGCGTGTGCATGTGTGTGTGTGTGTGTGTGTTCGTGCGCGTCTTTGCTCAGCGCGATGGGAACGAACTGGTATGCGAGTGTTGGAAACAGCTTTCTCTAAGCATAAAGCCGGGAGTGGAAAAATCAGCCCGGGATAAATTAGCATCCTTTTGTTCTTCCTGCCTCTCTCGCTCTCCTACTGCTCTCTTAAAGGTACAGGAATGCTCTCTGCAGTGAGTGTGCATTGGACTGTGGGCTAATGTTTTCTCTTTGCATCTTTCTCTCGCTTGTGGAGGAATACGCGGAGCTCTAATGGTCGGAGCTCTCCGTGGTGCTGAAAGTCACACGAAGGGCCTGCGGGAGCGGTGATGCTGAGACTGTGGGAGGAGGGGGAGCCATTCAGGTTACTCTTTACAGAGAGACCACCGGTAAAGGTGAAGAGGAAAACATCTTGTTCGAGTCTTGAATTTTGTATGTGGAAGAAGGGTTTACTTTTGCTTTAATGGCTGCATTTCCTCAACAAGTTTGTGCAAACCATGACGATCCGTGTTGTTCCAGCATAATTTGAGATCTGCCCAAAGATCATTTTGTGCTTCAGTAAGTGTTGTAGTCAAGACAACCTAAACCAGAATGTGACAAGGCAGGATTAGACAGCGATAAAAAAGATTATACATAACAGCTAACCATACATAAATTACATACATAAAAGCAAACCATAAAAGTCATAATATAATAATGAAAACATTGCTTATCTTAAATTAGAGTCACTTGTTTTTGAACGTTTGCATAAAATCTGTATCAGGTTTCCAATCATGCTCAGATGTTACAAAGGTTTTGGAGCAATTCATTTTATTGAATGAATCAATCCCCTGTTCATTTTCGACCCAGCACAAAAGCAACAAATTAAATCAATTTAGGAATACGTTTCTGATTGCATTTTAAGGAGATTGTTTACATCCTATTGGGCTGTCAAACGAATAATTGCGTCCAGAATAAAAGTTTGTATTAACGTGATATATGTCTGTATTCTGTGCATATTAATTTTGTGTTTATAAACACATACACATGCATTAATACATATTTAGGAAATATAAACATGTATTTATTTATATTTAACAAAATTTTTATTATATATATCAATGTTTATAATATTTTAGAGTTGATACATATTTGGGATATATTCATGTGTGTGTGTGTTTGTTTTTCAAAAAAATATTACTATGCACAGTACACAGACATATATTATGTAAACACAAACATTTATTCTGGATGTGATCAATCGCCATAAATCTTTGACAGCCCTACATCCAATTATAATAAACATGTCAACAAATAAATCTGACAATATAACATCAATTTAGTAATAACCACGGAGTTGTCGTGTGGTCATGACCAGTCTTAAAATAAATCTGTTTAGTCTGAGACCAATACCATGACCGAGACCTTAAAACGGTACAACATGGCTAACATGTCCTGTGATTATTTGTTTAGTGATTATATGACCTGTAAACAACGTAGAATCCTAAAATCTTTCATATCAATGACATGTCATAAAGTTTCTCAGTTATACAGAACATTGTTTGTAGTCGTTAAACTTTCCGGTAACTTCCTTTTTTGCTCCCTTCATTGAAGCGTAATAAAATGTGAATAAGGATTCTAGGGGAATGACAGTAATTAACAGAAAAGTGAAGGTGTTGGCATTGACACTTCCTGACAGGGTTTGATGGCCCTGTAAAGATGTAATTTGAATAAGGAAACAGAGAAAAATTATCCTGTGGGTGAGTGTTCGCCAGAAGCTCAGCATAAAAATGCAACACTGAAGTGTCAAGGAAGTGTTTCATGATTGCGCTGAAACACAGCGTGGTTGCCATGACAGCAGCATGTTCTTCTGCATGGGCAGGGGAGGGTTTTTCGATAAAGTTAGCAGATTAGTCAAGACAGTGAAGGACAGGACTCTGTGTCCCTCAGCCACAAAATACTCAAACACACCATCCCTCTCTCATACACAAACACACACCACAATTATATTAATAAAACAATATCAATAAAACATGAAACACACACACACAGTCATTGTGCACAAAGGTAAACAAGCTTTTATCAGAATGAGGCAGAGATATGAAGCCGAGTTCTGAATATGATCACAGACCACATGCTTTTCTACCTCCTCTTCATTATATTGATCATGAAAATCAAGGTCATTTTTAGGTTAAATCAAATAACAGAACCCAAACAATGACATCATTACCTGAGTAAAAAACATGAAACAGATGGTGAAAATACATAAAGGGTCGTGCAGAGAACACATTGTCACATGCTAATCCTAGTAGGATAAATAATGTCTATTTATAATGTATGCCAATACAAGACTTTAGGTGTAATATACACTGTGTATAGACTATATACTTAAAATTCAAATGTCGATTAGGAATTGGAAAAATGAAAAAATAACGTTACTATGTAAAATAAAGTTTTTCTACAACATTGTTAAATCCTGATGTCATAACATGGACCATAATGCACAAACTTGTGGAGTTCATGCCAGCTGTAATGCATCTTGGCATAAAGCTGTTTTTACCATTATATAAATAAGAGAAATGTCTCAGTTTACTGCAACCGTATAAATCTGTCTAAAATCACCTTTTTACTCAATACATAAACGGTCCTACGATGTAACAAACAACTTTCTCAATACAAATCTTTGAATTAATTATTACTGGGTGCATGCATAATAATTATACACAGAAAATAGCCTGAAACGGTTGTAGGTCAAGAACAACATGCCACAAAGCCGGATACTACGCATTCACTGGAAGGTCATATTAAGGTCATACATGAGGAGTCGTACAAGATGCATTGTTTTAAACCAGAGAGAGCACATTAATGATAGACCACTGATTCCTGGGTTAAACAAAACCTTCTGATCATCATTTTTGAGTGTGTTTCTGTTTGTGTGCGTATCATTTTAAATATGCTTCATAGAACGGGGGTGGAAGATTGACAGATAAAGGGATGGCAAGGGGGAGAAAGAGAGATCTTAATGATTTGTATCATTAATAATGTATGGTCAAGCAAGCTCCAACTCAGGGAACACGACTGCCTGCCTGCAGTCCATCTGGTAAACGTCAGAAAAACACAAGAGGACCGTTTCATCCTGCTGCTACCTCTATTACAGGAGATCGCAGGCAACGTGCCAAGTTGTTATGCATAGATCAATATATTACTCGGTCTAAAATGAGTTTAGCCACTAAAGTTTTTCCCTATTTATAAGGTTATCTGACTGGACAGACTCTTTTTTTTGTTAGTTGTTCTATACCGAGCATAAGGCCGGATACACGCATTAATATGCAGTACTGCACGCGGTACAGTTGGACCACAGGGGTCTATCACTCTCGAATACAAGTGCATGATTAAACGCACTCCAAACACACACCCTCAATCACGTTCATCTCTGAATGTCTCTCTAATCTACTGTAGTAGGCACCATGACGATGATGAGGATGATTATAATAGCCGAGTAATTTTCAAGGTCATTATTATTATGAAAAGCAAGGGAGGAGAGAAAGAGAAAAGCGATTGAGGAATGGGGAACTGAGCTCATGAGACAGCAAAAAGAAAAGCATGGATTTATTAAAAATACCAGCGGGTAGGCTCTAAAAGCGTCAGGCTGGTCCTCGGACCCCGACTAAGTATGGACTGATTGCAACAAACAGGCACAACCAGTACAGAACAACTGAGATATTGATCGATCTGAAATAGAGCTCCCCTGCTCCTTTATTGCGACAAAGTATCTAACTCAGCACAAACTTTCTCAGTATCTCTGTGTGTAACGTTTTGTTTTCATATTGTTCTAGAGGTCAAGTATGTTGTTCTATAAATGGTATCAAATGCAGTCAGTCTCAAGTCAGTCTGTTTGTACACGAACACTGCACCTTATGTTACAACAACCACATGAATCAATACCTACTGATTGCGCAACAACTTAAGCACGCTTGGATGATATTTAATTCGGAGACACTTGTGCTCTTGTCTTGGTTCAAATTATAATGCACAATAAATTACACAAGGTTCAAGTTGTTCAAAAATTAGGATCCTGAAAGAGGTAAAACAAAGAAATTTGAAAGGAACAGTTCACAGAAAAATGAAAGTTATGTCATCATTCACCCTCTTGTCATTTCAAAACTGTATGACTTTCTTTCTTCTGCACAACACAAAAGATTGAAGAATATTGATAAACAACCAACTGTGGTACCCATTGACATGCATTGGTTTTTGTGCCTATGCAATAGAAGTGAATGGGTACCGCCGTTGTTCGCTTACCAGTATTCTTCAAAATATCTTTTGTGTTCTGCAGAAGAAAGAAAGTCATACTGGTTTGAATTGACAAAAGGGTGAGTAAATGATGACAGAATTGTAATGTTTTTGGGTGGACTATCCCTTTAAGAGATTTAATGATTGTATGTTTATCATTTACTATTTCTAGATTTTAGTCACAATGATTATGTTAACTTTGCATGAGGTCTACCTTACACTGAAGAACAAAATATATTTTTGGAACATTTTAAATCATGCAAATCAGCATGCTATTACATCAACCCTTCCATGCCCTTTCCCAAAATTATAAACAATCAATGGCTCAATAATCTGAATACAGCATAAAAAATGCCAAAAGAATGTCAGCAGAAGAAACTTTTTCTTTGAAACCAAAAGCGTATTTTACAGTGACTACTTACATGACATCACAGCAATCACACATTTTTGTTTGAAGGACATTTCTGTGTTGCTCATTCATTCACTGTCACTTGAGGAATATGATTTCCTAAAGAAAAGGCTTTGATGACGCTATGAGAAAATAACTCATAGCTTATTCTCTCTTATACTGAGTGAGATTTCTGCATGAAAACATTGCATAATTGCCAGACAGGCAATGTTCACTTTGAAACTAAAATGACCCGTTAAAAAAACAGTTCGTAAAACTGTTTGCAGTTGTTTTATCTTCAGAAAAATACTTATACATTTTTGTAAAACAGATAATCATGGTTAAACATCGCCATGGGTGGAAATTTCCGCCGCAAATCAGAGAAACATTTCTTACAGACTAATTCACACAGGCGTGCGCACACACACAAGGAATCTCCCTTTATAAAAGATGCTCACTAAAACACAACATCTATTAACAGTATATATGTGCCATGTAAAATAAGGACATAAAGACATTTGGTCTATACAGGACCAGGTATAATTTTAAAATAAGATATAAAATAGTGAATTTGTACATTGCATTTTTATTTCAAAGCAAAATGTAGGCTTTTATCACAAGAGATGAAAATATTTTGTTGTAAATATTTATTGTTTTGCAAACTACAATTTCTTACAAACTGAATAAATTTCCATTTGTGATATTTCCAGTATCAGTTTTGAGCCTGTGATCACAAGTCTTAAAGGGATAGTTCACCCAAAAACAATTATTTAGTCATTAATTCAACATCTTGTCATTCAAACGTGTGTGTGAGTCTTTACAAAAGATGTTTTGAGAAATGTCTTGGTGGTTTTGTCCATAGAATGGAAGTCAATAAGATCCAGTGTTGTTTAGCTACCAACAGTCATCAAAATATCTTCTTTTGTGTTCTGCAGAAGAAAGTCATACAGATTTGTAATGGCATGAGGATGAAAGATATTTTCATTTTTGAGTAACCTATCCCTTTAAGGCTAACTAAACTAAGCTTCCAAATATTATGAGATTCGGTTCTTTATTTTTCTATGCACTAGTTCAGCATATTCCAGCCTATTTGGGGTTTTGGACAGTAATTTGTACCCTTTAAAATCATCTGTGAGCACTAATCGGGGAAAGCATGCTGAGACCGACTGAACAAGTTGATGACTGCAATTTAAATATCGCCAAGCGTTTTTAAGCTCTACCAACAAAGAATGAAATTATTTTGTTCTGAGAATTTCAGCACGAATAAGTAAGGAGAATTTGAAGTTTCACAGTTTTAATCCCTTTCCTGTAGCACTGTAGGGAAATACAAATCCGACAGTGCTAGGCTGGCAGAGACAGACTGCTGCTGACCGTGTTTATTTCCCAAGCTGCTCTTTGGCTACTCATGAACTCATGCGGTCCAGCTTTAACCTCAATCATAACAAAAGCACTGGATGTGCATCCCACAGAACGTCTTTCTGGTTTCCACCTCCTCCTAACCTCAATTGACGTGGTGCCTTTAAAATACACAACCTCTACGCTTTCCCCCTGACCCGGTTGTGTGTGTTTGTCTCATTAGTGAGCTGGTTGTGTTCAATAAAGCACTAAGCGGGTTCATCCTCTCTCTCCTCCGGCACCGTGCTGGAATCCTCTGCTCCTTCCTGCCTTCTAATAACATGTCATCCCTCCTTCACGGCCCTGACTGCACAGTGAAGTTGATGAGGACAGATTCGAGCGCCTGCGTTTCTTTAACCTTCCTCATCTCCGCTCCCCACCTGCCATTTCCCTCAGAGAGGCAACGAGCAGCTCCACATGATTGTTCTTCTTGTATGCGCGTGTGAGCGATTGTTTTCACCGCCTGTTCTACACGTCTTCTGTTTCCAGCAATCACCTTTTCAAGAGTGCTGTGCACTAACCCAGAAACCTTTGCAGCAGACAGCAGCCCAACTAAAAAAAAGCATTTCCTTCGCTTTAGTGACAGCAGTGCTACGGCAATCGCTATCCAACTGGAGGTGGGGATGTCGATTTGATATGTTAGGCTAGTGCTTTGAGAGGACACGGTTGCACAGGGCAGCTGAATTGAACAGCATAACCACCACACACACACAAGCTGTGCATGAAGAATATATTTACTGTCCATTTATCACAGTTTTCACTATTGCATCTCTTGTGTACCAACAGACCTACTCAGAAAACATGCTCATGCACACACTAATGCCTTTGCTTTCACACATCCCGCAACAGGGTTTCAATGGAAGATTACACTCACTAATCTAAAGCTTTGTACATAAACAAACAAACAAATATCTAGAGTTTAACCTTCACACATTTCTGTCAGACCATTAAGGCTATATGGCTTTGTCGTAGCGATAAGGAGCCAGAGTGATTGATAACTCTGCAGGAAAGTAGAATCGGGCACAAAGGATTCAATAACCTCAATTCACACTTGGCTTCCCACCTCCTCACTGTGTTGCTGGATTTTGACCGAGATCAGCTTGTCCTTCACCCATAATTCTACTTAAACTGCCTGTTTCTAGACAGCTCTACCCATAATTCTGTCGCCTTTTAATATAGAATAGGGTGACCATAAATGGCATTTTTACCCGGACATGTCAGGGCCACGATTTTGGATGTGTCCATCCCAAATTAATTTTTATATTTAGAACAATACTTTATATCAATACGAAATGCAATAGTGTTCCGTTATTTATTTACAAAAAATGGCTTATGTATGCTATAGCTACTATGGTGTTTAATTGAGAATTTCACCTTTTTTTTAACAATATCAATTACTTGGTTAATTATTGGATCAATTATTTTTACAGTTACACCACATTGACATTTCTGCAATCATTCCCAAATATTTTCTAAAAATGATTTAAAACTATTTCATACTTGGTCCTCAGAAAAAAAATATGTCTGCAAGTAATTAGTAAATTTATTTTTTTATGATTTTTTAGTAGCTTACTTCAATTAATAAAATTTTTAAGACTTTTATAATTATTCTTGCAATGTTCATGACCTAATGCAGGTTTTTTGGTCAGACGAATAAAGTAATTAAAAAACTTGTATATAGGTAGTTGACAAATATACCATACATGTGTGAAATAGTAAAACTTCAGAAAACAAACTGTCAAAAATATATTATTTTATATTATTTATATGTATCTTTTTATTATATGAAATAATAATGAAAATAGATTTTCTGATGCTATTCTTTTCCTTCTTTTTTTGCGGTCACACCATAGCACATAAACACATTTATTTGTCAACTACTTGTGTGCACTGTTAATCCCCCTGCAGTTGCACTGCGCAAACCCTGTTTGGGACTATTTTTATGTTTTTTAAAATGCAGTGTCATATGGCAAGACCACATGAACTTGAATGGTTAAATTATGTTCAATCCGTCCCAGGTCCTCCCTCAATTCTTTATACAATCAGTCGCTCTACAATATTAAAACCTTGGGAAAATGGAAACTCTTTACATCTTTATGGAATCGTATAGCCTACCTAAATGACACATAATATTTCATAATAAAATGTTTTATTTCTCTCAAATCATAACCCTAAAGCCCAGCACATAACACGCCATACCAGACCTTGGGGTTGCCATGGCAACCACAGTGATGATGGAGGCGTGCTATAATTTTGCATTGTCGTATGAGAGAGGAGGAGAGTAAAGAAACCATGGAGCTGTAGACATTGTCTGCAAAGATCTACACGGCTCTGACGAGGTATAATTGACATTATAAAATCTAGAACAGGAAGTAATAAGTGGGAAAGGAGCAACAGATTTGATGACGTTGCTGAAAATGTTAAGTGAAAAAAATGTACAGCATCGATTTTAAGACTTTACGAACATAGAGGGTGAAAAAAAACATTGGATGTAAATAATGCAGGGATGTGGAAAACATCTCATGGCAGCACGTAAGCCACTGACCTCACCTCTAATGCGCACAAGACAGAGTGATCTCTAATCTCTCCAGAGAGTGCCTTGCGTGCCAGTGATGGCGTGTGAAGCTGAGCTGTCGATCTGAAGAAAATAAAAAGGTGATCTGACAGTCACACAGGTCACGTAAAAAAATAAAATGCCCACAGACAAACACACAAGCACAATCCGTGCAAAGAGCAAAACCATGTACTTATACTTTATATCAATACGAAATGCAAAAAAAAAAACACACATATAGGTGACAGCCCCTACAAATGAATGAATAAGTAAAAGTGCACTCATGGTGACAAACAAATGCACGAGCATCGCTGTGAAATGAATAAATGCCTTCAAAGGGACCATACGTTCAGAAATCAATACGATTATTGCTGGTTGAGTGAATGTGTTCATATACGTGTGTCTGTTCTATCTCCTGGATGTTATATTGTAGATGCAACAATTTAAAGAGGTTGAGGTTACTATCATTTATACCTATGATGTTGAATTCGATATGAATATTTAACAGATGCAACTCACCAACCAAACGTCACATGGGGAGAGAAGAAAAACAGGAGCTTTCTCTTGTTTCTCTTATCATGCCTTATTTTTCCTCTCTCTCTTATCTATAAATAAGTAAGGTACCGTTGCCAAGGTAACATTTCCCTTGAGATTTGGTCCCTTGTACTACTAGATGGAAAGGTGAGAAATTGAAGTGAGATGTTGCCTCACACAACAGGTCTCATAAAGTCCTCCTGCCTTCTTAACACGCTGTCTACAAACAGACAGTTACACTGTGTGGCCACAATCATAAATCTATCAATGTGCCCCACGTTTCCCATCATTCCCTCCTGGCTCCCTCCAGCTGTGTTTGTGTTGCTGCCAAAGCGCCGTTTCCCATCGGCGGCCGCCATTAAATCACAGCATATGGGGATGCCTTTGTGCTGAGATGCATGAATAAGTGTTCATACACTGGTCGGAGAATTTACAAGTACATTGCTACATCATGTCAGCAGCAATAGGAACAGATGCCAAGCCATAGAAACTTCTGCAGTTCAAATTTCATTGCCGGATTAGCATGCAGAAGAGAAGAGAGACGCTTGTAGTTTTACATTAAAAAGCATTATTAAGGGTATATATATATATATATGCTACTTTCACATTACTTTATTTTAGTTATATACACCTCTGGAACAGGAGAGTTACAAACTCTCACCTGTGTTTGTGTTACTCCACTCCCCCTTGTGGTGGTGTTGACACTGTGGTGATTGGAACTTCCTGAAACACATTGATTGAGACATCAAGTGCGACAATCTCTATACATAAATCTGATGCACTTTCTGATACAAGTCATATTTACGTGCTTTATTTGTTTTTTGGGGGGGTTTGTTGGTAGTCAAAAACAGGGTTCTTTCATAAGTGGACCGTGTGATATTTCGTGAAAGGACACTTCCAACACTCACAATTTAGGCAGCTGAAGAAATTTAGTGTGAAATCAAAATATCGCCTTCAAACGCATCCCTCGACGTATTGTGATGTCACATGCCTTCAAATTGTTTTTCACATCTCTTCTATCTGCGAAGCAACGTATGGACTTTGAACACACATGCACCTATGGTGTTAGTACCACAATTATCCTCAAAATTCCTTCTTGTCTTCTCTTCGATAATGTTATGTTTTAACTGAGCAGTCCATTGGGGGGAATAAGGGGAAATAAGAGGCTACTGTGGAGAAAGAAAACAGTGAGGAATATGATTTTCATTATCTCATACTCATAAGTGTTTTAATACAGAACTGATCATTAGCAATTTATTGCAAAACCAGTATAAACCAAGGCCCTCACCTCAGAAGTTTTTGGTTTCTGTAGTGGCCATATTTTCTTATATGTAATGACTGTTCCAAAGTCACGTTAAAACACTACAAAGTCATGTTAAATTGTCTTACAGTGCTAGGCCCTTTGTTTGCTTTACCAGCAATCTAACAGCTATAGGCTTAACAGGGTACATATTATGGTAAAACAAATCCTGATTTTAAAATTTTGCTGATCTTGTTGCATGTCATTGTTTGCCCGTTAAATGATTTTGCAGGACGCTCGAGAAGGTAGTAAAATGGGAAAGATTTTAAATTCCTTGCCTGAAAGCAGAATTATCTTCAGCACAAGTCAAATATACCTCAACACCCCACCAGATAACACATCAATACTGTCTAGTGTTATTATGTTCTGGAGTTGCATTACAACAGGCAGAACTGGAAACTGCATAGATAAAGTCTTTAATGGAGAACCTATTTGAGTCTGCCAATTAGGGCTACATGGGCAAAGATATTTTTACATTTCCAGGTTGAAATACTTCCAGGCCGAAAATGTTGCTTGGAAGGGCTGGATGACGATGAGACCGGTCTTCCAGCACTTTGTATTTGCCAGTTATATTATATTATATTACTAGTGCCTTTTTAGTTTTTTCAAAATGTCAAGCAGTGTATCTGTAGAAAGGCTTTTTGTTTAAACAACTGGTTGTAATCTGTAACTTCGCTTCTGCCCCACATTGATCACGGTGTAATTTTTCTGGATCCACTTTTTTTTAACATATGTTAGTATTTCTGAACTCAATGATTTGTGTAATTTAAGCCTTTTAACATCTGAAAAACTGAGGTTTCTCTAAATGGTGTTGATATTTCTTACACTTTATTCAGTTATTTCCTAATGTGTTATCTCCTCATGTGTTATCACATTAGAGGTTCTTTCTCACTCTTAACAGTCTTCCACTGTGAATACAGAAGCATTTCACAAGTTTTCTCTTAGTTTGTAAACACTCAAAAGATTTCTTACAGTCATGTACATTAAATATTAACTGTTTGGGATCAAGCTCTTTCTTTAAGTCTTAAAGGCTCATGGGTTTCCCAATGGTGCTTTTTACTCTTGATTTGATATATCTCTTAATGACGGTCATGCAATGTTTTTCATTAAACCTCTACCAGCATCACTACAGCGCCCTCTAACGATTAACTCAAAAATGACATGGACATTTTAGAGCTCCACGAACGAGAACGCAAGAATATAAAATATCGACAAAGGAAAACTAAAGGAACAATATAATCCATCGTAATAGAGATCTCTTTATTATAGTGCATTTATCAGATGTTACAAGATGGGTTTAAAAAATAGCTAAAAACAAAACCATTTTAAGTAAAAGAAAAACATATGCACACGTTCCTTTCATATTATTATTTTACAGAATTTTGGAAATTAAAGCTTCACTTCTGAACATATAGGACAGCTAAATGAAATTTGCAAGCGAAATACATTTCATACACTAATTACTTGTCATAGATGCTTATTCAAATAAATCTCACCTACTACAGATTTGTATAACAATCAACTAAAAGGCCAAAAAACATTAGAGTTATGAAATTAGAATTTTGGTGATAGTGGAGGGGGTGTCCAAACGTATGTTGCCATCCGGTTTCGCACAATGCGAAACATTCAGCCATTCCCATATGAGGTCAGAATTATCCAGAATGTGATGTTTACAGCATGCATGTTCAATGCTGTATTCAACACTGCAGTTGCCTTTGGAATATGAAGGAAAGTAAAATGTGTCAGTCAGTTTTAGGTATGCAGATGTGCATTCGCGCTCTTAGTTGCCTCAGCCTTTCTGCTGGTGCTTGTTTCTATCAAAGACATTGTTTCAAAACAGACTGGTGCATCAGATAAAGCAGCCATCGACAGATGACAGGGAAACATTGGGGTAGAAAACGAAATATGAAACATGGAAGAAAGGGAACACAAGACATTTGCCCACTCATACTATAAATTAATAGAATTGCCTGAAGAAGTTACCCTTGGGTGGGACACAACATGAATAATGTGTGTTATTTAAATGCATGAAAACATAACCAGACAAATGTGCTTTGATGTTCAGCTTGTGGTTATTTATCTATTAGACATGTTAAACTTTAGATTACAATTTGGAAAATGCATGCCTCCCTAAAAGCCATTGATGGCCTCACCAGAACATGAATGAGATTTAAACTGAATGCAGGAAACCTCAACCGTAATAACCAAAAATAATAAATCACGATAAAAATAAAGAAAAAGAGCTTGAAGAATAATTTGAGTGGGAGCAGCTCTCAAAGGCCTCACTGCTCCTGCAGAGGGCGCTCAATCCCTCACAATCCCAAACTCACACACATCGTCTCTGCTTTCGCCTCTAACATGGCATTCAAAACACATGCAAGGCTGTTATAGCCAGAGATCCAATTTTATAACCAAACTACAGCATTTCCCCATCTTTCAGGGAGTAAGACTATATCACTGTGAAACTCAACAAGAGCAGACACACATAGATGTCTTCCCAACAGACGAGCCATTTTACAAACCGCCTCCATGTAAACTAACGGTTTCACACACTTGTGCTTTAATGCGCTTGACAGAGGAGAGCAGCAGAAAAAGTGAGCTGGTGTTCACATGGACACTATCTTGGTAAAAGCTTCACGTGACATACCTGAAAGCTTTAGCATGATTTTCAAAGAACGCGAAGAAGAATGGATGGAAAATTTCACTTTATTGTCGGTTTCTTTTTTCCCAACCTGATGCAGGTTACAATGAGTTTTATCAAATGTGGGGGTGGGTGGGGTCGGTCAAAAATGGCAACTCACACCTTGTAACATTTAAGTCATGCGTGATTTCTTTAAACATTGGGAATATAGTCTCATAGGCCTATAGTCTTATTTCAGTGTATTAGGTAACAGAAATATTAAACATCCTGGGTCATTCTTTGCGTGCAGAAAACCATGGGGCTCAGGAGGGAGAGGAGAGAGAAAGAGAAAACCGTGCTGTACGCTGAGTGTCTATTTTGAAAGGCACAGCAAGGCTGCTCCCACCCTCAAAACACACACACACACACTTATGCGTGTGTATCAGACAGCACTGGGCAGAGGCTCAGATGTACACAAGACTAGACAAGAAAAATAAATGAATAAACTGGGCAACCCGGGTGAGACTGTAACCAGTGCTGTCACCCTTTACACACTCATACACACACAGCGCTGACAAAAGACGAGGGTGGAATGGATCATTTAGCGTTTTTGAGCTGGTTGGACAGCCAGTCGAGCCCTTCGTACAGGCCGTCTCCGCTGGTGGCGCAGGTGGCCTGGATGTACCAGTTACGGTGACGCAGAGAATGAAGACCCAGTTTATCTGTGATCTCTGCTGCATTCATTGCATTGGGCAGGTCCTGTAGAGATATGGAAAGAGCAGCGGGTTAGCAACTAGGAGCTGTGAATGTTTAGATACTTCTTTTGATATCCATCAAGGATGAAGATTCTGCATAAAAGCTGTACTCAAAAGTCTGCTTTGACCTGCCCTACTTATGTATTACATTAATAGAGCAAGCAAGTGTAATTGGATAATATTACAGCCGACTATGCATCTTTCAGTCTGTGTAAACCAAAGCCCGCTTCATTCATCATTCAAAATCTATATATTTTTGGAGGAAGTATCTATCTTTCCCATACCTATAAACAACAGGGGAAAAAAATATATATGGAATTGATGATCTTTGCACTCAGACCAGAATCTTCGTTCTTCTGTCACTCACCTGTTTGTTGGCAAAGACAAGCAGAACAGCGTCTCTCAACTCATCCTCCGCTAGCATCCTCGTCAACTCTTCCCTTGCCTCATTAACTCGCTCTCTGTCATTACTGTCCACCACAAAAATCAGGCCTGTGAAAGAAACAGCGAAAGATCGAGACTTCAGCATGCCTTATGTAACCAAGAGATGCTAAATGTATAGTTCACACTTTAGGTGTGGACACTGACCCTGTGTGTTCTGGAAATAGTGCCTCCAGAGCGGCCGGATCTTATCCTGACCGCCCACGTCCCACACCGTGAAACTGATGTTCTTATACTCTACTGTCTCAACATTAAAACCTGTACAAAGAGAAATATGGCAAGTTAAACAACAGCTTAAGAGAAGAATGAGGGGTAAGAGGCCATGTGCCTCATGTTGGGGCCCCATTCTCATAACACTAGCTCCCGAGGCAAAGAATTTTACCATATGCACACAGTTAGCAAAGAAAGACAATGGAATAAAAACTGAAAACACAGAGAGTGATGGAATGGTGGGGGGATGGGAAACAGCTGGAGTTAACTGGACATTAAACAAGATGTATATAAAAAACTGCATAGATGTATAATACTATATTTTTCCAAAGTCAACACTAAGGCTTCCATTAAAATAAATTGAATTAAAAAACTAGTGGCAACTATTGAAAAAGCCAAAAACGATGTAGCCAGACTAAATCATAGGTTAAATAGAATTTAGTTTAGATGCCTGAAATAGCAATGATCACTCCAAGAGCACAATAATACCATGACATCATTAAGAAAATAACAATAATACAGGGAAATGGGGTTATCAGTGCAACACACCAATGGTGGGGATTGTAGTGACTATCTCTCCAAGTTTCAGTTTGTACAGGATAGTGGTCTTTCCAGCAGCATCCAAGCCCACCATCAGAATTCTCATCTCTTTTTTTCCAAAGAGATTCTTAAAGAGGCCTGCAAACATGTTCCCCATGATGGCTGATCTGCAGAGAAAGAGAAGAGAAAATTTAGTTTTACAGCAATTAACATGTTGAAATAAGGCATGAAATCTGTTTTTATTTGTGATGTTAATTCCTAACAGGTTAAAAACAAAAAGGAGGTTATAGTTCATTCACATCTGTCAGCGGAGAAAACAAGTATAGTTCAGACCGGATTCACAATGTAAAGAAACAAGAGAAGGGAGGAGAAGCACAGAGAAACAAAAGGCTCAGTTATGAGGTGAATGAAGGATGCCACTGGTGGAAAGAAGAATACAGAAAGTAACCAGAAACCTGAAGAACCTGTAAAAGGAGACACCAGCCTTCTAAATTAATCAGAGAGAGAGGCTGATCCCCATCAACTGACTTAAACTTTTATCCAAACAGCTGCAGAGTTTTAGACAATGAGGGCTTCATATCACGGACTATGGTGTATCTTTTTGTGCGTTTCCCTTTTCCCTAAAATATGCTTTAAAACTCTCAGACAATTTACACCTTGCAGTGAAAAAGTATATTCTATTCTCAATCAACAGTTCCATTAATGTAAGTGTCTTTTGGTCACAAACTATATCATAGAGGAACATAATTCATTCCACAAGAAAATAAATGTGTTGACTTCTCACCGTTCAAAAAAAGCACAATATCATAACTTAATGACATGGTAATCAAAGAAAAAACTGTTTCTCTTATCCTTTCATAGAAAACCTATTGCATTATCCTGGATGACATATCGCTTATTGATCCTTAAACTCTTTGTAAATTGCTTGGATAAAAGCGTCTGCTAAATGACTAATTGTTTTATAACTGCTCAGGCTCTATAATTTAGGTAGTACCTAAAATAGAGGTTTGCACAGGAATATGTAGTCTCTTATTTAATCTCTCAAATGGAGATGGTTTGAAATATAAACATCCAGCCATTACCCTTACCACATCATTATTGTTTATAGCTGTGGTATAATGTTAATTTGTTTAATAACATGTGCGGTGGTTGACCAAAATAGTTTTTAAAGACTGCTGTCGGTGGCAATATCTACAGTTGCAAAGGGCCATTATATTAGCTATTTAATGATGGAAAAACAGACATTTATAAACATGCAAAAATTAAAAGAGCCTTTGGAGTACTTAATACATTAAAAATACTTAAAAACTGAAAATATATTAGAAGAATGTTTTATCATGCTAGAATTTGGAACTCAACCATGAGGAAACTGCGCCTTCTGTGTATCATGGTTAAACCCAAATATCATTTTTCAATTTTAAGTAAGCATCATTATGTATGTTTAATAATCAATTTCTAACACAATGTGGATCGATCACAATTTTAAAATCCTTGTGGGGATAACACATCAAAAAGGTTAGCATCAACGGATGTTGTGAGAACACACCTTTAGTGATGTCATAGCAATGCACATTGGCTCAAGTGAGGGTGGGGTTTCACAGTGCAGAGAAACCATGAAGAACACATTCCTCACCGTTCAGCAAAACAACTACACAAGCCTCAAACTATTACAAAAACAGCCACTATGGGAAAAACAGAAGAGCTGTAAACTTACATTGAGCCGTTTTTCCAGTTAACCTGCACCACAGAATGACTAAAAGTAATGTAATAATGTAATGTGTTTTAAAGAACAAGAAAAGATTTAGAAAAATAACCTGTCAAACTGTTCTAAAATGCGGTTTTATAAGACAGCCTCAAATAAAAGAACATGAATTATTAACCAAAACCAAGCAAGTTTAATTATTAGATTGAGAAGGTAAAATGAGAAGCTTTTCTTAATACTGTTGCAGGTGCAGGCATAACTGCACATCTCTATCATTTATCATTTTATCAGTATAGAAGAATTTTACATTCTAGTCTCATAAAGTTTAATGAAAACGTATGTTGATCACTTCAAAGAACTGGACCTAAGTATTGTGGTATTTTTCCCCCCTCTGTAGCAATGTATTTTAGTCATGCATTAGATGTGATTATTGCTGACAGCTTTTTTGTTTCCACTGGTTTCAACAGATTGAACTAGTCATGCTGAAACTGATGGCATTTAAGGTTAAGCTATAGTTTATAATGATGGGCCCATTCAGTCCTCAGCTTTACACTTCAACAGCACAGTAACTTTCACATACATAAAAAGCAGTAGGAAACAGAATTTTAACGTACATACTTTGAATGTTAGCTGTCAGCTTCAAAGGTAAGCTTCACATATACACAGAGAGGCGGTTTAATATTTCAGCAGGGAGTAGCAGCAACTACATTCCAGCCGTTTGGGTATATGAAAAACAAAGTCTTAAATTCATAAAAGTTTTCTCGAGAGAAACACAATATTGCACTAAACAATATTGCACTATCCTGACATTATGATGCGCAGTTGTGCACTTGACTTGGCAATCCAACGCTTTGTAAGCCAAATTTGAGAAAGGTCAACACCTGATATGCAATTCTTCCCTGAATACACTTAAAGGGGAGGTGCTACAGTGTTTCATGCATTCTGACTTCTAAACGTGCTGGCTACTCATGCTTGACATGGTCAACTTGTCAAAAAAACGAGTTGGACGTATGACATAGTATTTCTGTGCTCGATACCCTCCCCTAGCTTTCGCATAGTTGACTTCAAACATGACATTCCCTTACGTAACAACCAGGGCTGTAACGATACGTCGTAGTAGAAAGATAAGGATTTTCCGATATGATGTTTAATTCTATTCGTTGAGCAGCCAAGATGCTACCTACTCTGCGCCAGCATGTTACGTGCGGTTACGTCACATATGTGGTAGAGAGAAGTCTCTGGGAGAAGCGGAAGCACAAGACACAATCTGTGTCTCCACGTGGTTTACGAAGCATCTTATTTTTCTCCACAACTGCCGGTCAAACATGTAATACAGTTGATGTAATATGTATTTTGCGAAAGGCATTTCTCATCAAATACTATCTCAAGTAAAGACTGTGCATGTTCAAAGACAGGCGAGCCAATGGTGCTTGAGTGTGAGCTCTGTTAGAGCGTTTCATTGGTTGAATGAACACGCCCTTCACTAAACGAACGAGTCAAAATGAAGTGTTTCGAGTCAAAATGAAGTGTTTCCTGTCGTTCATGGTCTAATAATACTCCCTCTGTGTTACAACAATGCATATCCAATAGTTACTGAACTTTTCTGGGAAAATAAAGGTAATGACCTGGTTTAATTAAATTTAATAGGTAAAGTAAATTATGTCAAAACGGTTAAATCTTTGTATGGAACATTTAATTACAGGGATTGATTTGGTTAAACCAGATAGAATTTTGTAATTTTAATTTAAATTTTGGTGACTAAACTTAAATGATGGGGATGACTTAAACATGACAAAAACTAAATTGCATTTTATTCAAAAGACTATGACTACTATTAAAATAAATGTTGCTGTCAAAATTGACAAGGATCTTAATTCTATTTTCAGTTAAGCTTTAAAATTCTTTATTAAATTGTATGTGCAACAAAAAAATTGATTTGACTTATGAAGTTATTAAAATTGTTAATATTTTGAGAATAAATGTTATTTGAATTTCAGTTTAGTTTTTTGATTTTGTTCATATATCGAGATGTGTATTGTATCATGAGCCCTGCATCGAGATATGTACCGAATCATTACCGGAGTGTATCGTTAAACCCCTAGTAAAAACTTTTCTTAGTCCCTTATGGAAAGTTATGTTATAAAAACATTGGGTACAACACTGGATTTGGAGACCGTGAGCTGCATGCGGTAAGTGTAACGGAGTCATATGTCTGTATTTTGTTTGCAATCTATGCGTACATGCATAAGGTACAACAGTTATGCAGGGATAATGCGAGAATGTATTGTGTGCTCTTGCTGTGGTCCCGCCCCCCTGACACGTTAAGTGCACGTCCGTTTTTCGGAAATAATTGTATAGTTGTCTTTTACAAATGTGATCAAACTTAAGACTCTTCAAGGATACAAAGTATGCAATACTACTCTATAGGTGCTCAAGATTACTATGAGATTGGCGGAAACTGCGTGTGTTACATACACTTTAATGCATTAAAACAGATATTGCAAAAGTGATAATGCTCCTTAATGGCAACCTTAGCTGATATAAAATTACAAAAATGATTCATTCACACAAACCCTTTATGAGTCAGAATAGGAAGTGAGAGAACAACAGAGACTAGAGGAAAGTCACATGACAACATTTGATTCTATCTGGGAATCAGACACACAGCCTAGTATAGCGAGAAGTGTTCCCTAACCAGAAATCAACATGCCACTCATTCATTACAGTAAATGAGAGGCTATGCTGCTCGCTTACACAACACCTTAAAACACATATAAAAGCAATGGTCAATCTACAGACGTTTAAAGTAAATGCAATCCTATGTACACGTCACACGCCTGTATTTCTCGTTTAGTGTCAGCCTGGCCTGAACTGAAAGTGGTTTAAATGGATCTTCACTTATAATACACTCCCATCTAAGACTCAATGCGAATGAAGCGACCCCTTTAAATGTAGGCTAGGCTACTGTCATGTAGTGTTTGACAATTACTTATTGCACTTTGTTTTATTAGCTTAAGATCACATATCAACCATGATCTTTATCATATAATTGACACATCATAATTAAACTGTGCTTTCTCGAACGACAGAGTATAATTATGGTCAACTAGATACATTGGACTGCCTTCACACCAAAGGTGTCAAACAGATATAAAGCGAAACGCCACTGTACAATCACGCAGCTAAGCAACACGGCCTATCGATCTATCACATAACGTACAGTTACAGTCACTCTAACGTGACTCTACCGTCGCGTAAAGGTTTAAATTAACGTTAGATTTCGAATCAACGTAAAAGTTATAGATCGTAAAGTGAACGCTTGATCTCTGTCGATATCGTCTCTTTACCTTCTGCTAATGTGCTAAGGGCGCAGGCAAGGCAACAAGATGACCATAATGTTTACTTAAGCTGCTAAACATTCCCCTTCGCTTACTCACGTGCAGTCCTACAACTCTACCTTCTTACATAATAAATAAACAGTTTAACACAAAGAAGTGCAGAAAGGCGTCTAAAGGGATAAATATGCGCGAGCTGCTTATACAGTTCCACATCAGCTAAGCAAACATCCGTTAGCTAGCTAGCCTCCCTGACTCAAACGATAATTCAAGACCGAGCACTTGTCTTCAGTCGACCAAATGTTGACCACATTAAAGATAATTGAATTCGGTGAACATTCGTCAGAATGACAACACACAGACCTTTGTTTGAGTATTATTTACCTTTTGATGCAGTTTCGTTACAATTTTCCGGTTCTCCACCTTACCGCTAAAAACAAAATGGCGTCTATCTCTAGTCCGAGGACGATGGCGTCATCTACCCCGCCCTCGCTTAAGTGTTGCCCTATCACATTGTTCAAAGTGTATTTATGAAAATCCGCCCTATAAACGTCATCGTCCAATGATTGCATAGTGGGCGTGATCACTCGGAGGGCAGAGGTAAGCGGAGACATGCCACCTCATAACATGCAAATTGCGACATGGAAGACGTTAAGCAAATTCATTTTACTATGTGCTATTTGTATTTTCTAACTGACGTAATATAAACATATACACCAACTCAACTGATTAATTTTGTGCTGTGTACGCATGCTGAAAGTTATAAATGGTTGCTTCGATTAGTTTGATAAGGTTCCCCTCTAGCGGCAGACATACTATATCGTGGCAGGTGCTCTCTTTGCCCTTTTGTGCAGTCGTGGCCAAAAGTATTGGCAGTGACATAAATGTTGTTTTGTAGACTTTCTGCTCCAGATGTTGTGGTGTTCATATACTTTGTTTATAGATTATTATGTAAAGTGATCAGATGCATTTTAAATAATTCGGGAAAAAAGCGACTCCCCAGATGTCAATCCCATATAGAGAACCTTTGGTCAATCCTCAAAAAGAGAGTGGATAAGCAGTAGCTAGGTTGTTCGTTTTGAAAATTAATTCTATAGTTTTGCCAGCAGATGGTGCTACTGGCAAGACACCATTGCCACTGTTAATCAACTACTGCCAGTTTATTGAAGTCTGTTTTGTGCACCTGTTCATAGATAGTAGACCTGAGGATTTTACGTCACTGTGGGACGATGTAATACTCTGTGTCGGTGATGCAGAAGATTTTTTAGGTTGCACAAAGAGTGACAAAATAACACAGTCTTTTTATTATAGGCCTCCCTGAAATGTCCATGAAATGTCAGATTAGCGAATGAAGAAATTGTATTTAAAATTTAACGCATAGTTGTACTACAACAATTCGACAAAATTTCCTTGTTTGCGGAATACAATTCTCAAGGGCTTACTGGCTAAAATTGAACTAGATACTTTAACACCATTGGCACAAATCCAGAGTATGGATTTACTATCTAATGATATGATAAAGAAAACCATCCCTAACATACCGTTTAAAATAAGCAACACACAAGCCCCCCCCCCCCCCCCCCACAAATATACTATTTAATGGTTTCAACTTTCAAATAGTTTAAGATCCTAAAATACAACTACAGTCCCATTCATTTGGAAGAAAGTTTAATGTGCATCCTTTCTTTCCATGCACAAGTCCTATATATTTAAATAGTGACAAAGTCGGCACATCATTGTGTGATGAAGAGCCTGTGTGCTCGAAACGTCACAAGCCATGCCGTAGTCTTTTAAATAATAAAGTATTATTACATTTTTGGAGCTCTGGTGTGCCGACATTTGACACTATTTGGATTTACTCTCTTGGTCGAGCACCCTTTTGAGATTGATGTGCATGTTTTGGTCCTCTCCTCAAGTCCTATATATTCAAATTAAATGAGTAGGGTATGTGTTCTCCAAATTGTTTGGTCACAGCAAAAGCAGGAAGTGCACCTGACACTCCTCCATCATAAAGGTGGATGTTTGAACAAAGAAGGTGACATCATAAGGGAAATCTGGAGCCCAGTCGGTCACTGATGGAAGGGAGAGGAACTGAGATGAAAGATCGGCCGTGATTAGCTCATTATATTCTGCTTGGTGATGACAAAAGTAAAACAACAGCATCATAGTTAATGATGTTAAGGAAATGAGAATGGAGCCGCAGCTTGTAAACAAGGTTCTGGAACGACACAAGAGTAAACTTGCTGAATCATTAACCTACTCAACACAGCGAACTAAGTTGTTGGTATAAGAATAAAATAAATATTTTTTCTTTTATTTATTATTTGTACACTTCCCTTTTCCTAATATTTTTGTAAACTGTGAATAACTGTTTTTGCATAACATGAGCAGGAATAAATGTAGCATATGCAATGTATATTAATATATGAACTTATCAAACTACGAATTATAACTAAGTACTAGTTAGTTACTTAGTTACAAGGTACCAATGATTAAATGGCTCTGCACACGACTTCAATAAACAAACAGAAACCTCAAAAGTGAAGTGCACCTGCCACTACTCAGCGCAACTGGAGTTCATTGGCGATGGGCGGAGTAAATGACAGATGCACCAATAAGTTTGGCGAGCGTTTCTCGCTCTCTCAGGACTGCGCCACCCAAATGGGCCAAAATAAGTTTCTTCCCCTTTAAGAAGTTGCGCTGTCCAGCACAGCTGGAATTTCTATACGGACAGATAGCGCAATGAAGAGCATCGTCGACCCGTCATCATGTGCACCGGGCTTCCGAGGACTGCCTGTCCGCTGCGACTTCTTGCCCTCTGCATCCTTCTCTCCTACGCAGCAGCCTATTTCGGGTCAGCAGTGCTTTTTAAATTCTCCCTAATTTCTGAAGCCATGGAAACGGCCTCTGGGTCCATTAGTGTTATTTCTAAGGAATAGACATATTTTAGAATATGGAACAAGGGGCGAACAGCTGAGTTCATGTTTTGTCTGGCGCAACAGGTGGAGAGATTTTGGTGAATTTGGATATCCTATGCGCAATTACGCATAGGCCTTTCTTGTTACTGTTTGTTTGTTATTGTTTACTGTCTCTACAAAAGTTGACCTAATAACGATTTGAAGTAACCTAGGCGGCATTGTAAAGTTATGTAAATATAATAATGTATTTTATTTTATATAAAAACATATCTCCAAAGGGTATTGCGCAAGTAAAACCTTTAGATTTATTTCAACATAATATTTAAAGGCGAATAGTGCTGTTGAAAGCGGCGATGTGTTTTTGGATCCAGATGTCTTCCGATGGTTTTGGCACTGTGTGCTTACCCTCGCGCTACCTGATCATTAAGATGTTTCTGGCTCGTAGTCACAGGACGTTGCCCCACTAGTGTTTATATTAAGAATCCTATAAACACGCTGCAATGCATTTTATTTAAAAGTGGTTTCTGAAGTTTCTGATCCTGCAGTGTTGTTTTGAAAAAGCTACGCGCACTGTCCAAACAGTGACTCGGGATATAACACGTGTAGTCTGGTATCTGTGCATTCTCTATTCAAACTCGACTATTCAAATGATGTATTTCAAAATATTCAAAGCACGCGTGTCACCACAAGTGGGCATTGGCAGAAAAACAAGAAAAGAGCAACAAATAATTAAAATAAGTCATTTCTGGTTATTAACAAGTTTATCGCTGTGAAAAAAAGACATGAAAAAATCACCCAGTGAGTTATAGAGCATGTTTTTAAAGGACATTTAAATATAATGGCCTAAGTCTAACCAATCTTATCAATTCATTTATTCACTGTATGCATTTTTCACTGTTTTAGGCTTACAGGTCGCGAACCCCTGGTCTTTCTGCCTGGTCCATTTGCCAACGAGCCGCCGAACGGTAAATTGTACCTGAAGCAATGCGAGCAGATGACCTTGACGCGTCGGCAGAAGCGCATGTGTCGGCGGGAACCGGGGCTGGCGGAGACTCTGAGGGAATCTGTCCGCCTTAGCCTCCTGGAGTGCCGCTATCAGTTCCGCAACGAGCGCTGGAACTGCAGCATGGATGGGCGCGCAAGCCTTCTGAAACGAGGTGAGGTACCGCGAGAAATGCAGCATCCTCCAAATTGGAGACTGGAGCCGTTCTCAAATGTATGTTCAGTTTTACATATTGTGAGTTTGAAAAGCTCCAACAAAACATTTTACATGTGCTAAAAATGTATTTTATGTTTCTATAAACTTTTATGCCACTGAGTGCATAGGCTTTACCAACGACTCAGAAACCCCTATTTATCTTCTCGTTATTTGTGGTGCATGTTTCCAAACAGACATGTTCGTAAATGCGCAGGATGTGAATGTGAAATCCATGTGCAGGTCATTCCGCTGGTAATTAGGGAGTAAGCGCGGAGTCCCTGTGCGGTGAGGCCTCGCGGGGCCAGCAGCCGAAGTATTTTTATCTTCAGGAAAAGCGCCCATTTCTCAGAGGAAAAGGGCGGCGTGATCGCGCACTTTCATCTGTCACAAAACTTTTCCTAGTCTAAATAATAATTAATTGCATCAAAATAACCCTCAGCCTCAACCCTGGTCTCAACAAATAACTGTTTAAAGATGTCGCGTTGGGGATTATGAAGAATGGGTTGTGACAGAACGCTGGATTTTACACTTATTAGAAAAGTTGCACATGATCCAAATATACAACACATTAGAGAATTTAGACAAATGTTAAATGTGTACAAATTACATAAAGACAGTGACTGGGCGATGTTAAGTTTTATCGCTAAGTTTTGCTTTTGAAGAAAAAACTGACATGCAATCTTCCTATTTAGATGAGGCTTACAAAACATCTTAAACAATAATATTATCAATGTGCTAAAATGTTTCAACATATTCATGTAAGTGTAAACAAATGTATGCCCCTAAATTATCTCTATAATATACAATGCACAACACTGCACTTTATAAAGCAATGGTGCTCATTTCTGAATTATTCACTCAATCAGGGTTCAAGGAGACGGCCTTTCTGCTAGCCGTGTCATCTGCGGCACTGACTCACGCACTGGCCAAAGCCTGCAGCTCAGGGCGGATGGAACGCTGCACCTGCGACGACTCTCCGGGTCTGCAGCACCGTGAGGCCTGGCAGTGGGGCGTCTGTGGAGACAATCTGAAATACAGCACTAGGTTTCTCAAGAAGTTCTTGGGGCAAAAACGGGTCAGCAAGGACCTGCGTGCCCAGATTGATGCCCACAACATTAACGTCGGCACCCGGGTAAGACCCAGACTGTCAAAAACTTACTGATGATAATGAAGTTGTACTATCCTTGTACACCTATTTGCTATTCAGTGCAGAAAAATCGGATGTTTTGCACTTCACATCAAGAGGGAACCTGGTATTTATTCATTTACGTTATATTTATGCGTTTGATTTTTTTCATGCATTTGGCTTATGCTTCTATCCAAAGCGACCTTCACCAGTGTTAAGGAATAAATCGTTTTCCTAATCAAGAACTCAAAACTAAATGATCACCAAATTTATGTCCAATGTATTTTATATTGTGCTTCACTGTAAACAATGACTTTTGCCATTGCACACGCCCAGAAATCCACAATGGTACCATGATCAATTTTGGTACTTTTTTGTTAGAAGAGAACATCGGCAAGGGTTAATCTCTCTCTCTACCTTCATGTCCATCACGCACCAGAGGAGTTTCTTGGTCGTAGGGGTGCGGTCTGTTCATTGTAGCCCAGAGGGGAGTTCATTGAATGGGGTGAGGCAGGTAAACGAGCAGGCATTGGCCAGCTCGCTGGAGCCAGGTGTTCCTTCCCCTGGTCCAGGCATGACGGCGCTTGCTGTGGGGGCCCTCTCAAAATTAGAGGTCTCCCATCAGGGCGATTATACAGAGAGGAGGCCTATGTAATATACGAGCATTTTTTCCACTTACTGTATGCCTCGCCGCTCCTGCTGCTCCTGTCGCGCCGGCACGCTCACAGACTTTCATAAATCCTCCTAACACCCCCAAAGACAGTCTTGTTACCAGGAGACTGGCGGCCTTAGGGCAAAAGAGAGATAGCGAGAGAACGAGAGAGGTCGAAAAGGGGGAGGCTTTGTGAAAAAAGATTCAAGGAGAAAGAAACGGCTGGACGAACTCGGATCTTATCAGACTTCGATTTTGTTGGTTCCCACAGTTGACACCTCGGGCCACAGATGGCTGTTAACAAAAACAAGCAAAGGAGGATGAGAACTCGTTAGACCCTCGTCTTTCAGATTCTTGCTTTTTCTCACTTGACGGTGTTTCTCAGGTGGCCCTCGGGTGGGAGCTCATACCAATGTAGGGTGGATCACCCCATCGACCATTTGACCTTCCATCTGCCCCTGGGCCCTTTTAGATTGACTGCACTGCTCTGTAACCCACTTCCCCAATAAGGGACAGAAATCAGCCTTTATTAACTGAATAATGAAATTCACACACATGAGTGTAAGATCAGAGAGAGAGAGCAAAGAATCAAAGATGGTAAAAGCACGATCCGAGAAATGGCGGTTTTAGGTCCTCAAGAGGTGCAGGTCAGAGTTGAAAGACTGCCAGCTCAGACATTCCCCCTGCATCCATCATCTACTCCACGTCAACCCAATATCTTCACCTCAAGGCTATAGAGTCCTGCCGCATTCTCCAAATTCCACAATCTAACTGTTGTGAACTTTATTAACATTATTTTTATGTTTGTCCCACCTCCTCATTTTTGAGAAGATAACACACTTTTAATCAATCCCACGCCCTTCTTTTCTGGTATGCTCATGCTTTTCTGTCTTTCTTTCAGGCAGTGAAGAGCGGACTCAAAACTACTTGTAAGTGTCACGGCGTCTCCGGTTCGTGCGCCGTGAGGACTTGCTGGAAGCAGCTCTCCCCGTTTCACGACACGGGCAACCTGCTGAAGTACCGTTACGACACCGCAGTCCGCGTGCACAGCATCACCAACGCCGCCACGGGCGAGACCGAGCTGGCGGGGCCACGTCGACACAGCAACACAGGCCCTCGACCACGACCCACAGAGCTGGTGTTCTTGGAGGAGTCGCCCAGCTTCTGCAGGCCCTCGCGTTACTCGCCCGGCACGGCCGGCAGGACCTGTTCCAAAGACACCAGCTGCAGCAGCCTGTGCTGTGGGCGGGGCTACAACACAGCCCTCCGCCTCACCACCCTCTCCTGCCACTGCCAAGTCAGATGGTGCTGCCATGTAGAGTGCGAAACCTGTGTTCGAGAAGAGGAGGTGTACACCTGTAAGAAACACTGAGAGCGAGATGTTGAAGAAGAATGAGGGGCAGATTGGAAGTGCATTACAGGAGATGCAAAGATGCATATCGGGAGGATAAAGGTTTGGAGGTTGTCATGCCAAAAGAGATATTTGACTAACGTGAAAGTAGCTTTTCTGCTGTCATGGAAACCAAATAAGACAAACCCTGTTTCTTGTCTTCAAAACGAGAGACTCGAAAAGCCACTACCAGAGGTTTGAGTTTAGCCGAAGTAACCCCTTCCTTTTGAACTGTTTGTGGTGACGCATACTTTAGGGCAATGTTAGGGCAGTAATACTCGAACAAATACTCTCAGACTTTGACTACATTTCTACCTGTTTTTCTTTCCACCGCCTTTACTGCATATTTCTCTATTGCTCTGAGAGTCCACATATTGGGCTTTAAAATATATTAATAGTATGAAGCACTTCTGAAAGTTTATTTGTCAATAAGTTGTCTCTTATTTGTAAGGAAGAAAGTACTTGTGTCTCTTATGATATTCAAAGTTATTATGTTTTACATAAATATCTATCTGCAATGGGTTGGGGTGGGTGGGATTTGTTGATCAACTGGAACTTAACCTGCTTTTATAGACTTTAATGAATGTTTAATAATCATGTTTTATATCTTGAATGGCCATTAAATGGCTGTATGTGGTAATAGATAGGAATGTATTTATTGCAGTTCGACAAAACTGTTGGATCAAACACAAGTAGACTTTCATAAAATGACATTTTCATATGATTTTTGTGAGTTCTTCACTGTGTAACATGCCATTTTCTAATGCATGTTAAAAAGCATTAGGGTCGAGTAGAAATGTTTCGGAGCTGACCCAAACTTTCCCTTTTCATAGCTGTGTATAGTGTGTGAAAACATCTGGCTATCTGAGTGTATAGTCTTTATATTTTACGTTCCCACCATGGGCAATGAGAGCGAGTCTGTCTCAATCAGAACAAGGAAAATATCACCAGTGAACCTCTCTGCATTTATCAGTTCATGAATTCTCATTCTCAACACAAGCCCTTTAATGTGTGTAAAGCCTTTGATAAAGTCCAGATGCCTATTTACCCCAATCAGAGCAAATAACGGTACTTTTACTCTAGAACAACTTCAAGGCTCGCATTCTGGTTAGTTTTCTTCTGAATTTCCACCCAAAATGACAAAAAGCGAGTTATATCGGTGCACTTTTTCGGGTAAGACACATGCCTACAATGCAATACAAAGTATTACTCATATACATGTCCTGTTAATGTTATACATATCAAGCATTTTTTCACTTAGAACTGAAGTCTGATTTGAAGCATGAGTGTTTGCGTGTGTACGTGCCTACTTATGCGTGCGTATGTTAATGTCTGTGTGTGGTGTTTCTGGGAAAGGAGAAAACTGCAGAGAAATTCTCCACATTAATCAAAAGGAAAATTCAGTCCAAACTTAATGTCGATCAGCTAAAACATTTGTAATCATTAAAACATCTGAGAGAGGGTTCTGCTGTGACTAGCTGAACTCTTTCACCTGTAATCGCTTTCGTTTCAATGAACCAGATTGCTGTGTCAAACATGCAAATACCCGAAACCCCAGCAGTAGCCGCAGAAACCCAAATGAGATCATTCTCTAGTTTTGTGTACATGTGAGTGTGTATACACGTGAGCATATTATGGATATGTATGTTTCTCTGCTGCGACGGCTGAAATGTATAGCACTAGGACAGCCTGTATATCAGGATGTCTTCAATGAACTTTATGCATTTATAAAGTTCTGTGTTTTTATTTGTGTTGTCATAGCTTTAACAGTGTAATATTTCACTTTGTGCTTCAAACATTTCACGCAGGGGATATGTTTCTACTACCTCACCCGGTCTGTGGGGGAAATTGTATTTTATACTTGTTATATATTTCAGACAGTGCTTCTTTTACGAGCTTTAGTCTGAAGTAAAAATGCATTTACCCATTTTTTTACTTTTGTGACCTATTTCCTTATTTAAGAACCAAGATATCACTTTCAAATAAAGTTATGCATACATTAGTGTAAATGGTGTCTTGTTCGTGTCACATTTTAAATTGCATTTAAAAATGTTTGTTTTTTTCTTTGTCATTCTCTCTCATTGTGTTTGTGGTTGCACACCTGTCCAGAGCTCTGAACACAAACACCTGGTCTCTAGTTAAATCCTTCTTTGCCGGTCACCAGGTTTTGTTGTGTTTTGGATGTTGGTCCCCAGTGTTGGGTTCTGGTGTCCTGACCATGCTTTTTAACTTGACTTCTTTACAAGACATTGCGATGTTAACAACATGTGACCCAGGACGACAAAGCCAGTCTTAAGGGTCATTCTTTCGAAATTGCGATTTTTACATCATCTGAACGCTGAAGAAATAAATGTTCTATTGATATACGGTTTGTTAGGATAGGACACTCTCTGGCGAAACAACAACTGTTTACAAAGCTGGAATCGGAGCGTGCAAACAAGCATAATATTGAGAAAATCGCATTTGAAGTTGTTAATCTGAGGCCCTGCAGAAGGCCATCTGCTCACAAAAAGAACGTTTTTATACTTTAATGGAACATGATCTTTGTTATGATATTTGGTAAAAAGAAAAATCGGAAATTTTTGCCCCTAAAATGTATTTTTGGCAATTACTCAAATTGTTCCTGTGCTACTTAAGACTGGTTTTGTTGTTGAGGGTCTCATACATTTAGTTTCATTACCTAGACCAGCACCAAATTAACAGTTAGCAGAATAAACCAATCTGAATTGGTCTTTCCAGAATCCTGACCTGAAAAATTAAAATCCTGAAATAATTTTCAATTTAAAACAACCCATAAAACGAGATTTGTAATATTGTTCTATCTAATACTCTATACATTAATGAGATTGAAGGGAGAGTAAATGGTCTTTGATATTTCTCCATATAAAAAAGACCCAGAAATGTCTTAGAAGAGATCCCAACAATGTCACAAACTGAGCTCAGGAATGTCAAGTCAATCAAAGGTCTAAATTATTGAGGATTTCAATATGAACTCAAACATTTCTTATCAAATTGACCCAAATTCGAAGGTTCCATGTGACATTTTTGTCAAAATTTAGTTATTTACATATTCTTATTCTGTCAACAAATTTACATTATGTGATGTTTTTCTTTGTCTTTAGAAATCTAAAGGTTTCATCAACAAAAGTCAAATGTAATTTAAAACAAAAACCAATATCTCCTCACACACAGGTCAACTCATCAAGACACACATAGAGTACTCAATGCTTTACTGTCTAAACATGAAACATGTGTGTTTCGCTGTGTTTGATGTGTGTGCACATAATGGCTCTATAATAATACTCTCTCGCACTCTTTTAAGACATAATGAGCATAATGATTCTGCTATATCAAACAAATCCTTGCTTTCACTGTCTAGTCAGATCTTCAGTCCAAACCTCATGTAATGACTGTTTATCAGTACTTACCTTTATAAAAGACACAGAATTAGGAGGTTAAACTAGCTAGAGATTTCATGTTTACAAGACAACAGGCGTGCCATTCGGAGGCTTTGTGAATAAAGGCTGATTTGGTATGAAACCAAACTTAAGCCTTGCCGGCTACATTTAAGCACACACACGAATGCTTCTACAAAGGAATTTCTGTCCCTTGGGGCAAGTCAAGGAGAGAAAGGCCTATGGAGTCAATACGGAAAAGAGAAATGAGTGAGCAAGCACATGAATGAATAAATGAAAAATGTCTGAGAGAGAAATTTCTAAAGTGAATAAGTTACAGTTTACGTTTGTTTCACGCAGAAGTGAGAGACGTGCAGGTATGGAGGACCTCGGGAGGTCTTCGGGGATGATACAGCACTAGTTTAATAATGAATCTCAAAGCCTTCATTTCCCCAAAGCCCAGCGTCCTGAGCTCACCTCTCACGCACACATCCCCTAGAGAGACTACTGCGATAGGGAAAGTGTGCGCATTCTGGTAAAAAACAATTTTGCCTTTGATAAATGTGAATTTCACATTCATTTCTCTTTTAAATGGTGCTTTCATACAACTTGCAAATTCAAGTGTGCTTTTCTTTCCATTTCTATTTGGAGTATTTGTGTGCGTTTTAAAAATGTGTGTTGATGTAACAATGTTTTGTTTGCTCACCGAGGTCAAGCAGGTAGGTCTGTTACCCTCTGGGGACAGAACATTTTATCTACCATCTTCAGTCTGGAAAGAAAACAGATACACGTTGCATGAAAATACCAGATATCTCTTTGATAAATTGCAATGATGTACAAGTGATGTATACAACGGAGACTATTTCACTTTGAGCAGCATTTACTGTAAGTATAGGTCACATACAGTGGATATTTTTATAAATATTATTTTTCGTTGCTTAGAAAATGTTCTTTATCCGTGATGCCTAACATAGTTTTACATAGATTACTGGTTTATGTGTTACTTATTGGAACACACTAGCCCATTTACCCTTGAGCGAGAAAACATTTCTATGAATTTGCTACCTTGGTTCACTGTGTACTGTATGAAATATTAAGTGAAGAGAGGGGAAATGAGAGGGGTTGGTTTCAAAAGATAAAAAGTAATAAAAAGGTCTTGTCGGCAAGTTTGCGTGTGTACGTTTGAAATGAGGAGAGAGAGAGAAAGGTGGACGATGGCATGGAATGTGAAATGAGTAATGTTATTGCTCAACCCACATCACAAAGCCACATTGCCTGGAGCTATGACAACCTAAGTACATATCTCCATCCCTCCAATGTTTTGCGTTTTCTATTCATTCATTTGTAATTATATATTATCCTTATACCTTTAGTATCAGGCTGTACTGACAGTTACAGGTTTACTCACACAGGCAATAGAGAACGGATATACACAGTGACTATGGGGTATTTACACTTAGTCACATCTTATGTCACAGAATATTTCATCCACACTTCCTCACATACACGTGTCTCTGCAAAATACTGTTTAGCTGTAAATCTAATCTGCTTTTTCCATGCTTTATGCAAATATATCTGTGAAACAAGATGAGCGTTGTGGATTCTCCATCAAATTGGAGACACAGACCAATGTTGAATCTCCTCGATGTCCTTACCCAAATGGTCGAGGGCTGGGAAAATAGTGGAGGAGGATTTCCCATGAGCCTTGACATAGTGCTAAAGACACACCTGTAGGGTTAAAACCCAAAGTCACCCAGGATAAAATTCATCCCACACAACAGAAATATTACAGCTGTTCATAGATATGACTGAACATCATGAAATATCTCATTCAATGTAAGGGGCAAACATATAACAAAGAAATCGTACACGTTGTGATAAGGTTCAGTCATGGATCTGACCTCCATTAGCAGTGAAAACAAGAGTTTCCCAGACTGATCAACAACTGAACTGAAGATAACAGCAGATGGACGCAGGAGCAGGCTTCGCTCCTCTCTCTCTCTCTTCACAACAACATTCTCTGTCTCTCTCTCTCTCTCTCTCTCGTTTGCTCATGTACATACAAAACTCATGTGTTTAGGTAAACACATTTCTTTGTGTGCTCTCTTTGTTACTCAGGCCTCTTTGTACTGCACCCACCAGTCTCTCTGGACAGAGACAGCTATCAGTATCTTTACACTGCAAAAATATATGGGAATATAGTAGGAAAATATAATAATAATAAGACATTTCCATAGGATTTTTTTTTTTTGAGGAAGGGAGCTGGGTAACTTAATAAGAGAACCTTCACAAGGAAAATTAAATGTCTGAAGTAAATCAAATTAATGTAATATAAATGTCCAAAAATGCCAAATTAAAAATTTGAGTTAATTCAACTTAAAAAATATTTGTCAACTCAACAAGTTTATTCAACTCAATGTTAATAATATTTCAAATAAAATAAGATTGTGTCTTCATCTCATCCTTACTTTAATATCAACTACAATCATATCTTAAATGTACAAAAATGTATTAGGTGAATATCTATCAAGTTAATGTGGTAAAGCTCTTTTTGTGCATCACTGTGTGTCATATATGGGTATAGGCAATTAGGTTGAGGTTCTACTTTGCAGGAACGTGAGCCTTTATTTGAAGACTGCAAGATCAATGGAAAGTATATTTTCATGCATATAGTGCATACTGTATATACACATAATCTTTAAAAATTAAAGGATAGCTTTCCTGTAGCTCAGTAGTAAGAACATGGTGGGTTCGAACCCAGAGATTTCAAATACTAAGAAACAATTGTATAGGACAATGCAATGTAAGTCGCTTTGGATAAAAGCGTCTGCCAAATATGTAAATGTACAAAAAAGATAGTCACCTTCAACTGTAAACCCTTCAAAGTGGCAAGAATTCATGGGGATCACCTAAAGCACTGTTATTGTTTATGATATCACACTGCTAGACAAAGAGAGGGGATAAGGGCATATTCAATAGGTGCTGGTGGGACGATGGCTCTCACAGGTGGTATGGCCACAGGGCTGTGTTTGGGTGTGAAAGCAATCATTACCTGCAGCTGCAATATCTTCAAGCTCAAGATCCTTAAGTTCCTCAAGACTCTCAAGTGTGAGAGATTTGGTGCTCTCAAGGATGTAGAAGTCAAGCAAAAATATGTTTACAGTTTTCTGTATTGACCTGCAGTCCTCTCACTTTAAGCCCAGGTTCCTTCCTTACCCCCATTTTTTAATGACCCCTTTTGAGATTCCTTTATTCATCTCCTCAAAATAACAAATGCCTGAAAAAAACATAAACATACGAGATGCATCGAGAAACAATTTTAGCCCTGAAGCTAAGTTTTAGTGCCATTCAAAATCGTCTTCATTATGACATCACAGATTACCACCTTTACCTGCTGTAAGATAAAAGAAATCTCACACCAACAGCAGCTCTTCCCACCGGGCAATAAACTTTAATTGGCTTAATAACATATTATTTTCTCTATATACTTGAGACAAAGTCATAAGAACACTTTGTGCATTATTGTTGCTAGGATGTATAATAGCACACCCTTCATAAATGAAGAAACATGAAGAAAAGATCAGAAATGCTTGCTTCCGCATTTAAATTAGTGTCAGAAATAAACTTAATCAATTTGACACTTTCCACCTTATCATTGAATAAATAATCCATAGCCTGGTCTTTGCAATAAATGAGTAGTTCACCTTCAAAATAAAAAATCTGTGATTATTTACTCACCCTCTGGTCATTTCAAACCTGTTTGACTTTCTTTCTTCGGCAGAACGCAAAAGAAGCTATTTTGAAGAATGTTGTGAAGAGCCCCCCATTCACTTGCATTGGTTACTGTAGAAGTGAACGAGGGGCTGTGGTGTTCTGCTACCAACATTTTTCAAAATATCTTGTGTTCTGCAAAAGAAAGAAAGTCATTCAGGTTTGAAATGACAAGATGGCGTGTAAATGATGACAGAATTTTCATTTTAAAGGTGAACTACTCCTTTAATGTATTCCTCAACTAAAACATCTGGCCTAATGTATAAACACTGCATATCCGAAAAATTTATACGAAATATACGTTAGCAAAAATATGTGCATACCCTATGGACACACTTGACTGTGTACCCACACTTCAAGGATTAAATCTATGCAAAGTTTTTTACGCCTGGCCCTAGGTCATCAGGGTCAGTCTGCAAATCAGCAGCACACCTTGATGCCTCAGGTGCATGTGTATGTATATATGTGTGTGTGTGATGGGAGAAGACTGAAAGATGCTCTGTCGCTGGGGGTAACACTGGTTTGACATATGTAACCTCAGAAAATATATTAGCAAAAAATTACCAGACCCATTCCCCTCTATCTACTTCCTCTTCACAGAACTTCCAGCCCCTTCTTCTGCCATGTTTTCTCGAAATCCATTTATCATGGCTCCTGTCTGCCTATTCCTACGAAAGTTTGCCTCCCTTTCTCTGAATATCCCTTGTGCCCTCAGGATATGTTTTGACAGTATGGATGGAGTGCGTAGTCGGGAGGGTGTGCAAAGAGCAAGAAGGAGCATGAAGAGAGATAGTTCTGGGGGCGAGCTGGATGGAGTAAAGACAGGGGTTTAAAAAGGTCCGATGTTTCATAAATGTAGCCTGGAGAGACAGACATCAACCACCAGCAGCTTCATTCGGCATCCATACAGACCTGCCTGTTTCACCCAACACACTAATGGGTTGGGGGTGTAAACATCAACACCAGTCAAAACAGGCTGCTGTCCTGATTTTTTGTAACACACACAGACACACACACACACACACACACACACACACAAAAGAACATAAACCCATAATTACAAAAATCTGACCAGAGAAAAAATAATAGAGAACTGCTTTATTTTGTAGAGACACTATGTGTACCTTAATACAGTACACACATATGATGGGTTAACAGTAAGAAGTTTTATTGTTGGAACAGTAGTAAATAATACTAGTAGTATAATTTGTATAAAATATAATGTTTTTAGTGTAGAAAAACAAACAAACTGTGCAAACATTAAATTTCCTGTATATTTGGAATTGCTGCAATATATAATGCTTCTGTACTAAAGCTCCATGACACCAATAAATAAAATTCATTTTCGCTGGAAAGGCATGGCATAAGCTTCAAAGCATTAATGATTTGGTAGTTATTTTTCATCACTCTAACATGCTTCCAAGACTATTAAAACCCATTCTCGCAATTTCAACATCTTTTGTTGGCAGCAAAAAGCAAGAAAAGGGATGTCACTCAGTAACTTCTCGCACTTTTCTTTGTGGACAATATGAATACTTTGTGTTACATATATTACAATTACACATTTCATACAATACATAAAGTGTTTTTATTAAACATTGACATGTTATCTTTTTACACTCTAAACAAAAGGTGCTTCAAAAGGTTCTTCGATGTCATAGAAGAAGCTTTTGGTTTCACAAAGAACCTTTAACATCTTAAAAACCTTTCTGTTTCATAACAGAATCTTTGACAGAATGGTCATCGCTATGAAGAACCTTTTAAAAAACCTTTGGTGTAGCTACATCATTAAAAAATCTAACATTTAAGGGTTATTGTGGTGATCTCTAGCGTTAGTTAATAATGTAACATTCCCTGTTAAAATATTTTAGGCTAATGTTTCTTAGAAGACCCTTTTCCCGTTGTTTTCTATTTATGATGTTTCCAAAAATGTAAGGTTGTCATAGGTGCATCATTTTAATATTAATTGTATGTAACAGATGAAAAAAGTTCCCTAAATTACAATTAAATGTATTTGAAGTGTTCGATTTTTTACACATTCATTTTATACTTATCGTACAAAAATGTATTTTCTTTAGTACTCTTTAAGATATTCTGTCATTTATCTACTTAATTTACTCATCCTCAAGTTGTTCCAAGCCTGTGTAAATTTCGTTGTTCTGCTGAACACAGAGAAAGATATTTGGAGGAATGTTTGTACAAACAGATCTGGGGCACTATAGACTTTCATAGTAAGGAATAATCTACTATGGTAGATAATGGTGACCCAGAACTGTTCAACTTCTCACATTCTTCAAAATATCTTCTTTGGTTTTCAACACATGATTTTAATTGGGTTTTGGAACAACTTGAGGATGAGTAAATGATGACGGAATTTTTTATTTTTGGGTGCGCTGCCATTTTTAAGTAGATCTAGTGTACTCAACTGTGCTTTTTTGTGACATCATGAATTGAAGTACTGAAGACTTTATGAAGAGTTTGGTTCCAAAATGAGAAAGCATCATTTTTAAACATTTTCAAAAATAATGTTTTTATTACGTTATCATGTTTTTATTGTGTTTTATTGTGTAAGTTAGCTGTATTTCCAACTGCAGTTTGATTGATAATAATTGGAATGCACAATAAGAGTTCAAATTATTTTAGTATATATTTATATTTAGTTTTATAATTTATAATTTGTTTTTATAATTTTTAGTATTTATAATTCAGTATATATTTATAATATTTTTATAGTACATATAGTATGATTTTTAGTACAAACTTAATGTTTGAAAACAAAGTACTTATGGAACATTTATGAAAGTTTACCAAGTGTAATTAAATAAAGTGTATTTTTGCCGAAACACTCTCAAAATGGCCCCATGCCAGCGGGCCATTCCTTGTGCTGAGGGCTGCATTCTCAACCAACACATACCTGTCTCTAGAGAATTCAGTGATGACATTGTTAAGTGTTGAGGTTAACCACAGGTAAAAAAAAACAATGTGACAAAATTTCAATTTCATTCCCTCAATAGCTTTAAATTATTTCAAACAGGTCAGCAAACAACCATCTCTTCTGTCTCTCTTGTGGGAAGTTTGATATTATTATGTGGTGTCTGTCTCCAGGCAAAGGAGGCACCAGGTCTAACTGTTGCGTTGTGATACGGCGCTACGGAAGCCAACATAATTAGACGAAACCAGGACAAATGAAATAAGTTGACAAAATCTAGCCCCGAGAGGTTTTGTCATTATTTTCTTCCTGTCACTGACATTCCATCAACTGATAAAAAGATGACACACCTTCCCTCAGGCCTCAAGGTGTTACCATTCTAAGGAGTGATGGTATTTGCCTTTCATAAAAGTACAATTGCTGTGTGATTCATGTTTCACAGGGGATTGAGGTTTATATTAGTAGCAGTCAATTAAAGGATTTTATGAAGCAGATTTCTGTGGTAATGTTGAATGTAGAGATCCTATGGCAAAACTGCTTCATATTAGATTATTTATGACTAAAGCTAAAGTTACTAATTGCTATACACTATCCAAACATTCACATCCCTTACAGACATTAACTTTATTGAATAGTGGTTACTGTGGCGTCATCTAAAATAGTAAGTGCATAGCTGCTGCATAAATTTACAGGGCTAGGAGAAAATTTGATGGATTCACCTTTAAGTATAACCTTATAGAAGTTTCTCCTAAACCTGCTTAGATGGAAAAAATAGAAACACATGAGACAATAGTTAAAATTCATGAAAAGAATGAACCTGTAAAATAAATAAATACATTTTCTGGATATGGGAAAATTCAACGTGAAATCTTTGAATTGATATTAAAATAGATTTAACAATATGTTTGATTGCAGATTCACAAATCTTAACACTTTACACTGTGACATGTTTGCACTTTACACTTTACACTGTGACATGTTTGAGAGACGCAAAAGACTTTAGCAAAACGTTTTCATTTTCTCTCCGTTTTTTGAAGAGAAATAAGTAAAAAACTTGAAAGGGTCTCATTTTGTGATTCTTATTTCTTATAAAGCTTGACCAGTTGACAAGTGCCCAATTCATCTCTCAAACCTACACTGCAGACACTAGCCCATCCAGACTAAGACCAGCAAATCATCGTCGGCAGGATTTAGTTTATTTGTTAGATAGAAGATTAGCAAAGAAAACAAAGTATTATTACTTTCAAACAGTGCAAGAGTAATTGCATGTTTTGTTTATTAGAAAATGTGACAGTGAGTTTTGAAAACAGTGAAAAGATGTGTAATTTTATCCCTTCTTCATATGTTCATTGTGAAAAATAAGAAACATTTACCTACCATATATTGAGAAGTTAACATGCGTTAGAGTTCGTTAGCCTCCGGTGGCGCTGTTTTCTCGTCAGCATCTCTTTTTACAGTCAGGCGAAAGAGAGGCCGCCTAAAGGTCTCAAAGGTCCTTTTAGCTGGTGACGTGTATGGGTTTCTTTGACAGTGTTATGTGAAACTAAATGATAACGAAAGCAATAAAACATCGCGTAACTGTTGATTTGGAGGTTTTGTTGTTGATTTTGTTGGCGTCTTTAATCGTCGCTGAAGATGGATACGATTTACCACCAGACCAATAAGTGAGTCGTTTAATACTGTTGTTATTCTCTTGAGATAAACTAGTTCGCTTTCTTACTACTGGACGAAACGAATCAAAAGTGCTTAACGCCTTTTCGAAAATTCAGTAGTTCACTTATGTACCAAATAATAACAAATCGGATGTATGTATGGGAGTAATAAAGCTGATTTGATCAGATATCATCCGTTGAATTGCATACGATTAGCACAGCTTCATTCTTTCGGTGTTTTTATTATTCTTTAAACTAAGAATGACGTTGATGTAAATGTATCATGTTTAACTTTATTATTGTCTGTCTGGTAAATTTAACGACGTCAATGACACATGATTTAAAAAAAGTCTTCTAGAAGGTAGTTTTTAACTATTTCCTTTCTTGATCACACCCAGACAAATCCATGACGTTCAGTCTCAAATGGGACGACTGGAGACAACAGACAGAGAGTCAGTCCACTGTAAGTCATTGTGTGTATATGTGTATAACTGCATTAATAAACACTATCCCATTGTTGAGACTATAGCAAACAGAACGACAGTAGTGTAGAAATGTCACTTATTTACTTCCTGAATTGCATTTACATTTGTGCATTTGGCAGACGCTTTTATCCATTGCATTATCCTATACATTTATACATAGGTATGTGCAATCCCCTGGGATCGAACCCACCACTCTGCATTGTTAACACAATTCTCTTACCACTGAGCTACAGGAAAGCTGACCATCTTTAATGCTGACTCTATTTTTAGCCCTAAGCACTTGTGATCAGATCTCTTGAATGGATGTTAATACCACCTGAAAACCGTGTCCATTGAGAGGCAGGCTGAGTCAGCATGGTGCCAGTAGGCAGCAGATTGTTCTGTAGAGGTGAAGCTCAGCACAGAGAGCCAGGCTGGTGCCACCACAGGAAGGACAGGGAGGAGTGACGGGGTGGGGGTACAGAATGGATGCTGGACGAGACGACTTGAGGGGTGTGTGAGGTGGTGTTGTGGCTCTGTGGTGTGTCTGGACAGATAACAGTCTTAGCCAGCCAGTCGCCAACTCATATTGATGACATCATATGCGATGTCATAGGCGGGAAGGATGCGTAATGTTGCGCAAGATTGCGTGTGAGAGAGAGTGTGAGATTGTATTCTCTCAGGGGGTGGGGGTCAGGACAGAATGCGTGTGCGTGAGTTTTTTTGACTGAGATAGCGTCTGATAAAAGTTTTCCCACCAGACTTGTAAGGAAACGACACTCATTCTTGATCCGTATATCTGCCTGTCAATGCTTGATTCTTGCTCTGTCTGGTAAAAATACACAAAAACAATGTTTCCCGTACAGGGCTTAAGACTAGTCCTAGACTAAAATAAAAGTTAGAGCTACCTAAACTAAAGAACTACTTGCACTGACACAACTTAAAATACAGCAGTTCTATTGTTTTGTCTCAAGATGCACAACTGTAATGCTACTGAAATCTCTGAATTGAGCTAAGGCCTAGGCCTGTCTTAAACTAATCCCTGTGTGGGAAACCACCCCAATGTGATACTGTTAGTTATTTAGATGAAGATTAATTAGACACAGGGCTTTTAGATCATGTGACAAATGACAATTCTGATTTGTGTATTCATATTTTTTGATGCTCATGTTTTCTTGCAGTGTTTGAAAATGAACTACAAGCCAGAATCGATCAGATTTTTAACCAGTTGGAGCGACTGGAGATTCTAGCCAGTAAGGAACCACCAAATCGACGCCAAAACGCCAAACTGTGAGTGCAGTAGCAACTATGTTCATAAAAGCTATAGGAGCATGCCACTATAAGCATTTCTGGCCTTTGGATGCTGTCTTCCTGAAGTATGCAAATAACCGATTTCTGCCCAGCAGACTTGCACAATCTGTGTTGTATTTTAAACATAAACAATAGGCAATCCGATTTATGATAATATTGGTAATATGATGACTCAAAATGATAAGGTGAGTGTAATCCTATGATTAGCTCTAATAGGAAAGTCCACCCCAAAATAATTCTTAATTTACTCCCCCTTCATGTCATTCCAAACCTGTACGAGTTATTTTGATGAATGTCGATAGCCAAACAAGATTGGTCCCTATTGATTTTCATTGTATGTCACAAAACCATCGTGACATTTCTTATAATATCTCTTTTCGTGTTCCAAGAAGGAGTCACATACAGGTTTTGAACAACATGAGGGTGAATATGACCCAATTTATATTTTTGATGTCAGCTATCCCTTTAAGGGCATTTACTGAAGTAGAAATATTTTTAAATATTTTTTTTGATGAAAGCTACTGTTGTATGTGTGGCATGTTGCATTTGGTGCTTTAGTGAAAACATTACGTTGGTGGTCACGTCATTGCTGACATTCCTGCACTGAGTGGCACAAACAGACCGGAGGCCAACACACCTGAGACACTTACTCACAACACCACACAAACCATAAAGAACAGACGCATCTAAAAATGATTGAACTCTCATACATACAAATAAAACATGCAACATTATCTTTTCTGACAGTGAATCAAAGTATTGCACAGCTTTCATTTTTTTGTACTTATAAATATATACCATATTTAATCAATCAAAGACTGTCACTGTTTAAAACGAATCATGTTTCTATTATTATTATTTTTTTTGTTTTGATTGCTTGTAATTGATAGCAACACTATTTTTTCATAAAGGTGCTCTGTGACTAGTGTATCACCATATAAGCTCTGCAGGCTGCTCTGTGGTCAGAAAGATTGACTTCTTCTGTTTTTATTTCTCTAGCCGAGTTGATCAGTTGAAGTATGACGTTCAGCATCTTCAGACAGCCCTGAGGAACTTTCAGCACAGACGTTACGATCGTGAGACGCAGGAAAAAGACAGAGAAGAGCTTTTGAGCCGAAGTTTCACAACGAACGTCAGTCAACCACACATTCAGCTGCATATATAATAGCCACAGGGCAAGATGCTTTTATTTAAAACTAGTGTTTCACTACCCATTTCTGGAAGCACATCTTTGCTACTTAAGAAGGCATTATTTTGACTGTGCTGTGCGCTTTGCATGTGTTTTTGTAGGATGCCGACACCTCCATACCTATTGATGAGACCCTGCAGTTTAATACAAACCTATACAATGCTCACAGAGGAGTTGATGACCTGCTGGGCTCAGGGTCCAGCATCCTGAATGGCCTGAGAGACCAGAGGAGCACACTCAAGGTGTGTATCCTATCATGAAACTATCTTTCCGCTTGTGGATCATTTAGAGTCTCCGTATATAGGAGTGTTTATAAATATAGAAGTAGACAGGTTAGTATGTGTTAATAATAGGTGCGTGTTTGATGTAATGCAGTCACGTATAGAGACAATGACTCCATGTTTCCAGGGAGGAGTGATTGTTCTTCCTGAAGCTCTTCTGATTATCAGTGTGCGTGTGAGACTTTCTCAGGCTTTGGTTTTGGGGACATTTGGACGATTTGCACACGGCAGCAATGGAAAGATAATTTTCTGAAAGCTTCCAGCTGTTGCCAAAATTGTGTCCAAACATATAAACATTTTCACTTTCAACAGAAAGCTAGGGTCTTAAATATTAGAAATTGAGTGCATGTTGTATGTATTGGGGAAGGAATCAGAAATGAGCTTTGAGATTCTTGATAACATCTCACAACTTCTCTCTTAGGGTACCCATAAGAAGATGTTGGATGTCGCGAACATGTTGGGATTGTCGAACACCGTAATGCGTTTGATTGAGAAACGAGCTACGCAGGACAAATTCATCATGATTGCTGGAATGCTGGCTACTTGTTTGGTCATGTTTCTTGTGGTTAAATATCTTAGCTGAACTGTCTCACTTTCGGCCGACCAAGGAGCTTGAACTCATCATTGAGCTCATTCGACCTATACGGATCTTCTTATGAAAATTTACAAAATTCATTCTAACATACCTCACTCGTTGTCTGTGGAAAAGTGTCAACATATTACACATGAAAATAAGTGCGGTCAGTGGTTCTATTCTTTTATCTGATGTACAGTTTTTCGGGTGAAACACACTTTCCACCTCTCTTATTGTTCTTTGCTTGTTTGAAGTCTACTAATATAGTGAAAGAAATTAAGAGAGCAGACTTTCTGCAAGCCAGTTTATGACTTGTGCTTTAATCTGTGCATTTCTTGATTTATAGTTTTTCGGCTAAAAATATGGTAAAAATCATAGCTTGATCTTGGAGTTTGCATGTTCTTTGTTTCAGCCTCTTCAACCCGTTGCATCGGATCTAGTGATTTGTTTGTATCGATTATATTTATAATGCCTCTAACCTGTCCTGTACTAGTATGTAAATACAAAAATGTGAATTTCTGCACAATATTTCTGTATGCGCACACAAACGCACATGGCTTACTCTGCCCTAAAATGCAAATGTACACTCTTGTTTTATAAACTTAACAAAGCCCTCAGCAGGGGTCACAGCTCCCGGCAAACAGGAAATGAGAGATGTTATTGGACAGATGCTGCTTGGTCTTGATGCTCTGCTGGGGCCCGTTTCAGAAAGCAGGGTAAGTGCGAATTCAGAGTAAGTCAACCCCAGAAAACGGAATACTCTGGCTGTTTGGTTTAAGAACGCGAGGTAAGTCAAGCCCATTTCAGAAATCGAGGTATCTTATACTCCGAGTGAGTAACCAGAGTAACATACTCCATGAACCTAACCTGGTCGGGAGCGGGTTTTATTCCGCAAACTCAGGGTTTGTTACAATCTCCGCCCCCTTTTCGAAGCGCGAGAGGTGTTGAAATTGCATACGTCATTTGTTTATTGATTTGTGTTCCTAATCGCGCTCAATTTAGTCACACAGACCTTAAAATGGCATTTCCGTTTATTCAGGAACCCATAGATGAGGAAGTTTCAACAAAATAAATATAAAAGTGATTGACATATAAACTTGCGCATTAACACGTGAAGCAATTATCTCCAACGCCAACTCTCTTTCTTTTGCTTCTGCGGCTGTGTTGCTCTTTTTCCTAAATATGTGCTCATCTGTACGCTTGTAACAGTACATCCAACTCAATTGATGATGGCTTTTTATAGCCATGGTGCACCTAGGGTGAACTTACTCCGAGTGGATTGAACTAACTCAAATCGGCTGGTCTGAAACTGAAAACTCCGAGTTCAGATTTAAACTCGGTGTTGGTTGAACTTCCTTATTGAAAAGGGCCCCTGGTGCGCATTCACATAAACACGAGCAGCATAATACTCAACACTGACCCCCTGGAACAGCGAAACCTTATTACTGTTTGCCACTTTCACTGCCAAAGTAACTGGTTGTAAAATGCTGCGCCATCTTGGGAGGATCGCTGCTAGTGTGTTCAATGAAGTGTTTTGTTTTTCTTGTGTGATTAGGAAATATAACTACGGCAGGTTAGTCTTGGTATGTTAAAAACTGCAATAGCATTACGCAGAGTCATTAAGGAAAAGTCCCTGGTTCTTTCACTTTCGATATGTCATAAAAAACAAGTAACTGTACACATCGAAACAATGACAGCAGCCGAGTATGATCATCCCAAGATCAGGGCGCCAGTGTTACATAGGGCATCCTGACGTCAGCTTCAAATTCTCTATAGAGGTGATGAATGGGTGCTGTCGCTGTTTTGTTACCAACCTTAAATATTTTCTTTAGTTTTTGTGAAGTATAAAGTCCGTCATAGAGGTTTTGAAATGACAAGAGAATGAGTAAATCATGACAATTTTCATTTTGGGGTGAACTGTCCTTTTAGGAGCTGAATCCGATCGAAGGTACTATAGATGTATTCAACAGCGCCATCTAGTGTAGTTTGTTTTATTAACTCTGGCTTTTATCACAAGCTTTGTTTACACATCTTGGGAGTTAAATCTAGCAGGTGTGGGGCAGGTTGTGATGGTTTGCAAAAAAAAAGGAAAGTGTCCATAATTTATGGACCACAAATGTTTGGCAGAAATTGTAAATGGAAATTATTTGAAGCTACAGGTGGATTGTACTTCAATATTATTTGGGGATGGTGTGTATAGAACATTTAGCTTTAGGAGCATTTGTACATCACTAAAGTAATTTTTTTCAAGTAAAATATCAAACCTTTACAATTACAAGTCAAAGGTTTATTTGCTGATGCATCAAGGAGGAATTAAAAAAGCTAATTTCATTGCTGCCATTTACAGTACAATGTCACCAAAACTTTTGCAACATTTTTTTGTACCTCACTTTCCCAAAGAAACTCCTGATAGCTGCAGAACCAAGCCCTGATCACGTTTACATAGTTTCAGTTTACAATTTCATTATTCCTTTTTATCATCATTTAAACAGGTGTTACAAACCTTTATTTTACAGGTTTACTACGATAACTATTTACATTAATTTTACAGAAAAATAACATTGTCAGAAAAACAAAATAGAAAATAACTTAAAATCAAAATTATTGCAGAATACTACAATCATACAGTTGTTACAAGATGCATAAACAGCATCTCAAATGTACATTTTTGTTTCAGTGCAAGATTTCACAATTTCAATAATACGGATGAGAATCCTCGAAATCCAAACTGTAACCTAGTATTTAGTTTTAATTGACTATAAAAATTTGCCTGTGATCCATTCGCTATTTCATATTTCCCAAATTACAACCAACCAGCAAAAATAGATGAACACAGTCAAGTGCTGAATATGGCTTTAATTGTAATGGTCTTGTTAATCTGTAATAATACCCTTTGGTAAGAGTATGATACAACATTATGATAACTAGTAAGAGCTGAAAATTACCAAATATTATGGTAATTTTATAGTAGACCAATCATCAATTCATCTCAGCCTGGTTAAGAACCAGGAGGACCAAGTGTATCTTTGCATATTCATACAATGAGTTAACTTATAAACTTTTACAACGCTTTGTACACAGAAAAACAAGTCCTCAAAGAACCCTCAAGGACCCTCAAATATCCATCCACATATACAGCCCTCAACAAAGATCTTGATTATGGCTGCAGCCAGTGAGCCTCTGGATAAGGAACACGTCAGACAACATAAACTGACGCTGTGTTTTTTGCCCTAGTAAAACTCATGTCTTGGCCTTTAAATCAACATTGTGTGTGTGTGAATGGTTCCTTACTCCTTGAAGGCAATATATAAGATGCTATATACCTCAACTTGCCAAACAATATCCTGGTTCAGGACACATGATTTCATCCAATAACAATTTCAAAGTAACCCATAAACTGTCCTGCCAAGATCCCCTAAAATATCAGAGTACAGGACAGAGGATTGTGGGTAACCAGAACATGCCACGCAGTAGCTTAATTCTTGTCCCTCACACTGCTGGGCCTGGTTTTCAAGAACCATGGTTCGGAGGGTGTTGAAGGTCTTGCCCTGAGAAGATGGGGTGAAGGAAGGGATGTAGCTGTAGGGCAGCGGCTGCTGCTGCAGAGCCTGGCCGAGGGGAAAAGAGGGTTGGGTAAAGGGCAGCTTGGGGGAAATGGTGTAGAGCTAGAGGTGTGTGATGATGGAGCGCAGAGGCGGGTATAATATGTATAGGTTGGCCTGAAAGAAAGGCTGTGTGGTGGGCTGGAATCAGGCCTGCGTGTGCTAAAGAGTGACCAAGTGAATGGCCCAAGGAATGGCCAAGTGGTGACAAGGAAAAAGGGGTTAAATGATGTTGAGGGATGTGGTGTACCTGGGCTAGTTGGGCATGGTGATGATGTGGGTTATGGCTATGGGGATGGAGGCCCATGGCTGTAGCAGCAGCGTGGTGCTGCAGGATGGCATGCTGGACTGTGGTAATGGAGGTAGCAGAGGCTGCAGAAACTGCGGGTTGCTGGATGTGTATTTGCTGCAGTGCAGTGGGTGGTGGTGGTGGTGCGGGGGCAAGGTTAGCTGCCAAGTTAGCCGCCGCCACTGCAGCAGCTGCAGCTGAGGGGAAGCTCTTCACTTGCTTTGCTAGCAGCTGCTGTTGGATGTGCTGTTGAGCCGCTTGCTGCAGCTTGCCGTATTTTTCCATTTCTTCTGGCGTAAAAGTGATCGGTTGACTTTCTAAGGGTGCAAGACCATCTTCCTCCGCTTCGATTCCCATTTCGCCATCTTCTATTGTGGGTGCGGGGTAACCAGGGTACCCCTGCATAGTAGGCTGTGGACCCATATCGGGGCCCATGAGATGCCCATCCAACATAGGATTGCTAGGGTCTTGCCCTTGTTCACTTTGATATTGTGTCATCATCATTGATGGATCATGTTCATACTGTTGCTGAGAATCATGAAGGGTCAAAGGGTCCGAGCTTGGATGTCTGCTCTCCTCAGCATTTGGTATAGCCTCCTCTAAATGCTGCTTTTGTTGTTGGTGCTGTCGGACAGGTGGTTGGGGTGGAGGAGGAGGTGGGGGGGGGAACTCACGAATGGGTTCTACCAGGATCACTTCATTACTATCAGAATTTTTCCCAGAGTCAGACTTTTCACCCTCGCTTGGACGTGTAAGAGAAAGTAATGATGGTTTCTTTCCCGCTTGGAGCTTGCCAAAAAGAGGCAACATACTTTTGTGTCCAAGTGCAGGGGGGAGCTTAGGCCCAAAGTATCCTTGTGGAGGGTCCTTGATTTTGAGGCCCAGCTTGGTGCCAGTTCCAGATTCCTTCCCTCCTTTTTGAGATTGGATTTTCTCTAGTAATTGCCGAGCTGTGAATGAATTTTTATGTTCTGCAGCACCTCCCTCTTTAGACGTGGCTCCACCGCTACCTCTAGTTCCTTGCCCTGATGAAGAGTTAATGTTTCGGCGCTGGGCTCGTGAAGATGATCTCGGAGACTGGGATCTGTAAATACGTGACCGGTTGAAATCACGCCTCCTTGTGGAGCTGTCGGATCGCCGGCTGTGACCGTGTCGATGTGGAGAGCTCTTAGTGGAACTAGACGAACGACTTGCAGAACTTCGGCTGCGGCTGTAGCTGCTGCGTCTGTAGGAGCGAGCGCTGCTGCTCCTGCTACTGCGACTAGAGCTGCGGCTGCTACTCCGCTGGTGTCTCCGACGATGATGTTTCCTACGGCTGTGAGAATGTGAGCGAGAACGAGATACCTCATCGGAGGAAGAGGAGGAGTAGTGTCGTCTGTGAGACCGGCCACTATCCCGCTTCTCATAGTCCGAGTCAGAAGAAAGCCTTCTTGATCTGTGGTGACCTTCTTCTTCACTGTAGTCGCTGTAACTGTCTGTGTAGCTATGACTGCGGCGGCTGTAAGCACTGCTCCCTGCTGAAGAACGCTCAGAGCTGCTCGAGTAGGAGTGACTGCGGGACTTTTGACCCCTGTGACGTCTATGGTCGCGGTCTCCTTGATGAGAAGATCTACTGCGAGAGCGTCCTGACCGCCCAGAGTCGTCACTACGGTGTCTGCGCTGCTCACGTGACGGTGTGGAGCGATGGTGGGGTGGTCGGGAACGTTGAGAGGATGATCCACCATCCTCCTCACTGTCACTGTTGCGAGGTCGACCTCCACTTGAGCTCTTTTGGGCTGATGCAGAGCAAGAAGCAGCATTGGTGTCAGATTTAAGACGTTTAGTACCATTTTGTTCCTCTGCAGTGCTGGGTTTTCCTCCACCGCTTTCCTCAACACCAGACAACTGTGACGTCTTGTGGGATCGTTTTCTCTTTCCACCTTCTTGGGACGTGGTTAGTCCTGATGAGTGGGCTGAAGGCTCCTTGTCAACCTTTTCTTTCTCCTTTTCCGTACTACCACCTCCCTCCACGTTGTCCTCAGTACCACATGGTTTATTTTTGCTTTTCTTTCTTTTATGCTTTTTTTTCTTTTTAGTTTTATCTCCTGTTGCCTCAATCTCCAACCCCCCTTCTGCTGCAGTCTTGTCTTTTTCTTTGCGTTTGGAGTGCTTGCCTGACTTGTGTTTCTTCTTTTTTTTCTTTTTTTTTGACACTTCAGTCGCATTTTCACTACTTTTTAACTTCTGCTCACTGTTGTCACTTTTGGCCGCAACATCTTTTGAGGGTAGCTGTTCTTTCTGATAAGTACTTGGTCCTGCCACTGCTGTAGCAGTACAAGTCTCTCCACTAGTTGCAGGAATACTGTCTGTGTTTTCAGGCTTAGATTCCTCTCCTTTATCACTGCTTACTGGCTTGGCTATGTTGCTTTTTTTGCCTGCCCAGTTTCCTTTATTTCTTGACAGTTTGAAGTCAAAATAGAGAGGATTACAACTGTAAGAGAGAGATGGCTGGGCCTTGGTAAACTCAAGCAGTTCAGATGGCCATTGCAGGGTGGTGCTTTCATCCTTACTGAGCACAGGAAAGAAAGGCCCGGTGGGCATGCGGGGACCTGTGTCTGAAAGTTCAGACATCTTTTGCTTGGTATCATCTTTTTGGGATGAGACATCTAAAACTACAGTGTCATCTTTTTCTGCTGGGGTACTACATGTTTCTTCTGATTTTACATTGGTGGGTGTGGGAGAAGGATTTGTATTTTGCTCTTGTGTGGGCTCATTCTTAGCGTCTTCTTCCGATTCACCCGTGCTGACTTGAAGCTGTTTTTGCTCTTTATCTTCAATAGGTGCCGCCTTATCTTTCTCTCCACTTTCATGCTGCTCCTTGCTATCACACTGTTCTGAAGCTTTCATAAAAAGCAGAAACTGAAAATGAGGCTTGACCCGACAATGTACAGGAGGTACATAATGATAATACTGTGGCTCCTGTCCAGTGTAACCTTCTTCCTTTTTCATCATCATCTTCAACTTGTTTAAAGTGGAGGCCAGGGATCCTCCATCATCTGGTTGGGACTGCTCATCCTCATCCTCACCCTCACACCCACCCTCAACTACACCCACACCCTCACCCCCAGCCTCACCCCCACCCCCTTCTCCTGTCACACCTTGTGGGCTATTAGAGTTAGACCCCCCACATCCTTCCTCACATTCAGTCTTTTCTTCTTCCTCACCTCCAGTCTTTTCTCCTCCCTCTTCCTGGCCTTCATCCTCCATTGCCTCCTCACCATGGTCTGCAAAGAAAGCTGCGGCAGTCTCAAGTTTGATTGGTGCTTTCTTTGCAAAAGAGAAGGAGACACTGAGTTTGGGACCCTGTGAGCCTCCAGAGGGTGTTGGAGAAGAGCTAGGCTTGTTGAACCCAAAACTGATGGTAGGACCTGATATAGGGGAGCCTTGACTAACAACACTACAGACTTTATCTTCACAAGCATCAGTGATGGAATCTATTGTCATAGGCACACCATCCATTGAGTCTTCCTCCTTTTCTCCATCTACTGCCACAGTTGTGGGTTTAAACATGGGGCCACTACCAGGGACGCTGTAAAACAGGACAGAATATTTAATATCTACAAACAAGTTACAGCTTACATTGTGGGCATTAACAATTCATTTACAAAAGACACTGTAAAACAGTTTTAAATAGACAACCTATTAGCATAGTGATGACCCTGTAGTATGAATGAAACACTTTCTTGAAAGCAAATGTAGAACTTCACTCACCAGTCTTGCTGCTTTCTCTGTTCCGCCAGTTCATGAAGACGACGAAACATCTTCTCTCGTTTTTTGACATCTTTTTTGGATCGAGAAGACACATTCCTTGCAAACTCCCTCCTGCTCAACTCCTTCAGTCTCTGTAGTATTAAATGGAGAAAAAAAATAATTTACAAAAGGTGAAATGAGATGCTATTTCACAAGGAAAATGTTTGGAATGTGAATCTAAAGCCATGCATATGCACATAATTTTACCTGTTTGTGTGCGTGGTCATAGGAGTTGATGTGATTATCAAACTCCTGGTGCTTTGTATATTGCTTATCACACAATTCACAGTAGAAGTTTGCCCTCAGATCCTCCAAAGCTTTAGCTATGGCTTTCTCCTTTTCTGCAAAATCCTGCAAAAAACAGATCACCACATTGAACAAAAACCGATGAAAGGGAAATGTGAATGTAATACTACTGAACATGTAGGACACATTGTCAAGGTTAAAACACTGACGACACCTACATTATTCTAAACGGCATACCCTTATAAACCTCATGTTACAAAGTGTAAGCACTGATGGTTACAATTATCTTCAGTGATCTTGGAATTTTGTTCATTGCGAACGAATACAGTATGATTTAGGTGTTCCCTAATTTTGAGTAGTGTATTTAAGAAAGCAGTGATAGCCTTGTTCCTGTAACAGAATTTCACCTTGTATTTTTGACGTAGTTCATCAGAGTCTTCTTTTTCCACTTCCAACACACGCCGCTTTTCTGTGGCATCTTCCGCATAGTCCAACTGTAAGCATTTGCACACAGGTAAGAGAGCCATACAACTAATATATTCACATTCATTAGCAAGTACAAAAAGACAAACAACTCTCTTCTCACCTCCATCTCCATACGCCCCATTCCCATGACGTCATATTTGAGGATGATGGGCACAGGGTCAATTCTTCCTATGAGGTTGGGGGAGAGGCAGAGAGAGAGATAGGATAGAGGTTAGACTCATGCTCGGATATTAGAGAAAACTCTGGGCGGGACAGCCTGCTTAAGAGCACAGAGTGCTGGGTTAGAGAGACTGCCTTCAAGTGCAAGAGACCAGAAAGCTACAGTGAACCAAACTCTAGCCATTCTCACAGCTTTATGTGCAGCTCCCCTCTAATCGAATCCAGGCGCTGTTATATGATAACTTAAGATAGTAAATAAATAAGGTAACGAAGTCTAATGGTTTAATCTTGTTTAACATGAGTTTGCCGCCAATTTCATGAACAATTGTGAACAATGAATTGCACTTCAACGGTATACACTGAAAAGTATACAATCTTCCATTAAAAGACAAACAAGGAGAGAAAGGCGAGGTTGATGATTTTGTCGAATTTGTCCCTAAAGTGACCGCTTCCTTTTCTTTCACTTTCTTACTTTCTGCCCTGGTTTTTTTAAACACATATTCTTCTCTATCTCTGTGCAGTATGCAATATGTTCTGTCCAGCTCATGTTCTTAATCAAGAGGAAGAATTTGGGTTCCCAGAAGGAGTGCTTATAAAAGAGGGATGGGACATCGGTATTTAACATCATCTTTTCACAGCACTGCGTCACTGATCCACGGTTTGACATTCATATTACAATCTCCTCTGAAGATCCATTATATAAGTTAAAACTTCCTCTAAGCTGTCAATTGACTGATTTCGATTTCCCCTGCAGGCCCACCCTGATGTACGACCAGGTCTAGCATGACAACCTGAAATATTATATGGTATAGTGCTATTCTTTTAGATACACAAGCTGTGAAAAGACCTAGATCAGAGGAAAAGTAACATCAGAAAAAAAGAACACAAATCAGAATGAAACAAAAGAAAAAAAGGACGATCAAAACTACATTGAAGATTGACACATTATTGCTTAATCCACTCATAACCAGCCAAACGAAGCAGAGAGACAGAAAGGTAGAGGGAGACAAAGATAAGAGAACAGAGAGAATAAGGACACAAGCACTGAGCTACAGCAGCAGAGTGACGTCAAAGGCCAGAGGTTGCCATGGTGACAGTGCAGGGCTGGGGAAGGATGTACTTACCTGGGAGAGTGTGGAATGGGGTGGGGGGGCAAACATACAAACACATAGACAGGAAAGGGTGGGGGGTCTCAAATAAAGAAGAAAAGGCACAAGTACAGAAGTCATTCTAATTTTGAGCTGCATGGTCACAGTCAATCAGACTCCAATCAAGTGTTTGGATTTCAGTTTTTTCTGCCAGCCTTCCTCTTTTTTGTCAATATTTTAGGGGGTCATTCAATGTTTTAAAAAGGCAGGGTCAGTTCATACCCTTGGGCTGATGTCGGACTAAATAGCGAGAGCAAACCATTGTATTTTAATAGAAATATCTACATTCTACAACAGCTTCAACAACACCACAAAGGGCTAGGAATTAACACACGAGTTGTGTCCCAAATGACATGCTATGCACTTCACTATGTAATGTGCACTTAACCGTCTAGTGTATGAATTTCAGAAGTGTGGTATCGTCCCAAATGGAATACTAAACAGTTTTATACTAACTGGACATATAGATTTCCTAAGCGAGCGCAAATGACATCAATGTCACAGCACAGTGGGTGTCACTAAAAATCTATTTATATATTGTATAATTATTGTCATATTCATACGTTTTTGCCCAGCATGACTTTAGTCATCATCAGATTCTTGCGTAATCACTCTGCACGAGAATTTTGCTTGAGTATCGTCTGATGGCACCGCCTCCCTTTCACAATGTAAGCAAAACTGCCACCGTTGAGTGCTTGAAGTGTCCAGAGTTCCACACTTCATATTTTCGCTTAAAAAACTACATCATCCGGGCACTCAGTGCACTTCTTTTTGGAGAATTTTTAATGTGTAAACTAGGGCTGGGCAAAAAAGATTAATTGTTTTTTTAAAAGTCAGTCGATTCAATATTGACCCTCAAAAGCCGTGAACCTTTTTTAATTTGATATTTCCGCAAGCACTGAACATTCATAAACGTGAATGCTACTACACTTTTTACAACGTGTGGATATTACAACGGGGGGGGCGTATCATTCATTCATTGCTTAATTAACATGGCGGATGCGGGTGTCGTCGTCAAATTTAACATCACCTTCACATAAAAGGAAGCGGTTCATGTGATTGCAGCCTCTCTTTACAGCTAATTCTGTGAAAATGTGTTTGCTATATCTTAAATGTAAAATAACCTGACCCTGTTTGATCAAGTATGTGACTGTTCTGTTTCAATAACCAAGTGTACCCAAATTAAAGTGTAAAATACATGTTTTTAGTTCACAATGGTAATCTGATGTTTACTGATCTATAGAATTTGTATTAAATCTATAATCATTGACTCGAATTGAGAATCGAATCGAGAGCTTGTGAATCGGAATTGAACCATCAGAATCGATACCCAGCCCTAGTAAACACTCTAATAACACTATTATACAACAAAATGGCATAGGAAGAGTGCATAAGTGCGTGATTTCGGACGCACATACGGTCTGTTTATTTACAGCTGCATTTACAGCAGGGCTACTCGCATACCTGACGATATTTTTCAAGTGTTTTTTTTATGGTCCTCCAGGATCAATGTTGTCTAGCTCTGTACTACAGAAAGCCTATGTTGCTGATAAAGTATGAACCAACACAAAGGTTTACAAAAAGTGAACTACCAGTAGAATAATGCTTTTCAATATAATGGATTAATTTAAGAAATTGAGTAAGAAGAATACATTTTAAGAATGTTGAAGTCAGCATAGATTAATTCCTAGCCCTTGCGCAGATAGAGACACATGATTTGGAAACCTAATATGTGACGCCGAAACTTGAGCTTCAGCCCAGTGGTATAATTGTCCTGTAATGAAGTGATAAAGGAGCATGTATGTAACAATAAGGGCCTGATGGGATTCCAGCCCCCATCATAACTTATAGGAAAATGCTCTGCAGGATTCATTGTACCATTAGGGTGCACCAAAGGGCATGTTTTAAACAACATGTAAAACATTTGTATAATGAAACAACTCACTGGATTAGTGTAAAATATTTATTCATTAATAGGATTATGGTGTTTGAAAACACTGTACCATAATTTGCTTCATCAAATCTGAGTGGGTAGATTTTGATAAGGAGATGGGGGAATCCCAAAAATCAGGCCCAACTTTTCAATTCTTTCCATTCCCAACAATCAAAGTCTTTGGGAACAACGTAAGGTCAAGGCTAACATTACACATTCCAGTGAAAGAACATAACAAGACTGGACGAAAAGGTGCAATGCAACAAAAAAGGGGAAGTGAATCTAAACGTCACCCTCAAAAAACTGAAAACAAACAGAATGAGAGTGTTCTAGAAGAGACGGGCAGCAGAATGAAGACTAATACAAAGAGAGGTAGAGACAATTTAAGCCTATTAAACACTGGTGCTCTGATGATGAGAGTCATATCAAAACAAAAAAATGGGGGAAGTAAAATAAAATAAAAATCAACAAAAATGAAAGCATAAATCAAAGAAATCAAATAACCAATTCAATCAGGGGTAAAAATAACATTTACCACTAAGTTTACCATCAGCACAACATGGCCAGGATCATAATGCTGCAAAAAAGAAACACCAATTGGTTAAGCAGGAAGATTGAGGCACAAAGAGAGCGTTCAGGGATAAGGGGTAAAGGGTTAGGGGTTGGGTTTAGGGGCAGGGGCTTCGGTGTACCCCCTACCATTGGGCTTGGGTGATTACAGGGCTACCCTCTCACCATCATTCCCACTCTCCTCTTTACGGCCAATTTAAGATGAAAATGGTACAATAGTTTGAAGTTTTCAGGTTCCTCCGAAACAAAGCAAGGACGCCTTCTGTATGAAACAGGATTTTCTAATCAAATCTCCCTGCTTACCTCCTCTCATGGTCCGACCTCTCGTTTCCCCTCTCTTGGTTGATTGTCTTTCAACATTTATATACCAACCATCACATAATCCAAAAACTGAGCACCCTCCTTCCTGTTTCACCCTTGCTACATTCCCCATAAGGATGCATGTGTGCTGTGTGAATGTGGTTTAGAGAGAAAGGCCACTGTATGCATACTTCTTCACTCAGCTGTACGAGCTATGAGAAGCATACGTTGTGAGTGAGCTTTTAGCAACATATCATTCTGATTCTGGCCAGAAGTCTGGCTTCCCTCTAGCTTATTTACAAGACAAGATCTATTTCATCTTACCATTAATCTTAAAATTCAAACAGTCTCTTGCGTTGCTTAAAACTCAGGATCACAAGACTGGGTCTCCACAGCCAGCATGCTTTGCAGGAGAGGGGGAAGGAGATGGGTCAAGTCAGGTGATGCTTTTATCTGTATGCTTATAAGAGAAGTGGGATGCAGGCAGGATGGTGGGAAGACTTCTACCTGCAAGCTAAAACACCTGAGCCCCCACCCCTTGATTTGGTGACACACATACACACACACTCACAACATGTAAAATTTTCACTCCCAACACACGTGTACATTCATTTCACTAAAGTGGACGCAGGCAGATAGACCGATCACAGGCGGAAGGAGGAGGAGAATGGGCGGGGGGATTAAGGCTCATTCTGCAAGCCATTCAGAGGAATCATGGAAAAGAGGCAGAATCATGTTCACAGCCAATCGGAAGGCCCCATCTCATGTTCTCAGCCAATCAAAACACCCCCATCGCAGCCAAACATATGAAATAATATACAAATACTATTCCAACGATAATTCCGAACACAATTGAGAAATAAAAATGGACGTTTGGCGGTTAATTCTACATTGATAAGGTTGATTCCATTTTGTGGTTCATATTGTAGCCCTGGTATTTTGAGCAGAGAGCGTTTAGTGATTGTAAGCATATAGAAAGGAACTAAGAGAAGCCATTAGGCTATCATATAAAAGGGGGAAGAGTTATTTTGTATTATTTGAAGAAACATCCACACGCACGCTTTCTCAAACATACGCACATACACACAATGGGGTAGGTCCTACAAACCTTACCTAAAAAAACAACAGTACAAAAAGAAAGAAGAGTAAAAAACAGAGTCAATACAATGGAAACTCAATCGGGGAGACATTTCAGTAAATTCACACTCAGTACCAAGGCTCTGTCCAAAAGATAGAGAGAAAAGAAAAAGAATGAAGTTTAAAACCATGGCATGAGCACCAGAATGGGTGAACAGGCGGGTTTTGTGTGTGTTGGATTGTCTGTATGCAGCCATGTTCTTCTCTGTTTGATAAACAGAAAACTCTTCCGATACAAACACGCACACAGGTCACTTTCTTTAAAGATGGTACCTAATTCACCAAAGCCATTTCCACAAGCTCTCTCTTTTTGCCCTGCCCTCATTTCTCTCCGACCATGTGTAACTAATCTTCTTTTCTGAGTTTGCAGTGAGCTTTGATTTTTTTCTGATCTGGAATCTTTCTCATGGTGCAAACAAACTTCATACTCCAACAGTCTGCTCTGTATTTTAACAACAACATTGTCATGACAGGATGACGACAACCATGAAAGGAAACACTTTCTGAGTCAGTGTTTGTGTTTGAAGACATAAGGGTGCCCTGGAGCGCACTGGAAACATTCCTAATCTATCACACACTTGACTCGGCTGGGATGAAAACCTCTGGCTACTTCTACTTCCAATGAATATTCTGCACTTCCAGTTCCAAGAAAGCAGCCAATTAGGTGTCTGTCGCTAAGGCAAAGCCCAAAAGGGAAACTGCTGTTAAGCTTTCTGCCGTGATTCAAGAAACTCACTATGGCTGAGAAATAGATTGACAGTTTTTTAACAGCTATTTATGTTTCCGGCAACATAACATTGTGAATTGGATACAATGTTAATGCATTATTATGCTTAGCCTATGCTTAGACAACCAATGAGTGCAAGTGTATTATGGTGGACATTTTTTAAGCATCCTCATTTATTAACAGTCCTAATGTGAAGAAAAAACAATGGAAGAGTTTTTCATTAGTGCTATCATTGGAACTATGGTTGATATTGGACAGTGAGAGAAGCGGATATTGGGAGCAATGAAAATAGATATAGTGCATTTCCCACTTAAGATCTGGGACTTGCATGATGCTGACTTCAGCAATTATTACAACAGAGCTATCTTAACAGCTGCAGGGCCGTGGTCCTCAAAGTAGGCCTATGTGGGTGTGAGCGGATGTTCAAAATGTTAGCAATAAAAGCAGTCTCGAGGGAGAGGCACACATAATTCACTGATGGTCAAAATAACCTTGTAAAAGTCAACTCACAAATCGTAATCGTTTATCTTGTTCCAGAGAGAGCCGATAAACTCATACATATTCATCTCATTGATTTTGGTCAGACCAATTTCCCAAAAATATCCAATTGAAGGAGTTGTGAAGGTTATTTTAACAAGCCAGTATTTTAGAAAGACAGTTGGGGTTAGAACAGCTCGTACTGATTCGATGTGGGCAGAATAATTTACTGAACATGAGGGTGTTTTCTGTGCAAACAAAACCTCTTATCATAACCGCTATTTTGGTGATAAGTATAGGACAAGGAAAGGTGAACAGCACATATTCTGTTTAACAACTTACATTATGTTGCAATAAGTGGCTATGCATGCATCTAAGCATTCCTCATTGTAAGCTATAAATGCACTACACATGCATGCTGGACCATGTGTTATCATCTTGACAAAACTTTGATGGCCCCCAGAATATTTTCTTGTATATGAACATTCAACATATCAAATGTGCCCCTCTACTTACCGATCCAACTCAAATATTGCAAAACTACAAAGTGGAGTATTCTAAGAAAATGTACTCTGTGCCAAGTGCTCTCTCTAATGCTCTGTAAAATGACCTTCTGTAAAGACGAATGACTACAATCCATGTTCTGGTACTCTTTTTATGCTCTCTCAAACCACTTAAGACAACATGGATGAATCAAAGAAAATCTGTTGTTTGGCAACCACAATTGCGGGGCAGAAAGTAAAGGATAAAATTGTATGCTATATTTTTGTGAGTTTTAACAGTCCACATTTGCTAAACTGATTGATCTAATACATTTTTTACACCCCTACTGTCCAACTGGTTATGCTCAAATTAGGTCCTGATCTAGATTTTGGCTATTCTGTTCTTGATGCATATAATAGAGTACTGCAGGGATGACATTGGTTCCATTGACCAAAAGACCATGGATTTTTCAAAATTTGGAAGAAATAGGTTTAAGAAATAAGGTCTGTGATTTACAAGCGTTTATGATATTTATGAGTTTTGTATTACAAGATCATCTTTACAAATGAACACAACATTTGTTACTTTTGAAGCCTCAATACAAAAGTCCATGAGGCCATAAACAGAATACACCATAGACACTCGATATCTATGTCACCATCCCTCCCCAACCACCAAGCCTTCAACAAATCTTTTAAACTTTATTAAAATGGTGTGCCTGGTAAGTAATTACTCGCCATAAACGATTTTAGAGATTTGTGCCCGTGTTGCATTATTTGTGAGAATTTTACGTGTGATGATATCTAATGTTCCACCCTGAGGATGAGATGGTTATAACTGGTGTGTTTTAAATCACATATTTCAACATGAAACTACTTATAGGTTTTGTTAACCACAGATCTTATTTTAGGCAATTTAACAAAAACCCATTAAAAACCCATAGACTTTGGGGCAATTGAACCCGGAAGTGCTAAAATACCAACCTCGCTTCCAAAGTTTGCATACAAAAATACGTCATCACTGCGGTACTCTATACAATAGCTATTAACATGGACTTTTAGAGACATCTTTGTTTTTGGTGATGCACCATTTTGTGTACACATGTCATACTCATTTAAGTTTTAAAAGTGTTTTATGTGTTCAACAACAAAACAAACTCAAAATACCTAACATCTACCCTAGATAATAAAAATGCTTCATAAAGAGTTTGTGCATCTTTCATCTGTCTAATGTCACTTCACAGCCTTCTACCAACCATCTCATCCTGTCCTCCCCAATTCACTGTAGGCCAACGTCATCATCACTACACTCCAAACCCATTCCTCACAGACATACAACTTATGCAAGTACAAATGAGTGTACAGAGAGATCACAAAGAAAACGTTTTAACAACTGATCAAACCACAGGGCTTTGATGCTGTTGGGTGGAATTCAAGATAAAGAGAGACATAGAGAGAGAGTTGGAGAGTTTGAGCTTTAGGCAGAAAAGTACTTGCTTACCCTGCATGGATTTCCCCAGGCCTTGACCCAACTTCCAGCCATGTTTCTCAAGAAGCCGGTGCCCAATGTTATCCTGATATGAGGAAGAGAGGAAAGAAATACCACAATATTCCAATAATAAGAAGAGCTTTATACATACAAAAACACACATACAAACAATCACAAGCACGCTTGGCAGCCAAATAACTGTCAAAACCTCTTCACTGTCATCAATGTTAAGATCATCTGATACACCTTAAACTCCTTGTTTGAGGGGAACAGGGTGGAAAAGGAAGTGATTGGATGGATAGAACAAGAAGAGGAAAATAAATTCACTTGGGTCTGTAATAAGGCACTTGAGGCCCCTACAGTTTGGGGGAATTAATTATGTAGTGCCTTGACAATGGGGGAAACTCAATCTATAGTACGCAAAATTTAATCTATGGTTTAAACGGGGTATTCCTCAAAAGAACAGGTTAAAGTGGAGGTAACCGCTATGAGAACATATGTAAATGCTACCAACCTCAGAGTCAACTAATTCACTTTCAGTCTCAGAAAAGGGAGGGAGAAATGTACGGTTATATATGTATTGTGACAGGTAAATACATATATAAGCCACTTCGGGGAGAAAGATTAATACACAAACAACTGAGAGTAAATAAGAGGTAAAGAACAGCACAGACATTGAGCTGGCATACACGTAAAACCAAAAACACTCACAAGCTTTTTGTGAGTTCATCACCATGACAACAGAGCCACCACAAAAACATACAGTATGTAGCCGAAACGAGAGAAGTGGTCGAGGGGCGAGAGAGTGAGAGAGGTAGATCGATTCAATTATGAAGAGACAAATGGAGAGAGAGGGGAGGCCTCAGGTTACCATTGAGAGGCCCATCTACATGTGTTTGCGTGTGTGCGTGCGTGCTTGCGTGCTTTAGACCGATCTGATATTTACATTAAAAATAAAATAAATACTAAATGAGATGCAAAAACACCTATAATTATACCAAAAAATATGGATGACTTTTTTATGTTTATCCAACACACACACAACAAATAAAAGGCAATTATGAGAAAAATTGGTGAAAACCAAAACGATTAACCAGCATGCAGCTATTGTTTAACCACTTACACCGTGTCTACACCGGACGCGACGCGACGCGACATGACAACCTGCCTATTCTTAATAAGTACAAATCATAATGGGTTCTAATGCATTTATGATGTCTTTGGTTGTGTCGCGTCGGTCCTGTTCAGTGTACACACAGTGTTAGAGACGACGGTGTTAGTTGTGTCTGTATAGTAGGAAGCATATACAGGGAGGAGAATACAGCAAAGAGCTGAGGATGTTGTTAGAAGTGATGCAGAGCATAAAGCAGTAATGGTCATCTAACAGATGTCACGATCTACAGAGGGTGAAGTTAAGATGGAGCAGGCAGAGCCATGAGTGGTATGAGGCAAGGACTGGAGCAAGAACTAGGTTAGAGCATTATGGGTAGGGAGGGAGGTGCCATCCCCACAAGACACACCCGCTTTCCATGAGTTCTGCCGTTTCTTTGCCAAGCCTTTCAACCATTTGGCCAATTTAGATCATGAATTCTGAACTGACCGCCCTCAACAATGACATCTGTCTTATGATATGTAAACCAATAGGATTGTTTTTTTTTTTGCCTGAGCCTAAATAGCTTTTTTCCTTTCTCCCTTTGCGAAAAGAATTGCTACAGGGTTTTCATTGCATTTTTCCATTTATTTGATATACAAGACATCAGGTTTGCTCACTTGCTTGATAGTTGGGTTAAAATAAGATAAGCCTGATTTGAGAAATCTTTCTGTACTAAAATAACAAGTGTGAGAAATAAATATGGGAGACGTCCTTATTGGACGGGAAGCTCTGTGTTAGTTAATACCTCTGTATGCGTGTCTGTACAGAATAAGGATTTTTTTATCCAGATGGCTAGTGAATGGGTAGCTTCACTAATGTTCATCTTGTAATATCCCCCCGGGCCTCTAGAGACCCCAACGCTTCTGTATGTGTTGTTCTATTCAAATCATAGGCATGGAAAAAACTGTAAGATGCTTAGCCTATTAGTTTATTTCTTTTTCTTTGTTTATATATAGCAGAGGATACCACAGAGAGCATTTCAAGGCCAATTTTAGCATGAGACCGCCATGTACATAACAGATCAGATACTATCGCCATAGCAACATCAAAAGATGACGATGGTGGAATTTATTAAAAGATGTGACAGCACATCAGCTCGCTGTTTACAGATACAGATTGCAGGATCAGAAGACTGTAAGTCCCAGTATCTTCAGTTTATCAGCAGTGCAGATGTGTCTGCGGTAAACCCAGCCCAAATGCCCTGCAATGCAGTGACTCTGCAGCATCCCTCTGCTAACAACACAGCATTTCATCCAACGGAGGGCTGGTGAAGCATCTAAATAGCACTTTGAGCTGACCTCACATTACCTCTTCTTGCTGAGTGCAGCACTTTACATTTTAACTCTGAAGTCCTCCCTCCTTAAGAGACCATTAGTTCAGGTTAATTGAACTCTATAAAGAGAGCAGTCTTTTAGTCGAATTCCTCATATGTGGCAATCAGAATCAGCTGAACGTGGCCAGGAAACATTCACCGGTTTTTTGAATGGCGTGTCGGGCAGACGCGGAAAGCAGGCAGGTTTTGTGTTGACCAACGGGTAGATGCGCTAAAATGAAACAGACAGATGAAGAGCAAAACGCCGAAGAATCCAACAGCAGTGCAAGTGGAGTGAAAACATGTCCATACGAACCTGGCTTTTTTTAAACCCTGGGCTGTCAAAAGAACAGTCAAACGTCAAAAAAACTGAAGAAACTGGGCAATCTCTACAGCTTTCTACTGGTCACACGGTCTCTGATCCACTACATTACCACAGTAAATTCACACATCTACATAACCACTAACTGGCAGTTCATTCATATCTATGATAAAAACGAACAAAATAAACAAGTTATTTTGTCCAAACAAGTACACTCCCACAACAAAAAGTGAAAAGAGGAAGGAGTTATAGCATTAAGGGAAAGAAGGGTGGGATTAAAATTAAGAGGAAGAGAGATGTGCAGGGCAGCATGTGCGGTTCGTGATTCCAGTGTGGTTGTCAATGTTTTGTAAGCTTTATTGCAAGTGCTCAGTACAATTGAGACTGAATTTTGTCTACAAAATAAAGACACTTAAATTCCAAATTGTCTTGAACTGTCGCATTAAAGATGTGCATGCAAACCTTTATTAACTTGCAACTGATCTGTCAAATCTACAGTTTAATTTTTCCTATCATGTAAGCAATCCAAGAAAATAGTAAGCACCTCAAACTGATACACAGTAACCACACGGGACAGTATTTAGTGATCACTGGAAATGTCAAATCAAAGGGTAGAGAACGCACACAGCGGAGATCTATAAGAGCCTGTCAGTGCTGGCCGAGAATGAGATTATTTAAGGTGACAAAGTTCCTACCGGACTGACCTTCATATGACCACCATGCTCTACAGTTGGACGCTGAAAGGTCAGTCGCCTGAAACTGAGAGGGAGATGGACAACAAAAGCTCCAGTAAATAAGAGCAGGGAAGTGTGGCAGAGGTGACTGTGTTAAGTTTCTTGGAACTGTGATGTATTTGAGAGGTGAGTGTTTTCAATTGGCCACATGGACAGATGGTGTTGTATCTGTGTGGTGATGGAATAAAAGAGCGGAAATGAAAGTGGCACAGTGAAAAATCTAACACACTGCTTTCCTTACCGTCAGACGCTGAAGCAGCTCAGGACCAAATGGGAGGATGGGTACATTCTTTAAGTGCGATTTTGCTTAATTTAAGGGCCGACACAACTTTCCGTATAAAAAAAAAAAACTACAAACAGTGAACACAATATCTAGGCATATGATCAAACACTCAGCTCAACAGCATGATCTGTGTCTACAGGGCAGGGTTGTTATAAATGATGAACCATGACCTTTTCTCTCAGAACATTCCTGGTTTTCATTTTCATTGAAGCACGTTTCAGTGAGGTCCGCAGGATGTGTATGCATGCAAAAGCAAAGCAAAGCTGTAAAAGTAATATTTTAAAGAATGGCTGTGTCAACTTCTGACCTATTAGGTGGCAAATAGTTGCACCGGTGACATTTATAATGAAAGAATTCTGGGATTCCTTCAGTGGTCAAAGAGAAGCACAGAGAGAACTAAGTGAAAATTTGCAATATGTTACTTTTGACTCCTAATCACTGCCCAGTGCACATCTTCTTGGGTTGGGGAACCGGGTAAAAGGAAGTTGAGAGTTTTTGTAAAATGAATGGGACTGTGGGTGAGAGAGAAATTAATGCTACTCTCATTACATGCAAACAGACAAAGATGTGGCTAGAGCAAAAGAGGCGAGGGAATGAGTAGATTAAAGCATTAATGAAAATAAAAGATCCTGATTTAAGTACCACAGACCTCTAGCGGCCTACAGATCACACACAATGATTGGCAGAAGAGGGGCAATGTTTTTGAGAAACAAAAACATGACAAACACAGCGCTCCAGCCCAACACACATACATGCAGTGATGGCTGTCACTGTGCGCACTGACCAGCTGCTTGGAGCACAATGATATAAATACACCATTGGTGTTTGGTTAAAAATAGCCCTGACACTATGAGTCTAAAACAGGAAAGCAAAGAGCAAATATGGCTCTATCTAATTATTAAAAACACATTATGCACTATATAGTATACACCGAGTATAGTAAGTAAATTGACAGTGATAGCCATCAGTTGCTGCAGTGTATAGTGTTTTTATGCTCTTTATGAACACTGTATGTGGCAGTTCTGTTCTCTACACCTCTCCATACATAGACAATAGTGCAGGAGCAGGAATTATTTGGTTCAGACATGCAGCCAGGCCACCTTTCCGGCTCTCTCGTGTCCTTCTCACCCGTGCTCCAAGACGGTGGGTGTTCCACACTATCTAATATAATAGATCTGACAAGCTGCAAATGAGACCTGGAAAATCTTGATAAATAAGTTTTATGTTCTAGACACGATATGTAGACGGTGATGTCTTGGAACACATACTTTCAAGGCTTTTGTTAAAGCTAGAGTGTGTAAGTTTTGTGAAAAGTAAAAAGTATTGCCTCCTGTTGCAGCTTGATATTTTATTTACAAGCCAATAGTAGGTTGGCTCTGCTGGCATTACAAAAAATCAAAAAAATTTGATTGAGAAGTCTGAAGTGAGAACTTGGGACAGGACCAATGACAGATGGGATTAGTTTTAAAGAAACCTGTATGAACAGAGTCAATATTTCTGCTTGGTGACACTTTTGACAAATAAACGACACACTTTAGCTTTAAATTAAAACACAAAGAAACTATAGGACCATATTCACCATTTCCAGTACGACACTAATATTAACAAAGTGTAACAGTTCTTTTGATATAACCTGGTGATATAAAAAGCAGTCTGGTTTCAGAGACTGGATTGCGTCAATGTCAACAATTTAAAAAAAATTACTTCACCCACTTTCATCTGATTACATTTCAATGTATTACAATTTTATCTTTATAATGGTCTGTAGATTGACTGGTGCCAAGAGGACAAGACGGAGAGGAGGAGAGGTATTAGGCATGCAAGCGAACCAGTTGAACAAGACAGAGACAGAGGCGAGAGCTACCTGCGATATTATCTACATGCCTTGTCAGCAAAAAAATGCAGTCCCAGTTGCACAAGCACCATGCCAGCACATAATGACAGAGGGTACTGTACACCGAATCACTGTGTTGGAAGAAGAAAGACAGAATAATGAAAGAGAGAGAGAGAGAGAGAGAGAAATACAGATAGAGAAAGAGGAGGTGAGAGACAGAGAGGGTAAGAAAGCGTTACAAGGAGCCCCTAAAGAGACAGAAGGAGGAGAGCAGAGCGTGCAGATACAAACCGGGTCAGAGCTGCTTTAGCTAATTGGGGCCAATTCGCTGCAGGAGAGAAATGTCGAACACCCCAAGTTGCGTACAATACTGAAGATATCTGAAATTAACTGTCCTACACAAACACTAACAGAAAAAATAAAAAACACAGTCTCACACATACACACACAAGACACGGAGTACTGGTGTGCTTAAACAAAAATACTCCCTCTCTCTTTCTGTGTGCCACTTTATCCTCAATCAAAACTCACACACACTCCCTACACACATTGTAGCTCACCATTATGTGGGGTGGATGACACACCCAGTAGCTTATATCTAAATCAGGTCAGTCTAGCCTAAATCGTACAAGAAAGAAACACCACATAAGCAATTGAATTTAGTAGTGTATGTGTGCATTAACGGTCTGCCTGCGAGTCAGTCAAATCTGATGAATTACTGTATTGATGTGATGCTTTAATTGAACCACTGGATAGTTGAGTGTTTAGCCGGCAGTCCTTTTAAATGGAGTTGAGGTCTCAGCGCTGGCGCGAATCTAGTCTTGTAGCCAGACATTTCCATTGCGGCAAAACGTCTGGTCAGGAATGCAGTCTATTCTCACCAAGAAATGCCCACTTAGACTTCTAAAGTTATAAGTAAAGATTATTTACTGTATTTCACAAATATAATTCAGGGAAATAATTATTTGTGAGCAATATGCATTATATAATAGATAACAAATTGCTGTTGGTCTAAGGGTGAAACTAATGCACATTTTTTATTCTGATTTGCTTTGAGAGCTATATTTGCAGAAAGAACGAGCACTATACTGTGGTCTGAATATACTGTTGCTATCGTGAGGGTCCTTGGCACCCTCCTACACAGTAGCTGGATGGAGCCCCTCCCAATTCAACAACAGTGGCCTTCTGATGTACACATGAACAACCACTTTCTGTAACCAAGTGGGTCTGCACTTTGAGACAATGTTGGTTAAGGCAATAAATTGAGCAATCAATTGTAATCGATCAGATCCAAAGTTTTCAAACATATTTGTCTGTTTTGACCTTTTCTACAGTGTGCCATCCACTCCACATTGAAAACAAATGCTGCAGTCTGGAATACCAACTAGCATGAATTTATGTTCATCTATACCCACAACAACACAAACACACATATCTCATATCTGTGATCAAGATTGAAAAGCTATGGGTTGACCACAGTGATCGCTACAATCCAATAGATCTCCTTCACCTGTGTCTACAGTATACAGTCACACAGGTGATGACACCAGCTGTGTTCATAGAAGGCTGGGGTGGAGAACAGGGAAGAGGACTACAGTGAGTTCAGAGGGACATTACCCTCCAGACAGGAAGTTCTGAATTATTTAGAAAGGGAGATGATTTGAATTTGGCTACAAGAAGGGGAGTTGCTGACCACAGAAGAGGTGTGGCTGTCCCTGTATAGACCAATCATCCACTCTTACACACAGGAAGCGGTTCAATACTACCAAGGGAAGGTATGCTGTCTTACCGATTCTATGGGCTTGTCCAAAGAGGCCTGTTCCAACTCCAGTTGACCTTCCTCATACTGGTCAAAGTGATTCCCACCCTGAGGAGAGACAGGAAAGAGAATGAAGGATTAAACCACAACTGACATGAAGCACGAATAGATGCATTCATACATTTATTTTGAAGTGGAGATAAACTCAGAAATAGATGCATTGCAGCTTTAAGCACAAAGTAAACTCCAAAGTAACTAGACCATTCATCTACCTCAAATCCCGACAGTAATGCAGAGGATAAAACGAGGTCACCTTGAAAGGGAGGAGGGGGTATTTTCAATCACCTACTAATCCTTTTCTCTATTAAAGACAGGTCAGGCAGTCTAGGAAGGAATATCTCTTTCCAACTATTAGTGCTGCACGGTTAATCTTTAAAGATGATCTCGATTCAAACAACCACACAATCTCATCTACGATTCTAGTGTGTCTATTAATTTACAACTCCGACTAAAATCGTAATGCTTCAATATGTGCTGCCGCAGAAGTAGAGAATGGATTATCATCATTAGGTATGAAACGACGTCACAGTCTTTTAAACCGCACACTATCATTTTCTCTGTGTCAAATGATCACAGAAGTACTGGGATTAAAGTAGAGAGTTGCCAACTCGTACGCATGAGACACACATTTACAAGCTCTCACTCTGTTTAAATTAATCTCACACCAATTAACACGATCAAGGAAAGTAAATACAGCCTAGCAACAAAACAGTTCTTATTATTGTCTTTCAGGATTGTGTTACATTGTTCTGATAATGATTCACATCTTAACTAGACAGGTTTGAAATGAAACTAACGATTGCAGTATGTAGCATGGACAAATCCAAGTGTGCGCTTATATCTGTCATTTCCGTAAAAACATGTCATATTGTGTGGCGCTTATCACTAATAGAGAAGTTGTGCTATAAAGAGCTTTTCATCAAGTAGAATAGCTTAAGTAAAACTTAATGTATACTTAAGGGAAAATTATACTTAAGGTCCTTAAGGTCTGGTCATTGACCCCAAGCACTGCTTAAAGCTGTCAGGCATAAAACAGCACCTGTTCTGAGAGTTAACACTCTGCACTCTCATCACACATAAAAACCACTTAAACCCCAGAAGATCAGGGGACCCCCCAGAAAGCTCAACACCCAAGGAAACAAACAGCTGTTCACCAGGGTTTGACTCATTATGAGAAGCCTCAGAGAAGAAGAAATTACACTGACAATGGTAAAGTGAACAGAATTTCAGTATTCATTTGGCAGGAGTCTTATCACTCAACCAGCTATGAAGAAAAATAGGCATTTTGTCCAACACAGACAATGTGTTGCAACTCATAACAAACATTGAAAAAGTCAACTGCATGAATGAAACACCTGCATAACACATGTTCCCAACCCCCTCAGAGAAAACTAGTCCCATCCAAATAGGGCAGTTTGAGTCCCCATTTGGCATATTTTCTGGGACAGAAAAAGAAAGATGTGTTGTAAATACTAGGCTGAAAGAGTTGATCTACACCTAATGGGGAGAAGCAATTTCATAAAGACTGGAAAGATGGAAGACGTCAGGGTATCCCGAGGGAGTCCTCCCTGGAAAATAGAATTATGCTCTGCCTGCATACTCCTATCCAGTTTGCTGGTAGGGAAGACTTATCCCTGACAAGAGCAGAGACAGTTTGAAATGATTTAACTGACTATATAAACTAAAAGTAGGAAATATAACACTACTATGTACTACTAGGAGTGTCTTGGATAATGGGTTTAATGTTCTGATGTTTGCCAAAAATGACCAGTTGGCTGAAATGATATAGTTAAAAGATAAAACAATTGCCTTAAACCTTATTGGAATATAATTATTCAAGCCAATTAAATAATGGAGATGCAATTCTTAGATTTACCTATATCCTTTGACTATTTTGGCTTTGGTTTTAAACCAAGACAGACTGCCTTAACTGCAGCAAAGAAAGGAGAACACTGATAGTCTGTAGGAACACCTTTTTTTGAGCAACCAAGCAAAACATTGCAGTGCAGTCTGTCTAGTATGATTCATTAAGATGCTTTAGCTAGAAAAACAGCCAAACATGGAGTGAGACACTCTCAAAGCAAAGAGCAACCACAGTAAAAAAAATATGATGCCATTTTTGGTTGGTCTCCAATAAAAGACCCTGGTCTCTGTATAACATCTCTTCTTGAGCAAGATTCAGAGTACAATGTAGAACTGATTGACATGATATTACATATCTCCAATCTCATACATGAATGCGAGTCTAATCCATGCATGACTCTGATCCGTAATATTAGGCATGGAAAAACAGTGGAATTACAAATGGTGCAGAGAAGTCATATAGGAAGTGTGGGAGATAAATGGTCTCTCTAAATAACAACCCAGATCACACATTTTTTAATACACCACTCTGCAGCCAAAAATGGAAAAGCTCATCACTAAAGTCAAGCCTGCACCACAGGTTGTATGTCATAAAACATAAAAAGTATAAATCTATAGAAACATGCCTGGAGAATAAAAAAGGTGAGGCAATAAGCAAACGAAACAGACACAGATTCTAGACACAGTAAGCATTGCTGTTTAAAGATCCATTCAGGTAAATGGACAAAGCATTTAAATCTAAAGCAGTGGCTTACCTAAAAACAAAAAGTTCAGTGTTAAAGAGAATATTGTTTTTATGGGAGACAAATTATTCACTTACAGCTCAACGATGACTTAACTGTAGAAATTTTCCAAAATGGATAACGGTGGCAGCAAAATATTAATAACATCATAAGGCCATGACATGACAGTGCAATGAAAACATATTACCTTAGTTACTTGTAAAACTATTACTGTTTCAAAACCACCCACTAATATTACACAGACATTTTACCCTTGCACTGGCAAAATACTGTTAAAATTATTCCCTACCTATAATAACACTGCATATTTCCATTACAGACACAGTCTGAACATTACATTTTTCACAGAGATGTTCCTTTAAAAAACTAAAGGACAAATTTGGGTTAATACTGTCACTAGCTCTTGACATGATAATACCAGAGCAAAACTCATAGCTGCTGGATCCATTGTAAACCAAAGGTTTCACACCGATCATGAAATCTCTTATAAAATAGTACAGTTTACAAGAAATAAACACCACGGCAAGGCTAACCCAGTAACTTGGCCAACAGAAATCTTTCAACAAAGGACCATGAAAGATTACAACAAGATGAGCCCTTCATAACAAATTAACACAAAATATGGCAGCCAGCTTGCCCTCAAAATTGCTTAAGAATGACTCTACATTGAGTTTTCAAGATAGGCGACAGAAAATTCCCACCCAGACAATGGTTTAATCTAGGGATGCACCGATATGTAAATTTTGGCTGATTACGATACCCAATAATTATTTAACATTGAAAGCTGATAACCGATATACAGTATCTAAATATTATTATAAAATTCCCTAAGAATTTTCTAGGCAAAAAAGTGGACAACTGCTTTTATTTGAAAAAATCATTAGTTCTCTTTTTCCCCCTGAAAATCATGTACCAAGCCTTTACATTAGTTAACGATTCTCTAACTTTCAAACTTTTCTGGTATATTTTTTATTTAATAAAGTAATAATAGAGGTTCTTCAAGAGCAACCCAGAAAAAAATCTCTTAATAGCCACATCTAAGAGGTTTCCTGTAGCTCAGTGGTAGGAGTATTGTGTTAACAACGCAAGGTTGTGGGTTCAAACCCAGGGGATTGCAGATAACCAAGTATAAATGTATAGGATAATGAAATGTAAGTCGCTTTGGATAAAAGCGTCTGCCAAATGCATAAATGTAAATGTAATGAAATGTAGGAGGTCTCGAGACAGAAATCATTCAGACAGCAGTCGGCTACAAAAGTATGCTTTTGTTCCTATAATTTACAAATTCATAAATATCTATATACTGTACTTTCGTCGACAATGCTTTGCTTATAGCAGTAAGTGAATGATCACAACAGAAAAATAGTACTGTACTGTATTTTAATTTAAACTGAAGAACTTTAACCTGAGGAAATTATTTACGATTTATTGCCTCTAATATATCGGCCTAAATTTCATTATCGGCTGATACCGATAACATGAAAAATGACAATTTATCATCCGATACCGATGTGTCCGATCATTTATCCTGCATCTCTAGTTTAATCTGAAAAACAGTTCTGTTAAAAACTTGATTTCAGATGACATGACATGCTTCAGCATTGTAAACAAACATTTTTTTGTTCAGGCCATACAAACACACCCATGACCAAGATGCCAGACCTGAAATCAACACAATGCAAAAAACAATGGATGTCTCGATCACATTGTGTCGATTTTCTGCAAACAGTCATCAAACTTTAGCAATGAGAGCCATTTACAATCTGCATCTGAAGCTGAAAGGAAAAAAGTCTTTATTCCGCTGGCATAACGTGCAAATTCGGTATGCAAAACACACCACAGACATGGCATTGTGCTTGACAAGAGAGACAGTCTGAGACAAAAACAAATCAAACAAAGCGTGCATTATTCACATACTGCCAGACTGCGAGCAGAGGCAAGACTGCTAATAACACAGCGAACGTCCTAGCAAAGTTAATAAACAGCAAAATGTAGAATAAAGATCTAGCCTTCAGTTTTACAGCTTCGAGAGTACAAACCATCATTTAACATTCAAATCGACGCGAATGTATTGGGTTCAGGTGGCGCGGTCAGCAGTAAAGATCCTCGCTCATCTCTCTGACGGGCTTTAATCTCTCACTGCCAGGCCCTGGGCACAACTGCGGTCATTTTGAAAGCGTCAAATTAACAAACAACTAAAAGCAGAATGGGTGAAATAAGAATACTCCTCAAACGATAATGGCCATGTGCTGAAATGTTTAAAAAATGTATGAGGTCAGCTGTAAAGCGATACGGACACATTACTGGTCTCGAGCTTGTCAACGCTAAACTGGGACGTACTGGTGCGCCAGTGTCACAACAATAGAAACACCGTAAGCCTCGCGCAGCAAGCAAAACAATAAAAATAGCTAAAGCACGTCCTTTACAATGCAGAGCAGCCGTTATATTTCGAATACGTTTTGTTTTTGATCATATTTACCTGGAAATCACGCTCCTCGTTGAACCTAGAGAATCTGTCGGCCATTTTCTCTACAGCTCGCCTTGTCCCCTGCGTTTCGACTTGTTCCTCTGTTGACTGAAACGCCCAGCAAAGTAAGAGGATAAGCGATTGACCAATAGCAAGCAACATAATGTTGATTGACGGGCTGATTGTCCTATCATCTAAGCGGCAAATTTTCCTGCGGCGACAAAACAGCGTATTAAGAATCGCTACTGCGTATTGTTGATCGTATGAATTGTTCACTGTTATCCCCTCTGCACATCATCAATTCCCAAAAAGTATGTTTATAAGGATTTGTTCTCTTGCTTTACAAATTCTTTGTATACGTCTTAAAATTTGTGGGTTCCATTTGTGTTATGGTAAAACACGACGTTTAAGACACAGAAAATATGTAGTTTATTGCATTGGATATATTTTGTTTACTTATTTTGGTAAACAATGTTTATCTACATAAAGTGTTGTTCATTAGTTGTCGTCATTCCCATATTATTTCGTATCTGTCGCTGCTTTGTTTATTGTGAGGGCCCCCTCTGGTGCCAGGAAAAACATCACGTTTACCCATAAACATTTTTTAAGCAAATTGTAAGTCTTTAAATCTTTGGCAAGTCTACACCCGAGTCTTTGACTGTAGCTGACATGATTTTTGCCTTGGTCTTAGTTTTACCACTAGGCAACAAATATCTAAATTGTTAGATATCATTAACTGATTGTTAATGATAATCTTAAATCTATAATTTACCTTATTCGTAAATTTATTTCTTTTTTTAGCCTTGTTGTGCAAGCACTGTTGAGCTTGTGCAGAGGCAGCAGCTTTTGCCAGAGGGGAACTGGAATCCCCTGGTTGGGCCTGGGTTCTCCTGAGGTTTTTTTCTCGATTGGAGTTTTGGGTTCCTCGCCACCGTTTGCATATTGTTTTAAACTATTTGCCTGGCCGGGGGGCTGCTTTAGAATTTAGACATAATTAATATTGCATATAAGAATTTATAGTCCGTTTAATATTTGACATGTGGTTCTCTCTCCTTTATCTCAAATGTGTGCTTTCACTGTCCGTGTGTGCGAGTGTGTTTGCGTGTGTGCGTCTATGTCAACGTGTGTAAGTATGCATATTGTGTGTTTGGAGCATTTGTATGTCTGTCTTTTGTTGTTTTCACCTTTTTCTTGTTTTTACAGGTATATGCCTTCAGTTGTTTTTCTTGTATTCAATGTGTCTCATGTACAGCTGCTTTGTAACAATGAAAATTCTAAAATGCGCTATATAAATAAAGTTGAGTTGAGATGAGTTAAATCTTAGAAAAATGTCAAATTGTGCAAAAATTATCTCCTTTTAAGTTTCCCTTCTGAATTAATCTTCTTTTTCCTACCCTATTTCCAGACATTATTCCTGTTTCAGGCATATTTTGGTAATTTTGCTTCTGAAGTAAATGTTTGTACAGAATTTGTACAATATATTCATTTTTGCAGTATCCAAAGCAACACCTGAGCAAGATTTTGAAACAAGGGTACGGTGGCTCATCTCCCTACTATTGCAAAGTACACACATTTCATTTGTTACTTTATTATCAATGAAAATGTATGTGAAGGCAATAAATTGCATACATAAATAAAAAAAGGCTTACAGAAAATAAAAGATCCACAGAATCCAGTTCAACAAATAAGGTTCGTTTTGTATTTTTCTGTCTGATACTAGGCATCTTTCCAAACTTGGTTCATTTTGAGAACACATCTAATCGGATGTTTAAAAACGTCTCATGGAATGTTTTTCATCCAGTATGTGTTTGCCAAATGACCCAGGAGATGGCGCTTAAGGACACAATATTGGTATTACAGTACACCAATTGTAGATTTTTCGTAATAATGTGAAGTTATGATCATATATAACCTGAACTGATACGCGACGTTCTAAATACAATGATTGTAAAAACATACAACAGTTCAAAAGTTGTCAGACGACACTGTATAAAGCAATAATTTACAGTTTGCAACATGTAGCCTGTTTTCTAGCATTGCCCTTTGTTTAATTTAGGAAACAATGTACTAAAGCAATTTTGCAACAAACAACGCAATTTTGCAAATCTCATTTTGGCCAACAACCTAAAGTGGGTATGAGCGAAAACTCTACTTTCGAGATGAAACGCTTGTTGTGACGTCATATTCTAGTTGTGTTTCATATCCTAGTGAACGGTCTATCTAGAGAGCCGCGCGAATACGCCCGAACGCCCGAGCGATGCTGTCTACGGAGACTGCTCGGTAGGATTTGAATCATAGAAGTCTTCCTGTATCTCATGAGACCAGAACGACTCGACACACTGTCCGTAACGAGACCATTCTCCGCTGTCTGATTTGTAAATTTACGGTAAGTCCCCTCAACTTTGCTGAATAACACTAATAGTGACCGACACGAATGTCCGTCTTTAATCTCCACTTCCGCTACATTTATTACAGTCTGTGCCAAAGACTTGCGCTTAACGAAATGGCGGAGCGCGCGAAGGAGGAAGTTAAACGTTTTTATTTCATCGTTTTATATCGCTTTACTTTGTGCAAAACCGTAAAAAAGACACCTGCAAATTTTTCAAACGAATCAGAATTTACATATTTACAATAACAATTAAAAAGTGATAATAATCGTGTAAAAAGGTTACAGTTGCCTTTACTGTAAATGTAAGTTATCATGAGTGAATGTTATTTGTAAGGGAACTCAAGTTTGAGGTTTCACCATAATATTTACGTTTTATTTTTACTCAAATGAGTGTGTGCATGAATTGACAGTAGTATTGAAATGATTTAATCAACGTTTATTGTTTTTTAAACGTACAAATGTGCTTTGTCTCTGGGTGTCAATTGTGCAGTGGGGCCCCTGTAAGGTATTGGGTAAGGGGTAGGTATGCAGTGGGCTGGTCAACAGGTTGATGTGGGCCCCAGTATCTGCGATCAGACTTTACTGCAGCATATACTCAGGGCATAAGCATCCTGTTCATCTGTGGGGGTGTGGATGAGTCATTGCCTAATGTCTCAATCTGTGTGCTGCAGTCTGTTTTCCTTTAAGTCCCCAAATTGGAAAACTTGTTTCTTGTTTTTCATGCCTCACTCGGTTTGCTCTTTCATCCATCTTAGTTTTTGAATGCCTGAAATGGAAAGACAGCGCTTTAGTGCCTAATATAATTGGAGTTTTCTCATTCCATTTATTACAGTGCTCACACGTCACGCAAACACACACCCAAATACTCTCAATAAGTCGCATTCCTCTCCTCACGGAAAAAATGAAACACATGTGTATTATTACTTCCTGCTTTATGCATCTTGTAAATGTGCATTTTTGTTATCTTGGACAAAATAAACTTTATTAATAAATGTCCTTAGTAATAACACATCAACGAAAGTGCAATAAATTAAAAAAATACATCACATGGGAATTTTTGTCAAGAGACCAACGTCCATTCTTTTAATTAAATGTTATAAAAACACATCTCAAAAAGTGTTTCTTCAAAAGCTTGATTTTCCACACCGGCCTGCATCAGATATCACACAGAATTACATTGGTTGTAATTGGCATGGCAATAAATTGTCAAGTCATTGTGATGTGGACAATCCCGTTGGTTAAACTGTTTGTTTTGTTACACACTTCTTTGGTAAAGGCTGTCATTATAGCTCTTAGAATGTGTGTTTTCTTCATGGCCCTGGCCTCAATACCATACGGTTTCTTTGTAACATCCACATTTCTGTATCCCTTTTCTCACTAAATTCACTGTCCGCCATTGTGTGCTTTCTTCCTCGTCAGCTTCTGGCACTGGGCTCTCACTTCTGCAAAAACCTTTCGACTTAACCTGTTGAAAATTACAATGTTTCGCCATTGTATTATAACTAATGAAGAAAAGTCAACGCCCTTTATCAAATTTTTGTCTCGTTGTTACAAAGCAAACTGCATAGTTTCCCTGACCTGTTAGAAGTGACAGCTTTCGTGTTTTTCATAATATTTTCGTAATATTGCAAGTTGTATTTTACTGTTGTCTTTGCTATATCTGAAACGTGTTTAATGTTACAATATTTATATTTAATGTCATAACAATCTGAAGCTCAGCTAAATCTCTTTTAAAGAGAAAACGGGCAAACGGTGGTTTTCAGTGGGATCCAGTGATATGTGATTGTCTAACTTATGTTGACATGCCTGCCTGCCTACAACCTTGTTTTGAGCTTCAAACCGTTCAATGAAGTAGTTGAAGAAGTTTTATTAAATGTTTTTCCTGTTAGTGATGTGCATGACATGTACACAGATCATTTGGCTTTTATTATTTTTTGTAGATTTGAAGCTCTTAACATCATATCCTCACCAACAGAGCTGTATCTGTTTATACTGCACTGTATGTTAAAGTGCTTTTGCGATCACAAGATATTGAATGTTCTCTTGATGTGCGGTTATCTGGACAATAAACAGTTAAGATAAGCATTAATGGCTCCTATTGTGTCTTGTAGTTGTTAAAGAAACAGTTAACCCAAATTGAACATAGATATTATACAGATTTGAAACAACTTAAAGGTGACTAAATAAAGACAGCATTTTGAGTGAACTGTCCCTTTAGGTCAAACATTTGTAATGGGATGGTTGTAGGGTCACGTATGTTAATTCGTATTTGAGAAGAGAAGTCATGGGCGGTTGACTTGATGTTTAACTAGTTTCACGTTTGCATGGACTCAACAGTGGAAAGGATCTTTTTAATTTCTTTAAATGCCCTGACATCCTCAATCAGCTACATCTAAAGTTTGAACTATGCTTCTGCGGCATGAAAAGCGTTTTTAGCCATACACACTTTCAAACGAGAGAACAAATTTGAATTATTTAATAATTTATAGTTTTTGTAAAGTGTAAAATTAGATTAATGACGAATGGCACAAATAGAAGTTATTAATAGGATATCACTGGAGTTGAGTAAATGCCCGAGAGGCTTTTAGATAGGTGAGGTTACTGAGAATGCTCACTGCTGCCTAAAAGAAGAGGAGGAGGAGGGGAGAGCAGGGAGGGGAAATGGAGATGGATTTCCCGTAAATCAGCCCTACCCAATCCGAGTGCATTTGTGCTCGACATGGCAGAGAGCCAGCGGTATCAAGTCAGATGTTCACACTGAGTGAAGGAGAGAGAGAGGAGGAAGCGGTCGCAGTACAGTGTTAGTTAATGAGTGTTTGGAGAAGAGTGCTAATACATTTGTTTGCTTTATGCATTGGAAAACTTCAAGCCAGTATTTAAGACACTTAACTGGTATGTTATCTTCTCTCTCTTTTTTAGATAAGAATGTGTCTTGAGTTTTGGTCACATTGGTGTGGATTTCGAAATAATTTATTCCTGTTTGCTCACTGTCGGTATATATGAGTGCAGATGACTGAAACGTAAAGCTTTTTTAAATTATAAGGCAAGGACTCATGCTGTCAGTTTCTGCTCAGGACACTTGCTGGCTCATGTGATCATGCTTGTTTAAAATGAGTTTGTGGACATATCTGCATTCCTTCATTGCTCCTGCATGCATTGCTTCTCAAGGAGATCGTTTCTCATCTTTCCATAGTCTCTGAAGTCATTTTGATGATGCAACAACCTTTCAAATAAGATTCAAAATGGAGGATTCGGCTCCTTTCTGCCAATAAGAATTTGGCAGCGTCCACATGGATGACATCAGTTTTAGATGGAGGCCTGTTTTCTCTTAGTTTAGAGGTACGCAACTGTAGGGCCGGCCGGCGGAGAGAGAGAGAGAGGCTGTGTGCGAGAAAGCGAGACTGTGTTGGACAGATTAACTGGGGTCATATGAAGGCTCACTGATGCAACATGCTGTAACTGCATGAGATCTTTCACTGTTTCTCAAGACTTGAAAAACTAGATTTTTTGATTATTCTGGTTCTTGAAAAAATATACGTGTATTCATATTGTCACAAAATTGCTGTAGCAATTAACATAGTGGTTGTTTACATTTTTTATATAAAATGTGAGTGATGCTTGCATGAGAGAAACTTCCTGATGTGTTTGATGGCCAAGGCTTAGCTAAGGGCGATTTATGGTTCTGCAACAAACCTGCGCCGTAGCATACGTAGAGTACTAACAGGAAACCTTACACCTACACCATAGTGCTTGACAAAAATGTGACTATTGCTGCATCCCAATTTGCACAATATCTGTGCTAAATAGTATTGGAAAATAGAATTGGTTTGTCCCAAATCATAGTATGTTGAAAAGAGTATTCATAAGATTCCCGGTAGAAATTCGAAGTGCTGAATGATGCAGAGAATTGGCTAATATTACCCAAAACTCACCACAAGAAGCCTAGTTGGAGTTTAGTGACACTCTACTGCATTTATAAATTATTATATAAATGATGTGTCACTTAAAGGGATAGTTCACCCAAATATAAAAATTCTGTAATCATTTACTCACCTTCAGGTTGTTTCAAACCTATTTACATTTCTTTGTTCTGTTAAATACAAAGAAAGATATTTGTAAGAATGTTAGCAATTTTTTGTTCTTCTGCGACATATTCCACTACCATAGTAGGAAAAAAAATATTGTATATTTTGTTGTTCTGTTAAACACAATGTGAGATATTTTGAATCATCTAGGAACACAAACAGTTCTGGGTCACCTTTGACTACCATGATATGGTCAGAATTGACAATTGTTGTCATTTTTCCAAATATCTCTCTCTGTGTTCATCAGAACACAGAAGTAATTTATGCAGATATGAAATGATGAGTATTAGAAAATGATGACAGAATATACATTTTTGGGTGAACTATCACTTTAATTCATAAATATAACTATAGAGTTAACAATACACATGAAACAATGAGTGAATAAATACTTAAATGGAAATAAGAGCTGTATTTTGATGTTTGTGACCAATGGCCACGATGTTGTCAAGGCCACAATGCCCACTTCCGTTTCCTGTTAGTGTGTCCCAGTGTGTGCATATTGTCTTGCTACACAACCAAATGTATATTCTTTTCCACAACAAAAACAGTACATACTTTTCGTGCATAGTATAAGTAGGCGAATTGAGATGCAGCAAATGCGTCAATTCGATGCGGACCGCAAGCACTGTGTTTGGTGTCCTTGAAACCCTCCCTCAGGTGAAAAAACTTGCTAATAGTGCTGCGTTTACTCACATGCATTTCTGAATGAATTAACTAAGTAAATTATTGGTTTATTTTAAAGTTACTTTACTTACGGCTATCACTGCTAATGTTTGTCCATCAAAGTACACAACAAGCTGCTGCTTCTGCTCTGTTTTTAGTTACACAAGCAACACGCTCGTGGACACTGATGACTAGTGGTCATCGCTTGTTGGTGCAGATAACAAGGCAGAAGTATAAACAAAAGCGATGTGTTTTCTACGGCGTAGGTGTGACATAGAAGTACAAATCCACCTTAAGGTTCTAAATCTTTTAAGTTAACTAGTTGCTATGCAGTTGCTAGGGTTTTCTGAACGGCTGACTAATGGTCTTAGTTGATTCCGGTACCTAGATACAGCTGAGGCCCACCCTTCAGTTTAACATATGAGTTTATTCTTGCCAGGTTTGTGAGATTTTTAGTGTCAACCAGGTGAAAGTTATCTGATTATGGAACAAGGAACAAGTTCATTTCCATAAGGATTTCTTTTAGGATTAGATGTTTGTTGCAGACCAACCTGCTTCTAGTGGATGACTGTGGTAATCCAATCCCTATCCAATGTATAACAAACACCAATAGTGTTTTTTACCGTAACAAGCAACATTAGCAAAATCATGCTAGTGTTTTTATACAATGAGGAAGTAGGAAAAAATGTGAACCTCACCTCGTGTGAACTCTTGCCTGAATTGCTTTAAACAACATATCACACACTCATTTCTTTCTACCAGGAATTTGGGGAATACTTTGTGGTGGAATGAACTGCAAGCCTCCACCCGAACTGCAGCAACCTTCACAATTAAAAATAAAACCTCTAAAACACACCTGTTACACATTTATTTGACTAACCAATAACTGTCTATGTTTTGTGACTAAAAAAAAACATTCTTGTTGTTCATTGTCTCCTTTTCTTACTACAGCTTTAATCCTCCTAGTAGTTTGGCCTTGTAAACTAACTGTACTGTTTAACGTGTTGACATAATGTTTATATGCTCTCCTACTATTAAGTCGCTTTGGATAAAAACATCTGTCAAATGAATACATTTAAATGTAAATGTAATCAAATAAGGAAAAGATCTTTGTGATATGTCACCTCCCACATTTACTCGCAATGAAGTAGCAAGAAATAGACACAAATGTTTATGATAACAGCCTTAGTCAGTTTTGTAATTGATCAGAGATGCTGATATAATATTCAAAATGTGGTCTTTTTCGTTACACAAATGAGTCCTTGGGTTGTATTTATCGCTAAAATGGGTGCTTGTGAAGGGAGGGGGGTGCGGAAAACACAGCAAAAGTGTTTTGAACATACAGCCTGCTCTTATCTTGACAACCGCTTGAAGCTCATATTTCATCCTCAGCAGATCTCAGTGGTGTTCCCGGCTCCGCCCACTCCTGAGATCAACCTTTAGAAGAAGGAAGTGTTCAAGTGGAGAATAGAGTCTTTGTGTTCCCAGCAGGTGCAAAGTTCACGCGTTGTGAGTGAATCGCTTATAAGAGGAACAAAAAACAAGTTTGTCGTATCATGTCTGAAAGAATATAGCTGCCATTGCTTGCCGGTTAGAGAAGGCCAGGTGTGTGGTGTCTTTGTCTGTGGAGCGGTTATGATGTGTGACTTTGTGTGCGACCTTGATGAGATTTGAAAACAAAGTATCACCTCTGTTTTGTAGGACTTCAAAGATGCCGAGGATATTGAACTCCACCGTCCCGTTTTCCCATATGGCCCAACGTGATATGAAAAATCTGGCCTGCTTAAGCTCCAGCCCAATGTCCCACACGGAGAGCAAAAGAGGAGACCTGGATAAAAATGATCAGCAGCCCAATTTCATCCTGTGGATAAATCAGGGAACTGCTTATCATGGGTGTACACACGGCACAGAGAAACAGTCCATCATTGCTCAAGCAGAGTGTAAGTATCAGTGGGTTGACATATACTTTTGGTAATAACTAGTACTTTTTTACAGAGAATAAATGAATGTTTTTTTCTTTTTATGTAGGCGAGTCACAGGATTCCCAAGAGTTCTGTCCTAATGGCAGGTAAACCTCACTTCGCCCACATGAACACATGCATCCCCTTGTTAATTTTTAATACCAGAAATGTACAGTGTGACCTCCATTGTTTCTGTTCCTGAAGAATAAAAACCCTTAATCTTTTTCAGCCACAAAAACCGCCTGCACATTAGCGTCTCCTCTTCGTCCCTTCTGAGCTCTGTCTCTCACGGTCGGCCCAGGAAGAAACGGCGTAAGAGACAGCGGCGGATACGAGTGGAGAAAGAAAGCCAAGAAAGAGATGGAGTTAGAGGACTCACCGGAGTGCCCGAACAGGACAGTGGACTTGTTCAGGTCAGTTGTTACTGTAATAATAATAATATATTTGAGGCATAATTAATATATATCACTGCTGTCCTTCTGAAACCTCTTATCTCCATATTTCTTGATTTGTATTTAGCTATAAATCATTGTTATTAGGCACCCTTTATGTTTGTCACTGGGTTTGCAAATATCTAACCAATAAAAAGTATTGGAAAGTGCTCAACAACTTTGACAACACAGTATTTAATCATTTAAAAAGTACAGTGTTCTGAAAAACTGTGAATTTGGACATCCGAGGTTTCAGAAGGACAGCGATATGTATAATGAAATATCTGATCCACAACTGTCTATATGAAAATGTATATGGACAATCTATATACAGTTAACAGCTATCTTATAAATCAATTTTCAAATTAAAATAGCACTAAAAGTCAGAGATATTAATATTAACGTTGAAATGAATGGGGAGGGACGCAACGCTCAATATGGCCTCCCTAGTGAAGCTTTGGGCATGCATACTAAAAAAGGAATTAAATGTAATTTAATCATAGGAAACAAACTTTATGGTAAAGCTTATGTCATTTTTAAATGTTGTTTTTAAATATGTTGTTTAATTGGGATTTAGGCCAGCCATTGTAGATATATCAGTGTTCCCCATTCACTCTTGTTTGAAGTACATAAGAACTGCCCGGAGGCGCATTGCAAGCATGGCCTCCGAGTTGCACGACTTCTCTAAACTGACTTTGTTAAAGACTGACGTTGCGAGGCTTACAATACTCAGTGGGTACAAAAACACTTTGCAAATACAAAATATAGTCTGTCTTATTTTGATATATTTTTAATGTAAATCAAAGACTTCAATAATGGGTTTTCTATATAGAAATATGTCAGGATTGACTAAATTATATCCCTGAGAAAAGCAACGATTAGCTCAAGTCCGGCAGGATAAACCGCGATGAAGCAAAAGATTCACACTTATACACAAATACATTCCTTAAGGCTTCTGTTTTTCTTAAATGCCTGACAAATGTCTTTCTTTCCTGTCAAATCTTTTTAATTTAGGTTGCAGACTCAGTGTGCAGCAGTAGCAGTTCATACCCCAGCCGTGCCCTTATCACAGAACGGGTGTCTGTGCAGGAAACAGAAGCCCCGTCGTACCCTTATCAGTGTGAGGCCCGACAGACCTCCTTCCCGCGACAGTCCTCCTGCCAGAGATACTCTCAAGAGAGCGAGACCGAATGCCCACTGGGTGTTACGGCCCTCAGGGACTTTGTCACAACAGAAGACCGCTTCTTTGCACACGGCTTTGTCAAAGATGTCTTGAGAGAGGACAGAGAGAGAGATGAGGATGAAAGAGAGGAGAGCGACAAGAATGAAGGCATTCTTTTTAAAGAGGTGATTTTAAACACATAATCTCAAACCGCCCACATGCATACGGCATGTTGAAATTGACACACAGATAACCTCATACCGAAAGAGCATGACACAACGACAAGTCGCCTTGCGTGCTAAAATACAAATTTGCATAGAAGTACACCGCCAAACAGTCATACAAGCTCACAAAGTCCTACGAACAATAAAGATAAAGACAACATAGGCATAGTAATACAGAGAGGAAGAAAAAGCCTTGCGGTTTCCTGTTTTCATGCGATCAGCGAGGTTTCATGTTTACCTCACCAGCCTAGTTCTGCTTAGGGAGTTTCCTTACAAATAAAATGAAGAAAACACTGTAAATACTTGAAGTCATGCGTATTAACCTGACACATTTTCAGGTGAAAATTGATGCAAAATGGCATTTTCACTTGACATTTCAGGGCTCCAGACTGGGACTAGTTTTTGAGACAGCGCGAGTGTATTTTTACAAGTGCGAGCAGATGCGACCTCCTGCCAATTTAGATTTTTTTCTAGTTATATCTCATGTGAAAATCGGAGTAGATCGTGAGCCCACCAGTGTAGGCCTATGTGTGTGAGAAGGGAAGAGTCCAGAGCTGCACGATGTGTGCGGGTGGTTAACTGATCTTGCTCGCTGTCAGCGCGCCGGTCACAGATCAGCTGTTCATTGACAAGTTACAGACACAACGTGAGCGCATTACTACAACTTGCTGTTCGCTGTGATGGATTATTTTGAGCCGGAGAATGAACGATTTGATATTTGAGAGACATTTAAAACAAAACTAACCGCGGAGAGGTTCAGAATACGCCATTTAGCCATTGATCACTTGAGACAGCGCTGAATCATTTCCAATCCGTATACAAGAACGAACGACAGGCGAATGCTCTTGTTTAGTTTATGTAAAGTTATCTTTTACATTGTGTACTAGTGAACATGATGAAAAGTGTCCTTAATACACAATAAAATCATCATAAGAGCGTATTAAGACGAGCCCTTTTGTTTTGCTGCAACACTATAAACAATAAAATATATACTTTTCCATACAAAATGACATGCACATTTTCTGTTGGTTCAAATGAATTCAGTACTAATTTGGTCTGGTGCATTTAGATTTAAACAGTCTCTTCTCTGAAGGCTCTGCCTCTTTCTAAATGATGAGCAGAAACAAACCCCTGTCACCTGCAATTAAATGCATAGACAGGTTGTATTTTACAACTATTTTAGCACATGTACACATATTTACATTTTTGTACAAATGTAAAAGCATTTAAAAATCTTCCACAGAATTCTGCAGATTTTTTCATTATTTTAGCAAAGCTTTAACAAAAACCCTGGTATTATTGAGTAATGTCCTATCCCTCTGAAATGAGAATAAAACTGCACTTGTAATTTCTATGAGTTAAGTCTATTTATTATCAAATTATTTGTCTGTAATACAGCTATTTTGGGGGAAATTTTAAATAATTGCATTGCAGGCTGATTTAAGGTGTGCCCTTAAATTTTCTCCTTGCGCTCCGAAAAATTTCATTCAGGGGCTACAGTGCTCCTAGTAACAAAATTTAGTCTGCAATTCAAGTCATATTTCACCTGAGATTCAAACCAATAAAAGCATTTATGCTTATGTGTAGATTAAAGCTCTGTACTGTCATATTACAGGGATAATGCTAATAATTTTAACCAATTGTGGTTTCCTAAAATCTCAAATGCCTTGTTTTAGGGGCTACAACCGGTGAATTTTGAGTACAGAGAGGGACGGGAGTATGAACGCTGTGCGTTTCTGAAGGAGGGATCATTTGGAGAGGTCTTCAGCGTCAAAGACAAAGGCACTGGTTTCATGTGCGCTGCCAAAAAGGTATGAACATTGTGACCCCTTCAACATCCAGATTTCTTTTAGTTCGCATTGCTGAGTTGTTTTTGGGTTTTTTTTTTTAGGTGCCATTGGTGAGTTTCAGCAGCGAGGAGGTGGGCTCGTGGAGTGTCCTACAGTCTCCTCGGGTGGTGGAATTCTTTGGAGTAGTGCGTGAAGGTCCGTCCATCATCCTGTTCATGGACCTTAAATCCAGTAAGAACTCATATGCTCACTTATTTGCATGCAAAAACCCTTTGGCAACCTTAGGGCCAAATTCGAGGCTCATTTCAAATGTTCTGCATACAAGATATTGTGGGTTCTGAAAGATCTTCATGGTTTATGTAATCGTTTGCTTTATTTGCACTGTCCCCAGGTTCTGTAGGGCAGCTGGTGGTGGAAAGAGGACGTCTGCCGGAAGATTTGTCCCTGCACTACCTTCATCAGGTAGCAGGGGCGCTAGATCACCTGCATAGGAAACGCGTCCTTCACCTTGATATCAAAGGTAAGTGACATCAGAATGACTTCTGTGGAGTGATCCGCCACAGTTCTTTGGAAACATCCCATAGGATAGCAAAATTATGAGATTGTCCTGTTTCCCAGATTTCTACTATGAGAACAAAATATATAAACAGTGTCAAATGTTCGGAGTTGACAAAATAAAGCATTGAAGTTAAACATTTTTAAATGGAATTTTTTGTTAATAGTTGTTTAATTTGTTTATACTTTCTCAACAAAAAAGGAGACATAACCAGCGATAATACTCATTTGGTGATTAAAATAAAAAAATTCAAGTAGAAATTTTCTAAGACTTTATGATTTTGAAGAATCTATGCACCGTTTGAAACATGGTTGACATCTTTTTTAAAGAAGATTTGTGTGATTACAAGGGTTTTTATTTATAGCAGAAAAAACATTAGCAAGTCTCCTTTTGCTTTTTAGGCAATTTCATTGGTTTCCTTAAAGTAGATCTCAGTAAACAGAGCTTTACTTGTGTATTATGCTTATTTGTTGGCTCTTGAAGTTATAGTTCACCCAAAAATGAACGTTCAGTCATCATTTACTCACCCTCTTGTCATTTTAAACCTTTATGACTTTCATTTTCCTGCAGAACACAAAAGAAGAGATTTTGAAGAATGTTGGTAAATAAACAGCACTGGCCCACATTTACTTCTAATGGATGGACACAAAACCAATGCAAGTGAATGGGGGCCAATTGACAACATTCTTCAAAATATCTTCTTTTGTGTTCTGCGGAAGAAAGTCGTACAGTTTTAAAATGACAAGAAGGTGAGTTGATGATGACCGAATTTTTTTTGGGGGGGTGAACTATCACTTTAAGGCAAAATGTTGAATGCTCACTCATTTGTAAGTCGCTTCATATCTGCTAAATGACACAATGTAAATGATGGAATGATCCACTGTAATGGAATAACAAATCCATAAAGTCTCCCAAGCCATAAAAGACCACTTTTTAGCAATAACGTTTTCCCATTGTTCTTTTCAAAGTTAAAACACAGAAAACACTCAAATCTGACATATGTTTAGTTACATAGTTGTGTAAACAACTTTGAGAACTGCATCATTTTCAGATCTGTGATTTAATTTGATCCATGTGCTGTTTTGTGGTTGGATTTGGGCTTTCTGAGGAATAGGGTGAGGCTAACTGCACCTGTGGTAAAGCAGTGAGGTCGTTTGTGTGTGTGTTAGAGAGAGAGAGAGAGAGAAAAAGAGAAAAGGAGATCAGAATACGGTGTGTGTGTGTGTGCAACCAGGGCTGGGAATTTCCCATAGTGACTCATGAGCTACAGATGAAGGGGGGAGGGTAAGAAAGAGAGCTCAAGAAGACAAACAAACACGAAAGTGATGGACAAAGCAGCATATATAATACAGAAAGACATACGATTACAGTATTATGTCTATATATTGCGTACATTTATATTGATAAAGGGAAGATATGTTAACACTACATCCTTTCTAGTTTGTCACCTGCAGCGCCATCTGGTGTCTAAATATGTACCAAGCAGTCTTTTAAAAACAAAGCTTATTGGACTGGTATGAATTACTGTTTTGAAACCGAAAGTCTCTCACACTCCCATTTTAACTTTTCCTGGAAGCAGCAGCTTATGTCAGCTGCTAAAACAAAGACTTATGGGAAGAGATGTGCTTTTTTAAGCACTTGCTTATACTTTTTTAAGCTGAAAGTCAACATGAAATTAATATTTCCTTCATTTGGTCACTTAATACACGTTCAGTGTCTTATTGTGCAAAATTTGTTAGTATAATATCATCAAATTTACATTATATAAAAATGATAAAACAATTCATTTTTGGAAATGATAGTTAATAATGTTAGATCTGGAGGAGAGGCATTACATAGTCAGAAGGGTATTTTCAAAAGTTGTTACATGTGTTTTCAAGACGGAGGCAAATATCCTGTCTTATTACTTTTTTTGGCTATAAATGCTTCACATTTTTTTAAATGAACAATAGGTGGAATGTTGTGATTAGTGAGTGACTAGTAAAACACGTTCACTTTGTGTTTACCTGTTTGTGTGCTTTTTCAGCGGATAACGTTTTGCTGTCAGAGGATGGGAAAGATGCATTCCTGTGTGACTTTGGACAATCAGAAAGAACAGACCAACAAGGACGTAGTTTTTGTCGGGGTAAGTTCACATGTAGTATGATCACAGCCTAAAAAAAAAAACATTTGCTTTGAGTAAAAAATAAACATGAATTATGTTTGTATGTTGGTTAAGGGCTGAAAGGCACAGAGACTCACATGGCACCTGAAGTGGTGATGGCTGAACCCTGCTCTTCAAAAGCAGATATATGGAGTAGCTGTTGTATGCTTTTGCACATGCTCAATGGCTGTCATCCATGGACCCGCTATTATTCCCGCCCACTCTGCCTCAAGGTAAGTCATGATTGGACACTGCATTTTAGAGGCTATTTACACCTGGTCACTTCATACGTTTTCTCTGATCGGATCAATTTACACTTGGCCACATGAATGCGTTTGAGCTGAACGGATATGAATCTGCTCTTATGTTCCCACACAAAATGCAAATACACATCAGCTGAACTGAAATGGCATCCACTGGCAGTAATTCTTCTCTATCTTGTTTTGCGAATGCATTCCAAAAAAAAACTCTTGCCACGACGCTTACTCAACAAAAAGCAGCATTTCATTTGTGCCGCATTTTCATTGTCGGCAGTACTACATTTCAAACGGTGCTCCATACACAAATTATGAGTTTCGCGGCTGCTCCATCCTTGCACGTAATCCATGTTTGCTTCTTCTGCTGGCATGTCGGCTAAAGCGAGTGATGTGCATCCGTTTTGGAGGAGTAAAGCGCTGACGTATGTGGTTTTCAACAACCAGATGCATTTAGACTTGTTTAGTTTTGACAGGAATGCGTCCCAGACCACCTCCTGAAGTGGTTTAGAGATCGGATTTAAATCAGCCTCGAATGCGTTTTGGAGGACATTTACATCTGGTCTTTTCACGATCAGATAGGTATCCAATCTGAGAAAACGCATGAAATGACCAGATGAAAATTATGAGAGGCTATAAGTAAACGTTATGCGTTGATGTGTATTACAGGATTAAAAATATTGTTATAGCACTTAAAAGCGAACATATATTTCTTGTGTTTGTATGGTCACAGATAGCTACAGAACCTCCACCGCTGAGAGAAATCCCACATGACTGCAGCTCACATACTGCTGATGTCATAAAGGCAGGACTGCAGAAAGATCCAAACCAGCGAGTCTCTGCCATTGACCTCATCGCTAAAACGGCTAAAGCACTCAAAGAAGGTACATTTAATTTTATTTGTATATGAAGAAACTTGCTTTTATTAAATATAAATAATACAAATATGTATCATCAATGTCTTGCAGTTGGAGGATTTAGCAGCCCGGCAAGAGGAGGGACTTATCAGAAACCTTTGGGAAGGCCAGAGGAACCTGACTCCGCCCATTCCACCACACCCACCACATCACAATACACCGCTTCCTCTCATAGCTCTAAGCTGCAGTGGATGAGCTCAGAGCAGAATAGGAGAGATGATGCCGAGAAACAGGATGAGAAACCAGACGAGGGATCACAGTGGAAACAGACAGAGGATAGAAGAGATGAAGGTCAATCTCCTCCACAGTCACTGATCCACATTCAAGCCCCATCACCTGAGCCTCAGATAAACAATAAGACGGAGACAGAACCTACAGGAACCAATGAGCAATGGAGGCTGGAGAGAGGTTAGTTTTAACCTCTAGCACATTTACTGTGTTTATATATAATTTTGGGATGATCAACAGATTTTAATGTTACACTTTTGTACTCTCTCACTATGTGTAGATTTCTGCGTGAGCAGTCTTTCCCTGCCACACTCTCCTGAGTTTCAGGAGCAACTGCTGTCCTGCCTGAGTAGCGATTCCATTTCCACCAGAGAATACTGGGACAAGAAGGTAAATATATTCACCTTAATGAAATAACATTGGCGATGAACACCCTTACCTGTTGGCTACTGGTGGATAACACGTTTGGAAAATCTTTCTTTGCTTCCTTAACTGTCAATTCCTTTGAATTCATAGTCTCTCACTTTTTTACTCTAGGATTCAGGACGCTGGTCAGACAGCCTTGGAGATGACCTCAGCTCGGGTGTGTTTTCCTACAACAGCCAACAGGATGGCCAAAGCTTCAACAGAGACTGGCTCGTCCCCACACATCATCCTCCTCGTTGCTTTGAGGGTGCGTAAACCATTCTCTCTTAAAGAAAAGTAAACCACCAGATGTTATTGTGACAGCTTCACCTACTTGTTGAGATATTTCAGGATGACATGTATCAGATAAGTGGGCAGGGATATTTGTCTCATGCCTGTTCTTTGGCTGTTCAGGGGTGGATGTTCACATCAGAGACTTCAACGGGAAATGCCTTCATATTCGAGAGACTCCCAGAGTGAATATAGGCCACATTGCAAAAGGAATCAGTGATCAGGTATGCAGTCTGTGTGTACAGGGCATCCGATGCAGCACACATACTTCTGTTTGCAAGTACTGTTTGTCATATTTTTCTTTCTTCTGCAGATCTCAGAGAAAGTGTTCAGTCTACAAACCGAGAATGGCTGCTCAGTGGTCCATGAAAAAGAAGTTTCAGAAGGCAGCCTGTTCTTGCGTTGTGTTTCCGCTCCAGACTGCAGCCACTATCATCAGAATGGATACACCCCTTGCTGCAAAATGCCATGGAGCTGGAGGATCAAAGATGGGGTCCTTGAGACTAGAGACTGATTTGTCCCAAAAATCAGCCTCTGTCAGGTTTCTTTTGCCATCCATGCCTGTTCATCTTTTTTGAGCCATTTTTATAATATTGTCATTCACTGTCATATGTTTGGTTTACATTCTTGAAATTTGCAAGATGTTGACATTTCAGGTTTTTCCATATCTTGCATCATAACCCTTCATAAGATAATTTCATGACAAGATATATTTTAAAGACCTCTGGGAAAAACCTTATAACAGGGGACAATGTTTTCATCCGATGATGACAATGTCTTACTTTTGAGCACTTATGAATTAGATGACATCGTCTTTGTGGCGTACTTGTATAGACATTTGCAGATGAAGATCCCAGATGTTTTTGAATTAATGTATCGCCTTTGTTTTAAAGTTATTTTAATGTTTAATAAAGTCAAACATTCTTTAAGTGGTGTCTGATCTGTGATTGCAGAAAATCTCAACATGCAGTTGAATTTCTTTACATAACAACTTTAATTAACAGAATGTTTTTGGTGACTCAGAAAGTAAAGGAAAATATTAATGTCTGTTTCCAATCAAATGTGGAAATTGTAAAAGCATAGGATGACTAGCTGTGTCCAGTAAATTCTCTTTAAACAAACAAAACATACACACTTTTAAATTTAAATCCATAAAAACAATTTATTGTTTCATTTAACATCTTACAAAACATGGGCTCACAGTACATAGACTTCCTTAGGGTGCACAGTTCATACCAATGTACAAAGATGTAAAAAGTGAAAAAGTGGTGGCAAGTATCATAAAAGGCCAAGGCACTGTCAACAAAAGAATCAATAAAAAAGAAAAGAATACCTTTATCCAAACAACCAACAATTAAAGAAACATTAAAAAGACATTTGAAGGTAGCACTGTGGGTTTGACTAACCAACGTTAAAAATACAGTACCGAGAAGACTTTCCAAAGGGATAAGCTAAACCAAAAGTCCAAGATATAAGTCTGGGTTCTACAAATCCACACGATTCCTTCAATTCTTAAGCGTTTGCACCAGCTTGAGCAAAATGAACAGCAATTCATTCAAGTATCACACGTGATTTTCCTATATCTTTGGATATTAAGGCAGGTAACTCTGCTGTCTGATAAGGAAATGATTTAGATTGTGTAAAAAACAGCTTAGAATGTTAATGCAAGAGTCACCACAATTATGCCGTTATAGGAAGGGCTCATTGCTTATGTTAACTCGGACATGCACACATACCACAACCGGTGTGAGGTTTGCTGCGTTGTATTCCTGTGCCCAAAACGCTGTTCCAAACACTACATTTCTGCTCGAGAGGCTCAACCTTACACCTTTATCGCTGAAGCACAAACCTTCAGATGATAGTATTATCATAAACTGAGGGAGACTAAGACCAAGAAACAAGAGAGAAATGAGGAGAGGAGAAATTCAGATTTTAGCAGAATTCACCCTGAGCCCGTAACTGTTCCTTCAGATATAACAATAATGCAACAATTACAGCACAATTATAAATCCTTGTCAAATCAATTTCTTTATGACTGACGGAAACTTACATGGACTATGAGATAAAGAAATGTCAATCTTGAAAAAAAACAATAAATTAAATCAAATACCCTATGTATCCAGTCTCTTAACCTATATGACCGGAATACCCATAACCCCAAACAAATAATAAATACCTAAAATTATGGCTAAACCTGAACTTAGGAATTAATCTCTTGTTCATTTCAGTGCAAATATTACAGAGATTGATGTGTAGACTGGTAAGGCCACAGGCTCAAGAGTAACAAGAGTGAATCAAAACATCTGCATCTGGCTCGACTTTTACTCACTCAACCTCTCTCCCTCTCTCTGTTCTTCTCCTTTGACATCAAGTCTCTCTGTCCGTTCCTCAGCTCTCTTCCCCTCATCTTTCTGTTTCCTTTTGCTGGTCTATTTCACACTCCGTTCACTGTCAAAACTCTGTCTTCTCTCTTTCTTCGCCTTTCTCTCAGTTCCCGACTTCACATTTTGCGGATCACCAGCACAGTGGTAAGGACTCCAGCCAAAAAGACCCCAATGGTCTGCCATGTGGGGGTCCCGAAGTAAGAGGAAATTCCCTCCTAGGGTGAAAAAGGATAAAGTTGAGGTTAAAGGACCCAAGATATTACCAAGACAAGACATTCTGTAGTCTTATAAATTCCGATGCCAAAAGTTCCCAACACATAACTACAACCTGTTGAAAAAGTGATTTTGTTTTATTCAGAAATAAATGGCTAAATACCACTTGTGCATGTGTCAAATGTCACATTGACTCCCTATCTTTAAACTCTTTACAAGTTTAAAGTGATAGTTCACCCAAAAAGGAATATTCTGTCATCATGTACTCACCCACGGATCAGTAACCGAGCAGATCTTGCCCTCATTTACTGCCATAGTAGGGATGATAAATACTATGGGAGTCAATGGGGGGGCAAGATCTGCTAGGTTACTGACATTCGTCCAAATATATTCCTTTGCGTTTAGCATAACAAAGAAATTTATTCAGGTTTGGAAAAATCAGAGGGTGAGTACATGATGACAGAGTTCCCATTTCTGGGTGAACTATCCCTTAAAGGAACCGATTGTGTTAGGAAGTGACCTACCCATCCACCCTGTTCCCTGATCCAGTTAATCACATGTTCCTGAATGTAGGTCATGGTCCAGTTTATGATGGTTCTGATGATTTCAGGAATCTTTGTTGAAATAGCCTGTGAGCAAATGAGGGAGAATGTTAAATACATCAAATCAAAACAATGCACCGCAACAATATGATACTGAGCAGGTCGCGTGTGTCTTCACCTTGATGACAAGCCGACATGCAAAGTAGAAAAGTGCCACCACCCTGCCCCAGTTGAACTTTCCATCCGAGAAAATTTCGAGGGCAACTTTTATAAAGACGTCTTTAGTAGGTTGAAGACCAGAGTCGTTCAACATCCTAACACAAAACGACAATGACAATGCATGGTGCTCTTTGAATTGAAACACAATGCCATCCAGTGGGCATTTCTGAGCACAGCATGAAATAATAAAAAAACATATTCCTGGAACGTTTACAGCAATCCTTTCAGTTAAACCCAACTTACCGCTGCAGCTGGACATTTCCATCCAACTCATCTCCAATTTGCTGCAGACACTGTGCAAGACGTTTATGATTGGGGTCGCACAACTCCACAGCTCCCAGGTAATTCCGGGTTGTCTCAGCATCACCGTCACCATGGCGGCGAACCCGCTCATATACAAAGCTGGGAGAGAGGGGTGAGATGACCAAGGTCATGAAAAACAACAAAGGAAGAAAAAAGGACATGGGAAATAAGAATTTGAGATAAAAAGTAGATACATACTTTTGAAGAAGTGCAGCTCCCAAGTCTAATATCTGGTCATTGCCATTGCCTTCAGATATAAAAACATCATCATTATTCAGAGTAAAAGAGAGGGATGAGATTTTGCTTCTTTTTCGTGTTATACAAAAATTGTGAATGGAGCTAAATATCAACTTTTTTCTAGATAAACGGTCACTGCATAGTTTTGCCATTGTTCACAACATCACAGGTCCGGTTTTGAAAGTGTGGTCGGGGTGACTCAGCAGTGTATGTATAATTTAGCGCACAAACATTTGGTTTCAGTTTCCTGGTGAGTTAAGTTGATGCAAAGAAACTAATATGCATGAGCTGTCTTATGGAGACGAAAAAAACGTGTGACTGCTTAGCCTTCACAGTTTCAGAAGCCAAATAAGGCTTAAAAAAAGATAACTGACTTCATATACACAATATATAGGATGTGTTTCAAAACGTGTAGAAATTGTGGGGCATGTCCAAAGCTGTGACGTTTACCAATAATACTGTGAATTGCACCTAGGTAGTCAGCTCATAGGTTTTAAGGTATCCACAGTGTTTAAGTAAGTCATTTGGGAGTGTAAAAATTAAAATCCTGTCTAGATAAATTGTTCTTTCAAGTAGTTTTAAAACGTCAGCAACTTAACTCGTAATCTAAACATAGACAGACATCCCTGGGATCTGTTCGTACTACACCCCCTCTACACTGAAACGATGATGTCACCTCTTCCAGAAATCAACAACATCGCGGTTTCGAGCATGTGAATAGAGGCTGCGTCTCAAAACCGTGTCAGCGGTCTACTTTGCGTTTGCTGGGCATCATATCCGCGTTATCGTTACGCGTAACGCTTGTTTGCGGCTGAAATGATTATAAATTCGCCTTTTATGGCAAAACAATTGTCCATGTAGGCAGCGCATTGTTAAAGGACATAGCCGGACACTATTAATGTGTAACTGATTATTTGTTTCTCGTAATGATCGTCGGAGAACCGCAGATCTGAGAGGCTGGACGGCCGGTGATCGGTATATGCACGGACATGTTTCAGACAGCGGTGTTGTGACACGGGACGGTAGTAAGCAAACTCCCTGTTTACGTGATATACAAATATTTAGATGTCGATCAAAGCACCTGACCCAAACATCTCATAGGCGTATAGGTTACAAATAAAACATCTAGCTTGAATCATTATTCAAAACATAAAAACGACACTCACCCTTATCGCCTCCACCCAACGGCGCTGCCATATTAGCATGAATAATAGCGGAGAAGGAGAACGCTTCCTACTGACGTATCTGTTTAGCAGGAAGTAAAAAGGCTGATGATGCTGGAGACTAGTTTAAGTTATAATATGGGGTTGAGGGGAAAACATTTTTTTTTGTTATATTTTACTGAGGTTGACTGTTCACATTTGAGTGTTCTTTTATATGATATATCAATATATAAAATGTTAGTCAAGCCCAAAAGCAAAGCATTTGTGAAGGTATTTAAAGACAAAATAATGTTAGTACCGCCCAGAAATATGTCACCGCCTGTGTTACAAAAGCCGTGCGCAACGGATTGAAATACTCGCATTCTTGCCATGTTAATAACACGCCTTTGTCAATAGATGATTGTCTGAATGTTGTAATAAACAACCATATGAAACATTAATAAAAGCACTTGGGAGTCATTACTATGGCTTTGATCTACAAGTCTGCTCGATGGCCATGTCATTCTTTCTAAATGTCTAGATAAATTATTATAGTTAAAAGTTGTAAATCGTGATATACAGTTGACGTATTGACTGCTAAACAAATCCAATATGTTGAATCACATTTTTGAGCGAACGAAATGCTTGAATAAGAAATTAAATAATATAAATTCTTCTACACACAGACAGTCGTTTTAGACCTGAAACAATGTAAAGAGAAGTACAATATATTTTAATATAGTTGAGAACGAGCAAGTTTCCCGCAGCCCCACCCTCCCTTTTTTCGTCATATCCGGTAAAAATCTCTCTTCCGTCTGTCTCGCGCATGTGTTGTCCTTTTACGTCTCGGCTTGCGAAGATGGCGGACATACAGGTACGTACGCTCGAGCGGCGTGGTTGTTAAAACGTGACGGATTTGACGTTACACCTTAGCCCAAAGCGTCAAATGCTTGTAGATTATCTGTAAAGAAGACATTATCGAAGCATATATGAGTTAATTGACTACTTTTAGGACTAAAACACGGACTTTAAAACCGCGCCTGGCTGAAGGGAAGCATTGTTGAGCGGAAACTCCTGCGGCCTAGTCTGTCTGACCAACAAAACGTGTTTTTCTGAAACGTGTTACCGTAATAGAAATCTTAAAATTAGCGCAGCGTTATGTTTACTAGCTAAACTAGATTTTCCAGCCCATTGCTTGACTGAAGAACTGCATTTGTATGCAAGGTACGGCTGCACATGGACAGCCTTTCCCTGCTCTACGAAACGTTCCAACGCCTCTTGTGAAAACTTGTTTAGATGCCCGTTTTGAGCCTATTTTATATATGTATTGCAATTTTGCTTTCACATCGTTGTATTTTCATTTGGGAAACATCAATTCGGTTTTCCGCCTTTTGTAAGCATTTATGTGCTTTCTTTCAGAATGAGAGGTCTTATCAGAAACAGCCCACCATCTTCCAGAACAAAAAGCGGGTTCTGACCAGCGAAGGAGGTGCCAAAGAGAAGCTCCCACGTTACCACAAAAACGTTGGGTTAGGCTTTAAAACCCCCAGAGAGGTACATTTGTGTTTATGCGTGCGTTTATTCCATAATATGCATATGATGTCTTTTCTCACGATGGTCTTCCTAAACTCTTTGAGGATACTGCCTTTGGCATAGCTGATGCAGTTAAACATGCAATTATGTTGTGACCACTTCACGGTTCAAATGATTAAAGTTGTCATGTTGTACTTTCCCCAGGCAAGCGAAGGCACTTACATTGACAAGAAATGCCCCTTTACCGGAAATGTGTCCATCAGAGGCCGGATTCTTTCTGGTGAGTATGCACTGTGTGTAAATCTTTTTAGACTTGTTTTAAAATTGGGATGCAAATGATGTCTTCTCACGATGGTCTTCTGAACTTTGAGTTTTGAGGATAGTGCCTAATGGCTTTACTGATGCCTCCCAGTATCTCTAAGCACTTTTTCAGATTTCATTTTTTATCTATTTATGTCTTACATGAGTAGTTGTGTGCCACCTGATTTAAACTTGTGATTTACTGTTGAATTTGTTACCTATTTTTAGGTGTGGTTACCAAGATGAAGATGCAGAGGACCATCGTCATCAGGCGGGATTACTTGCATTACATTCGCAAGTATAACCGTTTTGAGAAGAGACACAAGAATATGTCTGTTCACCTCTCTCCATGCTTCAGGTTAAACACTTTCTGTTGTCTGTGCTTTAACACATTAGATGTTTTGTGTATATATGCTCTAAATAAGATTCGGCTGCAAATGATGTTTTTCTCACGATGGTCTTCCAAGTCTCTCAGGCTCTGACGACACTGCCTTATGGCAACACTGATGCGGCAAAAAATAAAATATTGGGATGTTCTGTGGTTCTAGATAGGGCTGGGTGATATATCGTACGATTCTTATGCTCTCAGTTTCTCAATGACTTGCGGTTAAATGCCGCCACATCCGAAAGCCAGACGCCCTTCTTGCGCCGAAACTCCAAATATGGGAAACCGAAGAAAAATGGTTAGTTCCAGGAAAGGCATGTGGTCATATTCTATTGCTGTTCTTCAAACCGTTTAAGGTATTTTCAGGATGTTAAAGTAAATTTATAGTGATGATAGACGAGCGTTGATTTTTCAAATACATGTTCTAAACAACTATCCCGTAGTGATTTTCGATCAAGCAGACGAGCAGTGCTTCCTACTGATCAAACAGACGTTGTTCACGGAAACGCTGTGCATAGAACCTCAAATCGATTTAGACATGTATAATTGGTACGAATCGTGATGCATATCGCCCAGCCCTAGTTTTAGCTAGTGCCTGGGAATACCGTACAATGAATTAAGTTTGTTTTACTAATGTTCTGTCTGTCTTTAGGGATGTGACGGTCGGTGACATCGTTACAGTTGGAGAATGCCGACCTCTTAGCAAGACAGTGAGGTTTAATGTCCTGAAGGTCACCAAAGCAGCTGGTGCCAAGAAGCAGTTCCAGAAGTTCTAGAAGTGTTGTTTTAACAACATGGCACCTCTGTATTGAAAAGGAAAATAAAAGTTCTTTAATAATGTTTCTCATTGATTTGAATGTACAGTTGAGAATCTATGGTTTCAGTGTCAAGTTTGATACAAAGTGCATTATTAACCCATCTGATTCAGCATGCCAATGAGAATTAGTATTATTGGTATATAAATCGATAAATATTGAAGTTGTTGCCCTTGTTCTACAGTATATTCCTAATTAATGAATGTTTCCCCATACTAAGAAATTGTTTATTTTGAAAGCGAGAGAGAGCGAGGATCTGGTTTGTGACCCATTTAAAAACATTTATATATGGCTTGTTCTATCATATTTCTATGAATTAATCACTGAAAGAGACCCACCCCCATCAGCCAATCACTGGGCATTTTGTAAACTGACATCAACCATAGCAATAGGGTCAACCTTGCATTTTCTTTTTTTATTCTCTGCTTTGGTTAAAGATCCTTTCAGGGATGCGTTTACCAAAAGCAATGTAACCTTAAATTGATCTTAGAATCATTTTCACCAATGGACAATGTAGGCTTACGATGCTTTTGGGAAACGCAGCCCAGCATGTTTGTGAATATGATTTAAATACAGTCCCATATCTACATTGGTACCATAAAAAAGTGTGAAGTTTAGATCCAAGACTGTTTAATGGTTTAGATTTTTTAACCAAATCTTTAAGGTATTGTAGTGAGTTATGACGTAAATACATCTCTTTCAAAAAATAGAATTATCTAGAAAGTGATAGGAAAGTAATTAATGTTTGTAATTCAACTAAAACCTAGTCCTGCGTTAAGATAATCCCTGTCTAGGAAACATCCCCATAGAGTTAAACGCTCAGAATCTGTTATTCTTGAATGAATTGAAGTTATTAAAAACAGTTGTTTATTTTGCATTTTACAGAATAAGATGAACATAGACTTCATCAGGGTACACAATTGTAGAAAAAGAATGGTGGCTCTTAAAAGGGCTAGGCACTGTAAAAAAAATAATCAATGAAAAACTAAAAACCTTTATCCAATATATAAACAATGAATAAAAAAGATACAAAGGTAGCAAAGTGTTTTTTAATTTAAGACTAGGACAATACCATTATGCTGATTGGTTGACTGCGGTTTTGTATTCCTTACCAAAAGTTGCAAACACTAGATTTAAGCTTGAGAGGCTTAACCCAACACTTTTATGATTGAATATAGAAAAAATAACAGAATATGAATGATCTTAAAACACCATTTAGTTTTTGGTCAAAAACTGTCCATTCCTCTGGTCTCTTCCCTCTTTTCTTTCTCTTTTACTAAACTGAATAACCTCCAATTCCTTGTACTTTTCTGTGTTCTTTCAAGTTTTGCAAATCACCAGGAGAGTGCCGAGAATTCCTGCAATGAGGACCCCGATGGTCTGCCATGTGGGGGCCCCAGAATTAGAGAGAATTCCCTCCTAGGATGAAGAGTATGTTTGCGATTGAGAGAGTGATGGCAATTAGGAACTGACCATTTATTATTTTAACAGTATATCTGTTTTCAAAATACGTTTTAAATTAAAATATAAACCGTATCTGCCTCTAAAGTGATCCTATTTTGCTGACATAATCCCTGATAAAAAACGCTCAAAATTAATAACACAGGGTCATCTGTAATGCGAGTCATCATGACTGGTGCAGTTTAATATTACACGTATATCAAATAAACATATGCCTAGATAATACAGGTCTGTGTGACAATGCCACATTGATTCTAAATCACTCTGCACTCTTTAAAAGTATACGGAACTGATTTTGTGAGGAAGTGGCCTACCCATCCACCCTGTTCCCTGATCCAGTTAATCACATGTTCCTGAATGAACGACATGGTCCAGTTGATGATGGTTCTGATGATTTCAGGATTCTTTGTTGAATTAGCCTGTGAGCAAATGAGTCAGAATGTTAAATACATTAAATCAATACAATGCACCGCAACAATATAATACTGAGCAGCTCAGTAGTGTCTTCACCTTTGTGACAAGCCGACATGCAAAATAGAAAAGTGCCACCACCCTGCCCCAGTTGAACTTTCCATCTGAGAAAATCTCGCGAGCAACTTTTGTAAAGACGTCCTGAGTGGGTTGAAGACCAGAGTCGTTCAACATCCTAACACAAAACGACAATGACAATGCATGATGCTCTTTGAGTTGAACCACGATGCCATCCAATTGGCATTTGTGAGCACAGCAATGTTTATAGCGATCAACTCGTCTCAGCACTAACTTACATCTGCAGCCTTACATTTCCATCCAACTCATCGTAAATTTTCTGCAAACACTGTAGAAGACGTTTATGATGAGGGTCACTCAACTCCACGGCACCCAGCTGTCTCCGGGTTACTTCAGCAATAAAAGAGTCTCCACTGCGACAAACCTGCACATAGATGAAGCTAGGAGAGAGGATTGAGATGTCCAAAGTAATGAAGCAAACATACAAGTGAAAGCCATAACGCTAAGAAAAAGAAACCTACTTTTTGAGAAGTGCCGTTCCCAGGTCTAGTACCGGATCAATGCCTTCAGATATTAGAAATAGAAAAATTCAATTACTCATTGACTTAAGGAGAGGTTTGAAATTTGGCTTAATTGAACGTTATTACACAGAGTGTGAACATGTTTGTAGTAAATGTACATAAAAGCCAAAAGTTAGAGAAAAAAAGTCACATCATATTTTACAGCACACCTCTGATTTTCAAATAGCAGATGTGGTTGACTCGTCAGTGTTTGTATAAGCACATGTTTGGTTTCAGTTCTCGCTGAGATAAGTTAATGCATTTACTGGCATTTAATAAGAAAACATAATTGAACATCAAAATTAAACATAGAGTGATGAAAAATAGATACATGATATTTTGTATGGACAAGATACAGGTACACAAATCTCAGGCTGTGTCACAAAACCTTGTGTGCTGCCTATCTAAAAAGAAAATTATGTTGGTGTGTTTAACCATTGTGCACTGAAATATCATCAAGACAGCTCAGTAGGTTTTAAATTATCCATAGTGTTGCAGTCATTTTAAAGTGTTTACAATATAATTCCTCTTAACATTACAATAAAAAGTTTTATTATTACCAACTGTAACAGAGAAAAACTAAAATCTAATCATTTTATTCAAGTATTTAACAAGTCAATAATTTAAAATATGAACAGATATCCCTGGAATCTTTACTACACAAACATCTGCAAACATGTCACCACATGAAAAGCTTAAATATTTTTTATGGACATAGAAGAGACACTCACCTGTATACCCTTCAGCTGACATTGCTGCCATATTAGCATGAATGTATCCTAAGAACACTAAAGAATATCAATAGTGACAGCGCTACTTACGTTAATGTCAAGCTTCCGTATTCCTGCAGCCACAGCCCGACGGAAGCTATACAGCTGTGTCGTTTCGAAAGGATGCGTCCTTGTGTCCTCCCGAGACGGCGCAACATTCAACGCGGCGGTTGATTAACAAGCTATATTGCGCTGTCAATATGGATATTTCTCTTAAACAAACGCATCGATTCCCGTCAGAAGACCTTCGTTAAACCAACACAGACGTTGTTTGATCGATGGATGGACTTTTTGGACCTTCAAAAAGTCAACTACCATCCACTGCCATTCTACCGCTTGGAAGTATACTTAGGATTATAACAACTACTGCACGAGGCTGAATCCAGCTTCTTATTCACGCTTAGCTTAGGGACCATCTCGCGTTTCTCTTCTGTTACGTTTTAAAAAAAAACTTTTTGAGTGTGATTGTCTGTGTGTGTGTGTGGGCGTGTGTGTTGTGTGTGTTTGTGCGTGCACGCGTGTTGTCTGTAGGTGTGAGTAGGTGTGTGTGTGTGTGTGTACAGAGGATGGGCTGCTGCTTGCTGTCTAAGTCATGACATGCTGAATGCCCCTTGAGATGACCGTGAACTTCACGTGGAACCTCCAGCACCCACTCCCCTTACCATCCTCAATATTACCATGATAGAACAGTTTTTTAGGCTGCCTATCTCCACCTTGAATATTAATCACATCCAAAAGTACCTATATGTTTGAAAGTGCAATATTCTAGTGCAGAGCATGCAGTACGGTTTATGCATAATTAAGTAAATTACGTGTATATTTGTAAAAAGCATAGTATACACCGTTTTGTTATACTTTGCATATATATAATTAACTGTCCCTCTTACCTCTTATGTAAATTAATTATTTTCTTCATTGATGTATTTTATTTTTATTCTATATATTAATTTTTTTCCATTTCCTGTGTTTGTCTATACTGTATTTTTTTCATTCTGAGCTGGTGAAACCACAACACGTTGCTTGTCTTTGTGTGCTCAATCGGAAAATAAAGCTTATTCGAATTTTCTTCTGATCAGTTGCTCTTATACATTTGATTATACTCTTTTTGGTCTTAGCCAGTGCGTTATACACACATTATATTACTATATCTATTACATGTATATATATTTATGTAAACTTTGTCACTTGTTTTATGTACAGAAAATGTCTAATGTCAGAACTGTGTTTTTGTACAAGTATGTTTTTGATGGTGCATTAAAAGTTCCCCAGCTAGGGTTTACCTTGTCTTGATGTCTACCGTCATGCACAAAAACTGACAATTTTCCTGTAGCATTTTGGGAATCGGCATATGTCACAAAACAGTACGATGGCCAATACACTTTTGGGACATTTTGGAGTGCCAAATCTCGACTTTCTTTGGAGTTATACCCAGTATTCCTGACTACCATCTTGCCAAAAAGAATACATTTTTAAGTTATTGACCCTTGAAGTTGGCATATCTCACAGTACTCTTCAATGGACCAATGGTACATTTTGAGGTGCTACATCTCGAAAACTTTTAAGGGTGCGTTTAAAGTTTCACATAGGGGTTATACCCAGTATGCTTGACTACCCCCTTGCCAAAAAGAAGACATTTTTAGTGTAGCATTCTTAAGTTATTGCCCCCTGAAGTTGGCATATCTCACAGTACTCTTCAATGGACCGTTGCACTTATGGGACATTTTGAGGTGCAACATCTCGAAAACTTTTAAGGGTGCGTTAAAATTTACACATAGGGGTTATTCCCAGTATGCTTGACTATCATCTAGCCAAAAATAATACATTTTTACTGTAGAATTTTTAAGTTATGGACCCCTGAAGTTGGCATATCTCACAGTACTCTTCAATGGACTGTTGGACTTATGGGACATTTTGAGGTGCTACATCTCGAAAACATCTGTCCCATTGCACCTTTGAACAGTATTGTGAGATATGCCAACTTCAGGGATCCATAACTTAAAAATGCTATAGTAAAAAGGTCTTCTTTTTGGCTAGGTTGTAGTCAAGCATACTGGGTATAACCCCTATGTGAAACTTTAAACGCACCCTTAAATGTTTTCGAGATGTAGCCTCTCAAAATGTATCATTGGTCCATTGAACAGTATTCTGAGATATGCCAACTTCAGGGATCCATAATTTAAAAATGCTACAGTAAAAATGTCGGCTTTTTGACAAGATGGTAGTCAGGAATACTGGGTATAACTCCAAAGAAAGTCGAGATATGGCACCCCAAAATGTCCCAAAAGTTTATTGGCCATCGTACTGTTTTGTGACATATGCCGATTCCCAAAATGCTACAGGAAAATTGTTTGTTTTCGTGAATGACGGTAGACATCAAGACAAGGTATAACCTAGCTGTGGAACTTTTAATGCACCATCAAAGACATACTTGTACAAAAACACAGTTCTGACATTAGACATTTTCTGTACATATAACAAGTTTACATAAATATATATACATGTAATAGATATAGTAATATAATATGTGTATAACGCACTGGCTAAGACCAAAAAGAGTATAATCAAATGTATAAGAGCAATTGATCAGAAAAATATTTGAATAAGCTTTATTTTCCGATTGAGCACACAAAGACAAGCAACGTGTTGTGGTTTCACGAGCTCAGAATGAAAAAATACAGTATAGACAAACACAGGAAATGGAAAAAAATAAATATATAGAATAAAAATAAAATACATCAATGAAGAAAATAATTAATTTACATAAGAGGTAAGAGGGACAGTTAATTATATATATGCAAAGTATAACAAAACGGTGTATACTATGCTTTTTACAAATATACACGTAATTTACTTAATTATGCATAAACCGTACTGCATGCTCTGCACTAGAATATTGCACTTTCAAACATATAGGTACTTTTGGATGTGATTAATATTCAAGGTGGAGATAGGCAGCCTAAAAAACTGTTCTATCATGGTAATATTGAGGATGGTAAGGGGAGTGGGTGATGGAGGTTCCACGTGAAGTTCACGGTCATCTCAAGGGGCATTCAGCATGTCATGACTTAGACAGCAGCAGCCCATCCTCTGTACACACACACACACACCTACTCACACCTACACACACACACACGCGTGCACGCACACACAAACAGACACACACACAAACACACGTGCACGCACCCACAAACAGACACACACACACACATGATGATGAGCTGCTGATGTTAATCACGATTTGTGGACACAGGCTAATCAGTGGACGGGCTTGTTCAACGTTGGAGAAGAGTTTGACGATAAGGTTTGGCTTTTATTTGTCTCATCTACGTTTCAAAGCAGTCTGTATATTATAAAGTACAAAGCAGTCTGTATATTGCTAAGTTTACATAGAGTATGTATTTGTAGGCACTGACATCCAATATTTTTATTTTTGTATCGCTCTTCATACCCCCCCATTAGGATATGCTTGAATCTGATTGGTCATATGCGTCCATATCTGCCTCCGCTTCGGAATTCTAAAACATGCTTACCCATCATGGGGCCCTGGGGAAAGTACATCAGCATCTCTACGAGCGACAACACATGGCCCTGTGAAAACCTTAGACCAAATCTCTGCAGCCCTCCTCCACTATCCAAACAAATCACCCTCCCCATCATCTCTCGGTGTCCCGCAGAGAGACCTTCCAGCTCCGGATGATTTTGATGACTGGGATTTGGATCTAGATGAACTGGATGAAAGCGTTCCTCAAATTGTTTCACAGCACAGGAGAATTCAGCATCAAAATTGCCACTGGACAGCGTTTCACCCATTAAACAAATGAGACCGTAAGCAGCACCTCCGATGTCCTCTCACAGCTTTAGTTCCTCAGTGTCAGCAATGCCACGACCTTTGATCAACCCCTCATCCAGTGCGCAAGGGCCCACACATATGTCTACGCCTACCACCCCAATGTTGATTCCAAGACTCATGCGGGTCCAGCATGATAAGGAGAACAAGGAGCAGAGGGAAAAGGCAAAACTTTTAACCATGGCACTTTGTGGCGCAATTGCTGCCGTTCCTGTACCGAGGTGGGTGTGGATGTGAAATCGGAGCCAGGAGTGGTGGGATCGTGATGTAAATAACTTATTTACAGATAAAAAACACAATATAAGGACGTCAAGGGATACTTTTAATTATATCTGCCAGCGCCTCTCCAAAGGACTCTCACAGCAAGACACTACCACTCACACAAATGCTGATCAAATCTAGCACTTCACTGTCCCTCCCTGCTCTCCTCCATGTTGTTACGCTTAAATAAGTGACACGGTAGGTCGCACCGGCCCAGAATTTTGACGTGGGTCGATGTAGAATGACGTAAAAGTTGCATGAATTCCGAGATGACCGTTCAGATTTAGGCCGCATTGCGAAACATCAGACCTGTATCTGATTTAGGACCACATATGGAAGTGGCCAGATCAGATTTAAAAAGATCGGATTCCAAGTGGTTTGTCCTGTTCACACTGACATGCAGTAAATTCGCCGTGGGCCAGAGCCTCCTGCCGTCTGCCATGAAGGGGAGTCACAGGGAACAGGGGACTCGCTACCAGCCGCCCTCAGCCGGAGGACCCACTGCGGCCACCGGGGGCGGATCGATCCTTTCACCGAGTGTTCACGACTACCGCATGGCGCCGCAAGGAAAAGCCTCTCAGCTTGAGCATTACTCAGAGTTAAAGAGAGATGTCATTTTCCTTCTTGAATTATTATACAAAGAGTGTGAGCATGTTTGTAAGCATAAAACAAAGGTTTGATCTTAAAATCTAGATAAACACATTACAGTATATTTTGCAGCGCACGTCAGATTTTAAAAGAACAGGTGTGGTCGGACTCATTACATTTACATTTAGTCATTTAGCAGATGCCTTTTATCCAAAGGGACTTACAAACAGTTAAGGGAGCAATAAGCGATATGTCATACAGGAGCAATAATACAGGAGGTGCCAATACACTACCTGTTGAGAGAAAGGTTTTTTTTTGTCTGTCAAGTATTCACAGAAGATATGAATTTATAGTTTCTTGAATGTTGTGAGAGATGTGGTTGACCGGACCGAGTTAGAAAGAATGTTCATTTGTATAATATAGCACATGTTTGTTTGCCTACTTGGTGAGATAAGTTGATGCATGACAATAATCAATGCATAAGCTGTCATATAGAAAGAGAAATTCAAACATCAACATTAAAACAAATATGTTGATTAAAAAATAGATACCTGATCTTTAGTACGTAAAAGATATGGGTAATTGACAAATAAACTGTACATGTCTACTATGGTGTGACAGCACATAACTATGAAAACAAACATTTAATAATAGATTTTTTTATATATTAAAATATATGTTTAATATTTGTATTTATAATATAAAATAGCATAGGAGCGATTTTATTTTGGGGTTTGATGCACTGAAATGACAATAGCACCTAAGTAGGTTTTAAGTTATCCACAGTTTTGCAGTCATTTTCAAGTGTCTATAATATAATAACTCTCTACATTACAACACAAGGTCTGCTGAATTCTCTATTATTACAAACTGTATTGGAGAAAACTAAAAATCGACTTATTTTTCTCTGTATTCAAGTATTTAAAATGTCAGCACTTGAAGTCTGTATATAAACAGAAATTTCTGGATATGTGTGAATAACTATACATTCTAGCATGATGTACATGTGAAAAAACTGAACATAAAAGAAAGAGACACTCACCTGTATGGCCTTCAACTGACAGTGCTGCCATTTTAGCATGAATATAACCTGAAAACACTTAAATATGTTCATTCCATACTGGACAGACCAGCTTCACCAGTTTAAAATGGTCCCCCGGCTTAACCAGCTGTGTTATGCAACATGGTAGTTGTATTTTATGTAATTTTGATCATATTCTGGATTATGCATATGGAACCAAAAAAAATAACTAATGAAGTTTGATTAATTACTAGAACTACATTTTCTGAGATTTTTCGAAAAAGTGTCTTTGTTACTTGTCATAGAATATAGTGTATGCATGTATTAATTTTAATTGTGGAAGAAAACTTTAATGTTTGTGGTAGTGTGACAGTATCATGTGCTAGGATTCCTCTGCAAGAAAGAATTGAGAAAAATCGGTCTTATGATTTCTTTATAGATCTTTATATGTATAAGTCACGTATTAATACCCCCCACACTGATGCACGAAGAGTAATTTCTATAAATGAGTGCTTTCACGTCAATGCTAATAAAAAGCATTTTACAGATATACAATTCATCTTAAGGAGGCAGTACAGTGTTTAATATTGTTAATATCGTTCAATTGCTCAAAATGCGGTTCAAAAGTAACAATCAAGTAATTACACAAGTCTGTAAAGTTTGTTGAGACAAGAGTATCCAGTAGATGGCGCTACGGTACCGATGTTAAACACGCCCTTAAACACACGTCACATGCACGTCGCATATTACGCCATCTGCGTTTGAACGTGGCGGCGCCGAGATGTAAAAATACTTTTAGTGCAATATTTTTGGTTGTTTGTTTGTTTTCACATATCCGTTTGTAATAAAAATAAAACGTTAACAACGATTAATGTTTTACAACTGCGTCCATGATTAACAGAACAGACATGACAGCCGCGGTAAGATTACACATTAGCATGAAACATGCTTGTGAAAAACATATCAGTCAGTTAGATGTTTTGGATATATTGAAGATGATTTTATAGAATGATGATCATCATTAGGGCGAACTAATGTGGTTTAATGTCGATGTGCTGTAATGTAACTCTCTGTCTATTGACACAGGCTTGTAATCAGTGGACGGGCTTGTTCAACGTCGGAGAACAGTTTGATGACGAGGTTTGTCTTGTATAACTTTCAAAGCAGTCTGCATATTATGTATATTATCAATGTTTTGTTAGGTTTACAGATTGCACGTTTGTTACGGTTTGGAAGTAAGAAACTTTTATAAAAAGCAACAATTTATAGGCCACAGTGTGTTTGGTCTCTGGGAATCGAACCCATGACTTATAGAGCTAAGACATCCGTTTAGCTAAAATGAAGGCGATGACATTCAGCATTTCTTTTCCTTGGTGAACTCATGCTGTCCCCCCCACTGTTAGGATTTGCTTGAAGCTGATTGGCCATGTGTGTCAGAGTCCACATCTGCTTCTGCATTCTTAAAAGATGCTAACCCATCATCCGACCCTGGGGGAGGTACATCAGCATCTCTCTGTGCCCCAACACGTGGCCCTGTGAAAACTTCGAGCGACCTCTCCATCCCTGGGCATCGCTCTGTATCATCCTCTGTGTCCTCTCTCCGAGCACCAGCATCATCTCTGCAGCCCTCCTCCTCTTTCCAAACAAACCCCCCTCCCCCATCATCTCTCAGTGTCCCGCAGAGAGACCTTCCAGCTCCGGATGATTTTGATGACTGGGATGTGGATCTGGATGAACTGGATGAATGCGTTCCTCAAATAGTTTCTCAGCCACAGAAGAATTCAGCGTCAGACTTGCCGTTGGATAGCATTTCACTCGCTAAACGAATGAGACCGTCAGCATCTAGTGGAGCAGCGCCGGCGGTGTCCTCTCGCAGCTTCAGTTCCCCAGTGTCAGCAATGCCACGACCCTTAATCAACCCCTCATCCAGTGCGCAAGGGCCCACGCATATTTCTTACCCTACTACCCCAATGCAGATTCCAAGGCTCATGCGGGGTCCAGCGACACCAGTCTCGCAATTTCCCAGACCTGTTACTCCTAAACCCTCAGTTGTGTCGCCTCAAGGGTGGGGTGGTCCTTCAGCACCGAGGACCCCCCTGCAGCCCAGGGGTTCTCTCTTCCACTCAGTGTCCAATCCTGATCCCTCTCCCACACTAACACCTCGACAGCTCAATACGCCCGTCCTGACCAATCACCTGGTCCAGCTGGTGTCTGCAGCCAATAAGACGCCTCAGAGACCACAGAGCAGAGTGACACGAGCCCAAATGCGTCGCTTCCCTGGGCCCGCAGGTGCATTACCACAACAGGTAGGCTTAGCACTACTTAAAGGGATAGTTCACCCAAAAATAACAACTGTTATGTTTTCACCCATTTGTCTTTCAAAGCCTATGTGACTTGTTTCTTTGTGAAACACAAAAGAAGATATTTTATTTCAGTGGGTTCTGTTCATAAAATGGAAGTCAATAGGGGCCAGTTTTGTTGGGTTACCAACATTCGTCAAAATATCTTATTTTGGGTTCTACAGAAAAAGTCATACACGTTTAAAATGATGTGAAGATGAGTTAATAATGAAAGAATTGCGATATTTGGGTGGTCTATCCCTTTGAAAATACATTGTATTGTGTACTGTTAAAATTCTGCAGTTCTGAATTATTTGTTTATTATTTATCCTTGAAAAAAATAGATTGTCATGCTTTTTCACAATGTAAACAAAGGAGCAATGTTGTATCGTTTGTTTTTATTACGGTGTTGTAGGTTAGTGAACAGAGCCTCGATGACATTGTTGTGTCAGTTCCTCATACCCCCGCACACGGAGCTGTTGCTCGTCTACGAAGTGAGGTAAATGCATACTATACGTCATCTTTTACATTCTGCACTTAACTACAGTAAACGGCCTTTACTAATGGTTTATAGTTGTGCATTCCCATGTGGTGTTTATTCCCAATCCAAGATTTTGTCCATTTTATGCTCGCACACACAGAGACCCTGATTCTCATAATGGTGTTTTGTCCGTTTCATCTCAACAGGTCTCAAGCTCTCAAGGGAGTGAAGAAGATGAATTCAGCAGGGGTCCTTGGGCAGTTATGAAGACTGAAATGGGATTGGACGAGAGGAACCCCTCTTGCTTCCTGCACTCCTACAGTGTTGTCATGGTACTCCGCAAGGTAAGGCGCTTTCGATTTTGGAGCACGCTGTGTATTTAAATGGTCTTGTCTGAGCTAGTGTCATCAATATTAGCCCGTAGATATATATTTTTTAATCTGGATCTGAAAATAAATATTTGGATATTTATGCCGTCCAGGACTAATGAAGACGCTCGAATCTCTCAATGATTAACACAAACGTAATCAGCATTGTCATCCGTTACCTTAAAGTCATTATAAATGTAATTTTAATGTGTTTTGCCCAGTGTGTCATAACTATTCTCTGCTAATGGCAAACGTGTGTTAAATATTCATTAGGCTGACAAATGCTGATTAGCTTTTCATTTGATTCATTACCAGTGGCCTTGAGGCTGTGACTGTAACTTATGTTTTTTCTCTCGTTCTCTTGTTTTTCTCTGGTTCTTTTGTGTGACTTGTTCTCTTTCTCTCACACTTCTCCCTACAGGCTGCGCTCAAGCAGCTGGCCAAGAATAAAGTCCCTAACATGGCTGTTGTGTTGAAGAGCATCACACATACACATGCAGATGCCAAAGCTGTTTTTAGAGACCCCACAGGTACTGTACACTTGTGGTTGCACCGTCTCTCTTTGTATTTGTGCTGTTTTTGTAAACTGTATTAAAGCTGTATTGCAGGTGCACATAAATGTTGCTTTGATGCTGATTCGTTTTTACATTAGAAATGCTTAAAGATTACAGATTCGTGTCCAGTTGTTATGACCATATCTCTCTAACACATATAAACTCTTTCTGTTCTGAATCTGAAATCAGCCGGTTATTGACTGTGCACAAGTCTTTTATTAGTTTTATCAAAGTTCTTTTTTCTCTCTCTAAAGGGGAGATGCAGGGCACTGTTCACCGGCGCTTGGTGGAAGAGAGACAAGGCGAGCTCAAGACAGGAGCTGTGTTATTACTCAAACAAGTAACTCTTTTAGACATTAATATTTCAGTACTGTTTACAATGGGGTGGGTGGTATGACCAAGTTTTTTTTTTGAGAAATTAGCAATTTGATTTCGTTGTAACAATCGTAATACCCTCTTATATAAAAATAGACGGTTTCATCGGACGCACACGCCTGGCCCCAAGTTAACTGCGGGTCTGTGATTGGTTATTTGTCTGGCTAGTGGCTAGTAACATAACAATTTATATATAATATTTAATTTATATATATATTAAATTTATTGTATATTAATTGTATTAAATTGAATTACAACTACTCAACAGCTATTGATTCTTCTCTCTCTACCAGAAGAAGAAGTTTAGGCCACATTACATTTGATTATGTTATTGCCAGTGAAACCGTCTCTACTGTATATTGTAATGAAGTTATAATTGTATACTGTATAATAGTTAGTTAAGCCTACAAGTCAACCTGATAACCATAGTTTTATTACGTACAAGTTAAAGTTCAATTAAAAATGTCAACAGATTAAGCAACAAAGAACTTTGCTTCTGTTTTATTCATTTATATATGTATCTTCTAGGCTACTTCATATGTATACAGTAATTAAAGATAGAATATATACGGTGTATATAAAGAATAAGTAAATAAATAATTTCATGCACAAACGTGCAGTCAGGTTAAATGTGAAAGTTGCATTTCTAGAGATCGGATTATAAATGTGACAGGTGCTGTAAAGTGGTGATACTCCCTCTTCACCTCACTTCCTATTAGAGATACACTTTTAGTGCTTCTGTGGTGGTTTCTTGTTTGTATTCTGAGCGAGCAGAATGTCAAACTATATAACTCTAGTAGCGAGTGATTTATTGATTTAAACGCAACTGATCTTTTTGGTTTAGTTCGCTTTGACACATTTTCTGTATGGATGTATAGATATGTGTAAAAATGTGGCACCCTATTAAAGTTGTCTTCCCCAGTATAGTGTAATTCCAGTTTTGGGAGCTGGCTCATGACCTTCTGTGCATAACCCTGTTTCCCTTTTTTTTTCTTGTTCTCTTTTCTGCTTTCATAGGTGGGCGTGTTTTCACCATCACATCGAAATCACTACTTGAATGTTACGCCCAATAACCTTCTCAGGATTTATCCACCTGATGGAGTCCTACACAACTCTCAGATATCCCAACCTTCACTGGTGAGTTATGTTTTTCAGCGTATTTAAAGAAGACATCCTTGAAATAAGGTCTTTCTCCAGTTATAATTATTGTTTTTCTATTAACCTAACATGTTGGTCTCCAGTGTATAGGTCGAAGCTTTGAGCAGATTCTCGACTTCCAAATTGGTGCGCAGTTAAACTATTGATAATTTTGTATTATTTGTGTTCGTTTTGCTCCTGCTGTGGTGTGCACACAGGAGTTTGCGTCTTGTTGCGAACCCGCCAAGCCTGCGGGGGGCCCGGTCTCTCAGATGGAGCTCCACTTTGATTATGATGATGATGATGAGGGTGAGAAAGCTGTTGAGTTAAAGAGGGCTGATGCTGGTGTACATCATACACAGAAAGCACAGGAAGGGTCTGGCCGAACAGAGGACACACCATGGGACACAGGTTTGTGTTTGTGATCGAGTGTGTTGAAGTATTGTAATTTTAGTTAAATTTCTAGGAATTCAATTGGATGTTTAATGCGAGCCATTATAATATAATTTGAGATGATGATTTCTTATCACATCCCCTGGATTAATTTCAGTCATGCACTTTTCTTCTAATTTGACATTCAAACATTTCAGATTATTTTAATTACAAAATTAAAACAATTTAGAAAAAAGCTTAAGGCTGTATTAATCTTAGGGATAGTGGGTTTTCTTTTTCATTGGGTGGTATGATATTGATCAGTACAGAAATGTCTTTGAGGTTTTCTGAACTGAGTTTGTGGTTTAAGTATTAATCTGTTTGCATATGTTTCTCTTTTAAAGATGATCTAGACGAGCTGCTCGGGGAGTTACCTGTGGAGTCATATGGTGGAGAACTTTAAACACACCGTCACTTTAAAAACAATGTTAGCAGTAGACCATTTATGTTATTAATACATACTCTAACCACACACTATTGAACACAACACATGAAAACAGCAACACCCGCTAATCAAACGCTTTTGTTCAGGTTTTGTTTAAACTTTTGTAAATATGTACATAAATCACTTCTCTAATGCATAAATTGAAGCAATAAATACCCAATGAGACCCGTAAACAAGTGTTCTCTTCCTGAGTGGTTGTGTGTCTTGCTGACAAATGCAACATGCTCCTGTAGCTGGTTTTGTACAAGTGTGGAGAACATGTCTGCACAGATCAATGTTCATTTCATGCTGAAACAACTAATCAAAACAGCAAGTTTTCTTATGAATTTCTATCAGCCATTAAGAATGAAGCCAGCTGGATTCACCCTTAAAGGACTCGAATGGCATAATTTGTCATTTTTGATATGCGAGCAGAGTGGCTGCCATAATGGGGTTTGTTCACGCTGTTTAAAAGCTTTCCCATGGGTTACTGGAAGACTTCATGAGTTGTTAGCATTACTTTATGTCTTCACCCTTTTACATTTGTAATCATCTCTATTCATTTTAAGACTTCTTGAATTGCTCTGTGCTAATGCTTTCTTGGCCTTGCTGTCACAACAGTGTGTTGCTAATTGTACTATTGATTTCGTAGGTGAGGTTTATTCATCGCATGGCATTAAAAAGCCGTGGAAGCGTGATTACTTATTCAGTCTTCCCTGACATATTGACTTGTGTTTGATAATGAATTGGTTAAATATTCAATCTGTCCTCTCTCATCCTTTAGGTTACAGGAAGGTAAGATCAATTAGTTGGGGATCATATATGGTTTATAGCAAATTGCAGAGCAGAATATAAAATGTCTTTCTGTTTACTAGCTTGCTGGTAATACTGAGAAATATACTAAGATGTATCTGTTAATGTGGGAAAAAACCTGGAAAGTATATGTACATAAGCAGCAGTGTATTGTCAGTGTCTATAAATACAACATTTCAGTTTTTCATTCAAACTCTTTGAATTAGCGGCATCTCGTGTGTATGTTCAAACCTTAATAAAGCTCTTCTTGAGCTATTTTTACAATACGACACAGCCTAAAGTATACTAGTGTGTCACAACAGAGCTCAGAATCAAGACAGTGTGTTAAATGTTATCTGTCAGCATGTCAAAGATGTCTCTTGTAACTTGGAGAACTAATGTGAGTTTCATCCAGGACCCAGAGGATGGGTGATCCATGTTTAAACTTTGCTCATTATTGGAGTTAACAGGGCACAGGGGTCTTGTCTCAGTTACTTCATTAAGTCATTAACAGTCTGGAGAACCTACAGCTGTCAGCAGTATCAGTGAGTGTCACAGAGATGCTGGTGAGTGACTGGCTTTAAATGGCATGTGTGCTTGTCTGAGGAGACAAAGGGATGCACCCCACACAAAGGAGGCCTTACAATGAAAATATTTAAGAACCAGTGCCCTAGAATCCCAGTAGTGGAACTCAACCTTTCTAACAGAAAACCTTTTGAATTGTGTTAAAAAAATCACACCATGAAAAACATGATGTTATTTTAGCATAATTTAATGCTTCTACCATCCCGTTAAATAATGTTCAGTCCACCCTTTCAGGTCTGTTGATGTGCCCATAATGAGTCTCCGCGCTGTGGTTAAGAGAAACAGATGCAGCATCTGGAGTGAACGCGTTCTGCAGCTTCCGAATCTGTCGCTAGGGGGCGACGTAAACTAATAATCCGAGTCCCATTGAAACACGTTTAGCGAGTCATTACTGGGTCTAATGTGCTTCTGCAGTCTTTAGCTTCAGTCCTTAAAGGCATTACTTCACAAATTCCATTCTGCCTTTTTCTTTAGGACTAGGCGAATTGCCTCAATTAATTAATCGACACTTGAAAGGAAGCCAGATTTAATCAGTGTAAGGTCTCCTTGTCAGTTTTAATAGTCATTGTTATATATTGAGTCACTTCAATTATCAATTGCCCAAGTCTTCAGCATTGATTGTACTGCCTTCAACGCCTGACCCTCTATCCTGCCATTTTAAACGCACCAAATCTCCAAAAATCTGTCCGTTAGAAATACTAGAATTTAGGATTTGTACCAGTTTAGAATTTATAGCCGTCATAGGAAGCATTGTGTGTTTAATCCTGTTGAATCCTTATTCTGCAGGGCCTGTTGTAATGCTGCATGCTTCAGATATGACCATTTCTCTCAAAGAAAATACTGGATATGCCAGACAAATTGGATGAACTTCTAAGGATTATTTTAAAAGTTTTTGTTAGCTTTGTCCTATAGCTAATTGAAGAAAATAGCTGAATGTGTGTAGATGTTATTCATTTTACCATTTGCAATATTTTTATGGGTATGGTTGACATACCAAATTTCCATCCCTTAAAGTGATACTGAGAAAGTTAGTAATCGAACAACGCCGGTTACCAACATTCTTCAAAATATCTTTTTTGTGTTCTTCGAATGAAAGAAAGTTACACAGGTTTGAAATGACAAGATGGTGAATAAATGTTGACGTTTTAAATTTTGGGGGAACTATCTCATTTCATGCCCGAAACACTGTACCCCTATGTTTTATTGATTTTCTGGCAACCACAATAATTTTTTCACACATTATGAAAACACTGCTCCTGACCAATGGGTTAATGGCAGTAGGTATTTTCCTTTAAGTAAGCCATATGTGTGTCTTTTCTCTTGCCAATCATCACTTGCTGTCATAGCCTCAGTTTTAACCTCCAGCTGCCTATTGATCTGTGCGTCTATTCCACCTTGAATCTAAGCTGTGTGTGGCTCACTCTGTGTAAATGTATTTGCAGGGTTCGTAAATGACATCTGCTCGTTCTCTTGCTCGGTTCCTCACGTCTGCGTACGCTGGGCCGAAACGGATGAGAAAATCAGGGGACTGGAATGGGGAAATGAAAGAGTGTGGAAAAAAGACTGACGAGGGGAGAATAGGTGTCAAGGGCAATGAAATACACAGTCAAAAAATATTTGCTCCACCTAAAAAAGTTGTTTATGGTCTGGCGTAACACAGAAACTTCGTTTTTTCATATGTGAGTTGTGTGGAGGTTTATGAGAGGTGAACAGAGCTCAAGGAAGCGTCCCGTTCTTGAGGCTCTGCTCTCCTAATGCGCTCTGGCGGCTCCGGCCAGATGAGGCGTGAAAAATGTGTCGAAGAGCAAGTGCAGAGGACGTCAGTTCAGAAGTCTCCCTACATGACTGTCAGACGAGAATGCCCAAAGTACCATTATCATCTCGCGTATGATGACGGAGGAATTACGTTTTTATAAACATTACGTTTTTCACCAGCCGGTCTCAAGCATTCGAATGTTATTTTTATCCCCTTGTGGCAAATCCTCGTATGCCACCAAAATTTTCTCTCGCTGTCACCTTATTTTTCATCTCACAGCTTCACTTGCTCTCTTCCTCTCCATCTCTTGTCCTCTGTATTCCTGTCTGCTTGCATTACGACATACACTTGTAGCTTCTCTCTCTCTCTTTCCCTCCTTAATTCTCTCTCTCTCTCTCTCTCTCTCTCTCTCTCTCTCTCTCTCTCTCTCTCTCTCTCTCTCTCTCTCTCTCTCTCTCTCTCTCTCTCTCTCTCTCTCTCTCTCTCTTCTCTCTCTCTCTCTCTCTCTCTCTCTTTCTCTCTCTCTCTTTCTCTCTCTCTCTCTCTCTCTCTCTTTCTCTCGCTCTTTCTTTCTCTCTCTCTCTCTCTCTCGCTCCCTCTCTCCCCAATCGTTAGTGACTTGAATGTTGTGCAGACGCAAGCATTACACAGAAGCACGTTTCTCCTCACACACGCGCACGCGCGCGGTTTATAATATTCCAGGTTGCCATGTGATGATCGCTGCCCGCCGGGCACGAAATACAGTATCTGTCATCTGAACAAAACTGTCGACATCCCCTCCCTCTTTTCTCCGCGCTGCCTCCCCCTCCTCTCCTTTATGTGAGTTTTCCCTTCTTTTTCCATTCGTTACTCACAATCTGCTTCTTGTATCATCCATCACCCTCTGAGCCGAGAGGAGAGGAGTATGAGCGCACGCGGCGAGAGAGGACAGAGAGCGCGAGAGAGGGAATACGGCGCAGACTGGGATTCAGTCAGCATCTCCTGAGTCTCTCCCTCTAGACGTAGCTCACATCTGTACCGGTTCAGCTGTTGTTCGCTGTCGGCGTGGAGAGGAGCAGAAAACAAGTGCGTGATGTTGGTCGGGGCGGACTAGAGCGGAAAGCGAGGGGACTGGGAGAAGCTCGCGCTCGCGCACTCCGCGGACCCGGGATCAAAGACAGACATCATCTTCTACGACCCGCCTCCCAGTCTCTCTCTCTCTGTCTCTCTCACCCACACACAGTGCAGGCACTCATGCACGACGGGATGTTGTGTCGTTAGACTGCACGTGAGGTGCTTAGAATTGCCATTGGATGTCCGTTGACTGTGTGTGTGTTTGCACGTGCATGTCTTATTTATTTATTTAAAAGGGGATGAGATACTTTGAAATGTGTTAGATTTTATTTTAAATCATCTTTATTTTTCCTCAAACATCACACAAACAAGTAGGAAAGTTAGAGAGACCTTTGAAGAGAGCGAGAGAGACAGATGGTGTGATGGAGAGGGGCTGTTAGATGGGAAAAAAGAGGCTGGTGATGGAGAGAGAGGAGGATCCTGGCATTTGGAGGGCTGAACCGAAGGAGGAGGAGGAGGGAGACCCTTGGGCAGCATCTTCCACTCCATCTCCACCCTCTTACACTGCTTAACCGGAGCGAGATCTCTTCTGCTTCACACAGTGATCTGCTGTGTGTGTGCTCTCTGGTCTACTCTGATATTTATTTATAGTAACAGGTCTGACCTGTAGCGTTCAATGGACCCTCTGTTTCTGATTGGTCAGGAGACAGTTTGGCTATGGTTTCAGGGGGTGTGTTTACCTTGGTTTGTATTTCTTGAAATAACCACACCTTATCCTTCCTTGTCTCCATCCATCCATTTCTCATTCTTTCTGCAAAACCATGCTACGGCGGTCAGTGGGGTTCACATTACATAATCCGCTCTCATCTGGTGTCGACGTTCAGTTTACATTTTTCACAGCGCCTCACAGTGCCACAGTGCCTCTCCATGTTTGTGTCAAACCTGCTGCTTGATGAAACGTTGTGTTTTGCGATATATTATTGATGTGGCTGTGAAACTCTAATGAGGTGAAAAACGGACAGGATAAGATGCCAGAAGGTGCCTTGGACTGACAAACGCTGTGTGCTGATCTCCCCGCAGGTGTGTGCGTGACAGCGATGGACCTGAAGGAGAGCTGTGGAAGCGAAGCCAGTCGTGAGACAGAGAGCAGGAGCATGGGAGGCCCGTCGTCTTGGCAGTCGTTCACCCACAGCAGCACGCTGCACGGTTTACGCTTCATCTTCCCCTACTCTTCCTCCTCCCATCGCTCTGCTTCACGCCGGCTTCTTTGGGGCGCCGCCCTGCTGGCCAGTCTGGTGCTGCTGGTCCTGGAGAGCACGGAGCGGCTGGCCTACTTCCTGTCCTACCCTCAAGTCACCAGCGTGGACGCTGTGGTTTCTGGGAGCCTGGTCTTTCCTGCCGTCACCGTCTGTAATCTCAACGCCTACCGTTTTACACGGCTCACGCAGAATGACCTCTACCACGCCGGGGAGCTGTTGGCCTTGCTGGACGTGCACCTGCAGATACCCGATCCGCAACTGGCCGAGCCTCACGTGTTGGCCTTCCTCACAGAGAAATCCAACTTCACTAACTACCGGCCCAAGGCCTTCAGCATGCTGGAGTTCACAGAGCGAGTGGGTCACGACCTGAAGGAGATGATGCTTTACTGCCGTTTCCAGGGCCAGGAGTGCAGCCACCAGGACTTCAAAACCGTGAGTATCAGCAAGATGCTTCGTTTCACCTATGGCTTGATATTCTGGAAGGTGTGCATTTCACCTCTCTGGACCAAAGAGGGCTCAGACCTGTGAGCCTTAAAGTCTGTGTATTTGTAATCTTTGTTGTAGGTTTGTAAAGACGTTAAGGTATTGATCGTTGCTTATGGTGAAGTTCTGGATGTTAAGCTGTGTAGTGAGCAGTTTCACTGCTTTTGTACGCTTCTCTCCATCTGTGTATGATGGAAAGAGTTGTAGAGAAAGTTGGTCTGAAGGTCCAGACAGCTCTTTGCACTCAAACTGTGACACCATGCCTACAGGTAATAGGTTGTACTGTCTTTTGTCAAGTCGCATAGCCCTACTCGCATCCGGTGTAGACAAGGTCTTAGTGTACTCTTCAGTAGTTTCGTGTAGCTGAACATACTGAAGGTCTGGGAACTTTGGTCTGGTATTTTGGCCACTTTCATTGGTCGCAAGAGGCCATATGACTGAAAGGTAAAGCAAGCCATCACGTTTCTTTTGTGCTGCGTCACGTTTAGAGGCGTGGAGAAGTGTCCCCACAGCTACAGACAGGTGTACTTTCTGTAGCTGTGTTAACTCTTGACACAAACGTGTCAAGAGTTAACAGCATGAAACAATGTTTAACAGTTTATACTGTTCATCTTGCATACTTTTAAGAATTTGGTGTTTAGTCGATCGTGATGCATTTTTGTTGCAACCGATGTAAGCGCGTCAGTTTACTACGTCGATGGGACGGCTTTGTGTTGTTAAAGAACGCGAAACATACGTCTTTCGGATATTCTGTAGAATCATCAGATGATGACTTTGAATGTGCTGAAGTGTTTCCTAGAATGTGTGCCTTATGCATCAGATGTTCAGCCAACAGTCCAAACTTCTGTAATGTGATGCACTCATGATGAGTTGGTTATCTGTAATAATATGTTTATTTCCTACAATAATTGTAAGGATTCAAAACAGACAGTATCTCAGCTTATATTTTGTGATGTCCCATAATGACATGCTTCTGTTTTATTCCTTAATATAACAAATTACATTATCCACATAACAGTTTGAGTGTCAGGATGTTTTATTTTTGCTATATTTTACTCAAGAGTTTGTGTAAAACCTGATGATATGTATTATCTCAGGCTCAACATAACTTGAGAACATTCCAAGGAGCATGTGTGTGATTCAAGGGAAGCAAGGACGTGTGACTTTATGCACACTTAAGTTAACACTGTAAATGTCACAAATGTGCATTTTATATTTAGTGAAGTAGAAGTAGTTTTTGTGCCTTTTATTGGATTGTGACATTTCCATATGACCAGTCATTCCTTCTATCCTTCTGCTATATGCATTTAGCTATATCCCCAAAACCTGCACAGAGTACTGCATCAAACTGTGTTTTCCCAACGAATTCCAGCCGACTAAAATTTGTGACAGCCTTCGCGTTTGTTTTGCAGGTTGTGAGACAGAGCCATTTGGATGTACACATCAAAAAAGGAACACTCCATCATTGTGGGGTATTGTGTGACTGGTTAAAGTGGTGTTTAGTGTCTTACTGGAGATGTTAATGCTGTGTGTTTTTCTCACCACTGAGGGCCTGAGATGATGAGGGTTGATAGCTGGTGTGATACTCAGTTGGAGTTCTGCTATTCTCCTCAGGGGTTGAGGTTTGTTTATTCGCCCTCAGTTGCTACACGTGTGCTCTCACTGGTACTAACTGCGCACACACACACACACACTAAAAACAAACTTGCACACATACAGGGATACACCCGCTCTATGTACCAGTTTGGTTTTTGTTTAATGCTGCTTTTCCTTGTCATTGGTCATGTATCGAGTGAGTCATTGTTTTCAGAAGGGAGGCATTATAATGATTTTGCTTGCTATTGGATCTCTTTGTTAAGTAGAGCTGTTAAGTTAGCTACTCTTCACATTTGCGACAAACAGAATATAATTAGACTATAGAAGTTTATGGAAGCATTACTTTAAATTACTGTCAGGGTATATAAATAGTATTTTGCGATATGTAGCTGTATCTGGCACAAAACTAATGAGGATCTCAATTAAGGTGACATTTTAACAGATAATTCCATTAAATTACAATTTATATAACACAGTTTTTCTCGAATGTCAGAAACATAATGAATCACAGTATTTTACTTCAAACTGTACAATTTCACAAAAATGTTCACAAGCAAAATTTGTACAGGGACTTGAATCAAGAATGGTGTTTTGAGTAGTTCATTTTGAGAAATAAACTGTCAGAACTTAATTTGCTTAATTTATAGACTATTTATGAGAGACAGAGGGGAGGTTCATTTGACGGATAACTCATGTTCAATACAATGTCACATAAGAGCAGTTATGGTTTTGTCATGCTAATACAAGCTTATAATGAGTTACTGTACAGTTACACAGGTGAAAAATGTAGGCCTTATTAGGAGGGGGGGCATTTATACGAAAACGTTTTCAACTGAAAACTACAACGTTTTTATACGTTGTGGCTGTTTTTAAAACAAACTGTTAAAAACAGGTCTCAAACTTTGAGTTTTTGAAAACAACAGCAGTGACGTCTCTGTGTAAACTGAAAACCTGTAAAAATCCTGATGTCATGCTCATTTTACGTGTGCAGTCTTTAGGCATGTGTGAGTATCCCCAAAACAATAATGGCGGCCTCCAGTACTGTGTTTATGGTACTCAACATATTTATTAACTTTTATTCATATTTCTTAACATCGCCATCTACTGGCCTGGCATGCATAATACAGTGTTTTCAGGCGTTTATGCGAATCCGTGTCAACACAGTTGCTGCATCTCAGTTCGTTAACCTAAATAGTATTCGCAAATAGAATTAGTATGTCCCAAATTGTAGTATGTTAAAAAGAGTATTCCAAATATTCCCGGATGGTCTACTACTTCCCGTAGAAATTCGAAGTGCAGTATAATGAACACTCTAACGGCTAGTATTACCCACAACTTTAATAAAATTAAATAACTTATGCATCACTAAATGAATAAATATAACTATAGAGTTAACAGTACATATTCAACAATGAGTGAATAAATACTTAAATGGAATTAAGAGCTGTTTTTGATGTATGTGACAGTTAATGGCCAGAATGTTGTCTAGGCAACAACAGCCACTTCTGTTTCCTGTTAGTATGTCCCAATGTGTGCATATTGTTTTGCCACACAATAAAATGTATATACTTTTCCATAATAAAAACGGTACATACATTTAGTGCATAGTTTAAGTATGTGAATTGGGACGCAATAAGACTGTTTTGACAATGTTGGAATGCTTACATGAAACTTAAATAAAAACTAAGAAAACACATTTCTGTTTTCCGTTGGGTAAACGTGGCCTAAGTAACGTTGCTACCACACTCTGGCTCTATAAAATCTTAAAGGATTCTTTCATACGCTTCATATACGTGACCCCTTAAAAGTTTGGTATCAAAAGAATAATGAAGAGACACACAAAAATACAAAGGAATTCTGGATAATAAAATATATTATTATGTTTTTGTAGACCCTTTCATTATATCATCCCATCTCCATCACCTCTTCTCTTTGATCTTTGTTTCTCTCTAGTGCAGAGTTCTTTATATTAGACTTCGGCCTGCTCAGTTCAATGTTTATGGCCGTACTGTGCTCCCTATACTCGTTTCATCTTTTCATGTAATTTCTGGTTTTATTACAACAATGTAAATCTGGGTGTGTTAGTGCATAGAAATAGAGGTCTGCATAAGACAAAGATTTATTTTGCTCTGTTTTGCTTGATAAAGTATAGGTAGGTTATAAATGATGAGGAGTTTGGTAAAGAAACCATAAAATGGTGTCATAAAATGACTCCACTCATTTCCCTGTTATAATTATAACGGGACGCTTGGAATCGCCCACGCGAGAGATGCACTGCTGAACCTTCACACCTCACAAATGGGACAAAATTAATCAGTGGTTGCAATGTTTGGCATTATGTTAAACAAATTAATATGCATACTGTAAGTCTGGAGGTTTGAATTGTGAGTCAGTAATTCACTTTGTTGTGAAGGCACTGATTTTTTTTCTTTCTGTGATGTACAGAAATGTGCACATCTCAATATGAGAAATATTGTTTATCTCATGTAGTAAATGATTTTGGCTGTGCGGCATCTTTATTGTTTTTTATGTTTGTTCTGACAACTTTGACATTCAATCACATTAGTCATATTGTGGCAAGTCCTGATATAGAGTAAATAGCAGACAATAGCATGCCGTAACAACACACTGATTATGATTATTTTCTTTAAAATAGCCATCAAACTGAAAACATTCACATGCATTGGTATTGTGTCCGACTACACACTATAGAATTGAATGGTTGCCGGCGCTGTTCGGTCACCGACATTCTTCAAAATATCTTCTTTTGTATTCTATGGACGAAATGTAGTCGAACACGTTTGATATGAAAAAAGGGGGGAGTAAATGAAGAAAGAATTTTCACTTTTGGGTGAACTATCACTTTAAGCATTCATACAACTGTTTTGTGGTTAAATTTGTCTTTGTGTTGTAAATATATTTATTATTTATAAATAATCAGTCTTCTATACAGAACTCTTAAAATGTTCAGAACAGAACAGAATGATTTGAGCTATGATTAACAGAATTATAAATAGAGAGGGACCAGGAAAGAGAGATAGAGACCATTATCCCATGAGTCAGATGTACATCTCATCTGTATTACCGAATTGCCCCTGTCACGACTAGTATAAGTTTCATCCCTCTCTCGTCATGGCAGGCTGTGTTATCGCGCCATGATAGGCCAGGACATCAAATGGCTGTGTACGCTGGTTTACTTTGAAGATTCTCTCCAATTTAGAGATAAGTGCTTCCTGTGTAGGCTGCAGATATCAAAGGCAGAGGTTAGTCTGCTATGGTATTCCCTAGTGAGATTCTTCACGTGAAGCCGATTTTGTGCGCAATGAGATCACAAACAGGATTTTGTGTATATTGTGTCTGCCCGATTCCTGAAGTCCTGTATGTGGGCTGGTTGAGTAGGTGTTAATATATGCTAACAGTGTGACAGGAAAGAACAGAAAAACATGCATTCAGCAAACGTAGAGGAAGAATGCTGTCTTTGTAACAATTCAGTGCTCTATGTACTCAAACATGGGTTTTGTGTGCTTTCCCTTCAGAGACGATGGAATCAAAATGAAAAATAAATGACGAAAATGTCAGTAAGCAGTCTTGCATCATTCCCTTTTTTTGGCATTAAGAATGGGTGTTGTTCAGTGTTACAGTTTTGTAGTAAGCTAATCCGTGTCTCTAAAACCGGGCCTATATCCTATCTCAACCTTGATAAGTTAAGTGATTCAAGGATAGACATGAAACGACTATTTTAATCCATTCAAATAAATAATATAAGACTACATAAAGTAGTATTTTTAACTGACCAAAGTATTACAAATAATGATAAATTAAAGCACGGATTTGACGGTTAGACTTTGGATTTTAGTGTCAATTCCGCTATTGCAAACACATATTTTACACACAGTATTTAGTTCAATTACACCAGAAGTAAAACCATACTTTACTTTTTCAAGGGAAAAATAATTAAATTACATTAACTAATTATTTAGTAACTATATACGCCCAACACTGGTGCTGTTGTTACTATTTACTATCAGGCAAGCTTGGGTAATTTATTTTTAGTCTTATAAAGTTTCATTGCTGGTGCCCAAGGTTAACGTTACCATAGAAACAGAGGTATAATATTACAATCCTTGTAATAATTAATATAAATCTGAGTGATAGGTATAGAGACAGATATATGTGGCATGTGTTTTATCCAAACATAAATCAGTTTGACCAAATACAAAAAATCCAAGCGTAGGGAGATTTGTAATTTATAGCTTTCAGTGGAGTTCTGTGGCCTGCTGATGAGCAGATTATCTGTTCAGTGGGTCAAGTATGAGACGTGGGCCGGTGACTGATATACATTCTCTGTCTTATTGCGCAGCGTTGATGTATTGCCTTTGGTCATTTCCGAATCGCACCCCTCCATTCCTCTCCATCATTTCCTATCACTGTACTTTCCTATTAAATTACAGCAATAGCTCATGAAAGTAATTTTACTTGGGTCAAGACCATCTGACATGAACGGCTCTGAAAGAGAATGCAATGAATGAGTCATCATCACAAGGATTTGTTATTTCACACAAAAAATTTGCAGTGTGACTTTCCGGTTTATATCTGTATATTAAAAACCAAAATGTTTTCTGTAATTTTTATAGTGGAAGTTCTATAATACAGTGTATTTCAAGATCAAGTGATGTTTTAGGTGTTTACAGTAAATGATTTAAAGGTCAAATGTATGGATGTATGTATGTGTAATGTTTTCTATTGACAGCAATGCAATATAATACGCATAACTATGTCTTCAGAGATGTATAACGACCTTACATAATCCAGTATTATGTTTTTATTACCTTAAAATGAGCTATTTCTATCTACATACACCGCTGGTCCCCTGTCTATACAATACCCCTATTTAGACATATATTGTCATATATATACAATGCGAGCTGTGCAGACATGCATCTTCTGTATACAGCAGGGGCTACAACACACATCATTATTCATACACTTTAAAGTCAGGCGGGTCTTGCGCAAACTGTGAGTCCTCTTTATACAGTGCGAGCTTCACAGTTATAAAGTCAGGCCAGTCTGTAGGGCAAGCTTATATGCCCCAGGCATGTTCATATTTGTTCATATAGCGATTTCCAGCACAGAGCAGCGAGAGTCACATGACGAAATTGAAACATTTGTTAGAATCAAGATACCGGCTCACCATCGTGATGTCTCTCAGCCATCGGCGATGGACGATGGCATCGTCTACCAGCCAAACTCTAATTTTTTGTCATATTAAATAAATCATATTTTTGACTTAGATAAAAACAATGAATTCAATTCATGTTATAGGCTACCCGAATATTTTTGCAGTGACAATAATGGTTTCAAAGAAACTCAACCAGTTGGCCCACAATGCAGTTTTTTATTTTAATAAATTGTGGGTTATACAATGTTTTTATAGTTCTGTCTTTTTGTGATTGTTTGTCGTTTTCCTAAGGATATCAGTCTATCCCAACAAGCAATATTATTCATCAACAAAACTTTAAAAGAGAATATAGTAAAACAGATTGACGTCAGAAATGACAGCTACAAGTGTATGGAAGCAAATAAGAGACATAATGTTTTGAAATTTAACAGCCTATGAATACTTGATTTTGAATTATTTTACTTTGGAAACCATGTATCTGAATTTATTTGTTTCAAATGTACCTCTATGAAATTTAAATATGAAAATTCTTGATTTCCAATTTAAAAACCTGAATTTAATGCTCACAAATTCAGATACAAAAAAAAAATCAACTTACAGAATTTCATATAAAATACATTCAGATTGATCAAATTTGATTGCTCTTATTCAGATCTCAAATTTCAAGTTAATACTTTTCAAAGAAAACATATGTCTAATTCGACTGCTCAAATTCAGATCGAAAAATTCAAGTTAAATATTCACATTGTAACATCCGGGCTACCCAGGATAGGAAAAACAGTTGAGCCCAGAGCCCGTCTGCAATTGAACTGAACCAATGAACCGAACCGACGTTGAAAAATAATAATAATAATAATAATAGTTCCAAAAAATAATTAGCAACAACATACGTTTGTTCTGTAGAGTCTGATTGTACATAAACAGCAAACTTACCGGAGTGCCTTCGTTTTCCCTAGAAGTCATCTTCTTTACAGGTTTAATATCCGTGCCTTGGCCTCTTCTTCGATCATGACAGACAGTCAGGTTGTCGTGCTCTGATAGGCCGCCCGACGTCGGTTCATTGGTTTGGTTCAATGGTTCGGTTCAATTGCAGACGGGCTCTGGGCTCAACTGTTTTTCCTATCCTGGGTAGCCCGGATGTTACCATGTGAATATTTAACTTGAATTTTTCGATCTGAATTTGAGCAGTCGAATTAGACATATGTTTTCTTTGAAAAGTATTAACTTGAAATTTGAGATCTGAATAAGAGCAATCAAATTTGATCAATCTGAATGTATTTTATCTGAAATTCTGTAAGTTGATTTTTTTGTATCTGAATTTGTGAGCATTAAATTCAGGTTTTTAAATTGGAAATCAAGAATTTTCATATTTAAATTTCATAGAGGTACATTTGAAACAAATAAATTCAGATACATGGTTTCCAAAGTAAAATAATTCAAAATCAAGTATTCATAGGCTGTTAAATTTCAAAACATTATGTCTCTTATTTGCTTCCATACAAGTGTCCCTTCACATCCCACGATGCAACACTTCAATAAAATGCGTAAGAGAGCACAGCCGGTGCAGCACAATGTTGGCAAACATTTTCCCTCTCTTTGAATCTCTGCATGACTATTTATTGACCACAACAATACTCCATAATTATACAGTTTCGATCGTGTATTTCTGATGTAGTGAGTCACAGTACTTGCATGTGGCGCTCTCTGTGGTTTTGACTTAAATGTGGTGCTGTGTCCTCTCATCTCACTGGAGTCCTGGGATTAATCTGTAATATGCTGATGCTTTGAGTATTGAATCTTCACTTAGATCCAGGGATCTCACTGCTGTGTGATTCTGTCAATTTGGAAAATTTGAAGAGTTCTGTGTGTTTGGAAAAAGGCAACTCTGCCCCTATATTGTATTTAAGTGACTTTTTGGACTTAAAAAGTTGTCTGATTTCTCTATGACCTCCTTTTTCTGTTAAACAAGATCCAGAGTTTATTGTTTTAGTGCCCTACTAAAATTTACTTTAACTGTATTAGATAATTGCTAAAGGGATTCTAATCTTTGCAAGGCGAACTGAACTGGTGTAGATAGCTCAGGGAGGATGCTCAGGAGTGCATTTAGGGTTATGTAACTCGGAAATCTATAGACATGGTTTAGAATGCTGGATCCTGGTCTTAAGTTTAGTGGTCTCGAGAGCCTTGTGCAGATGTTCTTCTGCCTCATTATCTCAACAGCTTTCTGTTCTTTACTTTTGAAAATTGTGTTTTAAAGTGGCCCCTGTATCAGCAGATGTTCTGTGCTTCTTCAAACACTTGTTTGGGATAAACACAAAACACTTGTTTCTACAGTCTGTATAAAGGACTCGGTTCAGTTTAATCAGGAAAACCTGCCTGCCACTATAATAAAATGGTTGTATAAGGTAGCATATTGGTTATATTATGGTATTATTGAAAAGCGATCTATTTTTTGACATTTACAATAGTATTTCTGTCAGGACCACTCTCGTCAAATATTTAAACAATAGCAATATTTAAGGTTGGCGGAATGAAACTGTTCTGGGCAAACTGCACGCCTGAGGGGGAGCGCAGCAATACATGTACCCACACCTGGGGAACTAGAACAGTTCATGATCCGTAACAGGATTAAATTAAAATGATCCCACAGATACAGGCAGATACGGAGGAGATGGGGATGGAGGTGGGTTTTTTGTGCGGCCGGATTAAGCAGCTGATAAGGAGCAGAGAAAGGCAATTTAAATAGCACTCAGTCTAGTATGTGTTGTATGACTATTGGTTAACGATGATGTGATCGGCGGATGCAAGCTAGACTCACGTGACCTGCCAGAACTGATGTTTTGCTTGATTTCTGTGAGAAGAAAATCCTATTTGTTTTTATATGCTTGTGTGTGTGTGGCTGTAAGAGGAAATGTGAGATTAAGTTTACAAAAGAAGGTAAATAAAATGCATTTCATACGGTAGCTGAAAATAATTTTACATTCTCATACCCTTGTTTCAGCAGCGTTGTTATGCTAGTTTCATACATGCTAGTGTTTGTTGTGTGTGTGTGTGTGTGTGATCAGGCTCTGATTAGACTTTGATGATCACTTTGATGATTTGAAGATGATGGCCTGATGATGTGCCATTCAGGAACACGCTGTCCTCATTCATCTGAGTTTAACATTTCCTTTGCCTGGCCTCTCTGAATAACTATTGGCTTTATCAAAATCTTCACTTGTTTGAGTATTTTTTAGCTTTACAGTGAGGTAGACTGATCTAGCTGCATGCTTTTATTTTCTAAATGCTTCTTTGTTTTTTTTCTAATCACCTCACAAAATAGGTTTACAGTTGCGATTGTGGAGATCCAATCTAAATGAAATACAGTCCTCAGTGCTTTCTTTTAAAGCTCAGCATGCTGTAAAGCCCTCACTAAGCTGTAGCAATAAAACATTTAGGTTTGTGTTATCTTGATCATTTTGCGACACTCAGTTCACAACATAAATGTTTTCAAAATTGTGACATTTTTATACAAGATTATACTCGGCTCTCTTAATCACTTGTATTGGTACGCTGCTACCCTCTGTACTGTACGGTTTATAATTTCTGAAGAAATTATGTTGATAAAAACAATCAAAGGAATTTGAAGGAATTTAGGATTTTGATTCAGATTTTCACTTTCTGATTTCGGTTCTTTAATGAATTTTTTTATGTAATTCTCTGGAGGAAAATAATGACTGACAGTGGTCAGAAAAGTACACTGAATAATTAGTTTGTAACCCTGGATCACAAAACCAGTCTTAAGTAGCACAGGAACATTTTTAGTAAATGCCAAAAATACATTGTATGGGTTAAAGATTATAAATATTTTTTTTATGGGCAAAAATCATTAGGATATTAAGTAAAGATCATGTTCCACTAGGATATTTTGTCAATTTTGAACCTTAAATATATGAAAAATTTGTGGATGGCCTGCTACAGTGCCTCTGATTAACAACTTCAAAATCAAATTTCTCAATATTTAGATTTTTTGGACACTCATATTCCAGAGTTTTACACGTTTATATCTCCGCAGAAATTGTCCTATCCTAACAACCCATACATCAATAGAAAGCTTAGATATTTATAAAATTGACCCACAAGATTGATTTTGTTGTCTGGGGTTACATGTAAACTAAATACAGTGTGTAGTTATAGGGATGCACGATATATAATCTGTCATATCGGTGTCGGACGTTAAATGGCCATTTTTAATGTTATCTTTATTGGCCCAATAATAAGATCAGTCCAATACATTAAAGACGATCAATTGTGAATCATTTCTTCTGGTTGAACAACTTCAGGTACATCCTGCTCACAGTTAAAATCACAGTGATGTCGTGATCATCCCTTATTGTTATTAGCAAAACATTATTGATGTAGGTACAGTATGCAGCCATTTATGAATGTGTAAACCATAGAAGCAAAAGCATATTGTTTGAAGCAGATTGATGTTTGGATTCTTTCTGTCTCGCGACCTGTTAGACTTGCGGCTATTGAGAACATGTTTCTGGTTGGCACTGGAAACCTTTAATTTAACAATCTGTTTATTTGTTTATACAAAATTATACAAAAGAATCTTTAACTAATATAAAGTAGGCTTGGTACTTGATTAAAAACTAAATGTTACCTTGTTGTCTGCACTCAATGTTTTAAAAGCAGTTGTCCGTTTTCCGATTCATATTAAGGCCAATTGGCCAATATACAGTATCTTAATATTAATATAAAATTCCATAAGACGGAAACAAAAGGCAAAAGGTCTCCGAACTGCTTTTATTTGAAAACATTCACTGCACTACAATTATGTACCAAGCCCACTTTACACGAGTTAAAGATTTAACCTTCAAACTTTACCGGTATATTTTTTATTTAATAAACAAATTATAGCCACAAGTCTAACAGGTCTCAAGACAGAAAGCATTCATGCATTCATCTGATTTGAGCAATGTGCTTTTGTTCCTATAATTTACACATTTAGAAATACTGTTTACATACTGTACCTACATCAACAATGTTTGCTAATAGGAGTAATTGACTGATTACAACAAAAAGATAGTGCTGTACTGTATTTTAACTGTGAGCAGCATGTAACCAATGGAAATTATTTATAATTTATCAGCTATAATATGTCAGGCTAAATTTTTTATCGGCTAATAATCTATTGTGCGTTTCTAATTTATATTTATCATTCATATTTAGATACTCTACATCAGGCAGTATGTCAGTCATCGGCTTCCGAATGATAAAGAATGATCAATTATCATTATGTTTTACATGACAGTCCATCCATAGTACTAACTATTATAACTAAACATTGTCATATAAAAAACCAGTCGGAAGTCCAGCAAGGGGCTGATGGGATGTTGGGATGATGAGTATGTGTGAATGGAGAATACCAATAATCCTGTAAATAACACTGTGAACTTTGTAATTTCACACACATTATCAGTTTAAGGGGTTTTGATACGTTCCCCACACAACTTTTTAAAACCTTTAGGGAGGACAAGATATGTAGGCTTAAAAGAGGCAGTCACACCAACTTTAACACACAGGACTAGATATCAGAGCAGCAGGGAGCACAAAACAGTTAACATCATGAGGTATGAATGTCAAGCAAGGGATGCTATTGAGGAACAGCTTTAGTTACTTCCTCAGACCAGGTGTGGTGCCAATTTACACTATATTGAATAATGTATCCAGTTTCTTTGGATTCAGGGTTTTACTGACACTTGCCAAACTTCTGCAATTGTCATGTGAAATTAAATGTCAATCCTTATTTCACAACACAGCCTTTAATTTTGGGGTGTCAGCCAATGAACGCGTTTATGTGATGTGCTAGGAATGGACTGCGTCTGGAGAAAGGCGAGAGGTTGTCTTAATAGTAGTTTCAGTCTTTAGAGAACCTTTTCACAGAAACAGGAGAGAGAGGAGAACTGATTGAACGGAGCCAAAAGATTTTCTTTCTTTCTACACGACAAGTAGACAGGCAATCTAGACTCCTACATTCATTCTGCTGGAATTATACAAAGGAAAACAGAGAAAAGGCAAAGAAAAGAGTTGGGGAGAGCAATAGAGAACAGGGTGATGAAACGGGGTGAAAAAGATTGTGTAGTGGGCAGTGTTTTAGACTATTGTTTTGTGCTGTTAGGGGAGCCCCCGTTCACCCCCGCATCCACCCAAAACACTTCAAAACGCCTTGTACGGTGGTGCAGCGAATGCGGGTGTGTGTTGAGCATTGTCATGAGGCCACAGACGTGTGTGCTGCAAAAACACACAGATTTATTGCACTGTGCATGGTCTGATGGGATTTGGGCTCTAATGTGTTGCAGGATGACCCATTTTAAAATAAACCTAAACATCCATCTTTAGAGGGCTGTGTTTGCAGGCAGATTGTTTGTGTACAACGCACTATAATTGCAAAAATTTGAATGCAATTGGAAGACATGAGGGGACTAACTAAAGATTTGACTTTATCAGAATATGTGGCATGAAGAACATTTACCTGATAGTTCTAACAAGCCCTGCGGAGCTCATTGGAAAGGACACGGAAAGGTTTTATTATATCCAGGACACAGCTGTCTCACAGGAGTCGGCTGTCTCGTAAACAGCCCGGCTCTCTTTATTACACTATGTCAGGCACAGATAAAGCGTTGTAATATTACTTCAACACCCCAAAGTGGGTCTCAACCCTACATAATGTATCTCGCTACTTTTTAATGCAGATAATTACCTAACTAGACACATCCTCAAGGACATTCATCTATTCCTGTTACTCTGTAGAAACTACAGGGACAGAGTCAGAGTAATCCCTGTTTAACATCACAGTATGTTGTGGGAATGCTATATTAAGTATCAGTGTTTGACATTTGAATGCACTTTTCAGTGGGATTAAGGACACTCAAATCATGTCACATCACATGACCTCTGACATTTACTTTTTTGTCCTGTAATCAGGCATTGTGACTTTCTTTTTTTATCTGTCTGACAGTGTGTGTTTTTTCTCTTTGTGCTCAAGGGTCCCCAGCGCTCTTCTGATGTGTACTGCTGTAGATCCTGCTGTTTTGAGAGCTCTCTCTCTGTGGGATTACACATACATACATCATACAGTAACTGTTAAAGAGATAAGGCATATTTGTGACCCAGTCTGTGAAAACCAGGCTGAAGTCTTATAATGTAATTCTGAGAAAATTAGCATGAAGGTTTCATATCAACCATTGATTTCACTATTATTTCAATTTTCGACATGGCATTACTCAGTCTATATTTAAGCTTTTGATGTTTTTTATTATGTTTTATTTATCTATTATGTTCCCTACATACCGTAGGATGATTTTATGCAGAAAACGTAAAATCACACCCAACACTATTTTTTAAAATAGTTTTCAAGCTTTTTATACCTTTCTTAGATAGTACAGTATAGATTGTTGGACAGGAAACTCAAAAGTGAGGAAGTCGGGTCACTGGAGGCTCAGCTGTGTCATGTCAGAGCATGTCAGCTCCGACCCTAGCACTGTATTCATGACAATGCTTTATACTACAGTCTTTTTCATTTTATTGTGTATTGTGGCGATACTGGAACACAATCTTATGGCAATTTGTTACAAATGTGCTAATTCATGTGACTTTGTACAAAATAATCCATTGGGTTTGTTGCAACCTCCATACAGTCTAATTTAAGGATGATCTGCTTTTGCCTATGGGCTTCATTATTATTTTTTGAATAATAATCAAACGTTTGTGTACAATTCATATCTTATTTACTCATAGACCACCACCCATCCAACTCAATTCAGCTGAATTGTATTTATGTAGTGCCTTTTACAATGGGCAATGGGCAAATGACTGAATATCTTATATCTGACACGAAATCCAATCATACTAAAACGTACCCATTTTTAAATTAGCCACTTCAGGTGCTCTGATGACAGACACTAGAGGTTGTGGCTGATACCCTCTTTGTTAGAGCGTGTGACTCCTATCTGACTGCCATTTCGAGTTCCTCTCAGAGCAGGTTACATATTTATTAATCGATTAGAGATTGATGTCCATGAAATAAAATTAATAATTGAAAGGACAAATAGTTGCAATGAAAACAAATCCTCTTCATTCAGAGCGATGTCACTTCTATCGATGCAGGAATTGCTTGTCTATATTCCAGCCATATATCAATCATTGACATTCTGTTTAATCCATTAGTCAGGAGGTTATGATATCACTCACCACAGAAGTAATGCCAGTTCTCGGTCTACCTGAGACTTGTTATTACTTCCATTACGGTGAAGATTGGATGAGGCATTTTTACAAGCTGCTCCCACAACAATCATATAAGTGCAGAGCCGCCTGCTGTGTCTTAGCACCTTAAGAATCACCCATATCATTCTCTTACCCCCAAAATGTCATATCAGCGTGCCCCCTGCGTGTGGCTGACATACTGAAACACGGAGCTTTAATCTTTGTGTGTGCATGTGTTTATGAGATAAGATAGACGGGAAGAGTATTAATCTGTTTCTGTGACGGGCAGGTAAACAGACCCGCTGCGAGATGAGCAAGATGCTTTTCATACGAAATCTTGATTTGAGGTTAATGTGGACGTGAGAAGCGTAGCAAGAGATCCGAATGCGTCAGCCCACGTTACATTTACGACCAAAAGTTACATCAGAAGAACTTTAGGGGAATAACTTTGTGGTCAGGAATCCAATTTCCAGTCCATTATTTTATTTTATTGCATATTTTCTGTGTTTACACTCAGTGTAAAATTTCAATGCTGCAACAATAGTACATTAATGTAACCCTAATGCATATATTTTTAAACATAGAAAACATGTAAAAGGGGGAGTCACTGGTCTAAGGCAGTAACACTTTACTGAGACTTGAACCAGAGAGCCACTGAATCCCTTCCTACAGGAATCAATAATCTGCTGGGCGACACTCCGCTGCTTTTCCTTTAATGCACTACATTTGTTACATCTACTGTTAGAACACTGGAGAACATCACACTTCTATTGGTTTGGCTGTGGTGCTTTCAGACTGCTGTTGAATACAGGTGTGTTTAAAGGCAGAAGAAAGCCTGCTGTGGTTTTGTTTTATCTTTGCAGTGTCTCTCTAGACAGAATACATAAAAAAGGTCGAGTGCTTTTCCACCATCCTGCCGAACCGTTTCCATTCGAGCCTGGTTCAACACGGCAGTATTAGAAACTGTTCTCGGGCCGGCTCAGAACCTTCGGCACGGTTGTCTAAACATGCTGAATCGTGCTCATGAATGTGCGCAGAGGCGTTTGCTATGTCTCTTGTGTTACCGAAGCAGCATGTGACACGTTTTTGTTTACGTTCTAAAACATTTCGTTATCAGCCTTGCGGTGGAAAAAGAAATCATTCACGTGCCGGCTGGCAAGGATCGGCACGGAGTGGAACGATTAAGCAACGAGAACGATTTGGCGCGATGATGGAAAAGCGCTCATAGACATTGTTTTGCTCATAATAAGGCAGTTGATTGTTTTCTTTTATGCTTTAGAGATGAGCAAATTGAAAAGACAGGGGAGCCAGAGCTTTTGACAGGATGAGAAGATGAAATGTAAAAGAAGGAGAGAGAATAGACTGAATAATTGTCATTGGCATTGTTTTTCATCATTGGCCACATGTTGTGGCAACTGATGGCCAAAGTAATTGCTTCTTTTCTTTTCTTCACTCTTCCTTCCATTCCTTTTCTTTTCAGTTCTTCCGCTTTTCCTTTTGTTTTCTTTCCCATCCTTCCTTCCTTCCTTCCGCCTTTCCTTTTATTTTATTTCCCGTCCTTCTTTCCTATCCTTTTGTTTTCTTTCCCGTTCTTCCTTCCTTTCCTTTCTTTTCTTCCTTCTATTTTCTTTCTTCTCTTTCTTTTCCGCCTTTCCTTTCCTTTCTTTGGATTATGTAGGAGTTTTATATCAGAATATTGGCAAGCCGTTGGAGAGGAAGGCAAAGCAAGTTATTACATTATGATATAAGATAACAGAGACAAACACAGAAAAAATACAAGACACATCTAGACCTGTGTTTACATTTTGTTATCCCAACCTCTGGGAAATCTCACCAAAATCTGTTTTGACTGTTAGACAGTTTTGCAATTATGTCTTCATTTCTTGCTGGCTGAAGCTTTCAAATGGCAACCCCTGGCAACTTTTAACTGTGGAGCCAATGTTGAGCAACAGCAGTGGGTAAGAGCTGGTAAATCATCTTGTTTTAAAAGAGCAGGTTAGGCATGTTTTTTTAATTTTGACTGTTTCTTTTGTGGCATTTTTGCCTTTATTTGTACAGTATTTAGTGTGAGTGAGAACAGGAAGCAAAATGGGAAAGAGAAGGGGATGGGATCCTGAAAGGACCATGAGACGGGAATCGAAACCGGGTCGCCCGATGCGCAACCGTGTCCGAGCACTGCCCATGAGGCTATCGGCTCCAACATTTTTATAACTTTTTATGACAATATATTCCCAGTTAGGGTACTCAAAAAAATGATTTCAAGGCTTTGAGACGCTCTTTGCTTTGACATTTATTCTTGTGCTTTGGTCTCTAGACATGTTGACATTTGTTAGTATTCCCAGTCATTCCTGATGAGTTGATGCTGGCACACTTGGCCTGGATTCTCGTCTCATTCATTATTCAGCAGACGCTGTAGCACACAGAGCCAGAATCTGGATTAACACTGAGCCCCAAAATATCTTGCAGCTGCATTTGCACGCTCGGAGCAAAGGCCAATCCACTGCTGACACGTCAAGCAGCCCAAGAATCAGTCACAGTGTGAACAGGTGTCAGTTCAGTTTTGAATACAAATGCATGTCTGTTTTGGCCTAATGCTGCGGTGGAGATTTAGGTTATCTGGATTGGTTATGTGGTAATGCATCATTTTTAGGGATTAAAGTATATAGACACGGTTGTCATTCTGAACCAATTAAGATAGCAGGTGTTTAATAAAAATCACAAAGGTTTTTTTATAATCCCTGTAATTATTCTTGATAATTATTCTTTACAACAGCTTTTCAGACTCCATTCTTTCGGAACAGACTGTATATAAAATAATGTTACCAATTCAAATGAAATTAGATGAACAGTTATTTTACACATAACATGTTAAATTCCCTTTTCCATCTGTAAAGCTTAAACACCCTTGTAAATGAGCCAGGATGGCAAAGACATCAGTCCATGGCTATTCTTTTTAAAAAAGGGCAAGACCTATCCATTAACCCTATTGATATACAGGGGCGGTCCTAAGGTAAGTGGATATCCAGGGCTTAGCCCAGAGACCTCTACATATGTGTTCGAATACAGTGGTGTAGCAAGTCAGGTCCGGGCCCATATGCAAAAACCTTTGAAGGGCTATCTCTGTCTGTTCGTGACAGCGTTGCTCATTACAAGACATCAGTTTTTTAAATGTTGATGCGTGTCAATCGCGTGAAATAGTAAAGGCAGACCCCAAGGGAACGCAAACTCCCAAGCTCATTCAGAGTCCATATAAATTAAACTTCTTTCCATTTCGACACAGCAACGTAAACAAAGTAATGTTGTATATTATACATTATAGAATAACAATAATAGTGTAAATGATTATATGTATTAAAATGATTAAATAGATAACAACTAATCAGGAAAATAAAGTTCTCTCTACTACCCTTAACCTCACCATACACTTTATTATACATAACACCTGTTGGCCATTTTCTAATATTTTCTTCATTTTGTTGAAAATAAATTCCTGTATGATCTAATATGTGATGTGAATGTAGTTCGGCAAAAGGTGGATTCGGTATTGCATATGTAGTATTGATACTACTTGTCAAGTGCCTTACTCACTACACTATAAAAGCTGCTGGGAAAGTGGCGTTGTTTTTACACAAAACTTTTTTTACAGAGAAGGACCCAATCACTAGGTAGACGTGCAAAAGACGCAAATTGTAAACTGCCCATAAGTGATTCGTACACGGCATGGTAATAAAACATCTGGGGCTTTACTAAAATCTTTCGGGGCTTCAGCCCCCTTAGCCCACCACTAGCGCCGCCCATGTTGATATATTACCGCTGCTTCTGTTTATAATAATAAACATGTATATTGTGCAAAATACTCACTTTTTTCGCTTCTCTTATAACATTTCATTTTCATCCCACTTTCACTTTAGGTTGAAAGGTGTCCAATAAGAGTCCAAGAATCCGACACCCTGCCACTCTTTATATTGTAGCCACAAACACTTTAGCAGCAAACTCAGTGACCCACATTCACAAACTGACACCGCCGAAGATATGAAAAGAGCCGCAACAGCAGATATTTTGGCCGCGGGATAGCAGATAGTGGACAACGATGTGTTTGGCAAGCTATTATGTTGCTTAGATGTGAAATTGAGGCTGCCATATGGGAGCAGTTCTCCTGGAGCACAAGAAATATCTCTGTCAGCTTTTCCTCCTCTTGCAGTGGGATTACGTTCAACTGCAGCAATATGTAATACACTTGTTATACGGTAAAGTGGGACACAGAATTTTTGATGTGCAGATACAACAGGAGCATGTAGCTCTTGTAACCATGATACACAGAGAGAGAGACAAAATATACGTTTACCTATTTTTTTTATCAATAATTAAAGTCCATACTTTGAAATAGCTTAGTAGGACAACAGGACAGGCATTCAGCAAAAGTGTGAACTGCTTACATTTATGCATTCAGCAGATGATTCCAAAATAAATTTAAAGCTGTACATTTTGTCAAAAGCATTGTTGTTATCACAGTGATTTTTAAACACCACAACATACTCGATTTAACCTCTATGGTTAAATAATAACTGAGATGAGGGCAGAAGTTTAAAAATGTTTCTTCTTCACACACATAACCCAAGTGGGAAGAATTAATTGAGTTCTCAGTTGCGTTTTATTGAACTGTCTATGATGTTTCCCTTAAAATTGCTTTGAAAATCAAACAGAATCAAATGAGACAAAGGGTATTGTGCTATAAAATGAATATGCATGTGTGTTTTCAAAATTTGAATGAGCAGAAAGGGACACTTTTATTGAATAATAACTTAAATTCAGGTCTGTTCTTCACACAAAACTATTGTGTGACTTCAGAATATAAGACTTGGAATATTCTATATGAGCGGTATGGAATACTTTTATGATGTGTTTATGTGCTTTTGAAGCTTAACACTCGTAATCACAAGCCTCTTATTGCTCATTCATTTCCTTTTTGTGCTCTGGAGATACAACTAATTTGAATAGAGGTTCAGAAAGACATTCTGTCAAATGATGATAGTAATTTTATTTTGAGGTAAAATACACTACGAATATTGCTCTTGTAAAGTGGTTTTATATATTTATACATAAACTATATTAATATTTTGTCTTTTTATTATTTATATATATATATATATATATATGTTATATTAAATTCTAGTATAAGCAATAAGTAATAAGTACTATTAAATATTTACCATATATTTAAAAAGTATGTAATATGAGTATAAGTCATAAATTTAATGTATTATTGTATCAACACAAAAGGTTTACAGGCCTATTGAAGTTAATTTATCTTGTGACAAACACTACCACTCTTCATTATTTAACAAAACTGCAATGACACCTATAGAACTTTTAACTTATAGTATATAGTGTTAAATATTTTTAATAATGTTTTTTTTTGTAATTCACAGTGGCAGAAAAAAAGTATATAATAAAACTAAACGGAAAGTATTATGAATGGATAAGTTTTGCCTTTAAAAGCACCTACATTTTTTATTAAATAGTTGTTTTTATTCAACTGTGACCTTTACTGGTTTTGTTGGACTTTATTGAGACACATTTTAAGACACACTAGCACAAAATGACCATCCTCCTCTCGCCAGACTCACACAAATAACTATTTTCCAGAACTGTTATTTCGTCTGGAGAGTTCAAGACAAAATGACCAAAATGCATATCCATACGAAAAACCCACTGCCAGCCCAAACCTTCAAATATTCACACATACATTCTGTTTGAAAAAATACCCCTGATGTTTCAGAACTGAACAAAGATCTATTCTTCAGGTGGATGGAGATGCTAATTTCCTGTAATTTGCTGTGAAATGAGTTTGCTGACCTCCTAGGAGAGAGCATTGCAGAGACAAAGAGGAGCAGAATCTGATGGAGAAACAGAAATATTCAACAGCTAGAGATCAATTCCATCTGAATATTTGTTTACAGGTAAACCCAATTGAAGGCTGTTTATTCAAATCCCTGCCTATTTGCATTCTGTTTCTCTTCTCCTTTGTGGAGATATGACATCCCCGCACCTGTGCCTTATTCATTTTTCTACTCTCACGCTTTCCCTATTTCATTCGGCGTTAATGTGATGATTTTAGATCAGGCTTCTGAAGTTATTTCGACAGTCGCGTACGCCTAAAATATTTCTCAGATGTGATTGGTGGATGCTGCCATGTTTGCCTTAGAAAAATAAGAGACCGATGTGACCGGTTCATCATACAGCGCTTTGAGAGCCAGCCATCAGTCGCTCCTTTCAGATTGATTGAGAGTGGCCACTTCAGAGGTGCCAAGCTGTAAAGATTTGGTCTTCTAGCCTGATTAACTACTTTTCCAGTATGATTTGCATAAATAGTGGCCACCGCAGAGTCTGGAGCCACGGTGATATCTTTTTTGAGAAATATGTCAATAGTCTGGACGCAAACGGAGTTTGCAAACGGAGACAGCGGCTTCATCACTCGGACCCATTTAGAGCCGCTAATGTTATCACATTCATTCAATGTTAATGCCTTCAACTATTCACCAGGCACATGCATATGAATCAACGTTATGAAAACAGACCACTCGATGCCCGCCATTTAAATTTAGATTTTCTTTTCCTTTTTTAATTTTGACACTCCTCCCACTCAATCCGCTGAGAAACAAATGCTTGCGGCTCGCCTGTAAATCCGTAAAGCCTGATCTCCTCTTGTGAGTTTCATAAGAACGTATGATATCCAATTCTTTTTGATATTACATTTGAAACACTCTCACCTCATTAAGTGTCAGCTCATCCCACCACCTTCCCACAATCCTTTGGGATTTTCCGTATCTCCCGCCCAGGGCGGATCTTGGTGGGTGCTTGACTTTTGTAGTATGATGAAAGGTTCTTCTCAGCTGGCTGTAGGATGCGCTTCAGTTACGGTGAACTAACCAAACAGGAAAGAAGTTGTTTACTTGCAAACTCCCCCTCAGGATCATTAATTATGGGCTTAGGTGATGAGCCATGAATCCTGCCTGCTGAGATGCTTGGCTGTGCTACACTGTTGCGTTGGCAGTGTTCACCGCTGGAACCATTGATCTTCCACAGTTAATCATGACTATAGGCATATGGGAGCTGGCAAGAGCAGGTATTACAGCCGTATGCTTACTCTTAGATACTCTTGGACTGAACAAACTCATTTAATGGAACTCCCAGTTTGTAGTAGTACTTAATATAGAAGTGATCTTAAATACGAAGTAAACTTCTTACACGTTTAGAATGCATGCTAAATGGAGATCTGACATTTTGTGCTTGGTGTGTAAAGCCTCAGAGGATATTAAATGAACTGTTTTTACACATACTGTCATGTATAATGATGTGAGGGCTGTTCAGTCAGGGGTTTTCAAACTTTTTCGTGCCAAGGACCCCCAAATATGATGTACCTTTGGCGAAGGACCCCCCTTTCTAAAATACATATCCACTTTTTTGTATAAAGAATCATTTAAACTGTTAGACAAATAGTAAGTGTGATATCATAAAGACAACATATTGTTTGTAGAAATTAAACTGCAATAATGTTCAGGAGAATTTTTTAACTTTCGCTGTCCTTTTTTTCTGGGGACCCCTCAGAACTTTCTGGAGCCCCCCCCAGGAGTCCAGTTTGAAAATACCTGTATTAGTTCACCCGAAAATGAAAATTCTCCCATAATTCACTCACCCTTCACCCATTCACCCACAAACAAATAATTTCACATTAAAATACATTCATTTATTCTTCTTATGTGGGACTACAAATGATGGGCCTCTAAAAAACACATCCATCCACTATTAACATATTTAAATGACCCCAGCACGTTATTAAATGTTTTCTCAAGTGAAACGATGAGTTTGCAAGAGACAGTGATACATTTTTTAAGCCTTTTTAGCTAAATTGAAATGTTAAAAAACAAATCGGAGTGATAACGTAAAATATAGCGGCATATGAGAAACTTCAAATCTTATAGGTTGTTGAATGTCTCATGACAAAATATACATCTGACAAGTATTATTGAGACAAACAGAGGTCAGTTCAGTCGAGTGACACCTTCCACAGATCTTAAAACTGAAGTTGCTTCAAACTGAAGTTTCATCATCCAATTTCAAATGATACTACTTAACTTTAAAGTTTTGAACGTTTTTAAGGAACTAATTGTCATAACAACTTGTGTCTTATCTCACCTAGAGCATCAAGCAAGCTAGAACTCACACACAAGTGTATGTTACACCTTTGGAATTGAAGTCTTCTATCTCTCAAATATCGCTTTAGTAATGTATCTTCACCTTAAGACACCAGAGAAAACCATTTTCTTTTGACTGCAGAACAGGGTACGAAATGTTCTCTTTCTGGGGAGACTCTCTAATGTCCGGCTCTGTCATTTTGTGTTTAGACGGCAAAGATTCTGTTTGATTTGGAGCTCAGTGTCTGTGTCAGCACTTTGAGTTTAGTATGACCTCAAGGTGATCCCTGAGAAACCATGTTTTTCTTTTATATCTAATAACATCTGCAGTTTTGTTTGACAGTTAGGTTTAGGGGATAAAAAATATCAATAGCCAGTTATGATAACAACACATCTATGAGATATTATTTCTAATATAGACGGTTTCAAAGCAACATCATAAACTAACGTTACTCCACATGCGCTCTTTGTGGCCCAAACTTAACATCCGGTACAGATCCTCAAAGAACGGAGTCCCTGCAGATTATTTCTGATAACAAGCAAAAGACATAACAAGGAAATTACATTGGCCAGCAACTTTAAATATGTCTTGCCAGTGTTATTGTGGGTAACCAGAAGAACAACCGTTACTTGGCTAAACATAAATGCGACAAAGTTACACAACCCATTTAACAAATTGTTAATTTAATAAAATAAACATACAATAAAATTCAACAAATTGTTTATTTAATATAATTATTATAAAAATAAAATAGTAATATAAATTAATGAATATAAATTCAATAAAGTATAAATAGATATATTATTAGCCAGCAGACCAATCAATAAATAGACTGGAAATTAACTTTGAGCCAGGCATGTGTGTCTGATAAAACCAAGGGCCACATAGTGAGTTAAAGAGTGTGTATACATAATGTGTGTCAATGTCTTGCCCTTTACTTATTTCCAAGGCTGACATTTGTGTTTTTATATTATGTATTTATTTTGTAAGTGGACCAGTCATTTCTGTGACAGACTTTAATGTGGAGCAGACGGCGTTACCATGGGAGACGTGTAACCATGGCCACTCTGAAATTTGCCAGTTCTTGCTGACTAACCCGTACTGTATATCATAGAGTCATGACACCTCTGATCTATGTCTTTGAATCAGCTCTCTGCATATAAACTCCTCTCCTCTTCCAGCTCCTCTTTCCACAGGTAGAACATTACAAGTTATGGGTTTAATTTCTAGGGAAACACTGCAATGCAATGTAGCTAAAAGCGTCTTCCAAATGCATTTCCATCTAATGGGATGCGTGTTTAACATTATCATTACAAACTATCAATACTAACTTCAATATATTTCATTCATTTAACAAACAACACAACCATTTGCATCCTTTGTGAAGTTCTCTCTTCTAACTTAATAAACAATAATTACATATCCAAGGACAGTTCACACAGAGACACTGTGTAATTATTAGGGTTGATGATTTTAAATTAGGATTCATTAAGCAACAGGACTCATGATTATTTATGCTTGTGTTATTGCAGTAAACAGCCTATGGCGTGACTTAAACAACAAGGGCATTACGAAGGTGGTGTTAAAAGGGCCTGAAAATACTTCACTGTAATTGGCAGCTGATTGCATAATCAAATTCTACAAAATATTCAAGAAACAAACACAAGACAGAAGATGCGAATGTATTGAATGGATGTATATTTCCATCGGAGTGAATGAATCTGCTTTGCTGTAAATTAGTATTATTCTGATTCATGTAAAAGCTAAATTTCCTCACGCTTACAGTACCTATATTGTGTTTGTATAAGGCAGCTCTTCCCTTCATGCTTTGAGTGAGTCACAGAGTCAACTTGAATATCACAGAAACTCTCTCTGTGTACTGTAATTCACAAATTATACTGTACCTGGGAATGGATAACCATGCTTGAGAAGAATTATGAGGTAATTTAATTCTGGTCTGTTTTATTACGTCTAGAATTTAATTCCACAGGTTATAATAAAATTTATGTATTGGAATTATGACCCTACCTTGCTCTTAAATATTAACAGCATAGAACATTAAGTATTATAATCAGGGCCGTCATTTATTTCGTTGACACAGGCGACTGCCTCAGTCTAAAGCGTAATATATGGTTGTGCGTAGGACCTACGGCGTACCTACGCTGTTGGCTGTGCGTAGCTCTGCGTAGACTGTCGTGTACCTCTCCCAAAATGTAGGCAACGCGTCAACTCAACGCAGACCCAACGTGGACCGCAAGCGCTGTGATTGGTCTAACCCCTCCCTCATGTAAAAAAACTCAGCGATGGCGTCATATTTACTCAAACACATTTCCAAATGAATTATCTATGTAAATTATTTTTTCTTCTATATTTTACATCTCAAGCTGTAACAAAAGTGATTGTTTACTTGCCGCAATCACTGCTGATTATTCTCAAACGAGCTGCTTCTTCTTCTGCTCTTGTCTTGCATACACAAGCAACATGAGCGCAGACACTGACGTCTAGTGGTCACTGCCTGTTAACGTGGACAATGTATACAAGTATAGGCTAAAGGAAAACCACCGTGATGCCTACGGTGTAGGTCCAACCAGGACCATAACTTGCCCTTTAGACACCATATCTTGCAGGGCACCAATTTACCAAGCCATTGTCAGAATTCAAGTCCGGGTACACAGGGATTACATACCGGTGCTTCCTCAGAATACTGGTGACTCATACTAATAAGCCTAAATTGCCTTTTAAATTTCACTGGTTTATCTTCCTGTAAAATAGTGTGCAACATGCTGCAGGCGCAGTCATGGTGTAGACAGCTCAGTTGATTTTATTGGGGGCATCCTCTATCTGTGTTCTAGGAACAAATTGGGTAAAACTGGCACAGAGTTTCATAAACATATTTGCATTCCTTGAACCCACTTAAACACATTTGCATTATTGAGCCCACTTAAATGTGTAAATGTTGTCCATAAAGCATGTCTTTAAAACCTTCCAGCAACTTCCTATAAATAGATTTCTGGTATGTTTGTTTTCATAAATCTGCTAGAATTTATCATGCTTCAGGTTGCAATTCCGTTAAAGGAGTACAGGTTTAATATAACCAGTGTCTATATGGATCATTGTATAGCCAGTGTTGGGTAAGTTACTCTGAAAAAGTAATCAATTACTAGTGACTGATTACAAATTCAATAGTGTAGTTAGATTACTGTACAAATTACTCTCTCCAAAAAGTATCAAGTTACTAATTACTAATTACTTTCTATATCCTTAATCAACCTTTTTAACCTGATTAGTTAAGGGATTCAAGGACGGACATGAAACGGCTTATTTAATTAATTCAAAATATTATTATTATTAAACTGCAAAAAGTAGTATTAAGTGACTTAAGTTTTACAAATGTGAGAATTATACATTAAAACACGGATTTAAAAGTTAGACTTTGAATTTTGATGTCAATTCCACCATTGCACACACATGTTACACAATGTATTTAGTGTAATTACATCAAAAGTAACTGTAATTAAATTACAGCAAAAACAAGAGTAATCCCTGACCAAGGGAATCCAAGGGAAATGTACTTAAATGACAGTAACTAATTACTTGGTAACTAGTTACACACAACACTGTGTATAGCATAATAGTTATACAATGGTTATGCAACAATTACTCCAGATGATATGCGCATGCTAAAATGCTTTCTCAAGCACTATTATTTTTTCCATTGGATTTGTCTCTGCATATGGGCTATTTTGGGTAAAAGTCCATTCTTTTGAAAGTAGTGTAACAAATGTTTTATTTTAACTTTTTGTGCATTCGTGCTAATGTATTTACTCATCTGCTACTGATCCCCCTGTCTGCTAAATGACTAAATGTAAATGTCAAGTCTGCATATATTAAATATGGTGTATCTCGTATGCTGGAAATAGCATAATTGTAATGCAGTTCTGTATTATTGTAACTACTGAAATAGTATTTTTGTTTGTTAATATGGAGCATAATTATATCAGGTACATTAAAAAGTGCATTTTGAGGTATTATGTGGGTATGAAAAAAGTACCTGGTTGGCTCAGGACTGCTTGCAGCTAATGTATTCTTTTTGATGAAATGCAAATGCAAAGATTGGATAGATTGGTTTGCAGAGGTCTTACAACTTGCTGACTATTTTCAATCAAAGATTTCCAGATGCCTGAAATGATAAATGTTTGAGCCATTACAAATAAAGCCTCTGATGTTTGAATTCTCTGCAGAGAGACCTATGAAGAGGCAGTTATTCTTAGCTCTATTACAATTGACTTTTTGGATGAAAGCTCTCCATTTTTGCATCTCAATGCATTTTTAAACATGTTCTGCCATTTGTTGCTTCAAATGAAGTTGGGGAATTCGAAGGATCTTCTTCTTAAATCATTTTATATGATGTTTTGTGCGGATAACAGTTGTGACCACGTGTAAAATGTAGCATTGTATAGGAATGTTTAAAGATGGTCTTTTTCTTATAGCCTAAGTATTATTGTGGATTTTTAATTCAGTTTAGGGTGAGCCATAATACCACAGAAACTTACAATTTTCAGATTGACACAAGAAGAAAGATTAACTGTAGAGATGAAAAAGCGTGAAAATTTGTCTGTTGAATGATCAGTAGGTTTTGTGTAGTTTAATGACAGACAGATGGATAGACAGATGGAATGTTTGCTATAAATGTTGGTGCTCAATTAGAATTCTTTGGGATTTCAAGATATTTGATCACCATTTGATCAACACACGGCTAAACATCTGATCTGTTTGAAAAGATACATCAACCCGAATCAGAACAGGCTGAAAGTGTGTTTGCAGAATATTGCTTGAAAGCATTACAGTACATTTGGAAAACTCTCTTTGGATTTTATAAAAGCCCTAACCTCTGTTTGTTGGCTTGTTCAGTCAACATAATAAAGCATATACAGTCATTTCTCTAATGTATTACAGTGTACATGTGCGCGGGTCTCACAGGGTTAGTGGACGTACAGCGTGCTTGAAGGCAAAGTTTTCAGACAGTGTTGTCTTTTATTCTCTATTAATGATGACAGGCATTAACCCTGGTACATTATTACAGAAACCCCATGTCTCTATGTATCAGTAACCTTTAAAATAGACAAAGGCTGAGGATAAGAGAGATGAAGTGAACCCCTTTTGTAATGAAATCTAATTTATTTTCTTTGGAAATGAATCTGTCCCTCGTTCTTATGTCTAGTGCCCGTGTTTGTACTGTATACGTTTCTGCGTAGGTCGAGTTGTTAGAGCAGCACTTAAAGATGAGGGCTCTCTGAGCCTTTTGGGAATGCAGACAGACAATTTCAAACCCTTTTCCTCCCAATATCTAACCATCAAATAATAACCTTGGTCTGGCTCTATGAAGCTATGTGCGTCTGTGTTTGTGGCACTGTGTACTTTTTTAAATCTATGCATGTAAACATCATTTTACAGTCTCAGCGTGAGCTTCTTAACTTCACAAATGCGGTTTTTAAGACTCATAAGTACACACACTTACACAAGCACAGATACCTTTACAGACCTTTAGGTAATAGTCCATTGTGTGTGTTTCTATGAGTAAAACAGCTTATGCTGAATTATGTTTTTTAAATACAGCACGATTTCTGTGAGGGTTGGGTTTAGGTGTAGGATGAGGGTAAGAGCGGGGGTTTTCAGACTTCATGATGCCTAGGACCCCCAAATAAGATAAACTTTTTGTGATGGAGCCCCTTTCTTAATTGCACATTGATCTATCATTTGTTTTGTACAAAGAAACATTCAAAACATTCATTTTATAGAAATAACATTTTATATAGATTAATAGTAATCTTTATATTATAGGAACAACATATCTTGTTATATAGCTGGCTATACTTGTTGGATAACCTTGAAGAGACATTCAAATGTATTTGTACTGTAGCAGCACAAAAAGCAGGCAAACACTAACACTAATAAAGTTCAGTAGACTTCCAAAATTTTTGCTTTATCTTTTTTTCTGAAATTTTCTGGGGACCCCTTGCAACCTTCTGGAGGCCCCCGGACGCCAGTTTGAAAACCCCTAGGTTTACAATACAATATTGGGGATACAATATTAGTGGGGATACAATATACACTATAAGATTTATTGTTTAAAGTAAGTCCCTTTAAAATATGGGAACCCAACATCTCTACATGTGTGTGCATGCGAATGTGAGTGTGTTGTTTACGTGACTGCATTCATTTACAGTAAATCACATTCACTCTTTTTGTCAAATTCAAGTCATTTGTACGTATGTTTTGCCTGTTTCTATGACAATGGTCTTGGACTTTCTTCTGATACATTGTGGAGGAAAGTTATGATTAAAACAGTGTTTTGAGATCAGAACATGGTATTCAGTGAAAAGATGAGGAACGGATGTGTTGGAGGGTAGAGGATGTGACAAAATAATCAGGACAAAGAAATCAAAGTCAAACTCTCTCTGTTTGATTTAAAGGATCAAGTCTGCAGCTGCCTTTAAACCCTGAAGAAAGCTTGGTTCTCTCTCTACATCCCTATAGCTATCATTAAAACTAACAGGCTACCTCTGGAAAAGCCCTTGTTTTGCAAAACGTAAGTTGAGTGCTAAAAGAAATAACAGCACTTACAGACGGTAAAATAGATTTATAAAGCTAGCCTTTGGAAATATCATAAATTGGTTAAGTAATGACCTCACGGGCCGAAGACTAACTCTCCTTCACAGTTACACATTTTATTTCTTCTCATTTAAAAACTGTATCAGTTTATATCTTATATTACTGAGAGAACCTGAGCTATTCTTGACATACTAATCTTTCTATTTTCTGAATATTTTAACCGGGGAAAAATATCTCACAGGAACTGATGTCATTCATGATTGCAATTATCAGGTTTCATTGAAAGTAATATGGTGCAGGATTATACATTTTATTTGGTCAGGATAATACCGACTCCTATGGCAAGCAGAGAAAGCATTGTGTTTGGTAATTTGGTGAAATTTTCAGTCTTAATTGGTAAAATTCAAAGAAATAAATGCTGATGTGCTTATTTAAAGAGGATTGAACACATGGCATTTCACACTAATAGTCTCTGAATGCCACCCAATCTGGAGAGACTTTTCGCCTGCTGCTACCAAAGAACTTCTCATTTTTATGCACAAAATAGATGTACACCATCAGCCAAACCAAGAATAATTGAATTGAAAGAATGAACTGTCAAAGTGTCCTATCACAGAATTTCATTGAACCCGGCCCTTCTAATGCACAGCCATCTAGGATAATGACTTTTGACGACAGCATTCAAACCCATTCTCATTTTGCTTCCCCATTCACAGTAATATGAAAGAAATTCTGTTCCTGTGCCCAAATGGTTAAACTAGCATATGACGATTTTCTTAGTAATATGGCATTTAACATTTTGCTCGTGTCAAATGTAGCCGAGGCCTGTTAGGCGGAATCACAAAATCCTGCTCAGCTGCACAGCAGTATTCACCTTTCATCGTCCTGCGGTTTCAAACGCAGGACACGCGGCCCCAGTGGTTATCAGAATCAAATGGTAAACACCAGGGAGTCTCTTCTGCATGAAAAGTTGGCTGAATACGGGACTTGTGTTTTGTAGCGGCAAAGCTGGAATAAATAAGAATGCAAGGCTCTTTCCTGTCCTCTCTCAGAGGAAGAAGAGCCGTTCTGACATTGAATTCAGTGATAGTGTGTATGTGTATGAGCAGTTCAACTTATCCACACCTCACAGGGCAGAGAGGATTCTGGGACTGGGTCACTGAGGACAAACCTGGTTTGAACTTTTAACACGTTTCTGTAAAGCAAGTGAGCTGCAATGCCTCAGTACAAAATATCTCTCATTATAATCAATCAGACTGTCTACCATTAAAGCGTGCAATACTGTTAAGAGCGGTACTTAAGCCATTCAGAGTGCTCCAGCTACTGCTCCCATTGTAACAAATAAATTGTGTACCATTTGTAACATGCATAAAAAATGCATAAAAAATGATTTGAAGAGTGAACGAGAAGGATTTTTCCCCAAAAGGCGGAAAATGTAGGAAAAGATGGTAAAACCAGGGGTGGACATTCAGTGGGGGGACCCTAGTCTGGGATATATTTTAAACCATAGATGCAGGAAATCCTATTATTTTATGGAAGAAATTTGCATAGGGTTTGGAGGCTATAAAAAAAGTCTGTTCCTCCATAAAATTCACCTTCTTGAGTTAGTCCGTATTAAGTCCCCCCAGCCCCCCCTTTTTAATTTCTAACATTCATGCAGCATTTACAGGAATAGTCAGTGAAATTTAGCAGCATCTAGCAGTGATGTTGTGAATTGCAACCACCCCTTCCTTTTGAAGCCCAACGGTGACTTACACAGAACTAAAATCTCGCCACGCTTTGCAGAAAGAGAAACCGTATTTACAAATCTCACTCTGTTGAGCAGTTTGTCTGTGTAGGGCGACTGTAGAAACAACATGGTGAATTCCATGTAATGGGACCTGCTGTGTATGTAGATAAATAAGCTCATTCTAAGATAATAAATACATAAGGTTTCATTAAGTAAGGTCTTTACACACCTACAGTATAAAGAGATAGTTTTATATTGTAGATTACATTTCTATCAATAGACCCTAAATCTTACACATGGGTCACAGTTATAGTCCTATTTATTATATACTCTTATATCAAAAGGCAACCAAATAAAAAAAATATGAACTTTAACCCACTATTTCTAAAAAAACAAGTCACACCAGTCTCAAGGTTTCACATTACTTACATTGAAACTATGACAATACATTAACCAGAATGTTTTGTTTAGCTTTTTAGGTGTTGCTGCTGTTCAGCTACACGTTCTTGCGTTCAGAAGATTAGTCATGAAGTCCTCTGTTAACACAGCAGCTGTAATATAGGTCACAGGCATGCATGTGCACTTTTAATTGTACCGATCTCAGCCCTAGCCAAAAACACTCATTTTCTTGTCATTTTAAGTGTGCTGTGACCTAAAGTGGTGATTTACAGAGTTACGTTAAGTACTGGAACCTGAAATGCCACTTGCCCGGCAAAATGTCAGTCTTTCGTTATAAAGAACCCACATGGCATCACGGTGCTCGATGAAGAGTAATATCTACTATGATGTGATAGGCCAATCCTAAGGGCTGTTTTTGAGTCCCACTGCATTTCTCAACATCATTGGCTTTCTATCCACTCCTCTCTCCTCTGTGAGGACAACTGATGTTGGCATCAGTATGCAAAGGCATTCAAGACTTTCGATGATGGTTAATTGGCTGAATTATTTGTGTTTGCTTGATATAACAGGCCAAAGAGCAAAAGACAAAGAGCAATAACTGTCATGAATAATGGATGGGGAAGGATGTGTTGGAAAAGAGAAGTGCAGAGGGAGGAGGAAAAAGAGAGGCAGAACAGGTGGCTTTGTCTCCCTTGTGTTTCCCTTGTTTCTTGACTTAAGGGATAGTTATTATGATCTCTGATAACCAAACACTACTCCAGCGGCTATTCATCTTCTCTAAGGAAGACCTCGCCCCATTTTTGGCTTATTCCTTTGGGCAGAGGTCATTAAAAGCACTCAGAATAGTGACATCATTAAGTCCGATTCCAGCCATTCTCTGTAGTTCTTGAAAAGCAAATTCTGTTAAACACAATATCTCGCTTGGCACCGAACTTTGAGCTTTATCATTTTGCAGGTATTGTTTATGCTCTAAAAGCAACATTACAAACTAACTAAAGGTTGAAAAATCATGGGGAAAAGGACCTTAAACATGAGTTAGCCTGTCGAGAGCTTTCTCTCTGGAGTGATGTGGAAATGTCTCTAGGATCCACTGCTGTAGGTTCAGACCTGCTGGATCTCATGTCAACAGTCATGATTGAAATTCAGAAGAACAGTAAATGTCAGGCTGTGTTTGCTCTCCACCCATATTCTAGCATTCACATAGAGAAACACTTAGAGAGTGATCGGCTGAAGGTCTTAGCTTGGCTTCCATAAACGATCAAGGTGAATAATATCTATTGTCCTAAAATTTATAAAGGGATAATATTCAGTTTGTGTATGTGTGTTAGTCAGTTTATTACTTTACCCTGAGAAGGTCAGGAGCTCTTCTGTGGTACACAAAAGTACACAATGGAAGTCAATGTCTTGTTTGGTTATCAACATTCTTCAAAATATCTTTTAGGTTCTGCATTAGAAACAAAGTCATACAGGTTCGGAATGACATGAGTATATGATGTTTTACACATGATGTTCTTTGTAGCTTATATTTCACACATTTTAAGTATGATTGAAGCACCACTTGTATTAAATGTAGTAAATTCTAAAGGTCACTCACCATAACTGATTTAATAAGAGAGTTCATCTCCTATGACCCCCCTGCACCTCTGGGGTCACAAAGGATGTCATGACCCCCAAGTTTGTAAACCTCTAGATTAACATCTGGATTTTTCCTGGCTATATTTGTTAGAATTTATTTAAATAATAATTAGATTAAGAAGTATAATGTCATTTCACATTTCATGACCTCAGCAGTACAGCGTAATGTTTAATGTAATTATTTCTTCTCAAACGTTCAGAGTCGGGCAGTCGTGTCCCAAGCCGTCCTGATTTGCACTGATCTGCACCTAACGGAGCAGAGGATGAGCATGAGAGATCATGACATGTGAGTGTATCAGTGTCTATACTAATGAAGAGGTGCTGTGACCACATATCACCTCTTGAACTATTGAGCTCTTTCACCTCAACTGTGACATCAACACTGTTTGAACACATATGCTGGTGCACTTTATTACATGATGAGGGAGAACTTAACACAGAGGAAAACATGTTACATTTTTGTTTAATATGTTACAATTATGAATTTGGATTGATCATTGGGGTATTGCTGTTTCTGAGCATACGGTCATTAATATACATTGCAAGACTTCTTTAGTCAAACAGCTTAAGCAGTTTATAAATTTCTAGAAATTCATGCAGTTAAAGCAATAATTCATGTTCATTTATTTTTTATTTGGTAACTGTTATAAGCAGGATAATGTACAGCCATCTGGTCATTTTTACAAAATAAACCTCTGCAGGGTGATAGCGTCCTCCTCATGCTGACATCCTGATCACCCTGCCGGGGTTTATTTTGTGATAATAATCGACTGACTGTAAATGATCTCTTATTTAACCGGGGAGCGAGGGCCAGATATGAAAAATGAATTATATATTCAGCACGTTTGTTCACTGCTGAAATTACTGTGATGACAGATTGACAATTACATGAGGGACGGCTCGGGGTGAGACGGGTGAAGAGCAGAGAGACAGAGAGAAACACAGATCAATATGCACACTCAATTCAGACACTTCTGCTGATAGTTTGATAAATGTCATACTCTCGAATCCTCATGGAGCAACTGGCACAGAGCTCTGCAAGCGTGCAAGTGCTACATTTTCCAAGCTGATTTATAGTACAGTTTAGTCAGATGCTCTGCAGTGGAAATATAAAAATTGAATGAAAACAGCAGGGTCTTAAGGCTCCGCCTCTGACAGATCCAGGAATCACTCTGATTGGCTGTGGAGCAGACAGGAAGTACCTATAAGTAGATTTGACCGGCTTAAATTTTGAATGACCTGTGGGAGGATGGGTCTGATGGGGAGTTCCATGACGATGAAAACAAGTGTGTTTATGCTTCAGTAGGCCAGTGAGAGGTGAAGTCTCCGGTTGATGGATTGATCAATTGGACAGATTACTCTAAAAGACTGGTATTGAAGTCAGAGACTGAGAGAAATTTGATTGGTTCAGGACTTAAGTGTATGATTGGTTGGACTGAGTAGAGGTTTGATTTGAGTGAATGAGTCTGTAAGGACTGCATCCCTCTGGATTTCCAGATACGCTCGTCCTTCCGAGCTCTTTCAGCCGAGAATATCGATCAGCAGCAGTGCCAGAACAAGTCAGCGGGATGCAACTCCCTGAGGATCCATTAGAAATACTTTTAGAGTTCAACCAGAATACAAAATTCAACTTTTGCTACAGATGTGCCATCACAGGGGGATTTAAACCAGCTGCGAATACTTACTGCATATTTCTAGAATGTATACATGTATGTTGCAATTCTTTGAAACAATAGCAGCATTCATTTTGCAAGAAAAAACAAGCATATAACAAAGTAACATGTTTAAAGGGATAGTCTTCCAATAAATTAAAATTATGTCATTTACTCAAACTTGTGTAAATTTTGTTTTTCTCCTAAACACTAGGAATTATATTTTGAAGAATACTTGTGACCTAGCAGTTCTATGGCACCACTGACTACCTTAGTACAGAAAAAAACTACTTTGGTAGTCAGTAGTCCTCCAGAACTGTTTAGTTTTCCAAATTCTTCCAAATATCTTCTTTTGTGTTCAACAAAACCAAGAATTTTATACGGATTTGGAAAAACTTGAGGGTGAGTAGGAGGCCATCCACACAGAGACGTTTATCTGCGTTTCGTCCAGACAGATCCGGCATTTTGGGAGCGCGAAACCAATTTTTTTTGAAGCCGGGTCCCAGAGTGGATACATCCGAAAATACCAACCACTGCATGCTCCGACTCTCCTTCTCCATTTTAAGTGTATCGCTATGGCAGAATTACGCCACATACTGATTTGCCGTGTATCCCACATAATTTCGAGTTGGATTCAGTGGTTTCGTGTGTACGCAGATAAATCTTGAGACATCGTCATGAAAAGGAAAAAATTGTATAGGGATAGCTCTGGCTTCTTGTGGATGTGGCCTAAATGATGACAGACATGTCATATTTGGGTGGACTAACCCTTAAATATCTCTTCAAGACAATAATAAATATATCTAGCATAGTATCTACCTCGGAAACTATACAGAAGCGAGCAAGGGGCAATAACAGTGATGACAGGTTATTACTTCTATCTGTATTTGTAAGGGCCTACAGGGTGGAAAATCTATTTCGTCATTAACTCCGGGCTATGTAGCGCCTCAGACAGTATATATCCAGTAAGTCTCTCTTTGTAACAAATGTTTTAATCTATTAATCTGTTTCGCTCCAGGCCAGTGTACATTTTTGACACTGGGCTTAATTAACACTCACGCTTTTTCACTCTTTCCCCTGGAGGACCAGCACAATCATTCTCACCTTCCATCACACACACATACACACACACACGCAGGCACGCACACACCCACCGGTTTCCATATTTTATGGGGACATTTCATACACTTTTATTGATTTTATATCAGGGCTAGGATATATTCTATCCCCTAACTCTATCCCAACATCTAAACCTAATAATTGCACAAACCTTTCTGCATTTTAAAATTTTCAATAAATATAATTCTGTATGATTTATAAGTTGTTTCCCTCATGGGGACCTAAACACTTTCCTCAGAAGTTCAAAATCTACTGGTATTATTATTTTTGGGTGGACATTTTGTCCCCACACAGTGATGAATGAATACCAGTACACACACACACACTCACACACACACACACAGAAGTCCTGCTGACACACATTCGTCTTTATATCACTCATTTTTTACAGCGGACGACTCGAAGCTGCTGGGATACATCCCATCCCCATCATCACCACATTTTGTCAGAGGTCGCTTGAATACATCAGCATTTCTTATTATATAACCCCATACACCTCATACGTCCTCAGATGAGTTTAATGCTTCACCTCTGACCTGATCTGTTTTTCTGCTCTCTGCTCCCTCTCTCTCTCTCTCTCTCTCTCTCTCTCGATCATGTCCTACTCTGTTTACTCAATTTATCTCAGTGCCTCACTTATATTTGATGTCCTGCCTGACTTCTCACCCTGCAGTACAAACAGAAGTGGCAGCTTCCATTCATTTTCCCTTGTCAGAGCCACTGTGCCATTACTGTTCGATGTGAGCAATATTATCACAAGATAATCACATTCAGCTGCCAGGCTGCATGTGTAGACTGTAAAATGCATATTGTCCTTTCTTTCCAATTCATAATGATGGATAAATCAACTGTAAATGAGATTAAAAGTTTCACAAATTTCAGCTTCATAAGAAAATGTCATTAGAGTTGCTACGTTTGATCAATTCGTGTGAATCAAACACTCGGTTTTAATGAATTGATACATGGTTTGAGTTGTTTGCATCATCACTCAAACATTAATTATTCTTGTCTTCATTTTAGCAAAAAATTATGGTAAGAGGAGTTAATTTGGAAAAACATTTAGCAAATCTATTTAGCTGCAACGACGTTTCCTCCATTTGAAGAAAATAATCACCCTTTAAAGGGATACTTCAGGCTTAAATCAAAATTTCCCCATGTTTTACTTTCCCTCAAGGCATCCTAAAGGGCTATGCATAGTCCAGGTGAATTGCGCTTTCGTTTTGCGTTATGGGGTAAAACGAAGCTCGAAAACGTTGAGAGATGGTAAAGTGTTTTCGAATGGATCCAACATCCCCTTTGTTTCCTCAAATGTTATCGTATTTTTTTCGAATATAGACCTTATCTGACCTCACCTCAGCTAAATAAAATGACGGATTATTTCCCACAGACCGGGTAGCGCTAAATGACACCAGCCTGTTACGTAATGGCCATGGACCAATGGTGGCTCGAGGGTGTTTACTGGCCGACACAAACTTTCCCGGAGAGTTCTGTTTGGTGTGCTGCGCCGAACTAGTGAAACAAATTGTCGTTTGGACCAGATTTTGTTCAAAATCAGGTCACGGATGGTCGTTTTTCGATTTTGAATATAACATGCTGAGTGAATGTGACTTTCTTCTTGAAGAATAATGCAGTGGGAGTTATAATACCGGGTATACTTTTACTTCCAAGCGATAGAATCGATGCATTTGTTTATAAGAAATATCCATATTGACAACGCTATTAACGAGAATGTCAGACATGCGCTGCAGGTGAACGAGAGGCTTGTTTTTTCACTAAATGATGGCAATAAAAGCTCCCGCCTAGGGAAGGCGGTGTTTCTATTGGCTGAAACAGAAAATAGTGTGTTAGTCACAGGAACTTATGCCTGAATCATTTGCCCGAAAAACAAGCCTCTCGTTTACCTGCAGCGGATGTTAGACATTATCGTTAATAGCATTGTCAATATGGATATTTCTCTTAAACAAACGCATCGATTTGCTTCAGAAGATATTTGTTAAAGCGGGGGTAACACACCCAGTTTCTGATCTAATATTAATCTTGAGTACCTATAGAGTAGTATTGCATACTTCTTATCTTCGAAGAGTATTCAGTTTGATCACATTCATAAAAGATAGATACAGCTTTACGATTGTTTCCGAAAAAAATATGGTGCGTGTAGGGGGGAAGGGTAGGCTGAACTAAAGCACATGCGCACCCATTGGCAACAAAACACAGACATCAGTTTCACTCACTGCATACGGTTCATGTCCGTTATCTTTTAGCGCTGGGACGGCTCCATATCAGTTTCAAACGAATCTCCAAATCCAGCTTTATATCCACCATTTCTATAACATTCATCGACCAAATGCAGTGAACAAACAAACACCTGAACTTTGCGAAGATATGCTCTCTCTTCTGTACACAAGTGAAAGTGACGTCTGCGCATGATCGATGGATGTACTTCTACAGCTTGGAAGTTCAAGTATACGTGGTATTATAATTCCGACTGCATTATTCTTCAAGAAGTTTCTTGAAGTGTCCCTTTAATGCAACTTAAATGCAAATACATAAATACTGAGAGATACATTTATATAAGTTTATATCAGTCAGGACAATTAAGCATTCTCTCTCTCTTTCATATCATTCCACCTCCACTACTCTTTCTCCTCCCCTCATATTGTGAATTTCTTCTTGAATCCTTCCAAACAGATAGCATCAGTGAGAGATTACATGAAGATGAGACAGTAATTGCTGTAATATGGAGTGCGCTTTGCATCCAAACATCCTTAAACTTCCACCGAAACTCTCTCTGTATTGCCGTCTATCCATTATTCAGTGCTTTGGGGCTTTGAGGCTGTGTGCTAACACTGGGTCCTGTTCTTTCCCAGTCTGGGGTGCAGAAGTCTTTCGTTTACATTGCACTGATCAAACACACAGCTCCACACGTTATGATTTTGCCATAAAAAAAAACACTTGAACAACTTGTTAGACATTCAGGTGAAGACTTGCTTGCACAGATCCTATGTTTGGGGAGGACGAACAATATAATGTCCTGTATTAATGCATTTACATCACTGATCGAGCAGTTGTCTGCTTTTAGTAATGGACTGATAGCGAACATTTCTTACAGTGTAGAAGAGAAGCTATTGTGTTTTTTTTTCAGGCTGTGGAATCATTCTGTTATGATTCACAAGCTCCTCTTTCAGCTAGGCTAGTTGCCAAATAAGAAACCTCATCATCATGGGCCGACCATTGGAACTAACCAGCCAGTGTTGTCTGAAGATACGTTCATTAATGCTTTTCTACAGAGCTGAGTAATATAATCTGTTTTGAGGTAAGTCGATCTTTGAGAACGACGGTAGGCTCTTGGCATGTGCTATTTATTCATCACACATTTTGTCAACTAGCCTATTTACTCTTGCCAGGATCTTGCAATAGCAAGAATGAATGCATTTTCAACCAATCCCTGCACTATTTGCAATAGCTTGTCATATGCAGTTTTGGAAACAGAAGTTTGAAGGATAAATGAACACAACATCAGCTAATAATGATTTGTTGAGCATCATGTTGAGCATGCATAATTTTAACACCGCCTTACCACCCTGCTGAAAAATAAAATATAGAACCCTGCCCAGGATAATTAGAAAATGTAATGGATTTTATGGCTGTAATGGGAATTGCATTGGTTTTAATTGAAACTATAATGGTGTCTACTGGTATGTGATGGATTTTATTGGTGGGATGTTATCTGCCAGATTAACCCTATAGGAATAATGCCCAAAATAAAAAGGAATTTTGTAATGGTTTTAAAGGAAAAAGCTAATGGTACACAATGGCATTTTAATGAAACCATTAGCATTTCTGTGATTCTGTGAGTTTCTGTAATCATTACTTATTTGATTTGAATTCAACAAATGTTTCTCAAAAATTGCATGCAATTCTATATTTTGCAGTATTGCCTTTTTGTGCTGGGGACAGAAACTTAAATAAATTGGTTCTTATGGTCTCAAGTTCAATTTACAATAAGTTTCTGTATCTGTGTCGTGTCTCACAGCCTGATCTCAATAGAAGTAGAAACCCAACCTCATGTATATTTAACGTCAAACATAGATGAAAAGAAACTGTGAAAGTTCAGAATCCGATATTGGATGACAAAGTTTTTCAAGAATAAGTATAAAAAGCAGCCCTGCAAATAATTACAACTCTTATACTGTAAGTGAAGTTAAAACTAAATAAAATGTATGAAACTCAGTAAATTAAACAAAATGATGACTTTCATTTGATTGGGTTTCTGAGTTACTAAAAATACATAGAATGTAGCTAGTGAGTTGTGTGGTTATCAGAGGTGTTATTGATTCTTTTTAAAGCTTAAAAGAATCTGTGTAATTACATTGGCATGTGTCATTCGGGTTCAGAGAATTGCATTTCAATGTAACTACGTTATAATACATAGAGTGTGCTTATGTCTTGTCTTCCCAATGTAGCACACTTAAAGGGAGAGAGAGTTCATCTTTTCTTTTTAAGTGAAGCTCATCTTTTAACTCTCTGGGCTAGTATCTCTCTCTCTCACTCTGTCTCTGTCTCCCTCTTCCTGCGCAGGCACATATCTGATCTTCTCCTGTCCATCCCTCATTCCTGCAGTTCCCGAGAACACACTGCCTTCCAGTACTGTAGCTCTTTCACATTATCTGTCATCTGATTCTGCTTCCAACATAGCCCTTGTGTCTCAGGTCTGTTTTTTAGCTTTCCCTCGGTTCTAAACAGTACTAAAATCTGGCCTTCAAAACTAGGCCATTTCATTCAGCTTCATTTACATAGTGGATGGAGAATCAAAGCGAGTCAGTGAACGCGGTCGCGTCGCTCAGCGGGTGACCGTTTTAACAGCTCCAGTGACTCAATTTCCTGCTGAGTTAAAGGCCCCGCCGACCCTCTAACCAAAACCAGTGTGACTGGAATTATATGTATGATGAACAGAAATAAGTGAAGATAAAGTTGCCTGCTATTAAGACAAAAAGTAAGGATGGTCTGTCTTTTGTTATTGTTTGTTTGCATGCACGTGTGTGAAATGTTGGTCATTGTGTCATGCCTAACTGTATTTTTGTCCGCTGAAACAAAACGATACATTTGTGATAGAAATCGATTCATATTTTGAGCTCATTCTGCAGAAAAATGTATATCATGAGGGTGAGTAAATTACAGGTATTATTTTCATTCTCTGTTGAGCTATTCCTTTAACCAGCGTAGTGATGAATACGAACTAGACGCCATCACGGGGCTAATGTCTTTAATGATGACAGGGCACACACTGGCGCAGTGATTGGTTTACTGGCGTGCTAGAGGCCCACTTACGTTTCAGGCTGATGAGTGGAGCAGAGAGGTCCTGGGTTGCCAGATCCTCCTGTTCGTCTGACAGCACGCAGCAGAGCTTCTCCAGCAGGTAATAATGAGGGGTCTTGGCACTGACTGGCCACCTGCTGAGAGAGTTTGATTTTAATGATCTTACGGACATCGCCCTGTTAATGAGCTCTCTTTCGCGCACACAGCCTCTGTTAATGAGCTGTCTTTAGGGAGGGTGGGTGGATTGCAGGTTTAGCACTGTTGCACATCAGTAATGACTTGGACTTCCTGCTCTCTAGAATAGCACCCGGGAACTACTTTGCACTGAAAAGACACACGATTTGTTCCTTCTTGGAGTAAGACACATCAGAGAGTGTGAGCACAGCTGTGAGGGACAGAAGTGTACGTACACACACGCAAACACAGTTAATCGTGAACAGCCAAACCATTAATCTTAGTTAGTTCTGTCACGATGCAGAATGCCTGTATTTGTATGCGTGTGCGTGTTCGCCCTTCAGCAGAGCGTGCAAATACTACACAACCTCCCACTGATTGAAACCTAAGGCGGTAACGCACCAACATCACTGATTATCCACGTCAGAGGAACAGAAAGGAGAAAGGGAGTCGGGATTGGGGGATGACAGAAAGAAGGGGGGAGAAAGAAACAATATGAGAGTGTGAAAAAAGTTCAGTAAGACAGAATGTCCTGCAAATGCTGATTAGAGCGAATGTTTGCGGGTGTTGATATGAATTATGGAAGCTGCTGGTGGTGGGGGTTTCGGATTGAAGAATTCATGAGTCATTTGAATTGAATTGGCCACGTCTCGAAGGATGTTGTAATGCAATTTTAGTTAGAAAGAAATCCACATACCACAGTTACACAAAGGTTTGTAACAAGCATTAATAATTACTTATTCAATTTGAGTAATTATGCATGTTTTCCCTTGCAATGTAAATACATTTATACAACTAATTACGCATATTTCTCAAAACAGTTCAGTGTTGTGAAAGCAGAATTATTAAAATGACTTCTGTTTAATCTGCACCACCATATTTGATGATTTAGGGGATTTGACAATTTAGGGTAAATTGGTGAATTCCACTCTGGGTCATTCAATGAATGGTTGGACCATGAAGCCAGAAATCTGTAAAAGAGGGGGCCATTATGTATTTGTATATAGGCATTTTATTAGGTTTTAATCTATTACTAAAATGATACATCTATATTATACGGCCCATTTTACAGTTCTAGCAAACAAACACAGCCTAGATGTTCTTAATCCTGGGCCCGGTTGCATAAAGCACCTTAAGTATAATTTTCCCTTAAGAATGCCCTTAAATATAACTTAAGTTTTACTTAAGTTATTCTCCTATTGTCTTTAATCACCCCTTAAGTGTAACACTTAAGTGTAGCACTCTATAAATAAACTGTGTCCTGGTTGACACGGTCCCTACACAGTGTTTACTGCTCTCTACTCCCTGCACACATGAAATCGAACATGAATTTGCTCTACAGATCTTTTCGCAATAAAAAAATAATTTACAATTGAGGTTTACGATTTATAATTCACATTGATAAACTATGTATAATCTATCTTTCTCTGTGTTCATCAGAACAATGAAATTTATACAGATTTGCAACAAATCAAAGGTGAGAAAATGATGAAAGAATTAACATTTTTGGGTTAGGTATCCCATTAATACTACAAAATACTATAGTTTAAATTAAATAAGTTTGGTAATACTGTAATATAGTAAATACAAAATCCATCATCCAGATCTGTCTATTAAGGAAATTTTGGTTTATTTTGTTGATTTGAATTATGAACATGGCACCGCATCGCGATTCTACTTGGTATTGTGATACTTCAGCTGGTATAGTATCGTTAGATATGTTTTTCGTACCGTGAAAACCCTTGCACAAACACAAGACAACCAACACAAGGGTATTTACTGTATACGCAAACTATTTGTTTCTTTCAGGTGAATTCTATTAAATGATAGTCCTGCGTCCACTTTGTTACCTCTTTTCGAATCTTATTCTCAATTCATTTCTGGATGATGCACAGCATGGGTGGGAGAGAAAGAGAAGGGGAGATTTGGGAGAGAGAGAAGGTATAGGCACACACAGAAGCACAAAGAAATGAAACGGGGAAATGAGAAAAGCAAATGCAGCAAGTGTGAAAGATGGCACGAAATGGAAAATGAATGTGTCTGATAATTCAGGTGCTTTTGCATAATTGGTGCACTTTGAGGTTGCTGATGGGAAGTGCTGTCCTTAAATTCACCCCACACTTCTGTCCCTAAACAGAAAACACAAACAGAGCCTTCGATGTTCATGGAAGCACTATAGTAGGCACATCAGAGCTGAGAGTCTCACACTTATTGAGAGGACCGTCGCTAATGGAGTAAAAGGTGATAAACACCCCTCCCTCCAGACAGATATTACATGCGTACCTTTTCCTGTTTTAATGTAGATTGTATGCACAAGTATTATCTCATAAGTGGTTCCAGGACCCAGAATTCTTGGCCATGCGTTTGTTTGATTTTATATACAGTACTGTGCTATACAATAAGGGTGGAGTAGGTGTGATGATACCATATTATATCAATTAGTTAAGTGTTTAGTTGTTGTAAAGAATGCTTTAATCTGCATTTAGACTGGCTTTGCTTACATTTTAATCCATAAATCTAGATGGAGTTAGATGGTGCTCAATCTCGTTTCCTAAAAAGTGCATACTGGAAGAGATAAAAACTAAAAACATACATTTATATGGCAGAATATTGAAGTAAAAGGTTAAAATACGTAAATATAGATTTTTCTCGTAAACCTAAAGTCAAATTGTATTTTCTTTCTCTCTATAGACAGTTTCAGCTGCAACAACATAGACAAACGTTATGTGGTCCAAACTTAACTTCTGATAGACCTTCACAAAGAATCAATTATAACTGTTGAGTAGTAAAAATGTTCTGTAAAAATAGGGCACCATATACTTTATTAATACAAATGATTTTTTATATTCATATTTTACGTTATATTTTACAGTTGTTTTAACCTTATTTTAATTATTTCACTGCATTGAATTACATTTACAAATAATTGGAAATGTCCATAAAATAAATGGATAAAGTACTGGCAGAAAATGTATTCTTTCCAATTTATTTATATAGCGTTTTTCACAATGTCCATTTTTCCAAAGCAACTTTAAAGAAATAAATAGAATGGAAAACACAGCACAGTGCATGGTGTTTATAGGCCAAGAAAGATCATTCTTATAAATAATATCTAATAAATAAATAAATAAATGCGGTCTCTGGGTGAGCAAACCAACACTGCCACGCTGTGGCGAGGAACCCAAACTCCGATGATGAAAAAAAAAACTTGGGAGAAACCAGGCTCAGCTGGGAGGGCCAGATCTCCTCTGACGTGTTATATCTGCACTCAGTGACCCCGACCAAAAGCCACAGAATACACATCCACTTAGAAGAGCTAACAACCCAGGGAGTCCCATTCGCCGAAACCGTGCAGGTCCAACCCGTTCCCATTCCGCAATCAAACCAGAAAACAGAGGAACAACCAGGGAAAAATAGTAATGGCATAATGTAACTTTATTCCTCTGTTGTCCGACATCGACCACAAAACAAGACCAAACTAAACCCACACAGGCCCAACAAATGAACCCCCCCAACCACAACAAACAAGCCCACCCACAAACACCCACCCTGCAACCTCCAATCAAGGCCACTGAGAGTAGCTATGACTTAACAATGCTGTTATGTGATGTAAGTTTAGCATTAAATACCATGTATTGTAACTGCAGCATTAATGTGAGAAGTAGTCCGTCTTTGCTCTTGGTTGGGGATGGAATTTCCCGAGCTGGGTTTGGATGGTCAGTCAGTCCATAGGCTCGTGTAGGCTATGGACGACACACTATTTTCAGCTGAAGCTGGCGTAATCTCTAGTTGGGGATGGCCATATGACGTGCCATAAAAAAATGACCAGTAAATTTTCCATATTTTTTTTACAGTGAAGATTAATAAACGTTATTCAGATTGTTAATCAATAGTTATATTTTCTTTATTCAAACCATCTTAGATGTCATTTTCCTCTTTTTCCCAAAATCATTTTGTCATCTTGTCATGTTCTGAAAGCATGTCAGAGAAAATGACTGGTAAACAAGAAGTAATTTTGGTAGCCCCTGCTGTTGTGACTGTTGTTTTTAGGGAATGGGATAGTTAAGGTTTGTTCGAGTTATTTGGCTGAAGCCTCTCTACGGCTTCAGCCTGCTTCATTCCTTCACAATGATGTCCTCCATTATAGCACTGTGGTATCTAATCAGTCTCTGGCTCTGAATGACGCACAGCTCAACTTATCCATCCATCCTGCTGCTCTAAACACAACCGTTCTGCACACATCCCTTTGCCACAGAAGATTTACACAGATGTTTTATCTGTCTGTCTACTCTATACCGTATCTCAATACGTTTCCTTACACTACAGTTGAAACGTTTACATTTTATTTTGTGTAAGAAAGGATGTCCTGTAGACTGAATGATACTGAAATTTGGTCCTCAGATGAGCATGTGTAGCGTTGTGTTTGACTGAGTGTGTGGGTGTCTGGCTGGTTGGATTGTTTGTGTAGGTGTTTGTGTTTCTGGATAATAGAGTTGTGTATGTATGTGTGTGGTTTTGGTTTCTCACAGTGACAGAAGGACAGGTGGGCATATTTTGCTGTTGTCAGCTTGGCTCTCTGCCTCACAGCAAAGTAACTGTGTCTGCATTTTTCCATCTGTTTGTTAATGTGTACGTCCATGTGCGGTTGCCAAATTGATTCACTATATCTGAGTTTTACACATTCGCTGCTAGATCGTCACGCGAAAAACAATTATAATGATTTTTACCTCAGAGTAACAACAGAGCGCAGGCAGATGCAGACTTTGCCTTTGTTTACTGCATTTTGTCTAAATATATTTCCTTTCATCTGCCACTCGTTCAGTCTTTTCTCGCTTATTTGCCGGCATACTCAGTAAGCTCAGATGAAATATGATGAATATTTCTCTTTCGCTGGGGAAATGAACTGTCATTAGAGCCGAAACTCTCAGATGCACACTGACACAGAGATGTGAGGGTGGAAAGATGTTGTTTCTCCTGCAATATGTCTGAATGTAGCTCTGTGTTGTGTCATTACGTGCTTTCACTGCTGTCTGACAGCCTGCAATGTGTTTGTACTTGTGTTTGTTTAAAGCTGCATGTTTTGTCAGATGGTCATACGTCTGATGTGTTCATACGTTTTGTGGTCAGTTTTTGACACCTCACATTTTATTTTCACAGTTTTATAGTATATTTCTTTCGTTATATTCTTAGCTTCTTTGGAAGCAGTACTGTAAGGTAAAATATCACAAAACACAAGATATGGTTTTTCACCCAAAACTAGTGTAAAATTGAGACCGTTCACACTGTCTGTGCTTGGGACTGACAACTGGATTCACAGTTGTGACTCACACGTTTGACTTTTAAACTGAGCAGCAGATTGAAGTGCATTGAATCCTGTTTCTATGGAAAAAGTAGCTTAATTCTTTTCAAGTTTTTTTTTCACAACCGGGATGAGACAGAAGGACAGAGGACCCAGGCGCAGACAGCAGGTAGGGGTTAACAAGGATTTTAATAAACATGAAACAAAACATGAAACAAAAACCTACGATGGATTAAAACAAAGGAACAGCAAGGTGAGAACAGGAAGGGTACAAAGGACTGACTACACTAAACTAGACGAGACTAAAATACAAAACTAGACATGACTACAATTAACTAAGTTACACTGACAAGACAGGAACTCACCCACGTGAATCGAAATGAACCAGCACAAGACAGTAAACACAAGGGCATTAATAGGGATCAAACAAGAGGGAAACAGGTGCGGGGCATGAAATCATAACAAGCAACAATGAGGAAACAAGAGAGTGTATGGAAGGCAATAAGGGCCAAATTGCCTCACTCCACACAAAACACGAGGATCTGTCATGATCCTGCCACTAGATCATGAGAAACATGACATTATGGGGCAGAATCATGACAGAAGGCCCTCCTTAAGGAGCGGCAACCTGACACTCCTCAAGGTACAAGACGGAACAGACAGTGACACAGAAAAAAAACAGGGCAACATGATAAATACAAAAGCCATAAGGCGGGAGCACAAGAGTCGTAGGGAGGGAAGCACAAGGGTCTAGAGGGGAAATCCAAACAATCATCTTACAATAAGACGAAACGATCTAGTTCAACGCAAGTCTCCAAACCATCACCATGGCAGAGCCAACAAATAAAAAAAAAGGAAAAGAGAGAGAGTGATCGGACACGAGGCTGAACACGAACCAATATCTAATGGACTCTGATGGATCGGTGACGCGAGCTGCAAGAGGCAACGGGTTGCAAAACGGATGGAGCCCTAACGTTAGCCTTCCTGCTACTGGATTTGAAAGTCTCCTATGTAAAAACAATCTTTTTAATGATTTTGGTACTTGAGACACTATGACTATATTTATCTTCTTTATAATAATAATAATACATTTTATTTGTAAGAGCTTTTCTAAATACTCAAAGACACTTTACATAGAATCATAAAAACAGCAAAAACACATCGAACTAAGCTAAACATTAAAAGTAATTTTGAAAGGATGAGTCTTTGTCAATGATTTGAATGTTGAAATGTCGGTGAAGTCACAGATTTGTTTGAGGAGAGAGTTCCAGAGGTAGGGGGCAGCAACAGAGAAAGCTCTGTCATCCCAGGTTCGGTGCTTGGTCCTGGGTAATGGAGTCAGGAGGTTAGCATCAGATAAGCGGAGGCTACGAGATGGGTTGTGGTGGAGGAGCAGGTCGGTGAGGTAGGAAGGGGCCTGGTTATGGAGGGCTTTGTGTGTGAGGAGGAGGATTTTGAATTGAATTTGTTGTGGGACCTGGAGCCATTGGAGGTTCTTGAGGACAGGGGTGATGTGGTCACGTGTGCGGTTCTGAGTGAGCAGACGAGCAGCAGAGTTCTGGATATATTGAAGTTTGTTTAAGATTTTGAATGTTGTGCCTGTTGCAGTAGTCGATTCTGGAAGTGATGAAGGTGTGGATGAGGGTTTCTGCAGCAGAGAAGGAGAGTGATGGGCAGAGTTGGGCGATGTTTTGAGGTGAAAAAAGGCAGTTCTGGTGATTTGTTTTATGTGGTGTTCAAAATTCCAATTCTGTAATCATTTATTCAACCTTGTGTTTATCCAACCCTGTATATGTCTCTTTCTTCTGTTGAACACAATTTTTTTTTCTTAGTGGTCTTACTGGTTTGTGTCCATAGAATGGAAGTCAGTGAGGTCTGCATATTGTTTGGCTACTGACGTTCTTAAAAATATATGATTTTGTCTTCTGCATACGAAAGAAAGCCATACAGGTTTGGAATGACATGAGGATGAGGAAAATAAAAGAATTTTCATTTTCGGATGAACTGTCTGTGAACTGATCCGTCTAAAATGATGTGGTTGTGTTTTTTTTCTGCTCTACTAAAGGTCTCGCTCTCTGACAACACAATTCTGTTTTCTTTTACATCTCTCATAACTTGAGAGAGGCTGATGGATCTACCATTAGTAAATGACAGCAAAGAATTACCCACAGAGCATATGCGTCTACCTCACATATTTCATGCATGTGATCGACAGCTGGTTGTTGAGTAGGATCAACCAAACCCGTTCTCAAAATTCAGTTTCACACCTTTACAAGACTGAAAGCTGTTATCTGGTACTGGGTGAATGTAGCCTTGAGGTTTGTCTCTCTGCATGAGTTACTGCCATATTCAACAATATGATCAAACCTCATTGCTTCTCTGCGCATAATGTGGAAATAAAAAGCAATATACTCCATGTTCGGAATGTATTTTTCTACATTACCATTTTGTTGTGTAGATATGTGTCTGTGTAATGCATCTATTTTCATTCTCTCTGACTGTGCCCCTGTCTATCATAGTCTGACACCATCCTCAAAGGCTCATTACCATCCACCCATTCTCTCTCTCTGTGCTTACTCACTCGCTTTCTGGTTTATCTGATATTATTTCTGTGTTCAGATTACATAAATCACCCGCCACTGTACATGTCTGTAGCAAAATGCATCTGCACATTGAATGATTTCTCATCACTCCCTCCACACACGTGATGCTCTGTGGGATTCGTTGTTCTCTCTTGTAGAGTACACACATTTCCACAATGTGAAACTGAATATTACTGTAATATGTACAGTAGGGTCCAAAAGCCTGATCATCATTTACTCACCCGCTTGTCATTTCTAACCAAAGAATGTTGGTAACCAAACAATAGCTTTACCCATTCACTTCTACTGTATGCACACAAATTCAATGCAAGTGAATGGGTGCCACCATTGTTTTAAAAGCATGATTTCGTTTAAACTTTTCCCTCAAGAAGTAAATAATGTGATATATGATATATTTTACAACTAGAATTTCATTATGAATCTTAATGATTATTCATACAATAAAATGTTGATTTATTGTAGACTTTTCATTAAGACCATCCTGCTCAACCTAAATATTGCTTAATTATTCAAATGCATATGCAAATGCATAGTCTCTCTCACATGCACATGCACACACTGTTGCACACACGGGTGTTGCAAATAATATAATCCAAACTTGCAAAGAGATAATTGCTTTTCTAAACTCATCAATACGCACGATAGGGCACCGGGAACAGCCAGTGGACTCCAGAACTGATGCCAGCACAAATCTGATTTGGGTCCTTTGTAATGAAAATGCACCAAATGATGCTGACACGGGAAGTACAGTACATTTCACAGTAGACCCAGCAGTTATCACCTTAGCAACATACGTAGCCCGAAGGCCATTGATCCAAATGTAGTTTTTGTGTGTTTTATGTTTTTATGAGACACCCAGTATGATAAAACATCTCTGTGTAAGGGTATAAATGAGAGATTCTATTCTTTTAATGGTTTATGCCATTTATTTTTACTCAATGTTTTTATTTCTCTACATACTGCTAATGAACGCGTGCTCCTTCTGACCAGCGTATGACTGAAATGCCTATGACTGTCTCTCTTGACATCTTATTTCCTTTCCTTTGTAGTCTCTCAACCACATCATACCTTAGTGCTTCAGTATGGTCCATCAATACAGAATGGAATGTTCAAGCATTTTCATGTCCCATGATGCATTGCCATCTGCTCTGACCTTAACTTCTGTTGCTGTAATAAACCCATAGCTGTTCCAAAAGCATTTATACAGTTTCAATTTAAATGCACTTGCGTCTACAATATTTACTGTACTGTGCAAGATCATTTGTACTGTAAATATCTTTTCAATGCTCATAAAGATATAGTTGATGATATTATTTTTATCTTTGTTTTGTTGTTCATTTTTGTCACACCAAAGAGCTACCCAATTCTAATTTAACTTTCAGCAAGTTGGACAAGAAATGCACCTCAATGAAACTTTCCCAATATTATATATTCCATTTTTTAAACAAACATGTGCTAGTTTAAGCAATTTTCTCTTTTGTTTTTTAAAATAAACCTACGGTACACTCAAATGCTCACACATGTGAGAGTTATCCTTATTCCTCATTAGCTTTAAAAACTCAGGGAAACTAACAGGAAAGCTGTTTTGTCATCAGAGCTCATGGCGCAGTTCTACAAATGCACAAAGAGTGTGTGATTTTTCATCTCCAGATGTTTGCACCAGTCCCCGTTTCTTTAAAAGATCTGTTTAGTTTCCTAAACCTAGATCAAAATATTTATTGCAGACATGAAGGTTCAGGAAACATTTATGATGATGTGAGAGAACTTAACTGAAAAGGAAAGAGCTTATAGAAGCTTATCGCTCTCATCCACAGCACATTCTGATCTGAACATCTCTCTGTCCCCTTCTCTCTAAAGGCATATGGGGCTTCTGCAGACATACATGTGCTCAGGGAGAGTTATGTAACTGTGTTTGCCTCTGTCTCTTGAGGAGACATTTGAGTGACATTTTTAGAGACTCGAAGCATAGACTCTTTATTAGAAAATAGTAAGAAATCATTCTTTCTCTGGTTTGAAATAATATATGTAATACAAACAATTACAAAATGTCAGTTGTCGATCGGTAGTCTGGAAAATCAGCCAAACCTTGACCACTTGGTTTAACCTTAATATTCAAGTGTATAGATACATATCTATACATATATTATGGTTGTTGGTATGGCATGGTCAGAGACTCCTGATCTCCTGTGGATTTTACATAGAGAAGAGTAACATAGACTGGTGTGAAGAACAGGAAACAGCATGTGAGAGGCACTTCTGTGGGGGAGAGTAGCTTGTTAATGAAAGAGTTCGGAAGAAAGCAGTCAGACTGCTTCAAGATGACAGGAAGGCAACAGCTACTGAAATAACCACAAGTAAGAATGGTCCTTTGCAGAGAGGCACGTCTGAATTTGAACACGTCAGACCTTGAAGTCAGATGAGCCACTGCTGCAGAAGACCAAGTTGGGTTTTCTGCTGTCAGCTGTAAATAGCTAAATGAAAAATGGATATAGAACGAGGAATCTAGTCTGATCTGACAAATATAGATTTCTTTGATGAATGGTTGTGTTTTCACCGAGCACTTTTCTCTGTAGTTGCATCTGTATCCCAAATCATAAAAGTAAACTATTTAATGCTACAAAATGTTTTTCACAGCGATGCTGTAGAAGAATCATTTTTGGTTCCCCAAAGAACCATTCACTCCTAAAGGAATAATTCACCTTCAAAATAAAAATTCTGATGTCATTTAATCACCCTTTTGTCATTTTAAACCTATTTGATTTTCTTTCTTCTGCAGAAAACAAAAGACATTTTGAAAAATGTTAATAACCAAAAACCGTTGGTCCCCATTGACTTCTATTGTATGAACACAAAACCAATGCATGTCAATGGGGAGCAATGGCTTTCTGTTACCGATATCTTTCAAAAAATAATCTTTTGTGTTCTGCAGACGAAAGAAAGTCATACAGGTTTGAATTGAAGACAAGAGTAAATAATACAGATGGGTGAATTATTTAAAGAACCGTCTCTTTCACATTTATTATCTGAAGAACCCTTTTCCAATACAAATAATCTTTTATGAAACAGAAAGGTCCTTCAGGTATGAAAAGTTATTTATGCATCCGTTCAGTCAAAAATGGTTATTTGTGGCATTGTCATGTTCAACAAGCACCGTATAGGCCTATACGCACACACACTGTACTGTATATGTGTGCAGTTGTTTACCTTTTATTTGGTTGAGTGTTACAGATGAATGTTACATAACTGTCTCTAATTTCTTTTCTGTGATACAAACACACACATAGAGGCAGACAGCTGAATGTGTTATGGCTTTAATTGTGCCATGTGTTATTCCCTAATTAAATTCATTACGGTAACAGGATGCCAGATCACCCACAATTCCACAGTTAATGAGTGAAGAGGACAAGTTCAGTCCTTATGGGACACAAACGCACACATGCAACATGTACAACATACTTTCGCTGTTGGCAGCAGGTTTCAGCAAAACAATAAATAGTGCCTGACAGCAAATAGCGTAGCATACATATGTGTGTGTTTTTGCCTACATTGGAGCAACCAAATGTCCCTGCAAGGATAGTAAAAGTTGAAATGACACACATTGTTGGGATAAGCCAATGGTCAGTGCACATCTGGTCTTTTTTTAAAATCATGTCATGTCTTAAAGTGATGTCAACCCAGACAGAAAATTCTGGTATCATTTACTGACTCTCATGTAATTCCAAACCAGTACGGCTTTCTTTCTTCTGCAAAACACAAAATAAAACAAAATTTTGTGTCCATTCAACAGAAGTGAATGGGGACCAACATTTTTTTTAAACAACATACTTTAAAATATCTTCTTTAATGTTTTGCAGAAAAAAGAAAGTCATGCAAGTTCAAAATGACAAGAGGTTGAATAAATGATGACAGAATTTTCATTTTCAGATGAACTGTCCCTATAAGCGCCATAGGTGCAACGGTAGGAAAGAACCAGACTCAGCAGACCGCTACAAGGAAAATGTAAAAGTGTAAACATGTATCTGGTTTGAATGTAGGAGTTAGAAGCTGCATTAAAGGATAAAAGTCATTAGATCAGTATTAAAGTCAATGGAAAGTCCTCTGTAGAAAAACAAGTGTCTGTGCCTGAATATGTGCAGGCGTTTGAACACTTGTGTCTTTTTTTGAACAGGATGATGGATTGCAACATTATATGCCAATAAGGCAAATCCACACACACACACACAGAAACACAAAATATATGATCTTCAGTAGAGCAAATGCATTCTCCTCTCGCTGGTGTGCTTGTAGAAATCTTTCTTTTCAATGCAGCCATATGCCTCCGAGATCACAGTTAGATGAATATTTCATTCAGATATGAGCAAGGTTACTCGGAGGTTGCCCATAGCTTCCCAAGTAGAACAAAATAGCAATGCATGTGTGTGCGTGTGTGTTTGTGTGTATGAAAGAGAGAGAGAGTGATCATTCAGCTGTCAAGACATTATTGTTCTCACACAAACAAGCAAGATGCAGAGCAGTAGGGAAAAGAGATCACGAAAAGATATGCGATAGGGCACAAGCCTGTCACGAGCAATGTGATGTCAAGTAGAAGTGCAATTAAAGTGTGATGTTCAAGAGCTGGTCAGAGGACGCGGTGTGTGTGGTTTGTAGTTCTCATTTTGGATAATGAAGCATTTCCACACCGCTGTGCTCCTGATATGGATAGAAAACATGCAGGACAGGCACACGCCTGGGATCAAGAGGTGTTTCAGAAAGAAGGGAAGGAAGGAATGGGAAGGAAATGTAGCAGAGGATTAGGGTGGAAATGTTGCAGTTAAGAAGTTAGAAAGTTGCCCTGTAAAGATAAGGATGCCGAGAGAAATGAACTGAGATACAGAAAAGGAAATTACCCAAAAATGAAAACGGGGAGGAGAGAGGAAAAAAAATTGTCTGTATAAAGGATAGTTGCAACCCCTTAGGATGATGGCGTGTTCAGAGAAATGGAAAGAGATGGAAAAAGAAGAGTGGAAGAGGAAATAAACATAAATGTGTTTTTTTCCCATATGGAGTGAGCGATGGGTTTATACGGGTGAGATGCATATCAGTTTCTGTGAACAACCACCCCCCCCACACGCACACATATTCAATTCAGTCTCATTCTGCATCACATTTCCAGACATTAGTCCCACCAGTGAATAGTGCTATTTTTATCTGACCTAGCGAACACAAACATGAAAAAGAGCGACTCCTTTTAACGGCTGGAGAATGTGCTGAAACAACTCTGATTATTATTCACATACTGCCAGAATTATAGTTTGAGAAAAGGTATTTATTTTGGTGGTGCTAATGATAGACAAAACAAAACACCTTCAACATTTCTCACATTATCACAGTTTATTGGCTATAGTTTAGACAATACGACAAAAAAAGTTTAACTGTGCTAAAATACTATGCATATTGTAATACTGCTTTGAAACAGTTAACATCTTCTGCTTGACAATTCAACATAGTATTTATTTTTAGTCTTATCAATGTACTTCAAATTGAAAAAGAAATGCAATAATAACATGTATTGAAAACCCACATATTGTGTCATTTGTTTATTTATTTATTTCTTATTTCTCTACTACATTAACCACTGCCTAATTTATTTAAAGCTGCTTTGCAACAATTCAAGATAGTGAATAGCGCTTTATGAAAAAAAGGATTGAATTAAACAATATATTATTACATTTGTGTTAGTGTAGTTGATAAATAACCGTAAATGTGTGGTGTGACAGCTAGAATGTGGAAAACAAACTGCTTATAGCATATTATTTCATAAAATTATATTTGTTATATAAGATAACATAAGAGAGATTCAAATATTTTTTCTTCATTTTTTGGTGCGTCACACCATAGGACACATAGTGTTTATTTGTCAACTACCCCCTAATATAAATCTAACACGATGCATTTAATTTAATAATTTGCTCTTAATTTCATACTATTCTGTGTAAAGAGAGAGTGGGAGTTTGACAGACACACAGATCAGTGTTTTGAGCAGGTTTGTTGCCTTCTTCAGGGTTCTTGGCACTTGTATTCTCCATCCCCACAAATTCTTTTTGTCCTTAGTTTCCACGGCTCTTATCGTATTATAGAGCCATTTTCATGTGGCTGTATTTATTTATTTGTTGTACAGTCTCACATATTATTCTCAGGCTGAGAGACACATTAGACTTCATCAGTTTTTCCATACTGTATTTTTGTGTGTACCTTAAATATCTGTAAGGCTATTTAACACTTAAGGGCCTGTCGTATTAACAGAGTCCTATTAAAAAGAACCAGCTAATAAACAGCCTTTCTGATCAGGTCTGGAATCTGCAGCAGTATGAAAAGTAGCAATTAGCCCCTCGGGGCATTCACCTCATGTTTTTCAGCCTCTGTTAAATCTGTCCATCTTAACAAAATCAGACAAATGAAATTAGTTGTTACATAGGAAAAGTTCAAAATAATTTAAACAGATTGTCTATTTAATATTCCAGTGTAGCTGTGAGGTTGCGAATTGCAACCAACGGCTCACTCAACCCCTCCCTTTCGAAGCACTACAACTGACACAAAACTAAGATGTCATCATGTTCTTGCTTCTTTGCTGAAGGAGATAACGTATTTACAAAACATACTCTGTAGAGCAGTTTGTTCATTCAGGGCTACTGTAGAAACAACATGGTGAATTCCATGCAAGGCACCTGCGCTGTATGTAAATAGAATATACCATTCTAGGTTAATAAAAACATAACACTTCATTATGTAGGGTCTTTATACACCTCTGAATACATAGTTATATATATATTACATTGCATTTCTGTCAATAGATCTTCCTAAAAATTAGAGAACTGTGATGCCATTTCACCTGAAGTTCTAATTTACCGTACAACCATAAAAGTGTTTTCAGGAAGGTCTGTACTGGTATTCTTGCTTCTATTATTTAAAAATCAAAGACATCAATTTCTTGTAAAAGTGTATTGTACATATAATACTGTGTATACAGTATGTGTCGCTCATGTACATAGCTATTTGTGGCGTTTTTATTTGAATATGTGTGCCGATTTTGATAAATAACTTAATATTATGTATCTATTTTAGTAAAGGTTTGAAAAGAGACAGTGAGAGAGACTGAAAGAGACCTTAGTAAGAAATTAGCAGATTAGTGAGCTGAGGTTTTGTGTGCAGCTGACTAATCTCAGATAAGCCATTTGGATAAGATTGAGTCTTTATGATCCTGCAGGAGTGATTAACAGGAGCAGGAGTGATTCATAATATTCAGAAAAACGGTTTCTATCTCTCATTGGGCATGTCAGATTTATACTGAAAATTACTGTTATTGAGAAGTACGTCAGAAAACAGCCTTTGATTTGCATTATCTCTTTAGGTTTGAGGAACACTCAACACGAAAGCATATGTTTGCCTTTTGTTAGCAACTCAACACTTCATGTCATTTAAATAAATTCACTTAACAAAATGTTTTAATGCCTGGTTTTTAACTTCAATTTAGGTTTGATTTGGAGTATGAAAAAGGATATTTTGCGGTATTTATAACACAATAGAAGTCTGTTTTTCTCATTCGGACTTTGAGGTACATGTGTGTTTGCCTGTGTGAGTTGACTCTTCATGACAACGCTGTTTTTTGTTTTCTGGCACACCGACTGATGTTTTCACACCTGCTGATGAAAGCTGCATTTACCTGTTTCCATACAGCACTTCTTCACACAGAGCGCTGACAGCCCTCATTAACACCTCCACATCCTCCGCAAGCCCAATATCAATGCATCCATAATGCTACTTACTCTTCAAGCCTGTTTATCCATGCTCCTGTATGCATGATTAGGCTGAAATAACCCTGCGCTACTTTAAACATAAACCTGAGAAAGAAACAAGCAGTTTTAGGAAGAAAACCTCACTAGTTTGCAATTCAAATGTAGTCGTTTATGGATTTTAACCCTTATTGTCCCTTTATTAAGCACACTGTGCCGCAGATGATGTGTCATGGGCTCATAAATAATATGCAGGGTCTCCATTTCTTTCAGTCCTTTGTAAGTTCATGGACAAGTTGGATTGTTTAAGAATCCAAATATACCCGAGACAAGACTGTAGTGCCAGCAATGTTGAGGTCATGGATTCAGTTCTTTTGCAGTGAATGCAAAAAATTGCACTTGATAAAACCATCTGCCAAATGAAAAATAACTATAAAAGGCCACTGTGCACTGAAGAGTCATGTTTTATAATTGCATCACCTGCACAATTTCTGATGTCTTACAGTGCAGTGGGTTGATTCACTCGCTCTGTCTGTGTATCTCAGAGCTAAAGGTCATCGGTTCACTCACTTCTTTTGTCTGGGTTAGAGAAAGGCTGAGGTGTTGTGCGGTGTTCTCATGTTGAAGTTGCAGCGGCCATGTGCAGGTTTTTTTAGAAATCAAAGGTAAAAGCAAATGTTTATAAGCGGTTTTAAAATATCAACGTATTTTAAAACCATAAACTTTTTCACTATTATTTTGACAAACTATGAAATCTGGCTTTCCAGAACTCTCAGCAGTATGCAGTTTTTACATAATAAGCAATAAGCCTGTTGTGTTTGATGATTAGAGAGATGAAATTTTTTTTAGTATTCATGGTTCCTCAGAGCTATTTAGTTGTCTAGAGAAGCATGTGTATTTGAATATGCAAATGGTTAAAGTCTGCCCTACTTCTTGGCCAATTATACTTAAGAACAGTCTTTGTTATTAATCATTAGTTTTTTTTACCTATACCCTTGTGTTTCAAACCTGTTTTTCTGTAGAACAAGATAATTTTGAAGCAGAAATCTTGATAAATGTGCTGGCCTGTCTGTGTATCTCTAGATGAGGATAGAATATAAGGTTCACAAGAAATTAAAATAAAAGCAAAAATTACAACATATATATAAAGATAAAACTATAAAGAGAAAGACATGGCTTTCCTTATATATTGGCTTGGCATGCACTTTCTCGTGTCTCGTCGTTGTTTCCCGCCCTTTTGTCTCGTTAGCCTTCCCATTAGTGTTTCCTTACCCCCACATGCCCCTCGTTAATTATCCGGTGTTTGTCCCCTTTAAAACATCATCGTGTTCATTGTCCTGTGCTCGTTCATTGTATGCTGTACCTGTCTATGCACCTGTCTATGCACCTGTCTATGCACCTGTCTATGCACCTGTCTATGCACCTGTCTATGCACCTGTCTATGCACCTGTCTATGCACCTGTCTATGCACCTGTCTATGCACCTGTCTATCCACCTGTCTATGCACCTGTCTATGCACCTGTCTATGCACCTGTCTATGCACCTGTCTATGCACCTGTCTATGCACCTGTCTATGCACCTGTCTATGCACCTGTCTATGCACCTGTCTATGCACCTGTCTATGCACCTGTCTATGCACCTGTCTATGCACCTGTCTATGCTAGCAACTTTCAGTAAAAATTATGTCATTGCATCGATTAAAGATGCTCATTTCAAGACACTTCAGTGGATCTTTAAATACACCACAATTGATTGATGCCTGATGAAGACCTGACTGGTCGAAACATTGCACCGATTTTTAATCCAAATTTGTGATCTCAGTCTGTAGACATTTACTTCCTTTATTAGTTTATTGATTTCTTGTCTTGGTTCTGAGCCGTTAGATTTTGGATTTTTCACTCTGAACATCTTAAAAGCATCTCAAATGTGAATCTGTTTATTTTGACAAACCCTTCACATGCTTTAAAATTCACATAGCCTATATTTAAAGAATTATCTAAAAAGTAATTTTATCCTTTTTGTCTTTACGCTTGCTATGGCAGACAAATACTCCAGACCCTGGATCTCATGCACTGACCTGGCATGACATAACGTCAACGTTCTCTACAACCCACTCAATTACAGGCCAGGATAACACTTTCGCTGGCACTTCTTTAGTTCAGATGAGCCCAAGTGTTCCCTCAAATGATCTCTGAGTGTTGGTGGGCTCGCCTCCAGGTGGCCATAGGCAGAGATGTTGTGGTCTTTAGTGGTAAGAGCTCTTTAGATGATTGATGCTGGAAAACTTACAGCACCTGAGATTCTATGAAATGACTCTGCTGATGAGAAACCCTGATTGCATGGCAAACAGTTAGATGAATATTATCGATTTGTGACACACTCTAGTCTGGTCCATGTATGATGTCATTGTCTCAAAATGTCCTTATCCTATATCTAAAGATAGCTCTTCTCTCATTTAAGTGCATGTTGCGATCAAAGCCACTGCTGTTCTGCAAGTATATTTTGTTTTGAATGTCATAAAATAAGGTCAAGTGGACAATTCTAGGAAGTTTGTCTTTAAATTTGTGTTAAATGTTTGTCTTACTACAGGGGCTTTGTGTGTGGTGAGAGATAAAAGGTGAGAAAAGAAGAACAGCTTTAATGTGCCTGGAGTATGTGCGTAGAAGAGAGAGAAGAAGGGGGGTTTCATCTTAAACATTTCCAAAACATTTCACATTCGATTTTTGTTTTAGAATACACATGCGTTCTCTAGACTAACCTTAAAAATGTGGTTTGACTTTGATTTGAAAAAGATGGCATTTGGTACATCTCATCTAATAAAATTCAGGTTGCAGAATTTTTGACTTTCCTCATGTAGTTGAATCAGTGAAAAACAGCTGCCCAGAGGCGTTACCAAGAGGCCTGTCAAGTTTTCAACACACTTTTGTTGCAGCTACTGTACACCATGTCTTTCATAGCTCCCTCAAAGAAAATATCCCCTTGACTAGCTTATACAGTTTATCATTCTACATGAAAAGAGATTGGTAGAACACCCATTCAGGACAAAATCAAATCTACTTTCTGGTTGTCAAACATAAGTAAAAATGTACAAAATGTAATGTACTTAGTATAAAAATCATCATGCCTATGAAAAGTCCCGTAAATCATACTGTATGACTTCAAAAGTCCAGTCATGTATGAATAATAGCATATGATTCCCTAGTCGGAATCCATCCTGAATTTGACCTCCGTCCTCAAGGATACTTTGAACTCTGGGTTCTTTTTTCCTTCAGCTTTAGTGTGTGTTCCTCGTCGTCTGTGTAATACTAAAGCACAGTGACCTCATCTCTGTTGCTAAAAGGCATTGATGTAATAGCCAAATGTCACTCAGAAGTGCCTGTGTTTATATCGGTGCCTTGAAAAACCTCCAGAACATGCATTTTATGTGTATGTTTAAAAGAGATGCACAGTTATCAAATCATCATATCAATTGGTTGCCAAAGTCATTAGGTTTGATTAAATGGGAGATCAAGAATCATTCAAAAGAAATGCTGAATATAACAGTGGTCATAATGATGGAAGAGGGAAGATGCCATTGTTAGGTAACACATTTTTGTCTTGGTTAATATTGAATATGTACAGTTGAAAGAAAAAGTATGTGAACCCTTTAGGCTTACTTGGATTTCTTCATAAATTGGTCATAAAATGTGTTCTGATCTTCATCTAAGTCACAACAATAGAGAAACACAATCTGCTTAAACTAATACCGCACAAACATTATATGTTTTCATTTTTTTATTGAACACAACATGTAAACATTCATAGTGCAGGGTGGAAAAAGTATGCTTATTGAGAACAGTCAAACAAATCTATACTTTAGTACATTTAAAGAGATTTGTTTTAGTGTATATGCTAGTTTTACAGTGTTAGTTTACAAATTTAAATATTCCAAAATTAAATAAATAAATCGACATCTGAAATCATAAATTACCCATTGAGATAAAACTTTAGAATTCAAATTTTGCATATACAATTTTTTTGTGTTTATTATATTGTATGTTTTTTTTATTTATTCAGTTTTGATTAATATTTTAATTAGGCATACTGCCCACAGTGCTCTTGGCCTGAGATTTACCTTGTTCTGTTTCACAAAACATGCAGCAATTTGGGTAGGCTTGACTTTGGCTTAATGTTTGTTTTAGGACTTGGCATGCGAGTGTAGATGGCACAAAATAAATGGTAGATAGTGAGAGAGCATGAGAACAAATGAGAAAGAGATAAAGATGAGTGTTGGTCCGTGGGCTCTCTAAAAGCTACTTGGAAGCTGGAAACGCAGCACTACTTCCAGAATGTTACAAAGAGCCAAATGTAATTAGAGAGCAAAGCTGGGGGCTGCAATGTTCCACTGTGTCATTAATGACTCTCTCCCTCTCTCTCCTTGGCACATTTCTTCTTGTTTCCTCCATTTTTGCTTCAGTCATTATGATGAGCTTTAATACTAGCAAATGCTCTTTGCTTTGAATAATGACATTGAATTGGCTTTGTGTGGGAGTTGTGTAAGAATCTACTTTATTGATTGGGCTCTACTGTGTTTGTGTGTGAGTGTGTGTGTGTGTGGTCTGTTTTAACTCCAGTTTTAAACGGATTTTAAAATTTAGCTTTTAAGCATTTTTATGAAGTTGTGAATCTCACAACCTTATCTCTGAAAAAGTGAGGGATAGAAAAAAATAAGCAAAAAAATGAGTCATTCCACGAAACCGATACGATTTGAGTCCCTCTGACCCTTTTAATTGTATTTTATCTATTGGGTCACCAAAATCTATTTTGAAAAGCTTTTTGTATTAATCGAAATGTCTCCTTTAATAAGATTTAAAAACATGACATAGATTTTATATTTATATTAGAAATGATCTTGATTTTTTCCGTTGACACCACCTATTTTGTCATGTCCCTCATGGCCTTCTTTGAAAGTGTACTTCGGATATGAATAATTAAATTAGAATAAAATCCATACATTTTGCCATTCTCATAAATATCTATCTGTGCTTTTTTGCTGTTAATAATTTTTTTCTTAGTAAATTCATGATTATTCAGTAAAATTATATTATTTAGTTCTGTACCTCTGTAACCCCTCAACCCCGTTACACAAATCATTCTCCCCACATAAAAATAATGAACTGATCCATATGTCACCTCAGTAACAGGAAGTGACATCATAAGTCCTCTGGTCAAGCTGTGAGCAGACACAGGCAGGTTGCCACCTTTTTTTATTTTTTACAACGTATTAATATTGTGATATTATGATTGTCAAGCTTAATGACTCAACCCTGTTACATCAAATAAGCGTAGAAAACTATTAATTGTGAAAATTTTTATTTTAACAATATACATATTTTAACATTTTTTATATCATGCATGCCATGTGATCCCCTGGTATTCACTACATTTAAAACAGTGGCCATTTTTGAGCAAAAAATCACAACCCCGTCACACTCAACCCCGTTACTTATTTGATCATGACGGGGTTGTTAGATTGTAAGGGGGTTGTGTTTTTAGTACTTTGGTACCGAAAGTATCCAGTAAATTAAATGAATTATTATATTTGATCAAGAGTCTTATAACACATGCATTTGGTTGAATGTAGTAATACCCATGTTAAAGCTGTGAATGTGTGTGCATGTGTGTTCTACCTATATTTTCACATCTCAGGAATAAGTAAATAGGTCTGAAAGAATGTTTGATTTAATGATTTCAATTTAGGGATCCGGAAATGAGTCCATGATGGTACCGAAAACAGCGGCAGAAAGGCAGAGGCTATTCTCATGCGAGCCTAAATGCTGATCCCGAAAAAAAGGGAGAAATACCTGGAAAAAGAATGCCAGATATGGAGAAAAAATGTAGAGGCAGGGAAAAAGAAAAGAATTAATGAGTTAAGTGAAAGACAACAGCGGCTGAAGTATAGAAATTGTAGAGCAGCTTACAAAAGAAGCAAGGAGAGGAGAGAAGCACTAAGGAACTTAACCACTACTCCACAAAGTCCAGATCATGCCCCAGAGCAATATCCATGTCCAGGATCTTCAAGGTAGAGCAATGAGCAGTTGACAAGGCTGAGTGTTAGAAAGTTTTAGAAAATTAAAAGTGTTGTTCATGAAAGTTGTTTAGGTTGTATTTGATAGTTTACTGACTGAATGACCATCCGATTGATGGCTGCTCACGGTTTTGCTGGCTAACTCTGGGAGTTTGATGGGAGAGAAAAGAAAAGAAAGATATAGGCTGAAGAAGAAAATAGAACAACTTCAGGAAAGACTAGATAAACAAATAAAACAGTCCGAAAAATATCAAATATCAGCAGACCACTAAAGAAAGGTAAAGACAACTCATTGCAAAAGTTACATCAGGGAGGATCGTAAAAACATTCAGGTTACAGAGATTTGCTGAGGATTCCCTTGGCTTTTCGAGTAAGTGTTGGCAACATAAGAGAGCCTTGACTTTAATAAGGAAGAAGACCAACAGGTTCACTGATGAATAAATGTATATTAATATTAAATTCCAGGAAGTAGCCACACAAGTTGTTTTATTTTGATGACCTATTCCGTCAGTTTAAAATGTTCCACTGCATATTATGTTACTGCTGTTTTTCTGCAGTTGGGTTAATAAGACTCTGTTCAGTTGCAATTTATATCTGTTGTCTTTCTTGTTTACCTAATGAAATACAGTGTTTATAGGAAATCTTCGAAAATTTTACAGTAAATTTAAGTTATAAACAAGAATTTTTATGTTAAGCTGCATTTGTCTCTTCAACCCTGTCATCATCTTCAACCCTGTTACCCTAGTCTCAACCCCGTCACACCCACATTTATATTAATAATTTTTTTAAGGTTCATGAAAAAGTAATATAATTTTTGTTCAATTCAGTCTGAAATGTTCAGAGCAATCATAAAAATATAGATTTTTATTCTTTTATTCTTAATACGAGGTTGCTGGAAAAAAAAGTTCCATTTCAGGCTTTAGTATAGCAAAAGTGTGAGATTTTATGTATCTTTTATATTTGTAAATACTGAATTAGGGACATCTGATTAATAGGAAAAGTATGATTTCATAACAAATACATTTTATAATCATATTCAGAGAGCTCCCATGGTGTCCATAACGGGGTTGAAGACTTATAGTGTCCATGTCTTAAAATAATGATCAATAATAATAGGGATTTGATGTCTGAGGTGGGAAAATATGATTTTCCAGAAGTTAAATATGTCATTAATGTTGTGGGTTGTTCAGAAAAGTGATACATTTTGATAAAAAACAAACAACGTGCAAGTCCAAATCGTACCGGTTTCGTGGAATGACCCAAGTAATGAATAAAGTGCATTTCAAGGTTCGAGTGAGAAAGCGACTAACTGAAATGAGCCATATGTGACCCTGGATCACAAAACCAGTCTTAAGTAGCTCGGGAACATTTTTAGTAAAAGACAAAGATGGGTCAAAATTATATAATTTTCTTTTATTACAAAAATCATTAGGATACTAAGTGAAGATCATGTTCCATTAAGAAATTTTGCAAATGTCCTACCTTAAATATATGAAAACTTTCTTTTTGTGCTTGGATGGCCTGCCGCAGTGCTCCTGATTAACAACTTCAAAGGCACTTTTCTCAATATTTTGATTTTTTTGCACTCTCAGATTCCTGAGTCTTAAATGGTTGTATCTCAGCCAGTTATCATCCTATTCTAAAAACTCATGCAAAGTTGTCAATAGAAAGCTTATTTATTTAGCTTTCAGATTATGTAAACATCTCAATTTCGAAAAATTTACCCATAAAGCTGGTTTTGTTGTCCAGGGTCACATATTTCAAGTGCGTGAGGAATTCTGTCTTTTGACACTCTCCAAGTTTACTGCACCTACATCACTTCATTTAATCCTCTTTTTTCTTTTTCACTTCTTTTACTTTTTCCTCATTTCGACCCAGTTTGTGCACTACATTTGTTTGTTCATACAGTATACAGCACAAATATTGAAAAACACGAACCAAGCCATGATTGATGTTTCTTTTATCGAAAAGGCACATGAGGAAATCTTTCTGACTTCAAATGTGTTTTTGGACTGGCACTGCTCTCACTGATCATTCTGTTGAAATAAATGATTCACTTTCAGAGGATGACTATTAAATATTAAAATGATCTGTTTTCTATGCAAAGATTGAAGACATTTTAGACAGTTACTGCAGTAGATGTTGTATCAACACAATCATGGAAAGTCAGGTTTGAAGACAGGTGCTCTGAGATGACCCAGGAAACATTCTAAAATGAGCTTTCATACCTGCCAAGCCAAAATAAATGTGTGAAATAACCCTAGTTGCTCTTTTGTATATCTGAGTCGTTCTCATTTTTCTGTATATATTTTTCCACTTTATCGAGAGTGTTGCAGTGATTTGCACTGAAAGGTTGATTATTTCACTGGTCACAGTGAAACAACATTAACATTTTATAACTGCATAAATTATAAGCGAGTAAAAGTCAATACACTTGGCTTTTGTTTGTTTAAGCTGGATCCACATCAAATTCAGATTCCCAAGAAATTCCGCTGAGCAAGTCATGTTTTCCTCATACAGTATTACCTGCTGTTTACTCATTTTCACAGAATTCGAGCTTTCTTGTTAATGTCACAGAGGAGCGCATCAATGCTTATTAGTCTAAATGTATTTTTTGGTGAAATCAGATTCAGGTCCTGCTGTGCATTAACTCAAACTTGTTATGCATACACTCTCATGTTACCTGTTCGCGTGTCTTAGCGCAATAATAATTTTGAACACCAATGAGTTAAATAGGAACAAATCTCTTTATTGAACTGACGATTTACTGTAATCTTCCCTCCTGCTGAATTCTGATGGTTATTCTGATGGAAGGAGATCACACGGTGTTTGAATTAACCTGACATCTGTTTCTTTGCCGTTCTTTGTTATTAATGCAGCTTACATGATATGATGCGTGACCGATACAAGACCCTTTCCCATCCACTATAAAATGTTTTGACTGCCATCACCCTTCGTCATACTTTTCACCAATCTTGGCATACTCTAGAAAAAGATCATGATGACATTGTAAAGCACGGAAATGTGTCATTCATGATGAAGTGCTCTTTCATTTTTTGCCACTAGTTATAGAGAGTTGATGGTCGTTTTGAGAGCCCCGTAAAGACGATGGGCAGATAGAGTTAGTTCAGCCTGTTGAGCTGTGTTATTCATTCATTTGAGTTCCATGTAAACAAAAGTGTTCCGAGAAGCTCTTTGTCGCTCTTTGTCGCTTTTCAGATGCTTTAATATTAGTTATACTATTAAATATTATATTTAATATTTTTTTTATATTAATTTAAAACATATTGTGGATGTGATACATGAACATGCAGTCATGCACTGGAGTGACAGCGCTCGTGCTTATCAGAATGAATGGCAGGGAAACATCATATCAAGTTATTCCTTTTACTAAATAATGATTCAGCATTTTATTGTGACATTTATTATATGGATTATATTTGTGGCTGTTGTTGTCCTCACTTTGAATTATAAATGTTGCAGATCCATCGATTAATGTGATACTATTTCATGGGTGGAGCTAGCAGGGGGGCGGGGGGGCCTGACCCCCCATTCTGTGGCAAAACATTGGAATACAACTGTTTTGAATAATAAACAGCCAAACCGGATTTAACCAAGCTATTGTCTCCTGTTATTAAAAGCACCTGGACTCAACTGTGATCCTTATAAATATGATCCAATGAAATGTTGCGTGGGGCCGCGTTTTCTGAGCTCATTTCGAAGCCGGAGAAACACACAAAGTAAACACATTATGTGATTCAATAAATTGACAGTTTAATTACATTGCTGTGAAATATTTACATTGCTGTTCTAAATGTTTTATGATTATGTAGGACCTGTGTTAAAATTTACGTTTATTATGAAATGCCTCTGCGTATAAGGTTTTAATGGTCTGTCCCAGCAGCGTATTTATGTTTGAGCACACAAGGCAAAACTTATGTGTAAAAAATGTGAATATTGACAGTATCTACCATGTATTATCCTATTTTTTAATTTTCTAGTTTGAATAAAAATCAGTGTAAAAATCCCCTTTAGAAATGTTTAGATAGCAGCTCGCTGACGCAGCCCGTTGACAAATGAACTTGGCACGTAAGGGTGCAACAAATATTCATTGCTCTTTTTCCTCAAACATAATATTTAGCTATTTAGCTATGTATTAGGTATATAGGGAAAAGCATTTCTTAACATCTATTCAAAACTGAAAATGTTTGATTTGACCTCAATATGCTAAATAGGATTAAACGCATTTTCTCATTCTAAGAAACAACAAGATTAGTCCTGCTTGTGTTAACAGCAACGTAAAAGAGCAATTGCAGCAGGATTGTACAGAATTAAATCAGCTTGAGTGGGAGTTCAAATGAAGATTTTAATACCTGTATCTAAATGAGGAAATGTGTTTGTATGGATTTTTATATTAAATAGGTCCTGTGAAATAAATTAAAAGACAATTTTGCGTCTACATTGATAAATCTGTCTTCTGAGGGCCACAAGAGCTGAAGGGTTATGCCGCTGTCTGACTTTTGAGCATGCAAAATGTGTCGTGTGGTGGTACGAAAATGGGCTGGAGTGATTCCTCCAGTTTTTACATTTCTGTAAGGAGAGGTCAAGCTGTGATGTTTTGATCTTCTGTGGGTCTCAAGCACTCAAGTGACGTCTATTTGCCGGTAATGAGTTCCCCATACTTGAACTTTGCTATGCAGCGAAATATCTTTGGACGGGCTTGCATTTCTGGGTCTGACGCATTCGAATGCGTATGAATGGAAGGCTTTAGTGGGGGTAGGTTGGGGGACTATGAGTCAGAAGACAGAATAAGAAGTCTGGCAAAACAAGGAGGAGATGAAACTGTTTACATGTGGATAATGAGAAAGTCAATTGTTCAGGTTCTAGCTATTTAACCAGAACAGACATGGGGTGTAATTGTACCGCGATAGTTTGCTGGCCTATTAACTGTATCAAGGATAGAGAAAGAGGGTCTGGGATTTCTCATAATGTTACAAATTACACTCTCAAGATCCTCTTGAATTGCTAATTTGTATGTTATTTCAAAATGGAACGACTGCTGTTTACCAAACCAGCCTATAGATCATTCATTATTATGCTAAAGTTACTTTCATCAATATCAGATGCTGCAAAGTCAAAAGATTTCGTAGAATTGTGGCTTTATTTAGACGTAATAATGAAAAATGTAATGCTTAATAACAGAGATTAATGAATATGTCCCCAAAATAAATGTGTATGGTGTGACATAACACGCAATGTGAATCCTTTTGTGTGAACCCTGCCTGTGAAAACCTCTCTTCATAATCTAATCAATGAGGATAATGAGGATCAAAGTTTGATTTTAAGCATTAATGACTATGATTTCAATCTTTGACACTACCTTACTCATTCAATATTATACACATGAATAAATTATTTGTACAGAATGTTCTTTACATGATGTTGCACTATTTTATGTAGAAAATAGTAAATCACACACAAAATATGATTAAAGCCGAGTTTTCACAGGCAGGGTCTCATAATATTTGTTATTAAAAAAACAAATAATAAGGCTAAAATATAATAATTGTTGTTAAATTATTTTATATTTTTAATTTACTGTCATAAGAAAGGCAGAAAAAGTTATTTGGACTTATAATGTTAATTATAAAAATGTTAATTTTCCTCCCACTTCTATCACTGAGAATTAGCAATTGTTCTTTAGTGTTATCTTTAATTATACTTGATAAATGAAGTATCATCAGAGCATGTTTTGTTAATGAGTTCAAAACGAACAGGGATTATTTGTTGGTGCTTTTGTGAGAATTGCCGCAGTAAGACAATGAAAAAACAAGAAAATAAACAAAAAAGCTAGTTTAGTACTAATTTAGGTGGTAAAATAAGAAGTATAAACCCGAGGTAATGGAAATGGTAATGAAGCGATCCTCACTTCTGCTTAAGTGATAATCATAATCACTTGTGTTGTTGCTAAACTCTTTATATTACTGATTATTAAGATATTAAGCTTTATTGTGTGTGGCTGCCCTCTCTGTAGACTTTCACAAAATATGAATGCGAGGGTCAAAGATTAAAGTGTTGTTCATTTCACCAAAGATAGACTGAGACTGCACATATTAAATTGATTACAGTCAGATATTCAAAAGAAATTAGTATTTATGAATCCTGTTTTCATAAAGATTCCTGTAGCTCAAAAAAAAAGAGCAAGATGCTAGCAGTGCCAAGATCATGGTCTCGATGCCCAAAAGACAAATGAATGCATAATGCAATAAAAGCTACTGTTAGTGTAGGAATTTAAAGCGTCTGCCAAATGCTAAATGCAAATATTAAAGGAAAATGTGCCTTAAATCATTTACTATTTAAGTTTTTGTTATTTTAAGTTTTTAAACGTTATCTTTACAGATACACTTTGTTCTCATAAATAAAATGAGAATAAAGAATGTCACAAAATCAATGGGCGCTTAAAGGGGTCATATGACCCAAAAATGATCCAAAAAATAAACTGACAAAGATGTTCCTCAAAACTGAATATCCTGAATGGCTTAAAATGGTGTTCTGTTTGTAACCTGCTCCCTTCAATTTCACACATTCCAACATCCAATGGCCATTGATCTCTATAAATGAACCAGGATACCTTCACTTTTTCACATCTTTACACCTATTCACTCTACAGAAGTGCTGAACCATTTAAATTCAACTTTCCTTTCATCGCTGGTTCAATGGGTATGAAAAAGCAGAACTCAAAACTTAGTGCAGTGAAAAACATTCATATCAATGCAAAGACTGTTACTTTATTAACTGACTGACCCTGACCTTGCCTTTAGGGGTAATAGAGGAGGTTGGTCTGTTTTAATGAGGGACTGACCGGCTTAACTGCGGCATTGTTGCTGTAAGATAAGAAAATGAAAATGTATGGGACGTGACTCATTATGCGAAGTCAATCGGAGAAAAATTCTCCATATCTAATACTTATGGTAATATAGTGGTAGAAATATTCTTCACTATTGGACCAGTTTGTAAGATAGAAGATTATGACTGCTGTGTAGAGAAGACCATTTCAATGCATGCTTAGTGCCAGGATTGAGTCTCAGGAAACACACATACTGTTAAAATGTAAACCCTTGGAATAATGCTATGATGCATTTATGCAAATGGTTCATAGCAATGAAAAAATACGAATAAATAAAAATTCTGTGTCTGAATTCATCTGCCAGCATTAATATAAATGGCTTCCGTAAAATGGATTAGTCAACAAGTAGATCAAAGTTTTATTATACTGGAGTTTACTAAAACTATTAAAACTTTTCTGTTAATTGAAATAAAATAAAATATTAGCCTAAATATTATTTGAAAAACTTAACAAAAATGAGAAATGTTGCAGCAAAAAAATTACATTTGTTCAAGTTCAGGCTCTTAAAATGAAGTGAAAATGAATTAAATTAAACAAATAAACTAAATTTACTTTACATAACAATATTCAAAATAAACAAAAATGAAAAAAGTTAAATGACAAAAGCACATAACATAACTGCTAAAAATTATACTAAAATGAACACAAACCTATTCAGAATTTTAATAAAGGTACAATAAAACTGAAAACAAAACTAAATTGACCAGCTACTGTAAAAAATAGATTTTTACTTAGTTTTGTTTAGCTTTGGACATTATAGGATGTGTTTTGGAATAGGCTAAAAATTAAAATTCTGCCCGGCTGCTGAGAGAAAGTGATGAGACATGTGGAAATAAATAAGCAGACAGATAATTGCTCCAGCTCTGTTTTTTCAAAAGTCCTGTGAATAGAATCCTTGAGTAAAAGACGCAAGACTCTTTGCTTGCTGCGTACACAAAAGCGATTGAACAGTAGGAGGTAAAAGCAGCACAATAGAATGTCTGGTAGTGCCTTCTCTCGGGCTATTTAAAGAGGGAACCAGGTGGTGAAGCCCATGGTTTGAACACCTTCCTATTTCATTCTGTCACAATTCTGATTTTTTTTGTGATATCTGAATTTTTTTGATGAGGCACGGGATGTGAAGGTCACAAAGTCCTACAATTATTGGACATTTCAGGAAGAGTTTATTTCAGTTCAATAAGGAGGTATCGGTGGGGGATTGCCTTTAGCTTGATAGCTCAATACAGCGCTGTTCTCAGAAAAGTGTCACGTTCGCCGTGACTTCTCAATTGAAAAATGCCAGCTCAAGGTGAAAAGGGGAACCGACCTGATTTCCCACCTGCAATTGTCATTGCTTTTTGTTGAGACAGGGTATGTCAAAATATGAATGACATGAATCATATAGAGTCACTGTCTGACAGGTTTAAACAGTGGAGGTTACTTTTGCTATAATTCTATTGTAATATTATACATGGACGGACAAGACAAGACAAACATAATCATCCTTATTGAAGCTTGTGCTCAGCTGGTTAAGCTGGACAGCCTTCTGGTTTGCAAGCTCTTCCTGCTTTTTGCCCACAACCAATCTAAAGCCAGCCACAATACCAGTCTGACAAAACTGAAGCTAAGCTGTATTTAGAAAAGGTATAAATGAGACATGTAACTGACAATAAATAACAAAAGCTGAGATATTTGAGAATTATAAGAAATAATATGAGCGTTTGGCTTTAACTCTGGAAATAATTTTCAGAAATAATATTTTCACCTGACAGTGATACGCAAAGAAAAAGTGGCTTATCTAACGTTAATATTTATCAGTCCTCCAGGGCACGGGGGTCTATGGGATAAACATTTTATAAAGAACCACCATCCATCTCATAGTGTGAAATATCACTACAGAAGCCTGAATGTCAGAGAACGTTTCTTTTGTTCTTTTAATCAAATCTATGTTTTTCCTCTTTCTAAAATCAAAAGTTGCATGTTTATTCTTTGAACTTACTTTTCACCATGGCAATACGATCAAACAACTTCTAGCTTCCATGATCAATATTTCCTAGGGAGAGGACAAAAGATTGGGAGATGGGAAAAATAGAAAATAACTTTGATGTTTACAGCAAGTAATATGATAATTTTAAAATACATATTCCATGTTTCTCAGTCAATAAAAACGGCATGCACTGTATACAATTATACAATTACAAAGATGAATGTGGTTTATTATTTTTTCTTAGTACCAGAACTGTGTTACCTTAAAAATAACAATACTGTATAAACTTTCATTTTGTTCCTCTTGGGGTAGATCTTTCATTACACTAGAAACGTCTCTTGTTTGACATGCTGAAAGTGTCTATTACATTACAAGAATGCTGTTTATTCTTGAGTACTTCTTATACTAGAATTAGACTCTAGTTTTCTCTCAGTTAACTATGATATCATTCAATCAACAGAAAACTATTTTATTCTCCATCAGCTCCTTCATTTTATGATCAAATGTAATAAACCTTGTTTGAGTAACAGTAGCTGTTAATTTAAATCTCATATATTTTGTGTCCTGAAGGCTCCTGTTGATGTTAATTACTTAATTTAAACTAAGCAATTCATTTAATAACATGATTGCTGAATGAGTAATTTAATTAGTAGAATATGAGTCTGGTGCAGGGCTGCAGTCCACAGCAGTTCTTTATTGTAATCTGGTCTTTAAGAGGTAGATTTAAGGATTTACATTGAATAAATCTCAAGTTCATATACAGTGTACGGGTTTGAATCTCAGGGGGGAAAAAAGTTTAAATTAAGGTTATTGATGGTAAATTGTGAGAGTAAATGACTGCCTTTAATAATGACCTTATTTTAGTTCAATTATTACATAAATGATTCAATTTCCCTATTATTTAAAAAATTCTCACCTTGCCTGTATTGCTTTTTGATTTCTGATTTCCAGAGCTCTTATTAACAGAAGTATTAATAGCTGTGTTGTTGTGTTTCATTACATTGGCAGTAATTGGCAGTAATTGGCTGTGTTATTCTGCAGTTAGTGAGATTATCAACCTTCTCACACACAAAATTATTTCAGTTAAATCTTATCTAAGTGTATTTGTTTACAGCAACCTCTAGGCAATTGGCAGTAATAAATACAGTTTACTGCACAGTGGAGTTCTTCAAAAGCACACTGACTGGAATGAATCACGGTCAGATGTGCTAAAGGGAATATTACTGTAAATTTACAGTATTGTATCCAACATCACCTTCAGCAATTTGGGTGTATGACAAAGTCAGATGTAGATTATTTTCAGGCAATATTTAAAAATCATATTAACTGGAGCAATATAGTTGCTATGGTTTCCAGCCTACGCATGGGCTTCCTTTACAAAGTCCAACATGACACTGGTCCTTAGGGAGACATTCACCCAGCCTGTGTGCCAAAAGCAGACGGTCAATCATCATTTTATATTTATATTCATATCAAGTAGCTTCAACAGAATCTGGCTCGCTCGACATTGGGTGAAGGTCTTAGAAGGTCAAATGTGTCTGAATCAGAAGAGGTTTTGATCATTTGATTTGACACATGTAAAAGGGGAATGTGAGGCACAAGTCATACCCGTGACCATTGTTTTTAAAGGCCACAAGATCTTTTTCTTCCCAGTTCATTTTGAGTTATATATTCACTGACAGGAAGGCTATTATGAGCTCAAGGACAGAGTGCAGTAGTTTAGTTTGTTTGTGATGTGACACCAGTATACTGTATTTATAAGTAAATCACTGTTACAGTATGCTGGAGCTGTGCTACTGAACCATGCCACACGCTATAAACTCACGCTACAAACTCGTGCTTATATTTTCGCAAGCTTATGTTTTAGGTTTTGAGGAAAAAACACTTCTAAATCACAAATGCAAATAGATGTGTAAAACAACTAATTGCAATATATCCAAAACCTACTGTATGATGATGTCATCAATTTAGATTGCATTTAAAAAACAATTTTTTTTAATTTTCAAACATTAATCATAATGTGCGTAAAAGTCAACTTTAAGAAAGAAGAATAAAAATGCATAGCGCACCTAAAGGCTAAGATTACCTACAAAATAAAGTTTGAATGACGTCTGAAACTAAAGAGGTTCATGCTGAATTATTTATAGACAATCAATACTTTTGGTTAGAGATTTAGAAAACACTGTAACTAGAATATAGGAAAATAATTACTCTGAACGTAATAATAAAAAAGCATCGCTCTGCATGAAATGTGGAGGTTTTGATGTTTAGTGGATAGTCAGTGAGAAAGAAGAAATAAAAGTAGACCAGGAAGGAGAAATGAAGGTGGAAAGAGAATCAAGTTTGTATTAAAGAAGCTGTCTCCTCTCCAATATGTTCAAACCTCTGTGTAGGTCTGTCAGCACTACTGCTTTTGACTGTAATGTGATTAGACAAGTATGCAATCATAGATGGCTCTTCTAATGATGTGAGCAGACATTGCATTGGCAGAGATGATATTGGGGATGATATGATTGGTCCGTCACTAATGCATATTGCTGAATGTTAGTGAGGGTCACATATTGGGCCAGAATGAATAATACTGGGTGGATTGTGTGAATAGTTAGTAACTGACTCTTGATAATGAGAACTGTAAGAACTGTGTCACAAACGATGTACTGTTCGCTGTGTACCTACAGTATACTCAAGGGAAGTATTGTCCTAAATGTGACACTGATGTTTTTTACCACCTAAATGCATTTTTCAGTTGGGGAGATGATGTTTCAAACACACGTGAGGAGTTGCTGCTAACTTTTGCTGCATTTGTCCTCTTCTGCTACAGAGTGAAAAGCAGCAGTTTAGTGTGTACAGTCACTGTAATGTTGTACAAAAGAATGCAAAAAATATGAACTGAATGTGAGAAAAACACTACATAAATGGACAGGATCTGAGAGTACTGTGGTCTATGAAGAAATTTATCTGTGATTTTTTTAAAACATTGTGGGGTGTTGTCAAATCCAGATGCATTGGTTTACACATTTTCTTCTTTTGCATTTAAACAAGTGTCTCTTTTAACTGCATTTTATTTTATTTTGAGTTAATTCATTACTATGGTAGCTGTAAGAATGTCATGCTTGCCCAGTTTTTGGAGTGCCTGACTTGAGATGTGACAATTACCCGATGACCTGAAGAAAGAAGCACTGACCTGAGACCGGTTTTAATTAACTTTTTGACCTGGCTAAACATTCATTGAGAGCTTAGGATAAAACTACTGATCCAAGACCTTCTATAGTATCCTCAGAATGATATAGAGAAAGAGTATATATTTATTAGGGAAGTTTTGGCTTTGTCTCCCGTATTGATCTGCAGTATTGGTAAATAAATTTGAACGCACACACACACACACACACACAGACACATACGTGTGATTAAATATGACATACAGCAAGGTTACACATGTTTAGGGGTCAAGAAAACACACACACATGTGCTTGCAATTTGTTTACATGTTTTTGCACATGTTTATGGGTCAAGAAGACACACACACACACACACACACATGCTTGCATTTTGTCTTAGTATCACCACAGGCTGTGAGCTAAACAAAGACATTTTAGTTCAAGTCTTGGTTTGTTTACTCATTTGTTTGCTTAAGGATCTATTTACTCCTCTTGGCTGTTTAAAGATTGAGTGAAATGAAGCCTGCACTGTTATCTATTGACTTAATGATTTATCATGAAATCACTGGGAAGCTTTTATGGCTTTTTACAAACATCTTGCTCGTTGAGCTTTTTTTTCCAGAGATTCAATGTGTTAACATAGGACAAACAAAACCAAGCTTTGGAGAAAGACTGTGGGCTATACTATAGGTTGTATTATATTCAAGATAAAAAACGGTATCTTTGCATTTGAATATTTGGCATAGGCTTTTAAGGTTGTGTGTATTTTTTTGGAGGATCTATTGACAGAAATACAATATAATATATTGTCTTCCGAGGTGTATAAAGACCTTACATAAAGAAGCCTTATGTTTTTATGATCTTAGAATGAGCTATTTCTATATATATACACCGCGGGTCCCCTTACTTGGAATTCCATGTTGTTTCTACAGTAGCCCTAAACCGACAAACAGAGTTTGTTTTGCAAATATGTTATCTCCTTCAACAAAGAAGCAAAAATGTGACGACATCTTAGTTCTGTGTCAGCCACCATAGTGCTTTAAAAGGGAGGGTTGAAGTGTGTCGTTGGTTGTAATTCACAATCTCACCGCTAGTTGTAGCTTAATTTCATATACGGGACCTTAAATACAAAACGACTTAGTTTGCATTCAGGCTCTGCGGTTTGTTCTAATCGGTGTGTGCGTTTCATGGAAATCTGTTGCCATGCTCAGTTACCTACAGGAAAGCCTGAAGCTCAGCCTTTAATCAAAATGTAATAAGTCGCTGTTCCTCTTCCATGAGCAGCTTTTCACAACTCCATCTGTTTTCTCACGAGTGCACTCAAAACTTTCACTTTAAAGCAAATGAGCTAAAAGGTGCGACTGTGCAAATGTTAACAATCTGTTCCAGCCCTAAAATAATAAATAACAGGGTATCACTTTACTTGGCTTTCTGTTTGATCAACGTCCCCCCCTGGTGCTTACGATCAACTTGTGTCTCTCAAATCTCGTCTCTTCTCTCCCTCTCTGTAAGTTCTCATCATGTGGCGTGACATGACTAAGTTGTTTAAGCTCTATAATTGCCGGGCTTTTGGAGAGAGATGAGTCAAGTTTATTGGTTGGGTTTTGTCATCATTTTGGCTGGTGTTCAGCGGCTGGCTCTTGTTGTCTGGCCAGGAGAGCTGTAGCAAATTAACCGCTCCATGGACTCCCAGACCTCTTAGTTTGGGGTCAGGTACGTGTTAATGGTTTTCACCCGGTTTCTGTGAAAAGGAACATTTTAGTTGTTAATTGGATTCATGAATTTTCTCATCCTCCCATCTGGAATCATTGTCAGGATTCAGGAGGAAAGCATACAGCCTGAGTCACTTTACACAGCTCATCTATCAGAAATAATAGAGGGAGAGAAAGAAACCAAGAAGCGAGAAAGATGATCAAAGAGAAGAACCAACATGGCAAATAAGAGAGTCAAACAGAGCTCTTAAGGCTATTTGAGGAAACATATTCGTAATCATTCGGCTTTAGTACATTAGAACGGAAAGGTCAGACTCTTAACCTCCACCACAGAGACAACAGCTCTCTTAAGTCCCATGTGTTTCAGAATCCATTTGCTATTTTCTGTTTTACATGCTCTAATAAAGCCCTCAACATCCATTGAAGGCTTTATTAAGGGATGGATTTGGTGTAGAGAGTACTGGAACCTGTAGAAACCTAATTTAAAAAGAACATGAAAGATAGAAACATAGCCTCTGAAGCTTCCAAATAAGTGGTTTCCGTAAAATCGTATTTCATTTCCGTTTATAAAATAGTGTATAAAAATTGGTCCTAGGCTCTCAGTCCATCGCTCTCCACATCCCTCATCCACAAGCTTGTGTGATTTTCCTGATGGCACTTTCAGCCACACCGAAAACAAGATTCATGGGGAGTCTGACATTGTTGTGTCTCATTGGAATAGATATAGCCAAATATGGACAATTGTTTTGCTGCTTTGGTAATCACAACCTCAATGGACCGTTCAGCTGCTCATAGCAAAATATGAAACAACAGCAAAAATGAAGCGCTGTATCACTGTCACACTGAGCAGAAAGCTTTAGGAGTGCACAGATGTTGGGTACCTGTTGATAAAGTGACGGTTACGCTCACAGAGAGCACACAGTGTGTCGCTGCAGCCTGATGGGGATAAAGGGACAAGTCTGTGAAAAATGCATCCATAACTAAACTCTTCTGCACAAGAAAATACAGAATGAGAGTCAGGATGAGTTTGGGCTGCATGTTTGTGATATCTGGCCTGTTGAATACAAAGAGACGTTCAATTGTAACACTTTTACAATTTAATTATAGCCTTAAAATTTAGCTATAATAAAAACAATGAAAAACAGGACTAGCAGTGAAAATGGTGTTGAATATTTAATGAATTACCTGCAAACTTTTACCTCTGCTTGTTTTTATTACAGTAATTTAAAAGTGCTATTTCAGTAAGCAGTAAAATTCAAAATGCTTTTTTGAAGGCGCTAAAATGTACAATTTTAATGTCAGTTTAATATTGGTTTTTTTTATCGTTCTCTGAGTTTGGAAAAGAAAATTACATTTTCAAAGGTAATGAAAAAAAGCATTGGATTTTTGCACATTTTTAAGAAAGGCAGTGCTTAGAAGTTATGACTCACATATCATTCACTGACTGCAGGGCTGCTGGGTGGTTTTGTTTTATTTATTTATTTGCTTTTGGCTGTAGGGTTTGTAAGTTCATGACATTCATGTGGATGTGGATCTGACCCCAGCGCAGCGACCTTATACTGCATGTACTGTAACACAACAAAAACTGCTCATAAAAAGAAAGAAAAGCTAAATTAAGTTAGCATAAATTGTATCAAATACACATTAGGCGAGCTAGAGAGCGAGAGCGAGAGCGAGAGAGACAGACATGGCTGATGTGATGGCTGGTATAGTGCATCGGGACGCCCACCGCCCACCAGCTCACAGTGAGAAATACAGACAGAGAGCAGCAGGTCAGCCATTAATGTCAAATGGAGCAATTGAATTTCTGTCAATTGAAAAAAATCTTAGTTTGAGCAATTGCTGTGATAAAACATTTTAAATATTCCTTTTAAAAATTCTGGTAAAAATAGAGCACAATATACTGTGAATTTGTATTTTCTTTATTCATTTTTACAGTTGTTTGACCTTTATTTTAAATTCTGCACTGCATTAAATTGCATTTTAGCATTAATGGAAATGTCCGTAAAATAATGGAAAATGTACTGGTCATTTCTTTTTTTTCAGTAAAAAAAAGATGTATGTGACTATATAGCTCATTAGATATTCATGTAATCAGTGTTTTACCCTGTATTATATGTATTATTAGAAGTGAATAATTTTTTTTACCACTTAAAGGCAGGGTGTCCGATTTCTCATAGCCATGTTGATGCTCAAATCACCAAAACAGACACACCCCTTCCCCCATCTTTCGCTTTTGTCAGTGCTCGGCTCGACTAATGTCCATGTTGATTGAATGTTGATTGGCTACAAGGTTGTTTTGGTACTCGGCCCGACTTTGTCTAAACAAGCGTAACTTGAAAATCGGACACCCCAACTTTAAATAGTGTTTAATTGTATACTACATATGGAGTGGAAATACTAGTATAAAACACTTTTTTATGTTTGCATCAGAGCTAAGTTATAACTATACAAAAGTTTTTTATGACATAATATGTGACCCTGGACAACAAAACCAGTCTAAAGTAGCACAGGCACTGTTTTAGTAATCGCCAAAAATACATTGTAGGGGTACAAATGACAGATTTGTGTTTTTGACAATATTTAGCTTTTTTTGCACCCTTTAGATTGAAGCTTTCTAAACAGTTGTTGTTCCAGTTGTTGTTCCGCCGTGTCTTATCCTAACAAACCATATATCAATAGAAAGCTTATTTCTTCAGCTTTCAGATTACGTAAACATTTCAATTTCGAAATATTAACACTTAAGACTGGTTTTGTAGTGCAGGGTCACATATTCTAAATTATATGGAACAGATATTACTGTATTAAATGACACTATTATATTTATGGCATTATGTGTAATTCAAGGCCTTTTAGCCCCTAATCTTTCCCACTGTCTATTTTGACTTTCTGGATAAGAAAACACAAGTTTTTCAGACTTCCAATTGTTAGGCATATGTTTTCTTGAGCAGCTCAGCACATAATAGCTCGGGTCTCTTTGTCTAATGGTCTGATTATTTAACAGAGGGACCAGCAGTACTTTAGGCCTGGTGTCCATGTACTTACGTTCTCTCACACTGTACTCTCATACTGTGTTAAAGTATTGTGCTGGTCTGCAGGGATAGGAGAGAGTGTAAAAAATACATTTCAGGACAAAATACTTACTTGGAGGGGATCCAATCATCACAATAGGAAAGTAACATTATATTTTTAGGTTAGGGTTATTTTGGATTATAACACAAATGTAGATGTCTATGACATTTATTCAGCACAATGGCACTATTATTTCTTTGAAATATAAAATAATTACAATATAAACACAATATATAAGCTGTTGTAAGATGATCTCTGTAGAGCAACACAATTATTAATAATTAACGTTTAATTAACACAACATCATAATAAAAAAATTGATCATCAAACGTACTACAATAGTTTTTCATATTAGCAAAAAAAAACAGCTAGGTGCTAGGAAAGGACCACGAGTCGGGATTCAAATTTGTCTGCAAAAACAGTTGCCTGGACCACCAGCTTCGACCAACAGCAATTCATTTTCAATGAGAGTGGAATGGAGAACTGCTAAAGAAGTGGAGATTGTGTGTGACATTCTGAGTGCGTGACAACCTGTTATCCTGCTGGAATTCACTTATTCAATCTATTATAGCCTAAATAAAATAAAATATCCTACAAAAAATTACTACGAAATAAATAGTTAATCTGATTAAGTTTTTTGTAATGTAACTGTGACGGATTACAATTACCTTTTATTGTTTACTGATTACAGTGTTTAATTCCATTAAGGATTCTGTTAATCCATAATCCTGATGTTGTGTGCATTTATGAGTTTAAAGGTGCAATTTGGGAGGATGCAAATATTTTCTTTTCTGTATTAGTCTCTTTTAGAAGTGACTGTGTGTGTGTTGGTGTCTGCCATGTTTTCTTACAGACCGTGATTTGGAGAAGGAGTGTGAGGTGTTTGTTTCACAGTCAGATAGCAATATGGTGAGTGGGAGTTTACTGCCATCTTCCTGATCTCTCACTCACTCTCTGCGGGCTCGTACCTATTGACAAAAAAGAGCCTTACTGTTTGCACACAATCATAAACTCAGCCCACTAAGAAACAATTTAAGTAAAAAACACACGCACGCACACACACACACACACACACACACACACACACACACACACACACACAAACACACACACAAACACACACACACACACACACACACACACTAAGACCTTTAACATCAATATAAAATATTTTGTATTTTGCTGTAACTTGTACTTGGAATTTCTGGTTGCTGGGTGAAAGCAAACTAAAGGAACAAAATTATATAAAGTAGAGATGTGCTTTGACATTGACATATTATGGAAAGTTGAGCTGTTGATATTGCTTGACCTTGGCAAAAACAGGAGCAAACAAAGCAAACAGTAAAAAGTTTAGGGTTATAATACTTCAGGGTCCAAAATTCTGACAACTTGTGATAAATATATGTTTCTATTTTGTTTTCTATTACAAATGACATCATCAGAATTTTCTTCTTTAAGATAATAAAAGATGTTGTGTGCACTTCTAGGATCAGCTAAATGTTACATTTCATGTGTCATTGCGTTCCTCAAATCATTGAGACTTCATACAGTAAATGTATTTCAACATACAGTACAGAACTGTCTGGTTATACTGTGTGTATTAAATATTAATGCATTCAAACAAAATGCATTTAATCTCTAAAAATCTCAAGCTGCGAATTCAAGAATGACAAGAATCCCAAACTATGCCGTCTAGTGACGACAAAACAGGATCTAACTGTTGAGGTCTCAAGTACCACTTTCTTTGCATCCCATGTCAAGAAACACATCTTGTTTTTGTATGTACCAGATGTGAAATTCTGACACTGACGCTTTTGAGAAAAACTCACTGTGGTATTCCCCAAGGCAATTGACAGTAAGTAAGTGGAAATTCTGATGGTTTCAAATTGTTTTCAAGACCACTTTACCAATGTGTGTGTTGTGGCGGGTCTTGTGTGGATGGTTATTTTGACTGGGTTTGAACAGCTGTAATGACTCTGTCTAGAGGTGGCACAATAATAAACGCTTGAAGCATTAATAATGCAGCCGTATCACTCACAGCTCTCCTCCCTTTGTAATTTCTGCTGTCTTCATCTCTGGCGATCGGAATGAAAAATATCTCGTGAATGGGTAATGATCAGTCAATGAATGTCATCTCCTTTATCAAATCAGTCACCGTTTCATTCGTTGAAATGAAATGGCTGGTGCGAATCTGTGAATCTGAATTCTAAGAGTGAATCAGAGCGGCTCTGAACTGAGTGACTTAGAAGCACTTAGTTCAGCTCTCTAATCCTCTTTCCAGCCCGGCGTCTGGAGGAATCAGTGCTTAGAAAAGAGTAGATTAAGATGACTGTCTGCTACTCTTTCTTAAGTTTGAACACTGCACATTAACAACCTTAAAGGTCCAGTGTATGAAATTTAGTGGCATCTATTGGTGAGGTTGTAAATTGCAACCAATGGCTCACTCCACCCCTCCTTTTCGAAGCACTACGGTGGCTGACACATGACTAAGACGTTGTGATTTTTCCACTTCTTTCCAGAAGGAGATAACACTTTTACTAAACGCGCTCTGTAGAGCAGTTTTTCAGTTAAGGGCCACTGTAGAAACAACATGGTGAATTCTATGCAAGGGGACTTTTACATTAAGTCATTTAGCAGATGCTTTTATCCAAAGTGACTTACAAAGAGTTTAAAATTTAGGGGACCTGCGGTGTATATAGATAGAAATACCTCGTTCTAAGGTAATAATACAATTTTAATGCTTTATGTAAACGCTTCATTGTGTAAGGTCTTTATACACCTCTGAAGACATAGTTATGTTATATTGCATTTCTGTCAATACATCCTCCAAAAAATTACAAAGAGCACCTTTATAACAAATGTAAGCAATGTAAATACTCTTCGCGATATCAAATAGCGTAATTACCTCTGACTCCTCTTAAGGCTTGTTTCAAGGTCCATTCTTTATTCATCACTTGATTGTACAGGTATCTCTCTCTTATTCTGTTATCTTAGCTCTCTATTCCCTCCAGAGCTGAGAAGCTGTGCTCAATGGAGGCCGTTGATGCAGGGATCGTGAGAACAAAGCCCTTTTAAGGCGAGAATTAATCAAGCAAGCAGAGTATGCCGCCTACAAAAGCTGTCAATTAGTATGTTTGTTTGAAGAGTCAATGTCACTTGAGTTCTTCTCCGGGAAATTCTCCACGGAGTTCAAATCTACTTGCACCGTCTGGAGCAAATGTGTGTCCCGCGGTTCACCGCAGACTTCAGACGGGGATGCAAATGCAGCTGCAGGGAAACATTTTCTGTGTGAGGCACCGCTGTGAATTATAAATCTGATTAGATTTTGTGTCACTTTCCTGATATGAATGAATCACAGAACTCTGCCGAATGTCATGTTAAGGGGCACACACTAATACTGAACGTGTGCCACAATACAGGTTAATTGTATGGAAAGTCCCCATGATGTATAAAACAAATATGTGTGCGTGTGTGTGTTTGAAAGACAGCGAGTCTGGAAAAGATCATTCATGTTATGACAGAGAATAAAAAATAACCCCATCTCTTTTCATTAGGGAGAATGCTCCTTCGCCCATGCGATGGCTTTATTCAATAACTTGTGCTTTCGTATGAATAAACCAGAGACCGAGATGATCAGGGCCTGAAATTAACACCCGACCACGCGCCAAATGCGGCTGAATTTTGCAATTGGCGGGTAAATCTGTCAATCTACCTGCCACTTTGGCGGGTAGCCAATGAGAATTGAGTGATTCATTAGTTGTTGTTTTTTTGCGTCTTTTTTTTTTTTTTTTTTTTAAGTCCGCCATTTCGTTGGATTTTGGCTCAAAATTTGGCGGCACATTACTGGGGTAAAGAGGCCAGCTGAAACGAACAACCAACAAGAGGATGAGGATGAGCCAAAGAAAAGTAAAAGACGACGTTTTAATATGAAGTGGACAATTGGCACCAACAGCAAGGTTCGTGAGTTGCTGATTTATGACCGCATATACAGACGAAATGTACTGCAGTGACTGCCGTATGTATGGCTCAGAGAAAGCGAAGTCAAATCCCTTTGTATTCGAGACTAAAAACTTCAAATTATAGAAGCAATGAAGGACCACAAGTCATCAAAATATCAAAGACTGCGCTTCCGGAGGAGACCGCTGCGGTCAAGGCAGTTTGAGAAGATGCAACTCCTGTTTTTGGAACGGTGACAGTGGCTGGTGGTCAAAAAAGTTAACTTTAGGCCCTGGAGATGATACTGGATTAGTCTGAATTCAGAATTGAAAGCAAAGTGTTGTTTTCAATTCTCAGTTGTGCCAATAGGTATCTGGAAGAAGAGGCCCAGCCTTAATAGATGGAAGATGTCTCTTATTTAGCTTTATTGTTGCTTCTCTTGAATGTTCCAGATCGCTAATGAGAACTTCCTGCATCTCCTCAGGTACTGAGAGGTCTTCGGTGCCTGAGGAGAATGAACCTGCCAGCTGTCTATTTAGAGAAGTTTTTAAATAACAGCAGAAACATCACATAATCCAAACAAATCCATATACAGTGTTTACAAAAGGCGGCTGTTGTAAAATAATTCCATCTGTATTGAATTTAGTAATCCTGGTGGTGTTTATCTTGGACGTGTTTATGCATTGACATGACCATTCAGTGGCTAACTGACTGAAGAATTACGCTTTATGTAAGTAGAGGACAAATACTTTAGCCTTATGGAACCTTTGTGGCCCCTGATTGAGAAAAAGCCATGCATTAAGAGCTTAGATGGGATATAGATGGGAACTGTTCTTGCATGACTAAAAAATAGCTTCCAGTAAGGGCAGTAAAGAGCCAGTTCACCAAAAAAAATCTGTCATCATTTAGACACTCTTGATATTTGGAAGAATGCTTGTAACCAAACAGTTCCTGGACACCATTGACCACCATAGTAGGAAAAATGACAATGGTAGTCAAAAGTGCTCCAATTTTTTAATATCGCTTCTTTTGTGTTGGACAGAACAAAGAAAATTATAACCCAATTTTTCCTCTGGTCAATGCTGATCAAGAACTGTTGGTTACAAGTATTCTTCAAAATATCTTTCTCTATGTTCATCAGAACAAAGCAATGTATACAGATTTGGAACTTGAGGGTGAGTGAATGAAGACAGAATTTTCATATTTGAGTGAACTGTTCCTCTACTAAGATGGTTGCCAGGTGGACTCACTTTCTATGACCATGACTTGGAGCATTGATGCTCAGTTCTTGTCTTGGAGCTCCATCCAAGTTTTGTTTCAACCTGCTGTAACATCCCCCTATAACTTTAAAGTAAATCCCATAACCTCGATGAACTGGCGTGTTTGATTACATTTGGAATTCTATCAAACACTCTAAAACACAGGTGGTAGTTAGTCAGACTTTAACTTTCTTGTAAAATGTAAAATAATTATTTGATCGGTAGAGTTTTGGATAATGCTCTGGCAGCAACTTAGCTGATCAATCATGTCATACGCTTGAACAGATGGAACGTCTCCCGAATTACAATATCTTCTTATTTCCTCTAATCCCATGTTTCTCTATTTCCCTCCTCCTGCCTCTCTAGCACACACGCACCGGCTGCCACCAGGACTGCTCCTCCCATAAGAGCTCTGGATCTCTTATGCAGTAGAATGCAGTTAAGCAATGCTCTTCTGAGTTTAGAGCAATGGTTAAATCCCCGGTGTCTGGCTTTTGATGGTCTCGTGGGATTCGACTTTAACAAACCGAGACAGAGAGGGCTTTGTTGAGCTCACACACATACACACACACACACACAGTCACATCATATTCATACTGTTTAGCAGCTATATGAAATTGTCTGTCATTTTAAAGAAACTCAAATGTGTCTGACAGACCCTCCCCTTGTCACATTTTTTCAAAACTTGACAATAGGGTGGATAAACATTCACAGCATTTTCATTTTCACTGTCCCTTTAATAAAACAGTAGTGATGCAATGATGCATTTTGTCACATCACTGTAAATGTGAGCTATGTAAAAAGAGCCAAAATATGCTTTTTATTCATTGTACGAGACAACACACCAGCAGGGCTATGATCAGACAAAGCTGTGTGTGATCATTTTATTCTATAAAGGCCATGGGGCAGCTGATCAGAGGGGGCGTCAGCCCAGATGAGTGTGAATTTCCTAAGCTAAACCCCACACAGGACACTCCTGGGTGTCAATGAGAACATTAAAGTCTGTCTGGAGATGAGCTGATGCATGGAGGTGAAGATGAAGATGAGAATGAGGTTACAAATCAAAGCTGGATGAGGGATTTTGTAGGTGCGTGTGTCTCTCACCTCGCCATTGATTTTAGTCAGCGTGTGAGAATCAATGTTGCTTTTTCAGTGAGACAAAAATATGAGCATGTACACCGTTCAAACACGTGTACGTGTGCACACGTCTGTGTAGAAAATTATGTCTCTGTTGTTGCTTTACACTACTGTTTCGGTATCTCAGCACTGAGGGTCCGCTGAGTGACCTTTTCATTTAATTTCTAATGATTGATATGTCTCTTGTTTGATCTCATATAAGTTTTATAAAAGCCTCTTGACAGGATATCAAGTCATCACTTCATATTCATTATACTCTACCCATGTATATTTATACAGTATAACAACGTTTTTTCTCTTTTATTTCCATGCTGGCGATGTTCTCGTCCTTGACATCCTTGTCAACACCTCTCTGGATTTGAACAATGTGTCTTTCTTTTCTACACAGGTAAGTTATCTATCCATTTGCCTTGCCAGCACTGCAGTTGTAAATGAAGCCCTTGTTCTGTCCTCCGCTTTAAACTCCCGCCGGAGGGCAGAGGGTGACACAGTCCAGTGGAGTGTTAGAGAGTAAATTTTGTTCAACAGTTGGAGATAAAAGCACTACAAAGCATTTCAGTATTCTACTTTGTTCTCTTCTTTGTAAGTCTGTACGTGTGCGTATGTCTTTTCCTTCTTTGCCCTTTTTAATAAGAGCTTTGAGGCTAATAATGAGGGAGAAAACTCCCTATTGTATTGAACTGTGGCTACATTTCATTACTACATTGTCCTTAAGGAGTTTAATACAGCAGTGTAAGTTGTGCACCACCAAATGTAACTGATTTATTGAAGAATCCTGATGGTTTCCAACAGGTTGTCCTCACCTGTCATTGTACTGATAAACATGCGATCAAACCCAAAACTTGATCGAGGCGGTGTTGCAGTGTTTGGCTGCCTAAGCATACAAAGCAGTTTTGAAAGGATCTTCAGGGATTTCAGCCTGTGAATGGATAACTTGTAATTGTCTCTACACATTATGCTGGGATATTTTAACAAAAAATGACACACATCAACTTTGCAATGAATACTGGAATGACAAGAGAGTGTGAACTAAGAATGAACTATTGCTCTTTCAATGAGAGACACAAGCTGTGTCACCCTGCCAGGCAGAGATGACACACATATACACGCAATCTTGCACAAACACGTGAATGACAGATATGCAACAGCTATGACACTTTTTCAAAGAAGCATGTTCACAGAAATAGCACTTGAACAGAGACTCATATTATGAAGGAAGGAAGATGAAGATCAGAGGAAGATGAAGATCCTAACTCACAGTGACAGAGAGAGAGAGAGAGTGAAGGGAGAGAGAGAGAGAGAGAGAGAGAGAGAGAGAGAGAGAGAGAGAGAGAGAGAGAGAGAGAGAGAGAGAGAGAGAGAGAGAGAGAGAGAGAGAGAGAGAGAGAGAGAGAGAGAGAGAGAGAGAGAGAGAGAGAGAGTGAAAGGGCAACTAAGAGAACGGTAGATAGGGACACAGATAGAGGAAGACAGAAAGATTCCCCCAAGCTGAATCTTTTCATTCTGCTCCTTGTTTTCATGTTTTGGTTAGGTGTTGGGAGTCGGTAGAATTGTACAGAACCATATGAGAAGGGAGAGAGAGAAAGAGAGAGAGAAAGATTTTTTCTTTTTTAAAAGGAAATCATTTTTATTTTGGTTCTTCTAATGCCCTCTGGTGGCAGAATGTGTGGCTTTAGGTATGTGGCTCTAACTACAATATACCAGGAGCTGGATTTGACATAATGATCAACGCCTTCTGTTTTTAATAACTAGTACATGATATATCCAATAAATAATAATATTATGATTATGCCATTGACTTTCATACAACACTATATATCAGCTGCATGCAAGTGGGATTGATTTGGCTGGAAACGGAAGACGTAATGTTTTGTGATAAGTCTCCGATGCTGTATAAACCATCTGTGAGTGTGTAAACTCTAACATTAAGTCAAGCTGTCTCGACTGTCTAATGAAAATTCCAATATTAGCAGAGATGGAGACGCTGATCCTTTGATTAATATGGAAAGCAAAGCAATCAGACATCAGTTACTCTGCACTGTATGTTTATGATAATCAGCTTTATTTGTGTAAGTTTCTCAGAGATTATCGGAAGCTTCTGCTATCTGAATCACGTCTGGGAGATAGACACTATGTGACAGTATATGACAGCAGATTTTTTTAAACCTGGCTTGTTATGATAGAAGAGTCTGATGATGCAGCAAACACGTGGACTGTGTGCTGTGCCACTGCAGTCCACTAGATGGTAGAGCAGAACAAGGACCAGGGAAATATTCACCAGTATGTGTGTGTGTTTGGTCCTGGTGAAACCTACAGTTTGGGGACTAAATGTCCACACAATGATAGTAATACCAGAAATCGTTGACCTTGTGAGGACATTTTTAAACTTATAAATCAAACTGAATGATGTTTATTTAAAAATGCTGACAGGTTTGTGTGAGGGCTGGGTTTTAGGGGATACAATATACAGTTTATATTATAAAATCCCCATAAAACATGGAAGACCCCCGTGTGTGTGCGTGCAGAAAATCGGCAAAATTATCTCTTTACTGATGTCCACGGGTTTGTTGGGAGATGAAAATATAATTTTGCGGGTATAAAAACAATAGATGTCCAATGAGAATGGTGAACATATGTCTGTACAGTTTGTTTCTGTGTGTAGGTTTGTCTATATTTGTGACTTTAAAAAAATGCCCACACAAGTGTAGTGAAACACTTCGAAACCTGTGTGTGTTTGTGTATGCAATTTGCTTTGCCTTTTTCACATCCCTGTGAAAAACACTAGTACAAGGTGGTGAAACGTTTTAACCCTCCAGCTGTCTCTTATGTCTCATGTAAATTCATGACTGTCCATTACTGAGGGACAGAAACTGTGAAATGCAAAACACTTCTCATGATGCCGCTAAATGTTTTTATGTTAATTGCTATAATAACTGCTTGGGAATGATTCAGTTTGGTTTGTAAAGACAGAATCTGGGATTGTAGCACAGTTGATAAAGATCTTGACTTGTATCGTGAAAGGTCTCTGTTGATCCCTACAAAGAACATAAAATCATCATTTCGAACTTAGAAAGGGCATGTGAAAGGAATAGTTAACTCTAGAATGAGAATTCTGTGGTAATTTACTCACTCTCATGTTGTCAGGGTCTTAAGGGATAGTTCACCCAAAAATGAAAATTCTGTCGTCATTTACTCATCCTCTTGTCATTTTAAACCTGTTTGACTTGTATGATCTTCCACAGAAGAATGGGAAGAATGTTGGTTTTGTGTCCATACAATAGAAGTGGATGAGTGGTGGTGCTGTTTGGATAGCAACTTTTTTTTAAACATATTCTATGTTGAAGAAAGAAAGTCATTGAGGTTTGAAATGACAAGAGGGTGAATAAATGATAACAGAATTTTTTATGTATTGATGAACTATTTCTTTATGTCATTTTCTCTTCATTGTACTATTCAGTTCGAGGGGATTTTCCCAAAGGTGAACACGGTGTAGGTTTAAACGCAAGCTTTACCTTCATAATTATTTATCATTAGTTGTCTGTCACCTGAGAAACAATATTGAGAGGCAGGAATTCTACAGTATTTGTGGTTAGATAGACAGACTAAACGCTGGAAAATTGGACTGCAGACAAAACCACATGGAGAAGGAAATAAAAAAATTTGTCTGCGAAGAAAAAATTGCTTTTAAGAAAGAGGAAATATTCTGTAGAAAGTAAAAACCAAATCAATACTGGTGTTTATCCCTGCTAAGCATGCTTATTTTTAGATTTAATTTGTCCTTCCTCTGGGGGAGAGAGAAGAAGAGAACCTCTGAACATCAGATGTTTGTGTATCTGTGCTGAAGAGAGTTATAAAGAAAAAAGATACAGAGAGAAGATCGAGTTGGTCAGAGCTGAGGCCAACTTAACCCTGTGAAAGTCTCTCATTTACCATGAGAAGATTTACAAAATCAGAATATAAGAAACGAGATCTGAAGATGTTGTTTTCTACTCTCTGTCATTTAAGCTTATTATAGGTGTTATCTAACGTGTGTCTTTGTGCAGCTCACATAATAAACCTTGTGACATGTAAGTTGCACTGTGTGTCTGCTTTTTAAATGTACACCTGAATTTCAGACTCAAATGAAAAGGGTTTGCAAATGTGTCTTAATACCAAAAAAAGGAAACGTTGGCTTTCGCTTGGAGTCCAAAAATAAGAATTCTTGATAAAAATAGCAATTTATTGTAATTATTAAAAGTAGTCTTCATTGGCTTATTTTAGAATAATAACATGGTAAAATCACTGTAAAGCAACGTTTTTGTTTTGCTTATTTTTTAATACTTTTGTGTAAGTAAAACATGAAAACTAAAACCAAATGTTCTGTTTAGTATTTACAGAATACAGTTTAAACGGAACTCCATAATTTTTGCAAATGTAATACACAGAATATACAATTATGAGGTTTTTATTGTATTGCTCTTTTCTAATTTAATTTTATTGCATTGCTCTAACCTGCAGTAAATAATGAATTCTGTTCATTTTTGCATAAACAGCTTATAAATATGTTATTGCTTTCAGTGGAATAGAATAACACATGCAATCCGACTAAATCTTCCTGCCCTTATTTCTCCAGCTTGACTTTAGCTAAGGGTGCGTGTAGATTTACTGCACTGATTTATTTAATTTGCAATCCTGCCTTTTGTTGTATCTGAATATGCAGTCACATATTCATACTGTATGTGTAGATGTGTCACACGTGTCTCTTTTTTAAAGGGATAAAGGGGCACTTGCCAGCTGCGTACAATATAAATTCGCCCGTTTGCATCCATCTCATTAGCCTCTGTCACACACACAGCAGGGCCACCCTGAACATTGACGTCTCTGCCTCATCCTTCTCTTTTACCGGCCACCTGCACCTGCTTTATTCTGCTTATATAGACACTAACATATAACACACCATGCATGTAAAATGTTTTTCTGTGCCTGTGTGCAGAATCCAAGCAGTACAGGACAGGCTAAACCTAAATATCTTTGGAGTTGTGTTCAGACATTAACTTTGTCTTTCATACAGTATAATGTGTTCGATTAAAATGTGTCCCTGTGATTGTGACAGATTGATATAAAAATGCAAAGCATGTGCATCATTTGAATGATAACTAACTTATCTACTGAGTTTGAGAGCAGGAACATGGTGAATAAAAATGTCTGTGTTTGGAAACCATCAGCACCTTGTGAAGCATTAACAGAGTTCAGAAAGTCTCCATAGTGCTCCTTTTGTTTATTTTCAACTTGGTTGCATGCACCCTAGCTTTTCGACAAAGCAAATAAATATGTACACCAGAGTTGAGTGGAACTTATTTAAAGGAACAGTTCACCCACAAATTAAAATGATGTCATAATTTACTTGCCTCCAAATCTTCGTTCTGATGGACTCAAAAAATAAGTTTGGAAGAATGCTTGTTACCAAACAGTTCTTGGCCACAATTGACTACCATAGTAGGAAAAAAATATATAATTTTTTTTATTCTACCACTGTAAGTTTTCTTAATGTGGTAGTCAATGGTGGCCAAGAATTGTTAGGTTACAAGCATTCTTCCAAATATTTCTCTGTGTTCATCAGAGCAAAGAAATGTTTACAGATTTGGAACAAACCAAGGGTGAGTAAATGATGACAGATTTACAATTTTTGGATGAACGGTCCCTTTAAGAATGATCTTATTTAATTCATTCATGCTGGAATTTGAATTAAATTGGCTTCATGCCACATCTGAATTACTATAAAAGAGGAATTTCTTCGATTGCAGTTCAAAGAATCTCAACATATCATTAGTTTATCATTACTAAACTTGTAATTTGTCACAAGTTTCATGATAAAAACATAATTACTTTATTGCTGTGATTAATTACAGATCATGCTTGTTATTTAATAACTCTCAGAACACATAATGTCGATTACTCATATTTTTCTAAATTTAGCTCGGTTTTGTCAAATCTCATTTATTTTAAAAGCGCTTTTCTTACCACATTTCATTTCAAAGCAGCTTCAAACAAAATCATACTAAAGTGTAGTGAATGTCTAATGGTGTCTTTCAACAGTCTGTTTAATGCTACTTTGGAGGTGCCACATTCCTTTACACAGCAATTATAGTTGTATAAATAATCTCATGAGATGGATGTTTAAAATAGATTTGTGAACAAATCTGAAGTAAATGATTTGTAATTATACTTTCGAATGCAAAACCAACACTTTATCATATATTGATATAGTAAGAGCTGAGATGGGTCAGAACAGGTCAGAGCAGACTTATCCGTCTTTTATGCAGAATTGTGTCTTTACAAAGAATTTTGAAGCAGGCACAAAGTAACCTTAAAAACCCCTTAGTTAATTAAAAAATCTTATCTTAAAAAGCTTTGACTATTTAAGTGTTCTTTTAATTTGAACAGTTTACTAATTCAGGCATCTATTTCTATAGGTTACAAGGTGAAATATCTTCCCAAATGTTTGTTGAAGCACCACATAACTTGTTCAAAACATGTTTGGGTAGTTTATGCATGCATTTTTGAAACCTATGCTCACAAGAATTGCATGAAATTCAAATCAAATTCTGTTTCAATTTTGAAGCACTGGATCGTTTTTGCAACCTCAATTGAGTTCAGCAATCTCATTTATCCCTCATCTCTCTCCACACAATACATTTCTCCAAAACCTTGCCAAATTGGCTGAAGTTTGGTATCCCTATCCACTCAATTATAAATTCCACTGTGTAAACTAAAAAGCGAGGGATGGAGTGGGGGGAGAGAGATGCAAGCTGTTAAAAGGAAAAGACACAGGGGGGTTGATTGAGAGAGGGAACGATGAAAAAAGGACGAAGGGAAAGAAAACACTTTGGCCGGTCAGGTCCATCTCTTGTCTCCAGGGGCATATGTGTTGGCGTCAGAGTGCTGGAACTAAACTGTGTGAAAACCTTGCTTGACTCTGACACCCCCACACAGTCTCTTTTCTTTGCTCATTTACCTGCTAGCAGAGGCCAGTGTCCTGTTGAGATCTAACTAGGAGATGAAACCTTGAGACAGAAAGATGGAAAGACTCCTGTCATTTATACAGTATAATCATGGCACCCGGTTCGCAAATCAGTTTGTTCTGCCTTCATTCATCATTTATGCGTAGCTAATTATTACAATTAATATAAAAGATGTTTTAGGGAAAATGTTTGTGCAGGTTAAGCCCACTGTTTTCATGCCGAAAGCTAGAAAATTATTTTTCACTGTTTAATATAAACGCGTCAAAGTCTACTGAATGCATACATGTAAATGTATAAATACCGTATTATGAAGCGTTTGCAAATACTTTTTATTACATGCGGATTACTTTGGACAAACGGCGTATGAATGACGTAATGCGCCCTCTATATTGGCTGTGTGTGGTTGTCTCTTGAGGGCGCTGAATTTTTTACTGTTTGTGTTCAATTGTTTGATGAATTATTGCTGATTACAATAAAATTTAAAGTATATATATACATATACAAACTATTCAAGGGGTGCCATTTGTTAATACCATCCTATTTGACATTAGCATTTAGATATTTGCACAAAGCATCAACCTATTTTATAATTTTATCAATATTGTTTAGGTGACTGTTAAACTAATAAACATTTGAACTGATATTTCCAAAATTGCCAATCAGAATTTAGTTATTATAATAATTTGATTTTGTATTGCTAAGTGAAAAAAACGTTTAATAAGTAATATTAAAGACTATTTTGGGGGGATTGGGGTTGGGCGAGGGTGCGTGCAGTCTTCCTTCTTCTTGTCCAAGGCTGATCACATGCCTGATGAAACACATGTTAATGCTCAATAGTACACATATTTTGTATGTATACAAATTTTTCAACATTAACATTTTTATATAACATTATAGTCTTTATGGCCTTTACAAAAATGTGTTTTTGAGGAGGTGGGGTAGTGCACAATAGGCCCCTGTGGCACGGCCTAAGCTTTTGTCCTTCATGGCATTTTTTCCCTTACATTACTCTTACTTTTATACTTTAAGTAGTTTTGAAACCAGTACTTTTACACTTTTACTTGAGTCAAAAGCTTGAGTTGATACTTCAACTTCTACAGAAGTCTTTTTAAACCCTCGTATCTATACTTCTACTTGAGTAACGAATGTGAATACTTTTGACACCTCTGGTTTTGAGTGGATAACACTGTGCACTATTTATTTATTTTCTGAATAAGGCACATTACTGGGTCAACATCTTTTTCGTCCTGGGACAACCTGAAAAGAAAAAAACACATTCTTACCCAGCACCTAACCAAAACCTAAAGGAGTAGTTCACCTTCAAAATGAAAATTCTGTCATCATTTACACACTCTCTTGTCATTTCAAACCTTTATGGCTTTCTTTCTTCTTCAGAAAATAAAAGAAGATTTTTAGTAAAACTTGGGAAACTGAACAGCACAGCCCCCCATTCACTTCTATTGTAACCAATGCAAGTGAGGGGGGGGGGCTGTTAACAACATTCTTCCCAATATCTTCTTTGTGTTCTACTGAAGAAAGAAAATCATCCAGGTTTGACAAGAGGGCTTGTAGATGATGACAGAATTTTCATTTTGAAGGTGAATTACTCCTTTATGGCCCTTACGCTTGGGTCTAACCCTAACACCAATCTAACCGATAAATCTGATTGGATGTGAGGAATATTGAACAGTGATGTTAACCTAAAGCATGCAAAACTTCAACATGCTCATCTTTAGCCATAGCTGATAACTTAATGTATTAGAACTAAGATTCTAAATACAACACATACACACAGACAGTCTTCTTAATGTCCAGCCACATTTGTTTAAGTATTCAAATCAAGATTCAACATAATCTAATCGCTTCAGGCTGTTTGTTTGTTTATTTCTTAATTCAATTTGAATTGATCGCCTGAACATCGTGACAGATGTGCACCTATCCAGATAGGCTGAATTGGTTTTGCAAACATCAGACATTTAATTTAATCTGTATTAGGCTACCAAAGCTTTGTGAGACAACCATATTTAGTTTATCAGATCTTTCTAAACTGGGCAAACAATGCCAAGAAACGCAGTAAAACTACATTTGCTCTATGCACTTGATACTGCAGATGTGTCAACCTGCATTTGATTCAAACTATGCATTTTATCTGTATCTTTCTATGGGAATCAAATCCATGAACTTAGAATTGCAGATCTGTCCTTTACCATTGGAGCAACACGAACGGCTATCTTCTACTAAAACTACATAATACTTGTAATGTGAATGTAATTTATTTCAAAATGCAATGCATAGCTTTCTCATTGTGTGGATGGGTGTAAAGCATCAGAAAAGTGCTGGAATGTCAGGGTCAGAGTCTGATGTGTGTGTGTGTTTGTGTGTGTTTAAGTGTTAATGATGCAGAGCAGTGTTTTTGTAGAAGGGAAACAGCTTATGTTTCGTGTCGGTAATGCACCGAGCAGCTCAAAGCCACCAATCATTCTAAAAGTGCAATGCTCACAAATACTAATTTCCCCTCATCTCCTGAGCAATCCAAATCATCCTGAAGATTTATATAGCGAAGTCAGTCAGATGGCTGGCTGGGCAGGTGTGCCATTGTACATAAAGAGGGAGCCAGCAAATGAATTCAATTTTGTAATGTTGTTACATGATTTAATGTAGTATTATGTTTATGGTGTCTGTTGCACAAGCCTGAGATAGAGGACATAACTGTCAAGTGCCAAAACATGAGGGATCTCAATGATTGCTTGTTGCTACTACACAAACACGGACAAGCAGACGCACACACACACACCGGCCCTTAATAGAATTTGGCTCTTGCAGATCTTATTACTGTATTCCTTCATAAGTGGGTTTTCCACCTTAGGCCTCATAACAGTGTGAGTATGATAGAAAACACACACACACACAAACACACACACTTGTGCTGCAACTCAGCCCTTTGGCTTTGTTTTTCTCCATCATATGGCTGTTATTGCTTTATATGTTTTCTTCAAAGACAAATTGTCTAATACAGCAATATAGCAACCCCTGTCAGGCAGGAGCGCTCTGTCAGAGACCCAGCCACCAGATCTGTGTGTTTACATGCAGCAGCACTCCGACATATGGCATTCACTTCATCTTAAGCTAATACCAGCAACATGTTGAGTAAAACAGCACACATACTGAGAGTTTCTCCACAGAGATCTCATTTAACACCCTCTGAGATTAAGTATATTAAAGGAAATATAGATAATATCACAAACAAATATAGAAAACCAATGTTGGTTTATCCTTTGAGCTTTAATTTAGCCTTTTTTTTACAAGAGAAGTAAAACACTTTTTTGAACTGTTTTGTAATTGGCTGTTTTAGATATTTTCGGATAGTTGCTCTTCTGCTTCAGGGTTAATTGAACCAACATGTTGTTTTTTGAAAAGCTAACGATCTAAAAGTTTGTTATATTCTCCTGAGACCCAAGCGTAGCATTTTGTCTTTTTGTAGTGGACATCTCATTTAAGTGATTTTCTCTGGAGCACATTCAGGGATTTTCAGACATAACAAATGTTCGGTATCACTCCCTCTCCTTATTCTTTAAATATGACTTGTTCGAATGATCAAATTTTGATAATTTGATATTTTGCAATAACCATTTAAATTTGACTAATTGTCAAATTGTATTTCATAAATGAACTGCACACGAAATCGTTATGGTTATAGTTATTAATTGTTTTAAATCAAAATATGATTTTCGTTAAAAAACATGACATTGTTTTCACATGTCCACTGTACTGGACACCAGGACTTTTGGGAGACAGAATTGAAGGGGGAAATAAATTATATATAAATATTCCTGTGAAATAATAGATATTATGAAAATGTTGCCAATTAATACTCCCTCTAAAATTGCATTAATACGCAAATATACAATGAATAAATGCATTGTACAGACAGAATGGGATAATCAATTTATGGCCATTATACACACATATCGTATAAAGTATTATAGTTTATCAAATAATTAGTTATATTTTACATAACATAGCTGAGAATAATCTTTATATAATGTCTGGTTAAATAAAATCCTGAAACTTAAAAATGTATTGCTGAATGAAAAACCAAATCCATTGTTTTTGCCTATACTGTTTTTTAATGTTATTTTAAGTTTTGAACAACTGAATCCTAATGTCCACTACAATACAGAACACACCAACAGGAATTTTATAAAATAGGAATATTTTGTTTTCTCAAAAAATTTAAATGTTCATTTTTTTCTTACGTTCCAACAAAATAATGACAATAAAAAAATAATTTCCCAATATTTCCCCCCTGGGTCTCAGGAGAATATAATAGAATGTTACTCTTATGCACAGGTACTAGTTAGTAAGTTGGCGTAGCTTTTATTTGTGAACACATACCGTTAGTAGAGGCTTGGTAACATATTGAAAATATATTTTGAATTGATTAAATGTCCCATTTCCTTTCATAATCTCAAAAAAGATTAATTTTCCTCTCATTTTGATCTAAAATCAGAAAAGTATTTTAGTACTGCTTTACTGCCAAATATAAATAAAGTAGGGTAAGTTACCGAAACAGCAGCTGGCTGTTTACACATCTGTAAATTAACTTTCAAATATATTGCAAGCTGAAATAATTACATTCTATGGGTATCCTGATTCGATATGAGGAATGATGTTGGTTATGGAAATGGAGAATCTTTTATATTTTCTTTGCTTTGAGTGCAGTGTTTGTAAGTAATTAAGCAGCGTTATCCAGACAGCATTTACAGGCCCTGGAGACACAATAGATTGCTCTTGATAAGCCTTTATTGTTTTATTGACCGTTTGGTGTCTTCACAAGCACATATCTCTGTGTTGTTGTTGCTCTAGCCTCAATATCTCTTGTTTTTTAATGTCCAGCTTCATTCGGCTCTGCTTGTTTGTAGATCCGCATTGCATCTTTGTTCACAGTGTGAGATGTTCCAACACAGCATTTCATTGGAATGTCTCTTGTGCTGTGCCAACATTTAAAATGTTCCCAAATGAACTTGGCTTTGTTAAGCAGATCAACACTCCCCGTGGAAAACCCAAAGAACAGAAGACCCAAACAAATAATGGGTTAATAAGGAAATTAAGTATTGATCTTGAGATCAAGAGCATGGTACATACAAAAGTTATGATTTTTGTTCATTTGATTAATTTATTGTTTACCCATATTATTATTATTATCATTATTTAATTCTGGTTCAGCTTTATAAGCCTATACAGCATAAGGGGCCAAGTATAAATCTGATGTAGAAAGACTTTAAATACTCTCTCTCTTGTGCCGTCAAACAATAACAAGCAGATTTGGCTGTGTCTGTAGGATATGCTGGCTACAGGTCTGTTTTCCTGTTGTCACACATGGATGTCCTCTGGCATTCACCCTATCATTTGCCAGTTGTTCAATTAAGGTATGACAATAGCCACTTCCAGAAGAACACCATTTACTGACCATCATCCTGACACACATGCACTTCCATTCAATGAGCATCATAACACAGCTCCAAACCGCTTCTAAAATAAAACTCCACAGGAAATGTTCTTCCTGTTCTGTTGTTCATTTCACATGTTATTAGACAATCAGCTCCTTTATCATGTTGTGTCACTAAGCAAATCCCTACATTTCAGTTACAGTAATTGTATTTACATCTTTAGTAGTATATTAGTATATTTTTAGTATATTATAGATATCTTATATTTGTGTCATATTTGTTTTGTTGCACATTAATTGTGGATAATTTATTGCCAGCAATGTGCCCATGGTTTCTGTATTCCGACAGAGGCTTGCAGTCGCACAGAAGGCTTTACCGGCAATTTTCTGGAATCAGGGCCCAGTGTGAATGCATCCTTAGAGAGAACAGGAGGGTGTCGAAAAGACAACAAAATGTGTTCAGCTAAACCACATGAGAGAGAAGCTAACAGTTTATGTGGGGTGCTTTTATTAAAGAAGCTCTCCATCCTTCTTACCTGGCAGGTGTCAGATGGTCTGATTCCAGCTGCTTCGGAAGACAGAGAGTGACATTGCAGATCATCTCTCACCCTAAGAGGTGTGTGCATGGCTGCAGTCTCCTCTGTTAGACTAAACAGTGCATCAGTGCAACATTTTTAAGTGTGACCAAGCAGCTTTGGAACATTGACATCTTTGCTTCATCTTTTATTCAAAAAATGTGTATGCATGTTGCATAGTTGTATTGGAGTATAACCTGAAGCTAAGCCTCGAGAAGGATTTAAGGAGGCTTTATGCAAAAAATATGGCCACAACACGTGCAACGTTTATAGAGACAAAACCCAGGAAAATTAAGATGGGATTAACAAATATTAATAGCGAGTAAAATAAATTGTAACATTCACTCCAAAAAAATTAAAAGATACTGGATTTACAGTACGTGCACATTAAAAAGAGATTTTCTGGCAGATGGTGCGCCAGACGTATTGTGTAAAATAACAGTTTTTCATGTATAAATTACTTGGTTTTCTCAAATTTGCAGTTTCAGAATCTGTTAAACGCATTTTTTATAATGGAGTTAAAATTGTATACATCCAAAAGGTCAAAATATATTTTATGGCATGAAGAAAGAACACATGAAAACTTAATGCAACTTCAAACAATAACTGACAAAAGACAATTGAAATCACTGGGGTATATATACACCAAATAATGAGGGGAAACACCTGTTAACACAAGGGCAAGGCTAAACAGAACAGAAGTATCAAAGTATTGTACATTCAAAACAACACAACACACAGGCCCTAACAGTAGTCAATGTTTGGTTTATTTTCTTTGAGCTTTTTATTTATTTTGTGCATTTTTTAATTAAATGAAATACATATTACCTGATACACCGGTATTTGCCTTTTTGACAAAATTAAAAGCTTTGCATTTTGAACCATACATCTAATATTTTCCCCATTTTAAAGAATGATATCCATTTTCTAAACACTACAGTACATTGAGGGATGGTACACTCATTGAAATAAATTAAATATGGTGTGTATCACACAATGAGACAGTCACTCAAGTACTCTCTTCTGGTGTTCTAGCATGAATAGTCCATAGTGATGCTGACTTTCATGTTAAATTTACCCTGTGTGACGGCACAGACATACAACTATCACATTATCCTTTTATATGTGAGAGTTTTTGTGCAATAGGGAAGGAATTATCAACAAAGCTGACGACTGATGCAAACGCTGTTTCCCTCCAGTGGCTAATTACAAGCTGCAAGACTACATGTATCTATGTAATCTGCAAAGCTTGCACTGCCTGATCCCAGATCAGTGCTTATCCCGGATGATTCATATAACACAAACACCCCTTTAAACAAATTTTTCCATTGCATCACCACAAACGATTACCTTGGCCATTTATTGGTCTGTGTTGCAGTTGGAGTTTTTCAGTTGCGTAATAAACCCTTCTGCTTTACAAAACACTAAATCTCTCTTTGAAACGAGCAGAAATAGCATCAGTCTCATCTTTTATTAAGACGTTTGGGTTGGCCTTTGGTTTGTTAGAGGAGCCCATTACACCAGCGGTAAACCCCTGTTTAGACAAACGGATTAGAACAGGATTTGGAGCAGGTACATTGAAGCTGTCTGCAGAGATGGGGAATGCAGAAATTTAGAGAGAGATAGATGGGGAGAGATCTGGTTGTTAGGGGAGAAATGATGGAATGAGCTGACCAATCATTTGTCACTTACTGTTCAATGTTCTGTTGGCGTGTCACAGCGGAGCAGAGCTCACACACCTGACTCACTTCATCAAGTGAGCAGTGTCATATCATCAGCTGTCTTTAACAGATCCTCAGGTGGGTTAAATGTATTGTGCAATGCACCTGCACTTTCAAGTGCTATTTTGTGAATGTCTCTGTTTTTAATGGATTGTAAATGATCTTGAGCTGCATTATTTCAAAGGATTGTGTTTCTTAACCAGACACATGCACAGTTTTACTAGATATCAAATTTAAAACAGTTTAAAACACAATAGTATAAATGCGGTCAAGCTGTTGTACTCTTTCAGCATTGTGCATTAAAAAATAATTGTATTCAAGTACATTTTCAAGTATCTTAACATTTTTTATGTTTTTACTAAGAAAGTTTACTTTACTACATTACAAATCATATATTATGCTTTATTACTTCACTGCATTTCATAAATACATTTTTACATTTAGTTTTTACCCAACACTTAAAAGAATATTTTACCTCAAAATGAAAAATCTGACATATTTACTCAAATCAGTAGGACTTTCTTTCCTATTTCCTACATAAAAGAAGTAGTTTTTAATCATTTTTTAAAGTGTACAAAAAATCTAGCCCTCTCTTACTTTAAATGTGCTTTTAAGCAGGCCCAGTACAAGGCTTGATCGACTGATATATAATCATAGTTCATTGCATGCATAATTCAAAAAAAATTCTGTGATTAAATTGACTGATCATTATTTAATAGATCATGCAAACAAGTATTTATAAAGAACTTAATAATACGTATTTTATTTTCAATTATTATAATTGTCAGCTTGATTTTTTTGGAGGGGCCCAAGAAAAATCTGGAAGGGCAACGTCCCTCTAGACCCCGACCCGCTTTTAAATAAAGTGAAAGTTGAAAAGATTTTAATGTACTTTAAGTATTAAAGGCAAGAAATGTACATGTACAGTTTTGATGAAATGTAGTGGAGTGAAAACTATGATATTTGTAGTAAAGTAAAATGTAAGTAAAACACTGATAATGTACAAGATACTTGAAAAATGTGTTAAACAGACACATTATCCAAAGCATTTTCCCTTACAGGGAGATTTAACTTAAAAATAAAAACCTGTTTATGAACTCAAAAGAAGATATTTGTCTCAGTGGTTTTGTGTTTTTGTTCTTCAATATATCTTCTTATTTTGTTTTGTTTGAAGAAAGTCATACAAGTTTGGAAAGACATATATGATTTTTCATTGTTGGCTTTAAGAGCCAAATTGAGCTCCACAAACCTGCAAGTGTAGCACACTCCTTCATACTTCTATATCTTCTGTGTGGGATATGCAGTGCGCACATATAAACAAGCAGTGACCTTTGACCCTGCCATTACTGTGTGTAATGTGTGGCTGCTGTAAGACATATCTCATTACCCGACTGTTGTCTGAGGCAGCTGACCTATATGACACAGGGATACAGAAAATGATTAGCCCTCATTATCCCAGCTCACCTCTAAACCAAATAACAAACCCGTAGTACAGTCCTGTCCGTCATTAGGGAACTGTACGTTCACAGCAGTTTCTGCTCCGTGAACATGATACCTTTCAGCGGGTTGTGGGTTTTGGACTCACACTGCTCATTATATCTCACCACCTCACTCCCACATACTGTACAACATCCACCAGAGACACACTCATACCGCATTCACCCATGCTGCTCGGCTTGTTCCAAGAACTGTGGTGAAGTCTAAATGGCTTTTTAAAGTAGTCAAAAGTGCTCCAGAACTCTCTGCTTTCCTATACATTCTGGTGGTTACTGTTTGGTCAAAATCATTCTTTCAAATATCTTTCTCTGTGTTCATCAGAACAAAGAAATAAATATACAATATGAGTGAGTAAATGATAACCGAATTTTCATTTCTGTGTGAACTGTTCCATTAAAGGACCTTTGAGTTGTTATTCTGCCCCTGTAGAGCATACAAGTGTCTCTCTCTATCTCTCCGTCTCTCTCTTATTGGTTGTGTTGCCAATGGCAATTTCACTATCATCTGGCGGTGGGATTTCATGCAGCGTGACTCTATGTTCTGAATTAATTTCAATTGAGCATGCCCATATCTTTCCTGTACCTCATTTCTCTTCCCCTGCTGTGCTCTTAATGCCCCGGGCCAAGAAGATTAACACACCTCTGTCACGCATTTAAAGTCCAGATTATTATGGCCCTTCTCGGCACAGATTGTTGAACATGTGTGTTTACATTTGTGCGGTTTTTAATACCGTCTGCACAGTTGCCTGTGCGTCTAAACTTTAGTAAATGTCTTTGTTTTATTAGTTAGCTGTGTGTTTATATGGGTTAATTTTCAATTTCCTCTTTGCCTTAAGGCCTGTTTATACACGAGCCTGGCTCCGCTTCGCGAGCCTCTGCTGTCCCCGCGCGCAACTCCCCAAATGGACGAGACGTTTATACTTGACGCGTTCGCCGTTGAGATATTCTTTGAAAGCGCACAAACGAAATCGTCCTGTAAATCCGCAGGAAGTAGAAGAAAAGTAGGAATTTTATCGGAATTACGTCAGATCATTCAGAATGGCATCTTGCGAGCAGTTGCTCGACAAGGAAACGTAAGAGATTTTGTGTTGTTGCTACTATCAAAAAAGGGCTAAAACAGAGATGGAATCCTCACCCACTGCATGCCCAAAAACGTGGAGAAGTAGAATAAATCGCTCTTGTGAAGCAGATGCGTTTGATGGACGGGGAAATGCATTTCGAACTATTGTTTGTTGATTTAATAGATTTTTATATCTAACTTTTTGTTCACTCTTTCATTTCTGTGCATAATGCAGACACATTTCTACATATTGTTGGTTAGGGACTGCTAAATGTACATTGCCATAGATTAACCCATTGGATGTCTTTATGTTATATAAAATGAGAAGATATATGAATAGTGCAAAAGAGCAATGTTTATGGATATTGTTTTCTTCTGAATACAATATAAAACAGACACACTGATGATAAAAGATGTCTGTACAGGCGTACCTGTTCAGCCAAAATCTCTTCAAAGCTTTCATGTTGACTGCGGCGCCGCACGAAAAATGTTGTGCACGCCGCCACGCGAAATGAACTCGGGCTCACCCTAAGCAAATACCGCGAACACCGCGATGACGTCATATTTAGCGCGCGCACCCAGGCGAACTAGTGACTGCGTCGAGTATAACCAGCCCTTTATACTACTGCATTGAATTTGCAGAAATAAGCGTTTTTTCCTTGAAGATTAATTACTTTTCTTCTTCTGCTCCCTAACTGACTCTCTAACTTATTCTGTGTTCATCCCACTTCAGTTATTTACATATGAAATTATTCCATGCCACATATACCTGAAACTTCAGCCATCATAGGCTTCAGCCACATATCCCTAAATGGCCTGTTCCCTTGCATCCATAGCGCTTACAATTGACAGTCTAAAAGTTGATTACACTCCTGAATTGCATTAATTATTCACACCTTTTGACTGAATGAAAAGAATTAAGGGCATTAAAGATTTATAACCATTCATTAGATCTAAAAGGATAGTCTCAATTTAACTGTACAGTATAAAGAATTCATGCTCTCGATAGCAGAAGCAGCTTGGGGCATTAGATCAGAGGTTGATGTAGTGACCTTGCCATGGTTGTGTATTGTGTTATGTGTTACCTGAATCTGCACAGGAAAGAAAATCACCACCTATTCCAGTCACTGGAACATTCACTGTACTTTGGCTCCAAATAATTGCTTTAACACATGCATTTGACATGCTGGCACACTGTTGTTGAAGATGTTCAGGACTCATGGTTTCTGTTATTCTTGTGGCAGTAATTATATCTGATTTGTCTTTTGGTCTAAGATTCATTCAGATGGCTTCCATTCTCATTTCACTCTCAATGTTCTTCCTAATTAAAACTCTTAGCATTCCCCCCCTTAGCTAGTAATTAAAGAATTGTAAATGTAAGGCTGGGCTTTTTAACTGTACTGTAAATTCTCCAGCCAGGCGTGTGCCTTCTGATTCAGAAAACATTAAACAATGAAATCGAAGTGACTTTTATTCCATTGATGAAAAATCGATTGAAAATCTGGAATCTGAGGGTGCAATAAATCTAAATAATGAGGATATCGTCTTTAAATTTGTCCATCATAGGTGGAGTAGCAGGGCCCTGCAAAGAAGAAACAGGTTTGTTTTAACGCTCTCTTTTGACTTTCTGCTGTAATGATGTTTTGGAGAGTAGATGAACACGAAAGCAGAAATGCTTAGCTTTACATAGATACCAAACTTGAGTGGGTAATTCTGAAATAGCGGGCAGCAGCGAGTTAGGTTTGAAGGTGAGTTTCTGGCCAATTTTGTTTGGTGCATCCCCCCACAAACATAACATTTGATTAAGGCTATTTACTAAACTAAATTTACAAAATATCTTCATGGAACATTTTAGAAAAAATAGTATGGTCATTAAATCTGTGCAATAACACAAAGGGAAATATGAAAATTTGTCATGATTCTGCCTCTTTTAATCATGTTATCTTAGTCTTGAGAGAGACCCACGTGTTTTGTGTGAGAGAGACATGGCATTGTTTGTTTTTGCTTGCTATGCGCTCTCTCTGGGTCCTGTACCATGATGGTAGTTGAACAAACTCTGGGTTACAGGATTGGTTTTGGGTTGTCAAAACCAAACCAACGTGATCAAGCTTTGTTGGTACCATGAAGCTGCTCCAGGAGTTTCTTTGTCAACTCAAGCTTTGATCCTGAAGCTAAGATTAGTTTGTGCGCGCGTGCACATGAACGAGTGACGTCGGGATCGCTAAACCAATCGCGTTCAACACGGATAGAGGGAGTTCCGTAGGTTTCTTAGGAAATAATTATGCGCAAATGTTAGTAATACAAAAATGTATTTCAGCCACGGAGTAAAACTGTATCTGCTGTCTACGCAAGAGAGAACGGTTTCAGAAACACTGCTGATTGAGTTAATGCACAAGTTGAACGACTATATAGTACACACATTTACTGTAGTATACTGTAGTAAGGTAAGTATTACAGTAATGTAATATGATGTGTATTATGTGTGTATGTGCCCCCACAGTGGATGAACATATCCTGCTAACATTAGTTATCATTTAGTTTACCTTTATTAATGAGGATGAAGCACATGATGAAGTGAAACGATCTGTGTGCTGACAAAGTTAAAGAGATAAATGTACTGTACTATTCATTATGGCACAAGTGTGAATGTGAGGATTTATATTTTATGTTACTGGTGTCTCTTTTATTGTAGGACATTTCACAACCTTCCCCAGAAACTGAAGTGTCTACCTCCAAAGGTTACAGAAGTAACACATGTATTTTTTGAACAAAATACACTAGAGAAGCTTACTCTTAATAAAGAAGGTTAAATAAAAAAATACCAGTATGTGAACTTAGTTGTCAGTTGAAGTGTTCATTTAAAAATCCGATGGTCATCTCAATCCTGACTCTGGCTTGATTGAGGGCCATGTTGAAGTGGTTCTGCGGTCAGGATAGCAAAAATCTCGGGCATACACAGGGACCCCCGTCTCCCACCAACAGGCTATTAAACAGCCCTGTTATACTTTACCTTCCTTAAAGCACTGACAAAAACACAGATGCATAGGGAATGTTGTAGGCATTTAAAAATGTAGGCCTACTTTATGATACATTATTTAGGTTAATTATAAGTGTAACTTGATAACAGAAAGATTAAAATAGCAGTGTTAAAAAATATGTGATGTCACCGGTCAATTTATGGTTTTGTCTGTATCTAACTGTAGCTGTATAATAGAAGGTTTCTTCAGTGGACAAAGAAGATAAATGTTTCACCCAACACAGTGAAACTGGAAGTGTTCCTAAATGTTCTGCCCCACAGACAAGAATGTAAAAAATGCAATGCAAAGAAATACATATTGTATGTAGTACAATAACAGTATAAATACATTTAATTTCATGTGTAAGGGAAAGCCAGCAAATGTCATCTCTAAAATCAGATTTTACCTATATAGTCACCATTTTTTGATTTTGTATTTGTAATATATATTTACATCATTTTATGTTAGTATTTTTATTTTATTAAACATTATTAAAAATAACTAGCCATTGTAACACGCACTGTGAGTTAGTTGCCTCACTTGTAAGTAAATTTGCTCGCCGCTGATTGGTTTATTTTCGATGTGAGATCTCTAATCTAGATCATAGCCTGCTCCGGAGCAGGTTAGCCGTGCAGCCTAAGTTACCATGGCGATGAACACCGATTAAAGCTGAGTTACTTTCATGGTACCTAAAACCCAGGGTTGGCGCAAAGTAATCCTAAACTTACCTGACAAAGTTAAAGAGATAAATGTACTGTACTATTCATTATGGCACAAGTGTGAATGTGAGGATTTATATTTTGATGGCAAGAAACACAAGCTTCTTTTATTCTTTGTTGTGTTAATCTTTGAGAGATGGGTCCAAATGTTTGATGCATTAATCAGGAGAGCTAGCTTTTATTTTGATCTTAGATATGTTCTGCTCTATTAAAACTGTATATCACTGTATAAGTTCTTGTCTCTGTCTCTTGTAAACATCAGATTTTGGATTGTCCAGTTTTAAGTACGGTTTAAATTTTTGCTGGTGCAAAAAAAATACCGCATGGGTAAAAATTTGTGAGATATGTCAAGATTTAATGTATATTTGCTATGTAACTTGGCCAAGAATTTACCACTTTCAATCTTTGTGTACTTGTGTGTGCAGACCTATAAACTTGTACTCATCAATACTGTGGACTTTAAATAATTGTTGCACAATGCTCAAAGTCACAATGCATGAAATTGGAAGTAGAGGATGAGAAAGTGAGGGAGCGAGTGAAGCAAATGAGCGAAAACAGCGGATGTTTGTTGTGAAGGACGTGCTGTTATGTGCATTTTGCTCTTTTGACTAAATGGCTCTGACTGAACAAATCAAATTCTATGTAGCATATTACAGCATTAATCGCTTATATGAATTGTGTTTCCATTAACAATCATAAATAAATGGCAACTTGTTTGCTGCAGTGGGCATTTAAGGCAAATTAAGAGACTTCACGGATAGAAGCTCTACAAGTGACATCCCAGCGAATGACATTGACGTAAATGAGAATGTTGATTAGTTCTCTCCAGGTATTACAGTTTAAATCTCTTTTAATCACCATCGGAGCTTATTTAGATAGAAACACTGCTAGTATCTTGCATGAGAATTACATTCAAACATTGATATGATCAAATCACTTAGATGAGAAAAAAACTGTATTTGAAAGAGAATGATAATGTCAAAAAGTCATGAAGTCAACTGAGTCAGCCTTATTAAAATCTGCTGAGAGTTTTGAGAAGATTTATACAGTGTCTCTTTCTATCTCTCTGTGTCTTTGTGCAGTCATAACTCAGAAATTGTTATACCCCAGAGCTGACCTCTGAAGATACAACAGCTTCGTTTGTCTCCACATATCCTTTGTTTACACAAACTAAAAGGTCGACCCTATGTGCTTAGAAAGAGCTACTGTATATTGATTTTAATGACATCACAGTGCAATTTACAACATACGACAAAGTATACCGTCTCATCGATCCAGAGTAAGCTGACAGTGTACAGAATACAGCACGCCTGCATTTCTTACACTAAAACGCTGTTTAAAGGTCACTTGTGTCTTTCACTTTTATATTCTCTCTCTAAACCTGTGCTCAAGGCAGTGCTTTTGTTGGAATTTTGCAAACCTTAATGGAACATTTCAGATCTGTACAAGTAGAACAGACTGACTGAATGAGCATTCGTTTTAAATCCTAACTTTTCACCAAAAGGCATTTTAAAAAACGTGCAGTTGGTATTAGTGCTTCCCATGAGCACAATTGCTCTCTCTCTCTCTCTCTCTCTCTCTCTCTCTACCTTTATACGTCTCTAAATGACAGTTGGATCATAAATGAAGTCTTGGCCTTCTTTCCATGGTTGCTGCTTTCAAGTTTTTCTTTTCTATTTTCTATGCTTTACGTTTTTTTCTTTTACACTCTCCTGTCTTCTATTGTTGATAATACCGAAGTTCTGAAGTTTGTTCAAGAAATATAAGTAAATACATTAATCAGGTTGTGTGTATAAAATTCTCAGAGCTTTTGGCGTGTGATTGAGGGCATTGTTTAATTGGTTGAAATCTTTGTAACTTTATATTCATTGGCTCTGTTTGAACATTCAAAATCAGTAAGTTGGGTACTCACGCATACACACACACGCACACACATATGCACACACGCATACACACGCGCATACACACACACGCACACACACGCGCATACACACACATACACGGCATCCTAGGGAAAGGCTTAAGATTAGACCACATCAGCTGTCTAGCAACATATTCCTATGAACTTTCTTATTGGAACTTTAATACTTTGAAGTTGTCCAAAGTTTCGGTTCTAAAAATATTCTTAGAGGGGAAACCTAAGCTTCAAATCAACAATTCCTTGCTCAGCTTATAAATACACACACACACATAGACACACAAACATATACACAGCGGCGAAAAAGGGTATTGCTGTATCAGTTGAAACTCTGAGGGGCTGTTTCCTGGACAAGGTTTGAGACCACTCCCAGACTAAAGTAAATGTTAGAGCTGTCCAAGCTGATTATATCTTGCAGTGACATATTTTAAAAATCAAAAGTGCCCTTGTCTTGTCTCAAAATGCACACGAGAAAAGCTTTTTTGTAAGGCACGATTGTAAAAACTGCTTAAATGTCCTAATTTAACTAAGGCCTAGTCCTGGCTTAAGCTAAATCTTGTTTGGAAAAACTGACCCTGAATGTTTTTTTTGTTCTCACATTAAAGTACCACGCATCTTAACATTTGTCAAAATCGGTTTATTTGCTGTTTGTTTGAGTAGGAGCATTAATTATAATTTTTGAATTATTCATATGTTGCATTCATTTGTAAAGCTAACAGATGCATTATTCTACCAGAAGTCATTGTAGTTTCCATGGTTATACACTTACTCGACACTTTAAGATGTCAGATACATTTGCATCTGCTTAATATTTAAATCCGTAAAGATTTTGTTATCAGCCAGACTTCCAAAGCTTTTTACAATATCTGTATATGTGGTCAAACTTTATTTATAAAAACCAAGAATGTTTTTAATTCTGGAAAAAAAAATGCTTGAAGATGAATTTTTCTCTCAAAGGTTATGAGCTATTATGAAAAAAACATTATAACTTCGATCTCTGGCAAACTAAACTTCACTCAAATGAAGTTTAATACAAAACATTTCTGTGCTTTTCACTCCACAGCACAAAAATGAATAATCTTTTTTACATTAAACTTATTTATTACTGAAACCGTGTGCTGTCTACACTCGCAGAATACATAGTGTAGTCTTGTTTTTGCATTTCACTTAACTAGTCAACACATAAAACGGAAGGAGTCACTTTACTCCTTTATATTCAAAAAGATTTGTGCCTTCATCATGTTGCCTGCAGTCCATGATGAATAAATTAAGTGCATCAGCTAAATGACTCCTAATTGGTTGAAAGCTAATTAACAGCCTTTATACTTACACATTTGCCTTAAGCTGAGGATTTGATAATTGCATGTTACAACATCTTGTGCTTTCTTAGTGATAAGCAGTTCCAGCTGTGGTTGGATTTGTTAACCTTTAAATCATGAGATTATATTAAATTATTAATGAGATCAGATTGTGTGATGCTGCTGTCCACTCAGAAACTCAGAAACTCAAAAATAATTTGCATTGAGTGTGACCCTGACAGTAAAGAGTCTCTCATCTAACAGCTCGTAATGTAACGGAGAGAAAAGTGTGTTTGTGGTGATGTTATTGGTTAAACACTTCCCATCTCGTGCCTATCACCGACACTACTTTCTCCCAGGCCGTGGAGAGACTTTTTATAGAGGGGTAGGTGCTCGGTATACTGTATACTGTGATTGGGGCACATAGAATAAGGCTTTAAATAGGGCTTTATGTCAATACATACAATATGGGAATGCATTTCTTGCTCATAGGCGTATCAGCACTCTACCTGTTTTAAATAGGTATTGCGCTATTGACGGTATCCTGGTTGTGTCCTAAAATAATAAAGCAGAGCGTATGGACCATCCCAGATGAGGTCGTCAGGTGAAAGGTAATCTTATAGGTAATGGCTTAATTATTATTCATTTTACGAATAGTTAGATTAGGCCAGCCTTCACAACAGGGACTTTAGTAAAAAAAAAGTCCTTGACAAAATGGCACTTGGGGCAAAGGGATAGGTACTGAAGTATCCTCCGCTCACCCCCTGCATCTCTGTCTCCTTGGATCACAAATTTACAACAATCAAAGGTTCAGGCAGGCATCGGCTCATTTTTCCTAGAGCTGAAGCTATACAAATCTTATACAAATTTAATTTAACAGTATGTTTCCTACTTTAACTTTAATGGTAAAGTAAAACTTTCTGTTTTTAAACACTACTCTCTTGCTGGACCATAATGGTTGCAGTGCTATTTTGATCATTTTAGCTGACTTCATTTCTTGGTAAATGTACATTTGAACTTTCAATTATTGTATAATAAATATTAATTATTTTTTAAAGCAAATTGCTTGATTTTAATTTACTTTATTTAGAAGAAATACATAAATCACTGTATATCCAGTACGGATTGCATTTTTTAATTGATACAAAAATACATTACAGACGAGTTGTGTACACTGTTGTACATGAAATAATTTTATTCAGTTACAACTTCATAGTATCCAACATGGCTCTTTAAACATTCATGTTTAAACAACACGTTAACCAACATTACATTACATTTACATTTAGTCATTTGGCAGACGCTTTTATCCAAAGCGACTTACAGTGCACTTATTACAGGGACAATCCCCCTGGAGCAACATGGAGTAAAGTGTCTTGTACAAGGACACACTGGTGGTGGCTGCTGGGATTGAACCAGCAACCTTTTGATTTACCAGTTCAGTGGTTTAACCCACTAGACCACCATCTCCACCATCATGCAACAACATCGCAAAACAAAGCCCAAGTGAGTCTGTAAAACGGTCCACATCTTGATCCATTAGAGCACACCAAGTAGCTGAAACTATGGAAACGAAACAAGAGAATAATGTTACATATTCAATTTATAGTCAGAGAAAAACAGAGGACAACATATACAGTCAGAGAATAATACAATGATGTAATTCAATGATGAGATCTGTGTGTGTGTGCGCTTGTGTGTATGTGTGTGTGTGTGCGTGCGTGCTTCTTACTTTTCATCGATTACACTGAAAATTCATCATTATGTTTAGAAGAGCGGGAACATGTGGGTTCACTGCAACCTGTTTCTTCTGTATCCTGCCATTTTAGATGAAGCTTCTTCTTGTTCCACTCTCTGGATTAATATCTACAAAGAGTCAGGAAAAACTAAATGTTATATATTAAATATACAAAATATATTATATTAAAACACATGAATTAAATCATCAGCTTGCTAGTGTTAAATAGGGGAGACTTCTAAATAATTTGCCCTAAAAAAACGCATCTCTCGTTGAGGAATATTGTTTTAAAGGTCTTAACAGGTATATAACATTAACATATCTATAAAATGCAGGTAAGGAAGTTGTTCAACCAATACCTTTCAGTGGACTCCAAGATACACGCTGCCCCATCCTGGTACTCAAGATTGAATATGTAACATGAACAGAGTGGGAAGGCCAGACATGAAGCTGTGCTGAGCACCGTCACACACAACCTAACCTTCAGTAGTCAGCATCCAGTGGCCTGCATGTGTATCCTAAAACAAACAATACCACATGTAACAATAGTTAATAGTTACTATACAATTTTATCTTTAAGCCTTTTACATTTAAACTACATTTAAGTATAAGTGACTCTACAAACAAACTCATAACTCATAACAAATTACACAAAGTAACTTACACTTAAAACCATACTTATATAGAAATGTAAACTAATTAACGTTAGGTATGTCACGGTCAAGAAATTGTCACACTGGTATTTGTAACGGGCCGTCTCACTCCCACCCTCCAACGGTCCTATTTCGGAGACAGTCTTGCTCTAACGATGAGGGTGTCTCTAACGTCTTTTGCTCAAGCACTCAACTAGCCTCCGTTATATATACTGTATATCTAGCTGGTTACGTACATTAATCACTTTACCGGGCTATCCTCTGTGAACATCGACTTACCTCAAGCTTTGGTGACTCGTTTTAATTTGGGCGCTCGGTTTAACGGATAACTGCATTTGCACATTTGAATTACACCACAAAATAATCACGACCGAGTGTGGTATTCAACACTAAGTTCCCGTGAATCCCAACAGTCGAAGCATGTAACTTTTACCGTGTATACGGCGGGCGCGATGTTCAACATTAAAAAAACAACCGTCAACTTACTAATACAATGAACTGTAGCTCGTCACATACCGCATTCGCTCCTGGTGTGTACAAAAACTCTAAATAACATGAACAACTTCTGTCCTCAGGTGCTATAGCGACGGAGAATGTTTGAAATCTTACCGCGACGGCGCTGCTAAAACCCCGCGCAAGACTCCTTCGGTCCCCGCGGATGGAGGTTGAATCCGAGGTTACCAATATGAAACGCGAATGTTGATACCTCTATATAAAGTTACCAGTATGATAGTTACCGAATATGGAAAAAAATATTTAATAAGTCACTTACCACAGGTGTGAATCACTCATTTTGCGCACAACCCCAATCTCGACTGTTGAAGATCATCCCGCCATTGTAGATTTGAAATTTACAGCAATATTCTGTACATATGAGTTTATCCGTCACGTGACCCCAGAATGCATTGCACTTTACAGCAATATTCTGTATTATTTAAAAAACAGTCAGCTTCTGTAAAATAACGCTGTAGTTTTTACAGCAATTCGTTACAGTGTACGTAAAAGGTTAACGTTAACTGTTTACCTGACTGTGTCTATGAAGGTTACGTGCGTCATTGGAAAATTGCTTCAGTTTAATCAATTTGCGGCGTGTGGTATTGCTGACAGGAATATATTCATCATGTTGGTTATACATAAAACAGTATTTATGATGCCAGATGTTTTCAGTTTCCAGTGTTAATCATTCTGTTGTGTTGCAGAATCTGTGAGAATATCACCCTCAGTCAAATGTGACAGCACTGTTACACAAGTATGATTTTACACAAAGGCTTCCTCTCTGTATTATGTAATTCTATACATAGTTAAATTGATGTTGTGTTTCATTATTAAGATTGACATGCTATACAATATTTAAATGAATGCAATTGAAAAGACGAAAGGTATCATATATATTGAATGATTTGCATACAGGTAATTGTAATTATGTTTGAATATATTTTTAAGTCCTATGTAAAGTCTTGTCCCAATTTTATTTGATGTTTACAGGGTTTAAATGCATATGAGTATGCTTACATAACACTTTTATCAAGCAACGAAAATCGTTACGATTTTGCATGTTTACATAAGCATACTATTTTAAAATTTTATAAAAATATGCTGTTTATTGATTTACATTGTCTTAAAAATAATAAATTGAACGTCTCCAGTTACTGTCCTAACCTCGGTTGCCTGAGCAGCAGGAACGAGACATTGCGTAACCGAGATCTTTCTGGAACTACGGGCACATTTGACTCTCCCAATTTTTTTTAAATCAACCCCTGTGAATTTATATTTTAATATGTATAAATCGGTCAACAAAATTGCATGGAGTCATTAAGATTCTCATATTTGTCGTTTAATATACAGTAAACATTGAAAATGTGCTGCTGTAAAAAGACATGTTGCTGAAATTATATTTTTGCAAATATTGCAGCTAACTGGCAGCTAGCAAGGTCTTCTACATTAGTATTGACTCTTAGCATCTTAATATTCATGAGTTAAACAGTAATATACATTTCCTTTTCAAATGTAGATCAAAGTAAAGAATTATTAAGCTGTATGGTAAGGACACACAATAAATACTGACACAGAAAAGATGATATTTACCTTATGTTTTGGGGATCTTGTGAGTAAGGTACTTAAGTTGCCTTATCTGTTTTTAGAAACAAGCCTGGTTTGTCTTTGATAAAATGTCATAATAAAAAACGTTTTTCTTTGTTGCGGCAAAGACTCAAAAGTGTGCGACGGGCACATTTACTTGAAAAAATCTTAAAAATCATCAGTAAATAATAAAAAATGTATATGCAGTAAATTAATATATATATATATATTAAAAAATTCCTTTTGAAATAAGGTCAAATTGCAGTTCAATTAACTTATTTTAAGTATTTTAACATTGTGACCAGAGTTGTGGGATATTACCAAAAATGGTGTTTGGACCTATGAATGCTTCATAATTTTATATTAAATCCCATCAATAATTAATTATATTGTTTGTCAAGGTGTGTAATGACACTGTGACCATAGTTATAAAGCGTCATATCACAAATTTTGACATAAATCTAATATTTCACTGCTGGGATTTAAAAGTGCACGTAGTTGCATAAAACACCTAACTATGCTATGGGGGGCTAATCCCTCCTTCTCTACCTTTACTGAAGCCTTATTGAAGCACGCCAGTGAAACAACTCATTGCTCAAGATGGCGAAAAGGGGCGGGCCCTGTAACAACTATGTAATGCGCCTTTATAGCCGCATTGCCTCAGAATCTTCGACCAAATGCACAGTCTAGCTGATCTGAGCAGTGAACACGGCATTTTCCGTAATGTCTTGTTACCGCTTTATAGGGGATCCGAGGTTACGACAGTAACCGGAGACTTTCCTTTCTAGAGAAGTCTCTCGACATTGCGTAACTACGCTATGGGGACTGTATACAATCCATACACCGCTCAGCACTGTCTCCTGGAGTCTGACATGAGGCTGGGACCAAAGACATACAGCAGCGCGCATGTATAACAACATGCTCCGGGTTGGAGGTATGTGCAAAAGCACTGGCACTGGCGTTATTCAATAAGGCTCCAGGAAAGATAAAGAAGGTGGAATTAACCCCCCCATAGAGTAGTTATGCAATGTCGAGAGACCACTAAATTTCAGAAGTGGGACCAAAGGTGTTGATATTCAGATGAACTCGGCGAGCTGCATTCTTTTTAATGAGCCTTTCGACTTCTGTTAATGGTGCAATTTAAGTAGAATATATGTATTATTCGATTTTTGTTATACAATCTGTTTTTTAGCAGTCTTGTTTGTTATGGCAGAAATCCACATGCAGTAATATTTTTGTAAAATGAAAGCCACACAGCGTGCATCTAAATCAATGTCTCTGTTTAAAAACAACATCTCTACATCTTATCTAAACAGAAATTTTTAATCTGTCTCATATGTTATCAGCCGAGCAAAAATATGATCTAAATGATGTGGAGACAGTCGAGTCATTAATTCAACTTTGAGCTGCATTCATTCATAACCACACAGTTTATAAAAGCATAACTGATAAATTTGGTAAACTTCATTTCAGTGCCTTAAGATTGAAGACTATTATAGCGATATGGTCTATCAGCATCGCAAATGAGAAGTCAATGAATGTGCAGATGTCAGAAAATACAAGATAACTGTTCAACAGTGCCGAAAATACACTGTAAAACTTTGCTGTAGTTTTGCAGCAGGTTTGCTAGTAACATACTGTAGATTTCATTTACAATTTTGCTTCAAACATAAACTTATCAAATTCTTTTATTTTCTTTCATTAAACAAGGCTAAATATCTAAGGTCACTTTTTTCTAATGTAAATGTATCGTAATTGAAGAAGTTTCAAATATTTTTACAGAAAAAATAAGCCAAAAATGTGTAGGGATGTTGCTGGGCTAATGCCAGTCGTCTCTTCTTGCTCATAATGAATCTTAAGTCAAAGTACTTTAATTTAGGTTAAAGTAAAGTTGAACTAAAACAGTACTAATAGGGAAGTAAATTACTGGCAAACCTGCTGCAAAACTACAGCAAAGTTTTACAGTGTTGTCTTATTACTAAATGGTGTCTTTGATCAACTTTTGTATAGGTAAAATATGTTTTGTGCACATTGCTTCCCCTTGCCATCCGTCTCTTTCTATAAGCATCTTCCTGTGTCAGTAATCTCTTTCTTTCTATAATAGCTTGTTTGTGGATTTGCCAGTAGCCCGGTGGCCTGCCACATTGCCCTTAGTCGCAAAGTGTTAAACAAGCCAGAATTCTGTCAGACAGTTGAAATCCAGAGCCCAAGAGTCTTAGCCCACTTGTCTACCAAACTTCATGAAATATTTAAGAGCCGCTGCCCTCGTGGTGCTCAATTCAATAACACAGAGTGCAGTCCCAAGATGTTTCCTGGTAGCCCAAGGGCTCCAGGCGGTCAGATCCAGACACCCTCACTCATTTGCCCCCTTTCGCCTTCTCATGTAGGGTTTTTAAACAAATCCTTTGGAGAGCCTTTAGGCCCACAAAGACAAAGCAAAGAGCACAGAGTGTCCTCCTCAATAATACATAAGGCAAGAGGGGAAGTAAGCTGTCTCGCAGAATGATGTGAGAGCGGTAGGCAAGGAAAGACAGAAATGCCCCAGAGAAATGCAGTGGCACAGTTGGAGAGAGAAGAAACGGTTGAATCCACCTGAGACAGAGAACTGGAGCTGGAGGAGGTGCAGACTGCATTTCAGATCTCCTCAATTGAGGGATGTTGACCAAGTGTTTTTTTAAGTCATTAATTATCTTAGAGAGTAGAGGGTGAGACCGAGAAACTGGTGTCAAGCGTCAGCAGGGATGCACATTCAGGCACTCGTGCTCACCCTGTTCCTGTCTCTCTTCCCTTCTACTCAATTAGGAGCTGAGAACAACATTGACAAAAAGTAGGAGTGGGAGCAACCGAAGTGTTCCACTGAGATGACATCAGAGATCGAGTGCCTCTGTTTTTGCAATGTTTTTACTCTTCTTGTCCAGCAATTGGATAAAACTTGTGCTCTGGCTGAAAAGATCTGATTCTGAAAAGATTATAAGTGACCCTCTTCACCACACTGCTTGATCACAGTACGGTCACACACACACACTTCATCTATTTAATCATTTATTTGATATGTTCGAAAGTAGAAAGCCACAAAACCTTCTTGGAATCTTTTTCTTATTTGTTTAATTTTTATTAGACATACATATGTACCTGCCAGATCCCTAGGCTCTGCAAACGAACAACGTCTTGTGGTGCCATCCCAAAAAGGTATAAAATCTCTCTCACGTACCTTCTCCGGATCGTTTCCACCTATGTGGAATGATCTGCCCGATGCTACAAGATCTGCAGATTCTGTTGCCATCTTTAAGAATCGTCTGAAAACACATCTTTTCTGTCAACACCTGACTGATCAATTCTGACTTCTATTTGTTCTCTACTACTAAAAATAATCTAACTTAGCTCTGTATACTGTGTTAGGAATTATGAGACCAGTCTTCTTCTTTGATTGCACTTATGCTTTTTGTTGTCCTTATGCTGTCCCAATTGCTTCCATTGCCTACCCCATCTGTAAGTCGGTTTGGATAAAGCGTCTGCTAAATGACTTAATGTAAATGTAATCTAGAAAAATGTCTTGTTTTTATGGACAGATCATAGACTGTATAAAACATGGACATAGTGTCCGTGATGTCACCCGTAGGTTTGTGAAGAGCAATTCTGAAGCCTAAAGTGGGCAGCGCGTCTCCGTGCGTCACTCCCGGTTAGTCGAGAATGGCCAAAAAGGCGGGATGTGGGTAGAGCTGCCTGAGCTGCCTGGAAGGTGAAACCACCTGTAACTCAAGAGGCCACGCCCTTAATTGTTCAGATTTTAAATGCTCAACATAATTTAAACGGATGCGAGATAAAAAAAATATATATATACATATATTGCATTTATTATATATTCATAAAAATATTTGATCGCATATGGCCACTACGCTTTCAGAGAAATGCAGAAATAAAAATCCAAATCATGAAGGAAGCGGCTCTAAAAAAGAAAAAATGTTTCTATGGGGAATCTACAGGGAAGTTCTCTGTTAAATAGTTCAATTTAGAGACACACTTTTTCTTTATTGCAAACACAATATCAACAAAATATGTTTATTCGTAAACATGAGTCACATCGTCAAAATGAAACAATATTTGATAACATTTTACAATAAGGTTGTGTTTGTTGATATTTACAGTATATACATAACTTTGTGTTCAGAGGTGTATATAGCATCATGAAGCATCATAATGAAGCATTATGTTTTTATTACCTTAGAATGAACTATTTCTATCTACATACACCATGGGTGCCGTAACATGGAATTCATCATGTTGTTTCTAGGAGCCCTAAAAGGACAAACTGCTCTACAAAGTGTGTTTTGCAAGTACATTATCTCCTTCGGCAAAGAAGTGAAAATGTGACGACATACTTGTTCTGTGTCATAGTGCTTCGATACAGGAGAGATGGAGTGAGCTGCTGTTTGCAATTCGCAACCTCACCACTAGATGCCACTAGAATCTCCACAATGCTCCTTTAATTTACATTATCAAAGGCTACTTTTCTATTCCTGTTATTGTGTTGAATTGTAGACTTTGTTTACTTGCTGTAGTTCAAAGGTTAAAAACGTATAACACTAGATTCCACTTGTATGACATTTCTTATGCTACAGTATGTTTGTACTAAGCAATAAAATACAAGTTATATCTTAGACACAGTACATACATTTGTCTCTGAACTTGAGAATTTGTCCAGCCCTGTCAAAGTAAATTAAATGGGACATCAGCATGTGTCAGTTCGACCTCCTAGTGAGATAAGCCCCCTAAGAAGGCACATCCGTCAGCCCTGCTAACATCAACAACACATTTCCATTCTATAGTCACAGAGATGGATTTTATCTACAGGCTTTCTGGAAAGGTCACACAAACAAATTCATAGAATCAAAACAAGGCAGGACAAATGTGAATTAGAATAGGGAAGGAAAGAACACAAACTGAAGAACACAAAAAACCCACGAACAAAACGTTTGTTTTTTGTTAAATTGATACTATTTGTGTACCTACCCACCAGAGGAAAGACTGGCGTGCTCTCTCTCTCTCTCAGCGACACTATCAAGTGTAATAAATCTTGATTTTCTGTAGACGTGTTTCTGTATATTGTATTGGTTTTAAATACTTTGTTCTCTTAATGTATTTTAAATTGTCATGGGGTTTGATCATAGCGATTATATGTTGTTTTGTACCGCTGTGATTTTTATGGCCAAACATAAAAAATATGTTGTAAATGGCAGGTTCCTATTCATGGTGTCCACGGGGTCTTACAAAGTATTAAAAGAAAATGAAGGCCCTTAAAAGTATTAAAAAGTCTAAAATGCCATTTTACAAGGTATTCAATTGTGAATCATCTTTTCAGATTCGTCCAAAGAGGTCATATGCTAAAGTTTGCCTGAATTGAATCATTGTGTAGGCGAATTGTTAAACAACATTGTTGACTAATGGCGAAATGCAAGTTTTCGTGCAAATGGTTGGAGGATAAGGAATTGGAACCATGGCTGTCTCTGGGAATAACCGTTAGACGTACTGCTATTATGTGTCAGAAGGCGATTAGCGTGGCCTCGATCGGGATCAAAACTGTGCGGTCCCACATGCTAAGTGCTAGCCACAAAGCTGATTTCTCTTTCTAATAAACCTTGCATTGGGTTAGTCACTCAATAAATTCTCTTGTGCTTCCTTCCAACCCTTCTCAACTATGTTGCATTAACAAGGAGTTTTCACAAACTGAGGCTGTTTAGTTGAGCTATCTTACAATCAGTATATGTTAGATAGTGTCGCCAATGTAACCAGTGTCAATGAGGTCTTAAAATGTATGAAAAGAGTTTTAAAAATGTCTTGATAAGTATTACATTTAGCTCCATGATTCGTGTATATACCCTGCTATTGTGACAACCTAACTTATAAACTGACACAACATGTGTCACAACTGAGGAATCTGTGTTTAATGAACTTTAGGGCAATAAAATTGTTCAATATTGTGACTAAGACTATGAATTAGATCTGTGAACGTTCAACTTAAACCTACTTCAGGCATATTGTTCTATTGTTGTGTTTGCCAAGCTGCCAAATTTTGTATATAAATCAACATACTGTTATGTTTTCTCTGTTAAACGTCTCAGTATCTCCGGTGCTTTACGTAAATTATGTAAATTGCAGACAATTTCGGCCATTTCTTTCCTCCAATCCATTTCCATGGCTAGAAACATTGAGGCAAACCATTCTGAATTCAAATTCCCTTTTACCAAAACCAAGCACTCAACACATGCCTGTACCTTTGAAAGTGCTTAACAACCAGTCCTCCATTTGCTCTTTCTGTGGCAGGATCAAAGAAGTAGGTAGCATTCTGCACAGTAAAACTGCCAAAATCAGCAATTTTCTAAAGCCAGGGTGCAGGAAAAAACACTTTGCAGAGCTGCCAGTGCATAAACCTTCATTTTAATTTTACACTGAAGGGAAGAAATGAAGTGGGTGTCAGCAGATGACTACCTGTGTAGGAGATATTGATATCTTTCTTTCTGCACGGCCCAAAATCAACAGTACCATTTCAGCTAGTGCTGTTTTATCAATTTATTTATTTTGTACTATGCCTTGCTGAATGTGGCAGGATTTGGTTTTAATGCATGAGAAGGAGATGCTTATAGATGCTTAAACTTCAGAAAACGTGATTTGAAATCTGAAAGTCTGAAGGTTCACATTTTATTCTATGCAGACGGTTCTTACTTTCTCTTGTCTTGTCTTTTTCTTCCACTTATTCCCCAAATGCCAGTCATGATAGAAAAACTCAAATCATTAGCAGTGAAGATTATGTGACCCACAGAGACTCTTCAGCATCACAGTGTCTCCATATCTACTAGTTTTCTTTGCTTTTCTCATATGATAACACTTGCCGAGAATAGAGATTGTTCCCATTGCAGTTTATATAATTGGCAGGCTAATTCACGTTCACACCAGTTCTGCATGTCTCAATGTAAGCGGCTATTCTGGCCCTCATGGAGTCGACTGAGAAAGAGCACTTTTACCATCATATCCTTCTGCTGTACAATAGGCTACTTTTTTTCATAGGGCTCTTGAGTTTGAGAATTTTGAGATTTTTGTTTTGTAACCTGTTGGCTTTCAGACGATAGAGGTTAAGATACCCAAGTGCTGTAGTCATGGTTACAGTTCTAGCTTTTGCTAATGGATGAGGTTGAAGTAATCACTATTATTTTGGGCTATTTATAGAAGGTAAATTATGATGGATTCATTTTGTGCATTGAGTGTGTAAGAGCATTCTTAAGATCAAGTAGGAAGTGGAAAAAATATACAGGTTGAAAGTTGAAAGCTGAAAGTTGGCTCAACGTTTGGTACACATCCTAATGATTTAAAAGTCAATACGTCGACACTATGCTGTGAACCTTAAAGTTGGCTTTACGCTTGGTACAAATCTAAATGATTTAAAAATGTCAATACGTTGATGGTACATTGAAAAGCTATAAAATGGCATTATGTTTGGTACAAATCTAAATGATTTACAGTAAAATGTCATTCACCGATGCATGTTCAATATGTTCAAATTATGTTTGTGTAAGTTAAAACTGTCAATTTACCATGCATGATGTTTTTTAAACGCATACTACACAGTTTAAAGTATAATGCAACTACATGTTTCACAGGATCTTTCACTTTTTCAAAGCCTATAGCATCGCTTATAAAAATAATGTTTTATGAATATAGTATATTAGTAGAATAGTAGAAGTCTTCATGCAAAATGAAGGTAGTCCATAATAAAGCAATATGAAAGGTGTGCACCCATAGAAGGTGTGTTGATAAATGCTTTTCTATGGCTTTAGTCTAGAGCTCAGCACTCAGGTGGCCCTTTATCCTCACAGCCAAGTGGAAAGACTTGCATTACAATCACATAACCAGCACCCTTTGATCTTAATTGGTCTTATGTGATTATAAAAAAGTCTGGCTGAAATTAAATGAGTGTTGTGAATATACTACCATCATTTAGTGTGTTTGTCACTGAGATATGAAACATTATGAATAGTGTACCTCTCACTTTTATTTAACAGTAAAGGAAATATAATTTCAGTGATTTATGTGAGCTTCTGTGGTTTGTATTTATTAAAGTTTACAAGCTTTTCATCAAACATTGAAGTCATCCATCACTTTTATTCTCTCACTTTCAGTTAGTCAGGCATAAATACATTAACCTGCTTGATTGACTCTAGGACTTTGAGAACTCTCTCCTATATGATATGAAGAGGTAAGAAATCCCACAAAGAATACAACTGAAGTTACTTCCAAATAACAATCTAATCTACATTATTATCGTGGCTGAAGGAAGCAGTTTTGAAGCTGGAGGTTGGATTAAGCCTCTGTGATGGATGTAGGGCAATACTTAATGGATGTGTCAGAGGAAAAAGTCCCATCATATTTCCTGTATAAGAGCAGACTCTTAACTAAAGATAATACGTTTTGTCAGTAAATGAATAAAATTTCAGCAGCCGTGAAGGGCAGGCAATTACACGTTGGACTGTTGCCAAATAATTAATTTTATGAAAAACGTTGCATATTGATATGATCACTCAGACCATCACTTACGCAAATATGATAGCATTTTACTCAAAGAGATTTTTACCAACAATCTCAGTATTTTTAAAAGACAGTAGCCCTTGAAACCTGCCTGTTCTGATACTTAGAATACTAACAAGACTATAACTGTTTTGATGTATCGCCTTTTGAAACAGAACGTTTGGGCGAGACATATTGAAAGATCAGTAGATTAGTCCCAGCAAAACCATGAACATTGATTTCCTGCTAGATAACTCTATTCAGAGGTGGCAAGATGGATTAGATGGAGGAAAACTGTAATTTTAATGAGCATTTGATGGAAAAAAATTGTTGCATAAGTGAATCATCAATTTCTGATTCAAAATCTGAAATTGTGAGTTACTCCTGGAAAATAGGAATATCTGAGTGCAGTATTTATTTTGTAAATTATTGAAGCCTATATACAGTGCCTTGAAAAAGTATTCATCCACCTTCATTTTATTCACATTTTGTTATGCTGCTGCCTTATCTTAAACTACTTTATTATTATTTTTACAGTAATCTACACTCCATGCGCAATAATGACAAAACAAAAAACAAATTTGTGACAGCTTTGCATATTTATAAAAATAAATAAAAAAAGTACATTGCATAAGTACACATTCCCTTTTCTGGGACACTTGAAATTTAGCTCAGAAGCATAGATCTGCTTGTTGATGTTTATACACTTCGAGTGGTGTTAACATGTGGCAAATTCAATTGAATAAATATGATTCGGAGCAGCACATACCTCTCAATACAAGTTCCTACTGCTGAAAATGCATATCAAAGTAAAAACCAAGACATGAGGTCAAAAGAACTGCCAGTAGAGCTCTGAGACATGACTGTATCAAGACACAGATCTGGGGAAGACTTCTGAAAAAATCTGCTGTATTAAAGGTCCACAGAAGCATGTAGCCTCCATAAATCCTTAATGAAAGAGGTTTGGAACCACCAGATCTCTTACTTGAACTAACCTCCTGTCCAAACTGAGCCATCGATGGAGAATGGGGGCTTGGTTGGAGCGGTGACAAAGAAGCTGATGAACACTCTTGTAGAGCTGCATGAACATATATGGAGATGTGAGACACTTTCCAAACATCACTGCAACACTCCACCAATCTGGGCTTTATTGCAGGTTGGCCAGACTCAAGCCTTTGCTCAGTGAAGACACATGAAAACTTGAAATATGCAAAAACGTGCTTCAAAAAATCTTTCAAACTGTCAGAAACAAGATTCTCTGGTCTGATGAATCTCAGTTTCATCCATCATGTACATGTGTTGAGCAGAGCCTGGTTTTCTCTGGTTTTTCTACCATCTCAACAGTAAAGTGTGTTGGAAACGGCATCATGATGGGGGGGTGTTTTTCAGCTGCAGGAACTGGGGCATTTGTCAGAGTAGAAGCTCAATGGCACAAAATACAGAGATAATGATCATGAATACCTAGCCCAGAACATTTAGAACCTTAGACAGGGCAGAAGGTTCATCCTCCAACATGACAATGACCCTAAGCACACAGCTAAAACAATGTCCTTGAGTGGCCGAACTAGTGCTTGGGCTTGAACCCAACTGAACATCTCTCTAGAAACCTGCAAATGTCTGTCTACTGATGATCTCCAACCTCCAAAGTTTAAGAGGGTCTGAGAAGAAGAATGGCACAAAATTGCCAAATACAGATGTGTAAAGCTTGTCACATCATACCCAAACAGATTTGAGTCTGTAAAGGTGCTTTAACCATCTCCCGAGTTAAGGATGTGAATATTTATGCAATGTACTTATTTAACTTTTTTATTTTTTATAAATTGCAAAGCTGTCAAAAATATATATATATTTAAAGTAGTTTAAGAAAAGGCAGCAGCATAACAAAATGTGAATAAAATGAAGGGGGATGAATACTTTTTCAAGGCACTGTGCAGTAGTTGCTAAAAGTGATGTAGGGGAGATATACAGTATTAGTACAATATTTGCTTTTAATTCTCCCTACGGTTCGAATAATCATCAAAATATGAGGTGTATGGTATACAAAATGAACACAACACTTAACATTTTTTAACTAAACAAGCAAACTACAGCATATATGGGTTTTAATATACAAAATGCATTGAAAACAGTTGCAGGGAAGTCTATTTCAGTTGCCTCAAAAAATTAATGTGCCAACAATGCTCATGAGACACACCTCGTTTTCAGACCAGTACGTCCATGGGCGCACAAATGGGTGCAAATGCATTTGCTATTTAAACAACATGGTGCAGGATGTGAAAATGTAAACTGCGTCAAGATGAAACTAGGAAAAAACACTAGAGCCTCATTGTGTCGAGTATATGAAAGGACCCTTGATCGTTAAAATAGGGCCCAAATCTTGAGTGCCTCTTATGTCTTTGGAATATTTGTTTGTGAAAACCTTTGCGAGTTTTGAAGGACCTGTCATTTTATGACGTTATTCAAAGACGTTAAGAAAACTTATTCATTTCAACATGACTTTACAGAAGACTGGCAGGGAAAGTATGGATTTTAGAGACTGAAGCATAGTTTCATTTATGAAACTCTTTGACACAAGCTTTCCAAGCTGCCCACGCTTTATGTTTTTCTCTTGTTTTTCTTTGTGTTCTACAAGTAAGAGCTCATTTCTTCTTGCATCTCTAAACCAATAATTATTACAACTTTTAATCAAGAACGTTCTTGTCTAGACTATTTAGAGTATATTATTTGTCCCTCCTCATGTTACCGCTGCAGAAAAGTGTAAAATAAATCATGCCATTATCTTAATTTAGAAACTGAAGTCAAAGAGTACCATTGCAACAACAACCACAAAAGTTTCAAAACATCTTTTTTCATCACTATTCTCATATATTATTAATCAAAAATAGAATATTTTTCTCTGTATAAAAGTATATAAGAAAACAATGTTCATTCTGTAAAAGAAAAAGAAAAAAGACTAAGGCTTGACATGACTCATTAATGTTACTTAAAGGCATACTTCACCCAAGAATGAAAATTCTGTCATCATTTGCTCACCTTCGAGTGGTCATGGGTGTGTTTTGGGCAAAACGTGCAGTAGACCAATCAGTCGAATGTACATGCGCTTGAGCACCCGCCTATAGGCACAGATTACAAACGCGCTCTACAAATAAGTAAAACATAATGCGCTTCTGACTTTATACCAGGTTTCAGTCGGTCAACGGCGCAGTCTATTTCAGTTTCCTCAAAAAAGCAATGTGCCAACAATTCTCCTGAACACCCCTTGTTTTCAGACCAGCACGTCCATGGGCGCACAAATGGGCGCAAATGCATTTGCTATTTAAACAACATGGTGCAGGATGTGAAAATGTAAACTGTGTCGAGATGAAACTAGGAAAAAACACTGGCGCCTCATCTTGTCGAGTGTATGAAATGGTCCTAGATCATTAAAATAGGGCCCAAATCTTAAGTGCCTCTTATGTCTTTGGAATATTTGTTTGTGAAAACCTCTGCAATTATGAAGGACCTGTCATTTTATGACGTTATTCAAAGATGTTAAGAAAAAATATTCATTTCAACATGACTATTTACAGTATATTATTTGTCCCTCTTTATGTTGCCGCAGCAGAAAAGTGTAACAATATTTTGTGCTATTATCTTTACTTAGAAACTAAAGTCAAAGAGTAACATTGCAACAACAACCACAAAAGTATCAAAACATATTTTTTCATCGCTATTCTCATATATTATTAATCAAATACAGAATATATTTCTCTATATAAATGTTTATAAGAAAAAAAATATTAGTTTTGTAAAAGAAAAAGAAAAAAGACCAAGGCTTGACATGTTGAACCGACTCATTAATGTTACTTAAAGCCATACTTCACCCAAGAAAGAAAATTCTGTCATCATTTGCTCACCTTCGAGTTGTTCGCAATCTGTAAAAAAATAGTTTTTGTTTGACACAGAGAAAGATATTTGGAAGAATACTTATTACCAGAGAGATTTTGCCCCACATTGACTCCCATAGTAGGACAAATACTTGTTCTGTTGTACACAAAAGAAGAAATTTTCAAGAATGTAGGACAGCAAACAATTCTGGGGCCCTTTTTATCTACTTTTTATATTGATAAACTTTTTTCCTACTATGGTAGTCAATAGGGGGCAAATCTGTCTGGTTTTGAGCGTTATTCCAAATAATTTGCTCTGTGTTCATCGGAAACAAAGAAATTTATACAGATTTGGAAAAACTCGAAGCTAAGTAAATGATGACAGAATTTTCATTTTTGGGTGAATTATCCCTTTAACAGCGATTATCTGTACAGACATGTGTCTAAACTATTTACAGTATATTATTTGTCCCTCCTCATGTTGCCGCTGCAGAAAAGTGTAACAATAAATCATGCCATTATCTTAATTTAGAAACTGAAGTCAAAGAGTACCGTTGCAACAACAACCACAAAAGTTTCAAAACATCTTTTTTCATCACTATTCTCATACATTATTAATCAAATACAGAATATTTTTTTCTGTATAAAAGTATATAAGAAAAACAACATTCATTCTGTAAAAGAAAAAGAAGGTTCCCATTAACAGCGATTATCTGCACAAACATACGCATGCGACAAACAGTGAAAACAGTGCAAAAAGCCTGAATCAATGCCCGTGTGCTTGTCTTCTTTAAACTGTGTGGGCTAGAAGTAGAACGCTGTTGATCAAATGCAGGTAACCTTTAAAGAGCCTCATTACGGATAATCCCTCACCAGGATCACTGACCTTTTCCTCTCCCTCTCTCTCCCCGGGGGTCTCGGGACCATCTGATGAAAGCAACGAGAAGCCTAGAATGACTAGAGATTAGAAACACCCCAAAAGGTTCATGAATATTCTTAACGTGCCTCTTACGGTCATTTTAGAGAAGATTGCAGGATGTGATACATTAGCAAAGTGGTGATCAAAGAACGCAGTGGCATTTTCATTTGTGCCATGGTTGCTTTAGAAAGATAATGACCTGCGCTTATATGTAGCTAGAGCACAATGTTAACGTTATTCTCAAGCTATGGCTACATGCCCCATTTCCCTTCATCAATGTTCTGTGTCCAGATATTGGCCGAAAGACATTCTGTGCATGCTGGGATTTAGTTGTCCATGAAACCATTTGGTGACCAAAGCATCACTTTTCTCTTTCTCTTGTTCTATAGGGTTGATCAGTTGTTGCCAATTTTGGATTCTGCATGGCGTGCCAAACAAAATATTCAGTTTGTTCTCTTGTAAGAACATCCCATAGACATGCTGTGATCAGTGGCAGTTGGTACAGTGAGCGGATTACGGATCTGCGGCCAGATTTAATCAGTGTATGATCTGATACTTGGCATTGACATCAAGATAACAACCTCTCTCTTCAAAGAGTGTCTCCATGGGAACAATCTGATTCAGGACCCAGCCTTCATGCCTCATTTAGTCTTGTAACCATCTGTGCTAAGTATGGGTCTCCATTTAGCCCAAAGTTCTCGTTGTCCTCACTTGACTTCCACAAGGCAGCTGTGTACTATGGGTTTCGTCCCAATTCCTATGTTCAGAATTTGATGTACTTGACCAATGATGTTCTGGAGGTATGAATGTATAGTATACAGTTAAGCTCTGCAGCTCATGACCTGGGGTTGGAAAGCGTCTTTGCACACTTGAGAATTGAAGCATATGCAGTGTGGGTCATCTGGGCATCACGAATGCTGTATTATGAATACTGAGTAATTGGACTCGAGATGTGTTGATTGCTCATTTCGATATAACAATGTATAAATGATAATTAATAAAATAAATTAGCAGTATTGTTGTTAATAAGGAAGCATGCCAGGGATGGGCCAGTCCATGGTTTTTGAAACAAACAACAACAAAGTTCTTCTTTGTGGGAGCACCTTATTTTAAAAAACAGGCCTGCCGAAACTCACAAATGACCCAAAATACCCAGAGGCTGCATTTCCCGCAAATATTCTGTTGTAATGACAGTAGATTGTTAGTTACTTATTTGTATATTAAATTGTGCCGTTTTCTCAGTCACTTGGCAGAGTGCCCTCGCTGCCTCTCTCTCTTTCTCTGCTTGTCAACTCTTGCCCGAACAAGTGAGCAATCAAAATAAATGGCTTAAACTAGAGATGCTAAAATATCATGCACAGGTATTTGAAAAAAGACACAAATAAACAATGGAAAAACGTTATAATGGAAAAAATCCACATCGAACATCGCAGATCGCACAAATAAAAAACATTCTTTATTACAAAATAAAAACAAACTAAATTATTTTAATTTGAAAATGTAAGATGAAGAGACTTTTGGTTGACACCAGCAATAACTTTAATTATTTATAACAGAATCTTAAACAAAATGATCAAAATATATGTTCCTGGCAAATGACAGGATGATGCTAGAGGTTTTTCAGAAAAATGCAAATTGAAAATCTGTTCTAGTCAATTCAAGTACCGTTGGAATAATGGAAGCTCATCTTTAATTCATGTGCGTGTTTTTTCTTGGGCTGCTGCATGAGGGTGAGTGTCTTAACATTTTTTAATGCCGTCTATTAATCCCATCACTGGGGAGGCCGGATAGGTCCCTAAGGGAATCAACTGGAAAACATTTCACCTTTTGTCCTCTTCTCTCTCTCTCTCTCTCTCTCTCTCTCTCTCTCTTCCTCTCACGCTCTCTCCCTCCAAGCTTTTGATCAGGTTCCTTCCTTTTGTACCCACCGTGTCATCACTCTTTCCCCTCCTTCAACTCTGATTCAATCTTGACAGAGATCTCCATGATAAAAACATGGGTGCTGCCATTGAGCTTTCCCTTGAGGAATAAAACAATGCAGTTTGTTTGGGCTGCCACTTTCTGATGACTCAGACTCATGAATTTGATTGCATATTGCTATAAATATTTTATTTGGAGAAGGCATTTAGGCTATTCTTCAACAAACTATTCAAATATTCCAGGGCACTTTTATGGAAATGAAATAAAATAGAGGGAATGCATCTCGCCAAGCATTAGGCTGTCTAAATTATCATATTAAACAAATTCTTCAATTTTTCTTTTAATTACATTTATTGTATCTTTACGTTTTGCTTTGTTTTTCTTTTGTTTTGTGTTTTCAAGTGATTAACTGTAGTTTGATGGTGAAAGTATTTCATTACAGTATGTATACTGTACAACTCCAAACACACAAACTGGTTCATGGATAAAGAAATAGGGATGAACAATTTAATCAAATTGAAATAGCGATGAACAATTTACATTTTATATACAAATGAGATAATTGGACTGATTTTAATGTGTAAATTGTAATTGTAAGTAAACCTTTAGTACACGTTGAACAGACTCCAAGAAAACAATATACTACAAATATATTTGGTTCTGCAGTATCATTCATGGTATTTTTATTTTCAAGTAAAATCTTAAATGTTTCCTAAGTTTTTATGATTATTTTACTCAGTTTACTTGGAATACAAAGTAGTTTTCATCCGAGACATTTCCTTAAAATGTTCCATGGGAACTTTATACTGACGTCTAAATTGCTAAGAAAGTGCCATGGAGGCAACATTGATACATTATTGCTGATCCTTTAGATTTCCGGACTTGTTTCTGGTTGTCGACAGACAAGATTACACTGTGACATTCCTGCTGATTTGGCATATTAGCCATCTGGCATGCCCTGCTACTAAGCACAAACACACACACGCACACACACACACACACACACACACACATATACAGTCTCATTTGCACACTGATGGTACAATACCGACAGCAATACATCTCCCTCTGTGTCCGTTTAGTAAACAGTTGAAAACGATGGTTGTTGACTAATGGTGTGCGTGCCTTACTTTCGTTAGCACTAATAACCCCTGTGATTGATCGGCTCCCCACTGAAGGTCTAATGACATCATTAGCAATATTCCAACTTTTCTCTGTTGTGTTGCCTCTTCATGGGGTGTGAGGGACATGGAGCGGATTCAGGCACATTTCGAGGAATCAAAAGCAAGGACACTGCTTTAATCTCTAGGTTAGCCTATTATTTTATTATTAGTTTAAATATGAGTATACGTGAAAAGTTAGCATTGGTATGCATGTCACACACAGCTTAATACAGTATAATGTATTTCACCGCTGTCCTTTGAAACTTTGTATATTCATATCTCGTGATTCGTGAAAATCATTATTATTAGTAAACTTTTATGTTTGTCACCATTTTGCAAATATCTAATCAATTAAAAAGGCTACAACATTTAATAATTTAGAAAGCAAAGATTTCTTTCTTAAAAAAACTATGATTTTTGGACATCCGAGGTTTCAGACAGTAACGATTTACAGATATTTTTGCCTACATTTTTAGGATACAAAAAATGTTGAGTCGTTTTATAAGTTTCTTTAACGGCAGTAAGGTACCAATTAGGACACAATTTATAATAGTCTTTTATGTTTTCTGAGACCCACACTCATGACCCCTGACCACCAACAGTGAAGAGCAGAGAGTTTACAATTACCATGAGCAATTACCATGGCAACACGCAGTAAAAAATATAATACCAATGGCAAAGTTGATATGAAAGAAAGAAAGAAAGAAAGAAAGACAAGTCTTTCAAAGAAAATATGGCCATTTATTACTTCAGTTAGATCACATTCTCATTACAGCCCTAGTTTGGGGGAAAAGGAAATAATACTGGAGCATTTTCAGACTGTCTATATCAATCCGTCAGACCTATTACCATCATCTGATTACTTACATCTGATTCAGCTGTAAGGTGACTTACAGCTCATATGCTGCGAAACACCACTGAGATTCATGATTTCAATTTATTTCTGGAGCCTTCAAATGATATCATTACAGTTAAATTTGAAGAGCAGGTGTGATTAAGTTAAACGTGTCATAGGTCTCACAGTAGAAGTGAAAGCTCCATATGCTCTATTGAATAGCTCTGTGGTATTTTTACTTGGGTTTAATGCACACTGTCACATGTTCGGTATGTATGGTACCACCTTGTTAATTAGTTTATTAGCACATTCTGCTGTTCAGGGTGTATGCACTATATGCGCTTTTTAAGAACATGCCCTTTAGATATAAGGCTTTGGAGATTTTCAACAGAAGAAAATTATTAAAATGAGTGGCTTCCCTGGAATGTGAATAGGGTTAAAACCAAACCTTTCCTACCTTACCAGGCATCTAAATGACTAATTAAATCAATAAAGATTTTAATGATTGTAATGACAGAACTGTGAGCGTATATGGACTGATGTCAAACGCACTGGCATTCGATAAGAAGTAAAGAACCCAAGTCCAATTTCCACAGAACAGTGATATATACAAGGAGCTGTGCTATTGATATTAATGGTAGGTTAAATGGCCAAGAAAAAGCATTTCTCATTTAAAGTGTTTGTTAATTAACAGCTCCGTGTTATACAGCATGTTGCTGTCATGAACTTTAAGAGACAGTATGCAAAGTACAAAAAGTTACAAAAGTGAACTAGTTTTCTGTGAGGTGAAATCTATATAATTCTCGGTCATGTGAAGAGCAATAAAGGAATTTTAAAAATATCGTGAAGTGTGATGCATGATAAATGTCACAATAGAAGCATTTCCCTCACTGTTTCCAAGCCCTATTAGGAAGGGATATGTTTTCCCGAAGGTGATTTGAAAAGTTGGCATTGCACAGATGTACTTAATGATGTTCAGTATTCTGTATACCTTGAGATTTAGACGTTTTACGCATATTCTTCCTGCAATAAGCATGAAGATGTATTTGGCATTGACAAAAAATAAGTACAAAATAAACTGCCACTGTAATATCCGTTTCATATAAGATAATGTACTCATTTGATTTCTCTACTCAATAATAATGTTATGTCATAATGTTATAAATATCTTAAGTTTTATTGTGTGTGTGTTTGTAGCAGCTAGATTATGTTAAATTTCTTTTAGTAAAATTTTAGTAATCTTATTTATTTTAATAAATCTAAATTAAAATTACATAATTTCAGAAATGACACCAGCAACACTTTCAGAAGAGGTGGTCTTCTCCACAGATGTAGAAAATAAACACTTTTGTATCATCATAAACACAGAGAGTGTGTTCTGCGTTCAATACACCTTGAATTCAGAATATTGAAAAAATAACCTGAAAATAACATCTGGTTGAGTGACATAAAATGTTTTTTAGTACAGCACTGTTCCAGAAATGATTGATGGAAATATCCTAAATCCAAAATATCTGGAATGCAGCATAGTCTTGTCTGAATTCGTAAATAAAATCCCAGATGTTGGATAATAAGAATTTGTAACAGGCGTTCTGTCTTGTCCGAATAGTGCTTAACGTTTCAAACGTTTACTGTAGTTCTGTGGTTGTGGTCATTAGCAACATTGAAGTAAGACTTGTGGCAGGTGGCCAAATGTTTTCTTATAGTCAGTACCAACCTTTGACTGGAATTAAATTCAGCTTTTATGTGCTAGGTTTTCTTTAGGTCCTAATGAGAAGAAAATGATTTAAAGCATATCAGATCTTTACGGACCATTAATTTCATTTTATTAGGGCTTGAGGTTTAGGTAAGTGCTGCATTGCATTTGCTTTTTACAGCAGAGCTCGAAGTCTGCATGTCTGGTTTGAACTTAATTTACAGTGCAGCTCCAAGGCTACATGGGTAGGATGTTTTCTGAAGAGTTTGCTGCATCTGTGTTCATTTTTTAAATGTGGCTGTTTTGAAAGGTCTCTGCTTGTTGGTGGCTATAGTGCAGGTTTTTTAAACTATTTAAATTTTGTGGCGACTATCCTTTCGTATGCCTGGCCCACGAGAGGATGTAGTTTTGTGTTGGTGCTTGTTGTGCCTGACTCTGCAGTGATTAGTCACAGCTGAGTGTATGTGTTTGAAAAGAGAATAAATAGCCCAGTTGGTAATTCAGGTCACGTCAGAATCACTCTGCAAACACACACGTACATTCTGAGCAGCACCATTGCTTGGTAGGCAGGCTTGGTCAGCGAAACAACTAACCAAAGGAAACTTCTATGGAATTGTTTAGAAAGGTAGTGGGACTAAATTAAAACACATTCTTACACATTTAATGTAATTGCATGGTATATATGAGATAAAGGACATGATGTTTTCATCATGTCAGGACTGTCAGGGTTTCTTCATTCGGTTATGTGCTATGTCACTGGACGCAGATGTTTTTATAAGATAGTAATGAGAAAGATGCCATGAAACATTACTGTTCCAATCCATTCTGCGCGTGCAAGAGAGAAGGAGAGAGAGAGTGATGGTAGAAATAGGAAGCAGGAACATCCCATTGTGCTGAAAATCTGTAATGATTTTATTGCTGTTCTGAAAACAGAAAGCAGCTGAATGTGAAATGTGCCACTTGCTTGGTGATTTGAAAAGGTCAGATATGTTGGATGGGCATGGTGAGCAGACTTTCTAAGGCTTCAAGTGTGTGTACACAGACATATTGAGAAACTTTTCTTTCCTGGCCTTCCAGAGAAATAGAATAACCTTCAAATCATTGTCAGAAACGGACAGCCTCTTTTCATTTTGATACAAAAAGTTCCGCCATGATTGAAGTCTTTGTATGATTTTTATATATACAGTATATCTCATATCATTAATAAGAGATCATTTCGAAATAATATTTCCTTATTCAGAATTTTCTATTTATAGTTATGTTGAAAAAGGATTTTTGTTACCTTCTGTGAACTTTAGACCACATTTCCTTGTATAAACACTGGCCCAGAAACACATCCGGTTTCATTTCTATTTTATTTTTAAAGTTCCAGTCAGTGAAATCTAGTGCCAAGGTTGCGAATAAAATGCAAGGGGACCAGTGGTGTATTGTGTAAGCTCTTAAGACACCTCTGAAGGCATAGCTTTATATATATATATTATATTGCAATAGATCATCCCAAAAATGTCACACTGGTCATTAAATCTTACATTTATAATTAAAGCTTTAAGATTTTATTGATAAAAAGTTCTGTTGGTTGTTGTAACGAGGAAGGCGGGACGAGAGCCGTGAGGGAACGACGCAAGGCTGGTGACGGGAGTGATAAGGAGTTGCACCGGTCTCACATCACTCACGCAGGAGATCGGAAGCATAAAAGGACAAGCGACAGGAACGTTTTTTTTTTAAGTTTGTTGAATGTTTTATGGTTCCCGCCTCGTTATTCCCATTCCTTGGAATCTTGCTACAGCAGTACTTTCTTCAAACATTTGTCTATTGCGTTAAACTAAAACAGAATGTTTTTCTGGACCAGCGTTCGATCAGCATTGTTTACATCATTCAAAGTTGTCTATAGGGACAACATTTCTTCCCAATTCTAAATGAAAATGAAGAGTTTATTTTCAAAATGAGATAACTTTGTTTTTAAAATTTTATTGTTATTGTGCATTCCAATTAATATCATTCAAGCTGCAGATGGTTTGTTTTGATTGAAGCCACAAAAAATACAGCTTACTAACACAATAAAACACAATAAATACGTGATAGCATTAAATAATCTCATTGAAATGGAACAATAGTACACAATACTGTTTTTCATTTTAGGATCAGTTAAAAAATTATTTGATAATAAGATTTTTTCCAAAAACTGTGATGCATCTCTCTCTTCACATTTCTGTTGGTTGACTTCATGTCATTTCTAATTCACCAGACACTGAAAAATATGCAAAACATGCAGAAATGCTGATTTAATGCATAACTGAAGTTGTCTCTTAATGTTTTCATGAAGCTATATATTATTATTTTTATGAAGTTTCAGTTTTTCATTATCTACTGTATACCTCGTTCGCATTCTGTCAAACAAACAAACATATGTTTAATGGATAATTTCCTTTGTTAAAGGAAGTCTGAGAATTGCATTCATTTATAGTCAGTTTATAATATATTCTCCCATTGCGTCTCTGAGACCTGATAAAAGAGGCAGAGAAGCTCCAGTAAATCATTGCTTATAATTTGTGCTGTGCCTCTTTGCTCCCTGGTTGAGCTGGTCTAGAGTACACATACAGGTTGAGCTCTAAAGAGCCCTGGGAGCGACTGAGATTACTTGCCTGCAGATGAGATGACCTGGAACAGCTAGCGGCACTGCAACAGCGCATGTTTAATGCTGTGTTTTCAATGTTTGCTTTTATTGGCGATGACTTTTTATGCCTTCTTGCTATGTCTGGAAGAACCTGACTTTAAAAATGAAGGCCTGTAACCATAAGCGTTGCCAGATTTAGAAAGACTTCATCTTCGATTAACTCAGCTGTCAGCACCCTTTAATATCTATGATTATGTCTCTCTCTTCACCTTAGCGATCGCAGAAAGCTATCTTAGGGTATTTCACTCCTATTTCCCTCATTTTTGACACATTTAGTGACAGGCTTTCATAATTATTGGTGGACCTGGTCAAGGGAAACATGGGTTGTGTGGCGCTTCCAGTGCCTGTGGACTGGGTTTTTTAAATAAAAATTAATTTCCATTCCTTAAGGTTTACAAAAGCTGTGCTGAGGTGAAAACTTTTAGCAAGTGAAGCATGAGACATGTCTTGAAATTGTGTCAAAAGACACATGACCTGATGTAGACCCAAAAATGAAATTTCTGTCATCATTTACTCACCCTCAAGTTGTTCTAATTAATCTCTATAAATGTCTTTGTTCTGTTAGACAGATAAAGATATTTGGAAAAATGTTGGTAACTGACATTTCTGGAGCATCATTGACTGCCATAGTAGGAATAATTATTGTATTGTTTTTTTGTTTGTTCTGTTCAACACAAAATAAGATATTTTAAAGTGTTTAGGAGAGCAAGCAGTTCTGGGGTACCTTTGACTATTAGAATTTTTCCTACTATGGTAGTCAACGATGTCCCAGAAATGTCAGTTGCTAACATTTTTCCAAACATCTTACTTTGTGTTCAACAGAACAAATATTTTATACAGATTTAGAATGACTTGAGGGTAAGTAAATGATGGTAGGATTGTCATTTTTGGCTGAGTGTCCCTTTAAAAATTTAACATAGACTTGTAGTGAACTTAGAGACAATGTGTTTGCCAACAGTTTATTGTCACTTTTCTGGTTAGGGTTGTCATCTGATGTCTAAGTGAGCATTAGCATTGGTTTAGATCAGGTTTTATCTATATTGAATCTGAGTTCTAACAGAGACTCCCTGAAGCAAGCGCCTTGGTCAAGGACAGTATGGCGCTACAACTCATGGATTGAAATAGCTACTTCCTACTATTTCCTGAACTTTAACCGTCACGCCACACTACCCTCTATGTGCTAGCTCTTTTGCATAAACGTTCTGCTCCTTTAAACAAGTTGCAGCGTTTTGTTAGTAATTTATAAGCGAATAGCCTCATCCAATGTAACATCCTAACGAGCTAATTAGAAGGATATTGTGTTTTGGAAAACAGCCTAACTGGCATGAACTCCTAATAAGACTGTCTAAGCCAAAACATATATTGGTTGTTTTATTAAAGCCGTTTAGAGCTATTTCCTCAGATACTTGAAAAAATAAGATTTTGAAAACAGGAACACAATGTTAATAGTACCAAAATGGTTTCGGATGCCTAGAATAGCTTTGAGGCTTCTTGTGTGGTCATGCTACAAACAGCAATCCCTTGCTGTAAAACCGATTTGAAACGACGCACTGTCTTTTTTCCACTGGCAGGGCTTCTGCTTGTTGTTGATTGCAATTGATTGAAAAGCAGGAGTACATCTGTTTGCATCCTGCCCTGCTTATCCACAAGTAAGACCACAAAACACCCCTGACATTATAGGTAACACATTTACGTTTCCCTTGGTTTGATTGAAGACACTTTGTTTAATTTGTTGAACAGTCTAGAACTGCACCAATCATTACCATAGCTGGTCGTGTGACAACACATTACATGGAAGACAATTAGTCAAATTGTTGTTTTAAAGAAGCATTCTTTCTGATCACCCAAATCATTTCCCCATATTTGCTCTGTCAGATGTGAGGTGTTCGCTGTAAAATGTATTTATTTACACTTAAATTGTTACCAAATGTTTCCCTGTTTTCTGATTTGCTTCACTCCGTGTAATGCCCGCGGCTCGCCTACGTTCCATTTCTGACACTGCAAGCGGTAGACCAATCACAGCAGACTAGACCATCTGACCAATCAGATCAGAGCAGGCTGATAAAAAGAGGGGTCAGACAGATGAATCGCCAAATGAATCATTTGAGACTAATTATAATTGTCTATTATTTGAAAATGAAAGTGTTTTTACACCTTGTATGAACCAAAGTAGGACCTCAAAAATCACAAAATATTTACTCTTTAAGTTAAATCAACAACTGAATTCTCATTATTTCAATTCCTTACCATCATGCGCTGAGACATGATTAATTAATACATTTGTACCATTTTATATATTCCAGGGTTTTTAGTTGTGCAATCATGTTAATTATTTTGAAATGTCAGCATGAGTTTGTTCCTCTTTAAAAGTCGATGGCTATTTCTCAAACGGGTTCTTGAGTGATCTCGGGTTCTCGCTCTTGTCGCACGTCTAGATTTAAAATAACAAACATACGTATGCAAAATATGTGAAACGAATAGCCCCTATGTGATTCGTACAGAGCATACTAAAAACATTTGTGGCTTTACAGACAACATTCGGGGCTTCAGCCTCCTTAAACCACCCCTAGCGCCACCACTGTCTTTAACTGAAATGTCTGGTTCCAGTACTCAAAAACACAAGTACAGAGAACGCATCAAAGTACCCAGATGTGTTCCTGTTATCAAGGATGCATGGAAGGCAGACTTGCTTGAAGTCTCAGAAGTCATTGTGAGGCGTCCATCCGAGTTTATTCTTTCAAGGCTGCCTCAGAAGACCGGCCTCCATGAGAACACAAGTCCGTTCTTTGCATTTTGGGAATTAAGAAACGGACAATTTCAGTTGTTCAGTATTGAAAGGTATTATGGTAGGTCTTTGGGAGTTTTAAGTATTTTAATGTTTTTCCCAGTGTTTGATTATAATGTTGTCAGTTTAAAGTTACCGTGAACCGGAAGTGGCAATCATTTTTACTTATTCTTACTTATTACTTATTTTTAACCGTATTCTGATGTATTTCTGGGCAAAAAGGAATTTGAAAAGAGAAAATGTGTGGGCGTGGCTTACGTTTTTTACTGCGAATTGATTGGATGTATAAAAACAGCTGTTGTATTTTGAAATGAATAGGGCGGAAGTGCATTTTCAGATTTTAACTGAAAATTATGAGGGTACATGAATTTCTAAAAAAGAAACAAAAAGCACTTCGCTCTTCGTGACATGAATATTTTTTTATCATAATTAATCAATCATGTAATTTTAATAAGGTTTAAAAAAACATTTTAATTACAACTTGACATTTTCCATCAAAGCGTTTGCCCTAAAATAATTTCATAGAATAAATATTTTAAAAACCTATGATTGTGATTTTGTTTCATTACAGTTTGTACATTCTCACATCAGTGTAAGATGAATCTCTAATGGAGGTTTTTCTGTACTGGTGGTGTGAGTGCTGATAATTTAAATCTGTGCGAGACTGAATGAGAGATGCTGAATAGTTTCCCATGCAGCACCATTAGACTGAAAGGTTGCACCACAGGTTGACAGGTATTTCAGCTGCTCTACTTTATGGAGTCTGACAAAAAAGGACCTTTACTTTAACACTCTTTGGATAAGAACCACAGAGCGTAGATTGCATTCTCCTCCTGGCTCTCATTAAATCACCGGTATGCTGCTTTATCTTTCACTCCTATGTTTTCTTAGGCTTTCACCCATTCATTCTGACCCTCGATTAGTCGACCATAGTTTTGTTATCTCGCCCCCTCCTTTCTTCTCCCACCCACCCTCTTTCCTGCTCTAATCCTTCCTTTAATGAGTTCATTTTCAGTGACTTTACTGCAAGACAGACTGCTGTAGATTCCTGCTGGACACCCACACTGTGAGTGCCAATAAACACATGCAGACTTCATTTTCTTCACCGGCTGTTCCTGCTGCCCACCTGCTAGCACAAGGTTATTGGTTTGAATCCCAAGGAACTGCTCAAAAGCAAATATACTGTACAGCGCACTGTGAGTCAATTACGATAAACGCATCTGTCAAATGTATAAATCAGAATCTAATTCTGTAAATTGCATTATCTTACAGATTGACGTTGCATCTTGCATCACACAGGGGACAAAGTTACCTGACACAGGCTCTACATGCAAATTATTTACCATTCAATTAGGTCTCGCCATGGAAGCAACAGATGTTGCACTAGTTGTGTAAGAGATGGGTGTCGATGTGTGTGTGATGCACCATCTAACTGAAGGATGTGCGTTGTAATGCAGTGATCCATTGATGCAATAAATGCACGGTGATTGAGACTGCCACCTCTCCAGGGCGTGAATCTCCGAGTGATATCCGCCCCGCACAAATCACAACATGGTGGCTATGTAGTGGCTTTTTAATTTGGTCTTGATGAAAAGCCACACCTCCCTCCATCTCTCCCACTATCTACTTCCTTTTTCATTCTCTTGAACAAAACGCCCACCCACTAGCAACTAAGCATTGTCTACTAGAGAATGCCCACCATTTGCCAATGGCGTAGAGTAGACGACATTGAGAATATGCGGCATTTCAATCTCTCTTTCTTTCATTCTTTCTTTCTCTCTCTCTCTCTCTCTCTTTTGATCTCGCCTTCACACATAAACACTATTCATTTCCTTTTCCTGTCTGATGAGGCATGCCCGACCATTAATTTCAATAGTCTCCTTCTTTTAAAGCAGTAGGTCTGTGATCTGTGGTACAGCCATTTCTCACATCAGACACATTTGGCAACGCCTTGATTAAAAAACTCATTGGGCAGAGTGAGGTCATAGATTACTGTGCTATTGGAGTAGTCCTCATTCACAACACTTCCTGATCGATCACCTTGGCAAAAATCTTTATTCTTCTGTATTTTAATATGCCTTATTGATCCTTATTTTTGTACACAATTTCCGTTTGATAGACTTGACATGAACAGTAAGACTTTTGAAAGAAACATAAAAATCCTTTTTGTCCTTTTTCAGTCATCACTTATTCTTGGGTGAATTGTATGTAAATGAGGAAACATAAATCTCTAGAGATAAGGCTGTACAAACTCTTCTAGCTGCACATTCCTCTCATAATCGATCACAACAATGAGAAACTCCTCAAATTTTGCCCATTGGTACTTGAATACAAAGTAACTTCTAATATTGCACACATCTATTCTTGCATTTTTTATAAGTCCCATAGACTTCAGTAATACTCAAATATTTCAAGATGGCATTTCATGAAATTGCAAGCACTTCTGTGTTGTCGTTTATTGCACTCTCTTGACTTGTTTGACTTGATCATTGACTGTAAGCTGCCATTTTTCTAAATTTCAGTCTTTGCAAATGTTCACAGTTGTACAAGCCAGTATGCATGCTGTAAATGTTGCACAAAGAACATGATAGAGATAACAGATGACAAATGACACAGCTTGGCGAAGATGTGCATAATTTCTGACTTTCATTTTCAGGAATGGCTTTGTTGTTGATGATTATGCCCTCATACAGCATGCCTCATAGAAACAGTAATTCATTACTGATCATTTTGATTGGCAGTTAGAGATTCTGCCACTTTTCAGTCATTCTGGGATGGATTTGAACATATCTTTGTATCTGGACTTATGAGTTCAGGTCTTTGCATGAGTCTGAAAGTAATTGCCTTATATAGACATAATGCAGCATATTCTGAGGAACTTGAGTGTATCTGGCTATGCAATTGTGATTCTGCATGTTGCAGCTCCATTACTGAGATCACTTCAGAAAAAAAAACCCGCCATGCACAATCACAGCAGATAAAATAACACTGTCTGATAACATAACTTATTCTGTCTCTCTTTTATAGTATATATTCTTCACACAATCATACTTCCTGACCCTGAATCTAACCCTTACAGAAACCTGTTGTTTTTTATCTGTTTTTGGGTCCTCAACTCAAATTTCATATTTTCCAACATTGTAAGGGTGTTTGTTTTCTGTCAAGGTTTGGACTTTCCATCAACTTCAATTGTTTTAAAAAAATAGGCCTAGTTCACATTCAAAATGAAAATTCTGTCATTATTTACACGCCCTCTTGTCATTTCAAACCTGAAGGACTTTCTTTCTTCTGCTGAACACAAAATAAGATCTTTTGAAAAATGTTGGACAGAAAACCGTTGGTCCTCATTGACTTGCATTGGTTTTGTGTCCATACAATAGAGGTCAATGGGGCCAACGTTTTTGGTTTCCAACATTTTTCAAAATATCTTCCTTTGTATTTTGTAAAAGATAGAAAATCACACCGGTTTGTAAATCAAACAGGGTGAGTAAATGATGACAGAAATTCAATTTGAACATTTACATTTATGCATTTGGCAGACGCTTGTATCCAAAGCGACTTATATTGTGTTATCCTATACATTTATACATAGGTATTTGCAATCCCCTCGGCTCAAACCCACAGACTTGCATGGTTAACGCAATGCTCTTACTACTGAGCTACAGGAAAGCTGTAGTTGAGTTATCCCTTTAAAGTCATTATTTCTAAAGATGGGGCTGTTGGCTTGTCCAAACGGTGATTTAAGGGATTACTAACATTTGATTCCTACAATATAGGCATGTTCAACATGAACAACAGCATGCACACACTGTACATAGATGTCTGACTTGTTAAAGGTTATTGCTGACCCTGTGATAGTGGGTGTTACCTGTGTTTAATCTCCCAGCTTTACGTAATTAATACTGTTGGATCAATAAGTTGTCCATACTGGCTATCTGGGATTCAGCACTTTTGCCCCGACTGAATTGGATTCAGGAGAATTACGTACTTATCTTAGATTTAAGACCCGTGTGTGTGCTCATCTATAATTCAGTGATATTTCAGTAATATTTCATATGCATTAGTCCTGTTTGTTTGTGCAGTCTGTGAGAACTATGAATGTGTGAACACTCTCAATAAGGCAGACTGACCTTGTTCAGCCGAGAAGTTTATATTCGTCAGCGCTCTCTCACACACACATGTATTTTAATCTGTGTCAGGACCCGTAACCTGAACAGAATTCTGTAAAATTTCTCTCTGCTACTTTCTGTTCTATAATTTCTCTTTTATTGGTCATTATATACATTTTAATGAAATTAGACATATAGTTATGTTTTTGGATCTAGTGTCTATTTGTTTAAAGTATGTTGTGTGCACCCCTCTGGTGTTTGGTGTCATGTTCAGTATGTTTTGCTTTGAGTAAGAGCTGGACATTCTTGTTAGTGAGTTAAAGATCATGTAACATGTTATTTCATGCATTCTGAATTCTTTACACTGTCAGATGTGCTGGCTTCTCATGCTTAACATGGTCAACTTGTTAAAAAACTAGTTCTACATATGACGTTGTATTTCTGTTCTTGATAAACTCCCCCAGCACTCCAACTTGTTTCATACAGTTTTTTATAAGTCTGGATCCCTGTTTCATAACAGGGATCCTATTCCTCTTATTGGGCAATTCTCCTGGAAAAGTGCGCCCACGGTAAGGCAAAAGAAATAGCCCGCACATGCGTCAACCAACGAGCTAGGAAGACCCGCTTATCAATATTGGCTGTGCTCTGGGCTTGCAGCTGCAGCCCGTTACTCATGCAATAGTGAGAGAAGTTAAGGTGTGTTTGTTTTTTCACGGCATTTCAGTGATGGATGTTATATAAATGGAGGATATTACGTAGGAATTGGAGATCATTTTAAACCGATAGATGACGCGGTCCCAGTGCTAAAAAAGATCCCGGACATGAACTGCACGCGGTAAGTCAAACTAAGTCATAGGTCTGTGTTTTGTTGCCGATCGGCATGTACTGTACGTGCATAATGTAAAAAACACGAAGGGATTAATGTGATGATGTTCTATATTGTGTGCTCATGCTGTAATTCCGTACCCCCTGGCTGCCTCCAGCAGCTCATCTTTTTCCGGAAATAATCGTAAACGGCTGTATCTCTGATTTATAAATCAAACTAAATGTTCTTTGAAGATATGACGATGCAATACTGCTGCATAAACACTCAAGACTAATATGAGATTGGCAGAAATTGTGTGTGTTACCTGACCTTTAAAAGCCCTCTTGCTTACTATTGAAGCAGTTTTAACTTGTGGAAAAATGGAGTACACAGTAGGGTTCTGGAGGTAAATATCCAATTTCAAATCTTAATAGAGAAATTTATTTTAAGTGATGAAGGTATAAAACTTTTGGGAAAGACCATGAGCTTCAAGGTTGTTGAACAGTTGTATATTCTTTTTTAGAAGCAATATGTGTGATTTAAAAAATGGTAAGTTTCCAGTAAAGCACTTTACTAAAAAGCCCCAGTTATAACCACAGAAATGGAAATACATAAGACAAGTTTATAAATCACAAGATGGCAATGGCTAGGTTGGTGAAGTTATAGCTTCCCTCTTACATCTGTCTTTTTCTATTTGCACTTTTTGTATTTAAAAAGTGTAATTTTCGTGAAATTGATAGCTGACACACTTTACACCATTGTGTAAAGACTTTATATATTGTAAATATACTATAACTGTAAAGTTGTGGTTTGCAGTCTGTTTATCAAGACACGATGTGTAAAGTAGCATATTTAATTCCCAATGGCTGCTGACTTGTTTGTATGTTCCCATTAACTACATAAGGTACTGTAAAAGATGAAGGGTTTCACACTATGATGGGCGTTCAGGAAGACACAGTTTCTCGTGAGCTGTGACATTGAGCTCTCTTCAAATTAACATCCCTTTGCTCATAAAATTGTTTAATAATAAAAGGATTAAAAAAAATGCAAATGGGTCGCATTATATATTCTGAAATGGAGCCCAGCGCCAGTATATGTACTGATGACCAGGGAGGATGAATAGTCTGTAGAGGATATGAGAATGTAGGGGAAATGTGATGTTAACTGATAAGTAATGGCTGAAGGGCTCCAGACAGAAGATGTAGATTATACTTGGGATTTGAGGAGAGTGAAGCGAATATAAATCTTTTCCATGTTGAAATGAATTAAAATGTATGATTTCAAGACTGGCGTTAAATCAGTTCATTGATTGCTAGTTGGTATTATTAAAATTACCTTTCATGCACAATTCAATTTCATTTATTTGTCATATAACTATGCAAACAACTTTTTGAAATGAAGCCAACACATTGTTTTACAAGACACTCAAGTCCCAGGTCTGCTGCTTCATGTCAATTCTTAAATTAAGGATTAAAGTCAAGTGCTTTGAATTTAGCCCTCCAAGCCTTACCAACAAATTATAAATCACATTTATTGTAATTTTATTACGTCTTATAAAAATACATACTGCTATGGCTAGTAACGCAAAATGGATAAGGAAATAAATTTAACAATTGTAGCTAAATCAATCATAACTTTATGTTAAGGAATTTTATTTTGTTTATAGATGGAGTCAACAGTAATATGATCAAAAATAAATATGACAGTATAAAAAGAATGAAAGGATAATAAAACACTTTACAAATATGTTTATATGAGATTTATTTTATTTCATCATTAGATTTCGCTTGTTAATCCATGGGGTGTCGGTATTTTTTTAGTTTTATTTTGCTTTAATTTTTTTTAAGCTTTTAAGTTTTCAAGAGAACTGAATGAAGCTCTTGTTTGAAGGCTGTGTATGGCATCAATACACAATTTTCATTTGCTACAAATATTTTTGCTTAAATTGATGTTTAAATAAGATTTGTCATTTTTGTGACGTGTTTATTTCTGCAAACAACAAAAAGACATTGTGACTTCTAGAAGATTGTATGCAATTTACATTAATAAGTAAAAGAATCTCAACAGCTCATGTTTTGCTCTATCATAAACATCACAACTTGAACTACTTCACATTTCTTTACTCATTTTCAGTCTGTTCCTTTTTCATCGTTAATCTTTGAATTTATGCAAAAAAGTCTTAGGGCAAAAAATAATCCACATGCAAGTCTCTCTAAAGCTTATTTGAAATCTGCTTTTGTATGAAGATGTATAAAATCAATTAATGAACAAAATGAGTAATTGAGCAATTAAACATCATCCAATTAATTATGAATTATTTATTAAAACTACATTTGCCATAGCCACACATAAACTGTGAAACAGTTAAAGTGATAGTTCACCCAAAAAGGAAAATTCTGTCGTCATTTACTCACACTCACCTTTATGACTTTTTTTTCCGCCGAACACAAAAGAGGACATTTTAAAAAAGCTAGTTACCGAACAGCATTGGCCCCCATTCACTTCTATTGTATGGATACAAAATCAATGCAAGTGAATGGGGGCCAGTTAACAACATTCTTTAAAATATCTTCTTTTGTGTTCTGCTGAAGAAAGAAAGTCATACAGGTTAGACGACTTCTATAAGAACTGCACCAACAGTAGGCCTATGTATAAGTTTAATCAAAAGTTGTTATTTTTAATGTGCTTTTTGAAATCTAAAGAGAAAGAAGTGAAATAATGTAAGGGAAGGAACATTTTGAGACACCAGTGAGATACTTTAGCTTCCCATTCACATACACATGCGACCTACAGTACACATACAGAAGCATGATTTCCTTCACTTTTTTTTATCACAAACGCAGGTAAGGAACCTTACTGTGACTCTTGTTTTCCAGCCTCGCTCAAGAAATCAGAGTGCATAACAAATGTAGGAGCAAATAAAGAGAGAGACTCAGAAGGAAAGAGAGTGTGCTTGCGAGGGAGGGAGAGAGAGAGAGAGAGAGAGAGAGAGAGAGAGAGAGAGAGAGAGAGAGAGAAAGAAAGCGCTGGCACGAGCTGAGCCAAGCGCTTGCTGTGTGGACACGGAGGAGTGCGGAGAGAGCAGAAGCGACAGAGCAGGAGAAGTGAATGGATGGAGTGACCCAAGAGGAGGAGAGCGGTGCTGAGCGGACACACCGACAGCGCGCGAAAACTAGAACACGCGCGGCGGCAACAGACGGGCTATTAAACCGCGGAACGCGAAGCGGAGCGCACACACGGAACGACTTCTGACGTCCCCCCCCACTCTCTCTCGCACGACCAAAGACTTTCAGACGACGATAAAGGACGAGAGGAGGAGGACGAGATTTAAGAGGAGGAGCGAACGTGCTTTGATTGACAGTGCAGGCGGGGCGCGCGGACAATTTTAAGACTTGATTTTGTTTTGGAGATTTGGATGGATATTTTTAGCGGAGAGAGAAACTCGAGGCAAAAACGAGAGGATAAAAGAAGGATGGGAAGAGAGACGGAGTGAGATGCTGAATTCAGACTTTGTCAGAACAGATTCAACATCAGCAGCGTTCAGCTTTCCTGCAGGCACGAGGCAGTGTGTGCGCGCGCGCTTATAAATGTAAACGTGTGTGTGTGTGTGTAGCACGAAGAACGACCTCTCTCACTCTCACCAGGTTTGTTATTCATGTGAGAGATAGTATGGCTGAGAGTCAGCTTCAAGAAAAAAGTAAAAGTGAGTTTGTTTTAGAGTGTGCCGGAGAAAGCAGATCTAGCTAGTGTTTGTGGGACCCTCACATGACCGTGGAGAATTTCACCAGCAGGTCAGCCTCCCAGAAGGCTCCCTCCAATCCTTGTCTTTTTTGTTGGCCCTCTGCCAATGTCTCGGTTCATCCGATCCTTTTCTTTTTCATTATGTTCTGTTACAATTATCTGTCTTGTATCTGTTGAATCTTTTCTCTCATTAGGATCACTTCCTGCTTCATTTGTTCGGTTTCGCTCCCTTGGACTGCTGCAGAGAGAGAGGCTTGATGGAGACCGCAAAACAGTGATCTCGAACTGTGAGCATCCGGAGAGATAGGGAGAGAGTTTAAGAGAGAGAATAAAGGAAATAGCCTGGGGATTTTGCCTAGGGGGTAATATTGTGTTGCCAGTGGGTATGAAGACACATACAAAATTTGGGTTTCCCTAAGGAGCAGTGTGAATTCATCCTATTCAGAAACAAGCTTCTGTATGCTTTACATAATATTAACAATAGACTATAACATTTAAAAGTGCATTATTTTGATCTAACCTTGTGTAGTTGCTAAGTGAGTGTGCCTTGGCGTTTAACGACATATTAGTATTCAGGTAGTCAGTGTTGTGGCTCTCTCTGTCCTGCTGGAGCCCCATGAGGGCCCCGGCCGTGGAGGCCTGGCTGGGAGATGAAGCCTTCCCCCCTGCTGCCCTAGCAGCTCTGTGGGCCCTCATGGCTCTGGAAGGCCGTTGTCTGCGCCCTGCTTCACCCACACCGGGCCAGCGCAGGGCCCGCCGTCGTCCTGCCCGTTCCAGAGCAACGCAGGACGGTTTGTCACACCTAACCACCACCCTCCTGACACGGACTCGCCTGCACGGTTTACGGCACGTCTGCTCCCCGTCAATTTCTCTCAGCCGTCGGGCATTTTGGTTTTTGGCGTTGTGTACTTCTCTGGGTCTTCTGTTGTCTTGGTCATCAAATCGCCTGCTTCACTGGCTAGCCTTCCCTACCCACACAAGAGTACACACGGAGTGGGCGAGAGAACTCGCCTTTCCTACGGTCACCATCTGTAACAATAACCCAGTGCGCTTGTATCACCTCACCAAGAGTGATTTGTACTTTGCTGGACACTGGCTGGGACTGCTGCTAGCTAATCGGACGGCCAGGCCCTTGGTGCTGGACCTGCTTCAAGATGACAAGCAGGCCTGGTTCAGCAAGCTCTCAGATTTCCGTCTGTTCCTGCCACCGCGGCGTTTCGAGGGCACCAGCTTGGAGTTCATGGACCGTCTGGGTCACCAGCTGGAGGATATGCTGCTGGGATGCAAGTACCGCGGAGAACCCTGTGGAGCTCACAACTTCTCCACGGTAAGTCTGAACAAATGACCTCCACACCTCTCTCTCTTTCTCACCTTTGCACGCACTTTCAAGATGCTGAATTCTCTCTGACTAATTTGTTCATGAACTGGGCTCTCGCGGTCAGCACCGACCTCTTGTTAGTTATTGTCCTCTGTTGCCCTCTATCGTGCTTCAGATCTTTCACGGCACATTTTTTTACACCCATGTCTGACCGCTATGACCCCAATTCATGAATCCATTTTTTTTCTCAGGAAGCCCCACATCTAATCCCATCTCTTTGAGCCCATCACTGTTATCAAAGTAACCGTGCAGCCTGTTAGTTAAAACTAATTTATCATCCCACCAGCTAATTATCTAAAGAAATCTAATTTCCCAGCCATATTTAGTTTGGCTTTCACATAATAGCTTTTGGTGCAGTAGAACTGAACTCAGATGTGGACCAAGCAGTTGAACCTAATGTGAAAACAGCCCAAAACCACAGATCAAATCTATTCATATCAATAAATGTGGATCTGTATTAGCTATAGGTGTACATTGACTGTACTGTACAATGTGCTGCTGTATGTCCCACAATCTCTCGGCCAATCATTCCCTTTAATACATTTTCCTGCTGTTTTACCTATCAATGTGACAGATCAAAATGAAGGATATCATATTTTAGTGGATAAAGTGTACATAAAATAAATAATAATACAGACATCTTTTAAGTCCAATCATACTGGCTTTTGGCAAGTCATTTCTACTTTGTGTTATGAATTTTGGCCTGTGAATTGTTGAAATTACTTTTTTTTTGTTGAAATTACTTTTTTATACATTAATGCAACTTATTTACTTAGTGCAACTTAGTTGCATTAATTTAAACATTAATAAGAGTAGTTAAAATTATTTGTAAATCCAATTTGATTGTACTTGATTATAATTTGATTTCTCAACAATATTGTATTATAATTGCACTATAGAAAATCTTTGCTCCGGTACAAATAAAATGTTGTTACCTTTATTGTGTACATGTCTTCAATTTTTAAGTACAATCAACTTGACTTTACAAGTCATGTCAACTTTTTTTAAAACAAGTTTTGGCCAATAGTGAGATGATACAGCTTAAAATTGAGTTTGTTGGCCCATATTGATAGGATAGCATCTTGCAGTTGATGGAGATTTGTGGGATGCACGAAGCTCCCGTTCCACCACATCCCAAAGATGCTCTATTGGGTTGAGATCTGGTGACTGTGGGGGGCATTTTAGTACAGTGAACTCATTGTCATGTTCAAGAAACCAATTTGAAATGATTCGAGCTTTTTGACATGGTGCATTATCCTGCTGGAAGTATCCATCAGAGGATGGGTACATGGTGGTCATAAAGGGATGGACATGGTCAGAAACAATGCTCAGGTAGGCCGTGGCATTTAAATGATGCCCAATTGGCACTAAGGGGCCTAAAGTGTGCCAAGAAAACATCCCCCACACCATTACACTACCACCATAATTGCATTAATGAGAAATTGAACAGGTGTTCCTAATAATCCTTTAGGTGAGTGTATTGAACTGTTTATATACTTTTTATTTATGTTGATTTCCTTTAGATTCTTTTTATTTTAACAGCATGCACAGTGGAAAGCAAAGAATTTCATTGCACATGTTACTGTGCTATAAGGGCTTTAAGCTTTGAACAAAGGGATTCAAACCTTACATTTGCTAGTAAAAGACTTTATCGTGCATGTCACAAATAACATAGCTGAAAATTCCTTTAGCAAGCTATTAAAGGTAAAGTATGTGGTAGGTAGATTTGGAGTAACAGCTGTAGGAAATAGTTGTACTGGGACTGTGTAAATGAGTTCATGTGATTTTGGAAGGGGTGTTTTGTTAGGATGATGTTTTGCAGTAGGTTCTGTCCCGACTCACTCTCTCTCTGTCTCTCTCAGTGTCATTCTGAATCCATTGTGTGCAGTTGTTTCTCTTATTCTGTTGTTGATGTGAGAAATGAAAGAGCAGAGGCAGATGTTCTCTCTCAGGCTACATCTCAGTTCTCTGTCTGCGTGTTTGTGCGAGACTACTTTACAACTCTTTCTCAATTATTCTTAATTAGGGCCGCATGTCACCGACGTGTTTTTCTCACTTTTGGGAATGGCACAGCAGTTTGCTGAGAATTTTAGCGACTCTGAAAAAGAGATCCGCAGTATTAAGTAAATAGAGCTGCGAGCAGCAATTAAGGGGCCAAGCTTCCCAGTGGCATAAAAAAAATACTGATGATTTTAGAGAAAGCTGTTTAAAAACCATCACAATTAAACCGATAAGTGACCAACAGGTGGTTTTGAAAATGGTGCCGTCAGGACGTGTTGACAATCACATGGAACAGGGTACATTTCATTATGCCAAAGCGTTGCATTATGTCGGATTTGGCGTGCTCACCGTCTAATTTGTTGGAACAGCAAATCCTTGGATAATTAGCCCAAATAGCAGAGGAAGGTATGAATGAATGAATGAAGCATTGATATAGTGCATTATTGTGTATCACTGTACACAAAGAGTTTAGAAAGTGAATTTGCCCCTGTGAAACTCCTAATTTCCCTCTTCCTTATTACCAGTCTTCCTCTCCTCATCATTACCCAGACATTATCCACTCATTACAAAGTGTATTAGAGACCCAGTAAGCCAATCACAGAACCTCAGAGAGAGAGAGAAAGAGCTTTAATACCCAGCTCTAGAATGTTTTTTAATGACAGCAATGTATCTTATGATGTATTTTCCATGTTTCTTCATACGTTCATGTGTATTATTGTGATGGATTGGTATGTTTTGAATGTTGAGTAGTACATTATTCTTGATCGTTTATGGAACCAAGAATTACAGACATGGGTGTCATAATATACCAGTATGAACAATAACTGTGATATATAATCTAAACTACTTTTACAATACTGCTGTAAATTAAGTAGGCCTACTAGAAGTTTATCTAAGAGGACTATCGGCTGCACATTAGGGGCGTTACGGTTCTCGGTAAAAAACTGTAACCGAATGGTTCTCCACCAACGCCACACGGCTTATCTTAAATCTGACGACGCATTTATAATATTGTTCGTTAGAAATTATAATGCGTTAAACAGACTGACAAAGTTCAGTTTATGAATGTTTGTCGATGGATACACATTTAATACCGATGCACCGATCCGATACTCTGGATCGGAATTGGGGCCGATCCGGGTCTTTTTTGCTGGATCGACGGTTTCTCTTCAATCCGATCCGTTGCGATACCCGTGGATGTTACTCTAAAGCTTCATAAAGGACTAACTATCAGGAAATTACCATAAACGTTGTCATGGACTGTATTCGATGTCATGTATTTCGATAGCTTTATGCGAGGAATAAACCAATATAGCATAATTAAAAAACTCTGACCTCCGCTGGTGCGGCAATCTGTCAATCTCAATCCAGCATGCGTGTGTCCGGGAACAGTCAGGACGTTACTCGTTCCAAAGTTTTCAATATTCTTCATAATCACTAGATAATAGATTGTGGTTTTGTTTAAAATGCATTTTGCCGGAGACTTTACTCGCTGAGTGTAACGTTATTAGATTCAAGCACGGGAAGCGGTCTATGTTATGCGTCATTCATGCACAATAACTTTTAACTTTAGGATGGATTAAATGTTCTATGATTTAAACACATAACATATCTCTTCTCTTTGTGTTATAACTGTTTTGAACTTGGGAAGCAAAGATCCCCGCGACATCAGGATCATCACTATCCGGGATGCTCGTGAGTGAAGCGGGTGCATTAAGCGCATCATTCTCCGTCCAATGCGCATGACTTTAAATAACGTAGAAGCGAATGTATTAAGTGCATCATTTTGTGTCCAGGATGTGCATGAGTGAGTTTGGAGACTTTTATATTGTGATAGCTTTGTGTAATAAACAGAGATTAATTTGTTAAACATTTTGTAAGTATCTGTGCTTTATGAGACCACATTTTTGTTTTGTATGTATTTTTAAGTTTAATACAGCACTTAATAATATTTAAAAAATCATACTTTTAAGTAAAAATACGTAAGTAAAGGAAAATGGTAGATTTTAATGTACTCATGGATTTAAAGTAAAAAAAAACTTTTATTTATGGACTGTAGTGGAATAAGTATGATGTGCTTCATACTGTAGGAAAGCATTTTTTGTCCAAAGTACTCTGATAAAGTACAGCTAAAATGTACTTGAAAGTAAACATGCTTAACTATCCACCTCTGGCAATAAAAGTTAAAATATGCAAGTCTACTTTGATCATGAAAAACAGTGCTAGTATCGGATCAGAATCGGAATCGGCCAATATGCAGAATTCAGATATCGAAATCGGATCGGAAAGGAAAGGAAAAAATAGTATCGGTGCATCCCTACCTACAACAAATCAAATAACGTAGACAATTATGCTGTAATATGACCAGTCATTTATCCTTTCTTCACGCGGGTGTTGTGAGCACGCGAGTGCAGGTGAGACCTGAACAGCACGTTGCTGTTTAAACTAAACTCATTCAAGCCTTGTCAATTTAAACATTTAAGTGCAAGATGATGCACAAGAAAACTCGCTTGTCCACTGTGAGAAGATTCGCAGCGCACACAAGGAAAGTCTCAGACATGGCGCAAATATTGAGTTGTCTTTTGAAGCACTTAAACAGACAAATTCACGCAAGAAGTAGTTCAAAATGCCACTCTTGTCGAGTATCTTAACAAACATAGTAGGTTATGTCTTAAGTGAACAGACGAAACAGACGAAAAACAACACATTTGTACAGTATCATTGTACTGGATCTGTTTCATTCCTCTTAAAGCGACAGCAGGATATTGTTAAAGTCAAGGAAATCACTAACTTCTTGTGACTTAATAGCTTCAGTAACTTCAATGAGGATTCATCTTTATTTAATTTGTACATATGCAATGTTATGTTTTATTATACTTTAATCCATTTCTACCTTAAAGGTACATATACAGTATCTTACTTTATTTTCTGCTTTGCTCTTTTGTTTTATTGGTGCTGTTACTTGTAGCTTGATTATTAATTCATATTTTTATTTGTCAGTAGTCCCTTTTCCCTGAAGCTGAGCACGAACCGAACCGAAACCGTGACCCTAAAACCGAAACACAAACCGAACCGTGAGAAATCTGAACTGTTTCACCCCTACTGCACATGGTTTGAGATTTTCATTTCTCTAGAAAGAATAGAGTTATGAAGACATGTATTTCCATCTCTACATCCCCATGGTAATACTGTTCGTTTGCCATGTCCATCACTTGATGGAAATGGATGAGTTTCATTAGCTCCAACACTGCGTTGATTAGTTTGGTCTGGCACTGTAATGATCCTTGAGCTTGAAGCTTTCCATCAGGGGGTCCCCCGTCTGGAACGAGAGCAAGATTTGATGCCGCGCCTTGCTACTTCAAACTCCGGGCTTTTTATAGAACAGAAGCTTTGAGATTCAGCAAGAATAGTTTTGATTTCTCCGCAATGTGGCCTATTTATTTTGTGACTTAAGAGTGGAAAGTTTTCTTACATGCAGCGGTCGATAGAAGAATTAGAGTCATAATTTCTTGAAGCAGTTCACATGCCACTGCCAATTAATTTACATATTCTTCAAGCCTCTTATTTCTGTCTGGCCAGAGAGTTTTATCCAAAGCACACAATGTGTTTTCTCAATGGAAAGAACAGCGTAGTGTTAAATCCTTACCTTGATGTCTCTGCAGCTTTCATAGTGCTTGAAAAAGTTATTTTGTCATGTGGGTCCATTTTATCTTCAGAAGAACGACTCATATAGAGGGTAAACTCTTAAAAATAAAGTTGCTTAAAAGGTTCTTGACAGCGTTGCCATATAATAACCATTTTTGGTTTCACACAGAGCCATTCAGCCAAACGTTCTTTAAAGAACCATCTCTTTCTTAATTTATATTTGGAAGAACCTTTTTTGACACAAAGAACCTTATGAAAGAACCTTATGAAACAGAAAGGTTCTTCAGATGTTAAAGGTTCTTTATGGAACCAAAAGGTTCTTCTAATGAGTAGAAATTGAAGCAACCTTTTTTTTAAGATTGTATGGACCTGTCGTCATTTTACCATGCGCGCCCCTATGGGTGGCAAAATGACTTACAATATCAGGAAACGCAATTCCGCACAACATGTCAGTGTCCAGGAATACCTGATTCCTTCGTAAGTCGTAGAGAAGTCGTAAGGATCACCGTCACTCAAATGTCACTTGACATTTCAGAAAATAATAATAACGTGTTTTAGTCCCGTTTCTTTGCTTCTCCTATTCTTCTCAGCCATTTTGCTGGTTGTTTTGCCACCCAGGGGAGCGTGTCCCAGGGCGTCTCCCGACATGTTCATGGTCGAACGTGATGTCAATGCATACCCTCTAGTTTAAGAAATAATGAAGGTTTTGTGTTTTTCAAGTCACTCACGCTTCTGCATCGCATGTTAGAATTGTACATTGTCCCAAACCACAAGAAAACGTAGCTTGTTCCCGCTCTTCCTGTGGAAAGAGTAGGTTTACAATAAATAAATGAGTAGTCTTGTTATTTTGTATGGCTCCAGGACGGCAGAGCACAGATGGTGGTGTCGTGTCCTCGCAGACTGTGGCACGCTTGTTGAAATTGAAGTCACTGTAGATCTGCTCGCATTATGGTGAAGTCTCAGTACAGCATTTCTCAAGTAGAGATCATGATTCATAACATGGTCAATTATAGTAGCTCTCATCTTATTTGAGACTCTCCTATGCCCACTCCTGCTCCACTTTCATCTTGCTGTTTGCTGCCAGCCTCCTCTCTTCTCACCTCTTCTTACACCATCTCAACTTGCTCTTTCCTTAACTTATTCAGTGCCCTCTAGTCTCACTTTCTCCATCTCGCCCTGCTCTTCCATTTCCTTCATCGTTGCCCGTTTCTCTCCCATCATCATCTTCTTCACTCTTTTTCCTCTTGATTTCTGACCCCGGTATCTTTTTTTAACATTGAATTTTTACAAAGAGCCTCTTTTATACACAAGCAACAATTCAGAAGATTACACCTTCTGTCCTGTGTGTATTACTAACCCAGCTGATATCAGCATGTTGACTTGGATAATGTGCTGTGTGCATCTGTGAATATGTCCAAACTTTTCTACTTTAGAATGTATTACAGTGTCAGTGTTATCTTGACAGAGTCAAGATAATGATGCATCAAAAAGTATTTTACGTTTTGAGAAAAATAGAAAGTGTTCTGATGACAAAAGAATTGATCTTAGAAAAATACAACATAACAAGACTGTAATGGTACAGAACTACACAGGCCTGACATCAATACAGTCTTCTTTACTCATTCTTTCACTACAAAGCATGGATCTGACAACTCTCTTGGCAACTTTCTATGTATGGGTAGTTGACAAATAAACCGTACCATGTGTCCTATGGTGTCTTTGTGACAGCAAAAAATTTGAAAACATACTTTTTTATATATTAATATTTATATCGATATAATATTAGATTTATCTTCATTGTTTAATGTTTGCGGTCACAACATATGACATATGGTTTATTTGTCAATTACCCCAAAATATTTACGACATAGAGCACAACAGTTTTTCACAAAGCTTTAAAACACTAGTTTAAACACATGGAAGGTGAAGCAAGATTCATTATATAGAAGCATTATTATTAAAATCATTTATAATAGATGAATCATACTCAAAAACAAAGGCGAGACAACCAAAGATGAAAACAACTGCAACTTGTGTTTTATTACAGCTATTAATAACATCCAATGACGTGGTATTTTTAATTATTCTGCAGCTGTTTTACGCAGCTATTAAAATTCTAGTCTTATAACAAACCCAAATCAGTTTTTAATGTGCCTCTGGTGAGACGTTTCTGTGAAGTTGCATCCAAAGTCATATCCAATATTTGTAGGCATGTTTACATCCTCGTGCTTCCTAGAGTTTTGGAATGGTGTATTTTTGATACCCCGTGGCTGTATCAGATGAAGGTCTTGAGTGCGATGGACTGAGAATGGGCTTCATTGTGAGTTCACTAGCAGATGAATTAAGCTCTGCTATGCTATCTCATGACCTCTGAATACTCTCGGACCCAGCTGAGCTTTTCAGCTTGAGATGTTCTCAACCCTTAAATAATGTTAGTGGAGTTGTGTTCTGCCACAGTACTGCTATTATTCACACAATGTGCCAGGAATTGTGTTCAGCGTGCTCCATATTTTCCCTCGTTAATGGGTTATAACCAGGGGTTAAATGGGACCCGGCTAAAGGCGGACAGTCTTGCTTTGCTCCCTGCCAGTGTGCGCCTCTTCTGGTGTTATGGAGCGGCACTCTGTTGTGCCCCATTATAAATCTCGAGTTTAAGTAAGTAAAAATGCAACGTAGTAAACCAATTCTCAGTCGCACATTTAATGCCTGCATGCAGAAATCCGTTTCCTTTCTACAGCGTACAGCCACGCACTACCAATATGCGAGTTGTAGGCATGACGCGCTTCTTGTCATGTTCACACTGTTGACTGCACGTTTCAAGTCATAAAGAGCTGTTTGTGAAGAAAGGCTCAACTTCCAAATGATGTAATTCTAATCAAATTCAAGCATTCAAAGCGATTTGGTTCCAAGTGTGTGCCGCAACAAGAATGCACAATGGGTCATCTCAATTATTGTGAATGTTTTCTGAAGTATTGGAAATACACAGGTCTTACATAAAATGCTGTGGACGTTAATAAATGATAATACAATTTAAATGTAAATAGGGCATATGGTCTATTTAGAAAGATTTTATTCATATCGCATGTACACTGCTGGCATCAAGAAGGATTTTAATCATAATTGTATTGTTCATAGCAGAGGGCTCAACTTATATTTTACAGTTTATCAATTATTATGAGTATATGCTTTGTATATGCACCCCTCAAAAAATTTTAAAAATTCCAATTTAACCCCTGGTTACAGCTCTATTTGTACTTGCACAATTTTCTGGCAAGTGAGCAGTACGTTTGTGTGTGCATGCTTGCTACCTTTGGTCCTCTTGGTTGTTATTGAGACAGCTGTGTAAGTATGGTGTTTGATAAGAATTAAATCAAAATGGCCTCACATACAGTCACTGCCATATCAGTGAGCAAGCTGCCATTATTTTTGAAAAATGACAAAAAGGCTTATGCAAGGCTCATCCCTCTTTGTGATTTTGACTGCAATATGGTACATATTTATCATTTCATAACATTTTTGCTTAGGTTCGATATTTAAATAAAGAGAAAAAGCATAATCGTGTTACAATTCTGTTTGCAATCTGATATTATTCATTTAGATTTGTATAGCAGCGAATGTGGAAAATAAAGTGAACCTGGAGCACTTTGCATTCACAATGCATGTTACAGAAACCCAAACTAACCTCCAGAGATTGAGTTCATGTGGATTGTGTGCACATTCGAATGCACTTTGAGACCACTCACAGGCTAAAGGAAAATCTATTGTAAGAACACAATGTCATAAACCCCATGTGGATTAGAGTAGGTATAGTAGACAAAAAACAGACTGGCACCCTTTAATTTGAAGCACGTCGCACATGCAGAATATGCAGTATGTGTAAAAATAAATCACAACATTTTGGGCATTTTAATCACAGCATTTTAATGATACACTCTAAAAATGGCTGGGTTATTTTTTAACCCATACCGCTGGGTTGAGTCCGTTGGGTTGTTTTGTTGGGTTATTTTTCCACATGTTAAACACTTTTTGGGTAGTTTAAGTTTTCAAGGTGTTGGGTTAAACCCGCTGGGTTAATGTGCTGGGTTGTTTCTGCTCACCGCTGGGTTATTTGAAGAGTCTCGCGCGCTTACCGCCCTGAAGACGTTGAGTCTACTTCGCAACTTTAATTTTAATTAAAAACAAAGGGGCAAAGTCACTGGCTGGAGCAATTTAAAGCTAAGTTTTTTACGTTTTAAGTGAATATTTATTGAAATAAGCATAATTTGTAACGTTTTGCAAGGCAACAGTGTCTTAACTAACATTAGTGGTGTAATTTAGACGACCAGCAACTGTGACCTCCGATCACCATTACATTAATTGACCTCGCATAGTCCTGTAAAGATACGCGAAAATGCGAATTAATACAATTTTAGTGAACCCCATCACATGTAAGCTAAGTTTAGGAACTTTAAAACCGGCGAGTCAAACCGGCGAGAGCCCCGCGAGCGCGGGCAAGCATTCCCGGTTCAGGAACGCCTTTCTCGGTGTCCAGTCTGGATATTAAGCGGACAGTCAATTATGTTGCTCCCTCCGTTTTACACCAAACATTTCAAGGTTTGTGCATATGATAAAGAAAGACAAGTGTGGTAGCCTGTATTTAATGAGTTGATTTGCTGCACGTGTGGTTTCTTAGTGTATCAAGTGGTGTAATTCATAATGTATTATACATAATTTATATGTCTTTAGTTATTTTTATTAATTGACATTTATTGCTACATATTGTGGAGTATGTTTATTAGTCATTTATAATGTTATTTATAATGCTTGTTAATGTTTGATATGAAACATTTTTATTTATTATAATTGAGCTGTTTTCTTTGAATTATGCAAATCTAAAAATATTGCTGTTACTGGGTGTAAAAGTTTACATTTTTATTTACAATTATTTTTACAGTCAAATAAAAAATATTTTTTTCAAAATAAATGTCAATTGTCTTGATTGACAATGAAGTACAGAATGAATTAGAAATAACCCAGCAAGAATAACCCAGATTTAAACACATGAATAGTTAAAATGACTACATTTTGGGTTTTTTCAATAACCCAGCATGCTGGGTTATCATGTGTAACCCAGTGTGCTGGGTTACTTTAACCCAGCATGTGTTCTGTCCAATATTTACCCAGCGCTGGGTTGCCAATTGGGTTGTTTTTAACCCAGCCATTTTTAGAGTGTAAGGCCATGTTGTGATTTCAGTAATAATTCAGTTAATAGTGCAGTTCGTGGATAATTATTTCAGTTACACCCACAGAAAATGAATTTTAACTAAATCAAACCTCAGGAGTGACATAATGTCATCCAACAGCAATGTAGAAAACTGACACATGAAAATCGGATATATTTCCTAAATACATGTACAAATATAACGCTTGTATTGCTTACAAGTGAATCTGAATTTGTTTACTTCGCAGTGTTTGAGGTCTGAAAAAATATTTTTATTTGAAATGTGGGAGAAATATTGTTAGTAGTTCACAGAATGAAACAAAATGATACAAAAATAAATTTACATAAACACATACTTAAAGTATTCAATTCTGAAAAAAAATTCAGTGGCTGTATATTGTTCTTTAGATAATTTAGTTGTAACCGCACTGTTTTTAATAGTATGAAAGGTCTTACTGCTTTAGCAGTGGTTCAGTTTCTAAGCTAATATAACGCTTAGATCACATATTTTATTCGGCTTTCTTTCACATTAAAAGACACACCTACACATCTATACAGACACAAACATGTGTATGTAGATTCACAGCTGTTCTCTGGCGTTCACAACATCACTATCCCACAAACATCAGCATTAATGAGAGAAAGAGAAGCAGCTCAGATTGCTTCTGGATGGAGATGCACTGGCATTTTGATGAGTGGAAGCTGTGACAGGTCCAATAGTGCTGAGAAGCCTTTGAACTCCTCAAGGGAGAAGAGAGAGATGACAGAGAAACTGTGCGCACAATGTCATAAGACACACATAAAGAAAATAAAGGAGTTTTCTGGAATTTCAGGTCGCAGGGTTATGGTCTGCTTGTGTTCGTGTTGTGTTTGTGCGCATGTGAATGTGTGGCAAAGTAACTTAATTTTCCTGCAGCTATGGGTCATACAGCTCCTGGGAAAAACTTTCAGAATCAGTGTTCAGAATTAAAATCTTCCAGTATATATACAACAGCCAAGTAACTGTCATTGAGATGAATGGGAATTCCAACGGATGACTTCCTTCAGATGTTATAGACCTCCTTGATGTAAAGGTACTGTACTGAACACCCTGACCCTTAAAATCAATAAATATGTCCTGCCTTGCTTTATGGAGGTACACTTCAATATGGTGTCCAGTGTATAAGTGTGTGTAAGCTTTAGACAAATGCAAATGTCTTCCCATAGCTTTACAACATAGTATAAACTCAAACGCATCCTTTTAATTTAGCAGATCCAGATTTCTAATCATAAATTCCCTTGCGTTTAAAATTTGCATAGCCTACAGATTATTTTTGAGGTTCTGTATCTGCAAATAGCCTTAAGGGGTTTTAAGCAAAATTGAAATCAATTTGTTGCGATAAAGTCTTCTCAAGGGCGTATTTGAATATTAAATAATTTACATTTAACCGTGCTCACAGATTTCACGTATGCTTGCCGGTCCATGCACGTGTGCGTATTAGTGTGAGTGCTGGTGTGGCATCAGTTGTTTGAGTTATTAATGTAGACTTTTTTTTTTTTCTTTTTCATTGCCAGTGATTTATCTGTGATAACAATTGATTGCAGGGGTGGCCTTTGTCAATAATTTATTTCACTTCAGTTGCGATGCAAGCTCATAATGGATTCAGAGGGTTGACCTTGCCAAACTAAAACAGACTGCTCCCGTTAAACTAAAACAAATCGTGATCATTTAAAACTCATTATTTACAGATGTTTAAATTGGTGTGTTAACTCCTCAGGACGCTCTTGCTTCACTGTCTGAACAGCAGGGTTATTACGCATTATGTAAAGGTCATATTTTCGATAGCTTGCTGACTAAAATCTCATGGCAGAGGCTTTATTACTATTATCAAAAACCACTTGCGGCGTGCGATGGCTTTGTGTTGTGAAAATTACGAATGGTATTTTAAAAGCTCTTGTGTAATAAACCGTCAACTCGTTTTTATTGACCAACTATTGATCTAGACCCAAAGGAAAGGAAGGTGGGATTGCCGTGCCGAGCAGGACGCGGGGTCTGGGGTCAGCTGGATCTACGACAATCTTATTAACGCATGACTCCGATCTAGGTGGAGCACGTAGATCTAATTTATGCTCTGTAAACACACAGTTATAGTGCAGCCCACACTAACAGTCCATAACATAATCTGTATCGCTGCCTCTAAACACACAGGGCTGTTGTAGATGTTATCCTCTGTGAGATTGTGTTATCATGGGGAAAGAGAGGGTGTGCGGTACATTGTCAGATAAAAGGTTTCAAATTATACCTTTTCTCCCACAAGGGTTGTACCCTAAGGTTCTTTTACAGGTATACAGGACATAATATAGTGTTGTACCTTCTTGGGTACATTATTGTACCCTAAGGAGCTATTGTGTACCTTCAAAGTTACAATAAAAAATGCTGTGCCCTTAATATTTAACTGGTACACAATAGGCCCTTAGGGTACCCGAAAGGTACAACATTATATGTTTTGTACACCCATAAAGGTACCCCAGCGATGGAAAAGCTAGTGTTCTAAACCTTTCTTGTGACAGTGAACAGTATTTGTGTTGTGCACTTTAATTGTATTAATAGGAGATTTCCAGTTTTGTTGTGCTAAGACGCGGTACATATGGTAAGATAATAAACTAGTTGATATTCATGAGGGTCAATCCAGCTGAGAAAACATGTTTAGCTATTTAAATAGAAAAGCTAATAGATTGTTTGGACCTGTGAATACAATTATGGCTGCCAGCCTGTTCTCTCACCCTAACAGTTGGGCAGTGTTGACTTATGTCAAAAAAGAGAAACATGATTCCTTCCCTGTTTAAGTAAGATTTAATAGCATGTTCGTGAAGAACAGAAACACTTGAACAGATGTTAGGACTGAGTGAAGCCACACTTTTAACTCACCGCATCCATGGGTAAGATGAGGTCGGCATAAAACGGAAGTTGCGATGGTTTTGCTTTAAAATAGCCCAATTAAGCCAGTCTTTGCCTGAAAATTCCCAAAACATTTAGGTTTTCTTTCACTTGTTTGCATTTTATATCTGCATGAGTGAAACATGAGAAAAAATATTGGCTGGGACTTGATTTTTTTTTCTTCGGGAATTGATTGATCGTTGGAAGTTGCAAGCCTGGCCAATTTAGTATATTCACACCCCCAGGCCAAGATATACATCTTGCAGAAAGGAGATCTTGTTTGCACAAATGCAATAAAAACTTTGGGATTGTTAGTTTTAATTTCATGGTATCTTTTTAAAAACACATGCTAATAACTAAGCACCTAATATCAACATTTACATTAGCGCACATAGAAAAACTCGAATAGAAGCATTTGACTGCAGGGAGCAGATTTATTCTTTTTAGGCTGTTCCAATTCCTAGATGACAGGAAATAGGGTGGACAATCCAGCCCTCCTCATCCTACTGCTGAGAGGCTAGAGTAGCCCGATATGGCCGGCTACTCCCACTGCCCCAGAACAGCCTGCTCAAGCAACACACTGAGGCCAGAGAGCCGGTCACTATGGACCTTCTCTTCCAAATGGAGCGATTCGTCCATCTGCTCAGTCGTATTTCTGACAATCTACGTTGATCAGAGCTTTGCAATGTCCAAGTCTTGCTGTTTCTGAGCTGTTGTGGTATTCTGAGAAAGATTGAGGCTTTTAGGGCAATACAGAATAGGAAAGGTCAGAAACAGCCGAGTTAAATTTAAGGTCAGGCATCAGATTTTTAAAGAACTTCTGTCTTTCTCTTGAATTGTGAAATATTTCTATCCTCAAATGTTCGTGTTCTGTTGTCCTAAGGTTATACTGTAATAGTTCGCAAAGTTTCTGTAAGGTTCAGGGAAGTGATTTTCTGCAAAAAGCCCAGGGAGTTCATTTTTATTGCTTTTGGAACTTCTCAAGTAAAAACTGAAAATGTTGTGGTTTTATTTTTATTCAGATATATTTTATCAGAAATTGTTGGGCTGTTGAGTGATTCCAGGCTTATTGTTGTAATGGCTCGGGAAATATTTTTAGCGCGTCAAGTAAACTATAAGGAGTCAGAGATTATCGTATTCCTGACTTTACACACACTCAGTCAGCAAAACCAGTCAAAAAAATGTTTGGGTACTTTTATCTATAACAAGTGAGTGTTCAGACTCTGTGAACTATTTAATGCAATAACTTCCAGGGCATGCTGAAGCCACAGCACACACAAAGTTGAAAAACAAGATATCAGTGCTAGCTTGTATTATTATATAACATTAAAAAAAGACGTATGATGTGTGCTCAGATTCAAGTATTTTGGGTTATACAAATGGTTTGGAAATACCCAGCTTACTTCAGGTCTGTTGGTTCTAAAGGCATTTGTATTCGTTTGAGGTTTTTAAGCATTGTGCAGAAATTTTACAAGCTCTAACTTCCTTTACTCATTAAGTCCCCTCTTTGGCAGGCTGAGACAGCAGCCTTTGGCTTTTTAATCAAATGGCATAGGTGTGGCTTATAGTGATAAAGGTACAAAAGCTAAGTGTTTGTGTGATATTGACTTCTCTTAACTGACATTCAAAGAAAGTGAGCTGTAAAATATTAATGAACTGTTAAGGCACATATTAACTTAATCAATTAATCTTTGCCTTTAAAAGCTATACTATATTGACACCATATATTTCACAAACACACAGCTGCATGTATATCGTCTCGGTTACGTCTGTAACCTTCGTTCCCTGATGGAGGGAACGAGACGTTGTGTTGAGAGACAGACTGGGGTTTGATTCTGAGAACCTATCATCTCCGAGATAAAACTAAAACGCCAATGGGGATTGGCCAATGGCCCGCCCACGCCAGTCTCCGCCCCGTAATACAGGTATAAAAGGAAGATGGCGGCGGTCATTCATCACCCTTTGTGCTGAGGAACCTTAGAGGTACTCCTTGCAGCGGATCGGCAAAGCGTTGTGGCATGAAGACACAACGTCTCGTTCCCTCCATCAGGGAACGAAGGTTACAGACGTAACCGAGACGTTCCCCTTCAGTCGGTCTCTCGACGTTGTGTTGAGAGACAGACTGGGGATATATCTTAACACGCCACGGCGCTGAGGCGTATTACGACCTCGAGCTGAGCGACACTGACTAGGCTAGCGAGTCACAAGTGAGCGGTGCAGCGAGATGTAACCTTCCAGTGAATAGTAGTGGACATACTGCGAAGCCTAAAATAGGCATTTTGCGATGCCTGTACAGACAGTCACCACGGACAGGGCGTTCGCCTTGTAAGTGAGGCGCCGTCCGGAGCCGTCGCACTGGGAAAGAACACTGCTCTCCTCTTGGAGAGTATGTTACGGAGACCACATCCTGCCGTACGGGAGGTAACATGTGGAAAACTGACATGGTCTCCCGAAGGAGATCACATGCAACAAAAAAAGTTTGGCCGTAGGGGACCAGCCAAGGTGGGTGTGCCACCGGAGGGGAGGTCACAGATTCGCCAACAGGGGAATCAGGTGTGAAGAAGTCAACATACGGGACTACCCAACGGGTGAGTTCCTACGTATGGGGCAATAGTCCTAGTATAGGGGTCCACCTAAGTAGGGGCGACACTGCCAGTACTGGACTTGGTTCAAACAGACCGCTCCGCCCGGTCCGTTACCAGATTGCTAGTGATGGATAGAATGCCTATACTTCACCCAATGAGGGGGAAGTAGGGAGACTACATAGCGCACTGAACTTACCTAATAGGGAAGAAGGCGCTTTCGCAGGCGTACGCCCAGCCCAGATGCCTGTCCTACATATTAGGTGTAGGACACTGATTCCTTTCGGAGGTTGTAAGCCTCACGAAGGTACTGGGTGTAGCCCAACCTGTAGCTACACATGTCTGCCAGAGGGGCGCCTTGGGCCGGTGTCCACGAGGAGGCCCTGCTCCGGTGGAGTGGGCTCTCACTGCGAGTGGGCACGGGTGATCCAGGGATTGGTACGCCTTGGCGCCCACAATCCAATGCGCCAGCCTCTGTCTGAGACAGCCCTCCCCTGGTGCTGTCTTCTGAACAGACAAGAGCTGCTCAGAGCCAATGCTCTGTGTGCGGTCCAAGTAGAGGCGCAGTGCGCTGGACACAACACTAGGAGGTTGGGTCTTCTCTCCCGAGGGGAGCGCCTGCAGGTTCACCACCTGAACCCGGAAGGGGGTGTGGGAACCTTGGGCACGTAACCAGGCCGGTATCTCAGAAGACTACCGCCCAATTTCCAGGCACCCATGGGACACGAAGAATACTGGAGGTCCCTACCCTCTACAGAGGCAAGCGCCATCAAGAGCGGCCTTCATCGTAACAAGGACGAGAGGCGTCTCCGAGGGGCTCACAGGCCCAAAGGCCATGTAGGACCTACGGTCCTAAGAGGGTACGGAGTGCGGCCGGAGTCGCGCTCCTGAGAACCTGGTGACCAGGTTATGTTAACCAAGAAACTTACCCTCCAGGCGATTGTGATGAGCGGCCATAGCGGCTGCATACACTAAACGCAGAAGGGGAGAGATTACTCTCTAGTCTCTGAAGGTCAACACTGACCGGATCAAGCAACTCCGTGGGTTCTCACTGAGGGAGAACACTAGAGCGAGAGGCGCCACTTAAAGCGTGCACACGCCAAGTGGTGGGGCTTCGGCAGGATGGTCTGGCCGTCACTGCAAGCCACTCTGGGCCTCCTCGTCCTATCCGGAGGTCAGGCATGGAGATTCCAGAGGCCTGGCCTGGGGTGCCAACCGTGTCCTTCCCCTGTGAAAGGTTTCGTCAGGGGAATCGGCCAGAGGGGGCTGTATCAGAACTGAGAAGTCTGAGAATCAAGTCTGGTTGGGCCAGAAGGCGCAACAACAGTACGTGAAGCCACTCTTCTCCGACTTTGCACAGGCCCTGTGCAAGGAGGCTCCTGGGGGAAGTCGTACTTCCGCTTGTCCCGTGGCCAGCTGTGTGCTAAGGTACCCGTAGGGTACAAAAGCAGAAAAAAGGGGATTCTGGGGGCAACAGGATCTGATCCTGGCCACACCGGTCCCCTGAGAGCTGGACTGCGCGAGGATGGAGTGGCCACTCTCTGAGGCGTTACACTGACGAGAGAGCGCAAAGGCTGTCGGGTTCAGTTTGCCAAGGGTAACCTGGCCCGCAGGGAAAGATCATCCTGCTGACTCCATAAGAGGAGGCATTGGGCGAGTAGTGGCATCTGCTGTGAGCGTATGCCGCCACGGCAGTCGTGCTGTCCGACCGGACTACACGTAGTCCTGCACTAGAGGTCTAGTGCCAAGGGGACTGCCAAAACTCTAGGCAGTAGGGAACCCGTCACTGCCCGCTACTGCCCGTTGCACACCACACCCCACCACGCAGGGAGGCGCTTGACGCGCCTCGTACCTGCCCGAGCGGGCCTGCTCGGAGAAGGGTCAGAAGTGACCAGGGTTTGGGGTGTGTAGACACTGAGGCGTAGCCTAACCCACCTGGTGCCAGTGTGCCGCCATCCCAGGAACCTGACTCTGAGGCCAGTGTTGAAGTGGCTGTGCGTGCATCAACTCAATCGGATTATCCGTCGAGGACGCCACGTGCCCAGGAGCCTCTGAAGTGATCAGCGGGACCCAGGGTCCGGCTGAACAATTCATCCAGTTCAACACCTACTGCAGAAACTCGTTTGGTGAGCATGCTGCGTAAGGGCAGAGTCTAGTTCCACACCAAGATAAGAGGAGCTCCCGCTCTTTGGGGAGAGCTTGCTCCTTCCCAGTTAACCCGTAGGCCAGAAGGTCTAGGTGCCGAAGCACAAGGTCCCCATGACCGAGAGTGGAGACAGGGACCGACCTAGTACTGATACGTTCTTCCTTCAACACGAATATCGCAGAAGGAAGGAGACGTAAGAGTAAGGGTCCTACGGGTCGATTGCCACAACCAATCTTGTCGCCAAGATGCGCTTCTGTATCATAGATACAGAGAGGGGCGCGGCCTCCCCCCCCCTTAAAGGCACTATGAAGTCCGGCCCGGAAAACATCTCGGTTAGAGGGACAGGTTCGACCGTACTTCCCGCCATAAGCAGCAACCTCGGCCTGAGCACGGGAGCTTCCCCTTAGGAGAATGCCCCGAACCTGGCGGGTGCCTGGCGAAAAATGGATCGCATAACCGAGATGGATCGTCCTCTAGCCCTTCGTAACGGCAGGTGCTGTACGAAACCGGAGGATAATAATCTGCCAGGGAGGCTGGTTAGTGGCTGACAGAGCGGTCACCTTACACAGGGTGAGACCCCGGAGAGGTTTGACTGCTCTGCCTACTTACCTGCTTAGTGTTGCCGCCGGCCAACGCAACGTCACGTGGAGATTGCAGAAGACAGCTACCACAGGGGGAAGCCCGGAGAGAGAGTGTACTCTCCCTCTCCATGGCTCTCCTGTCAGGGCCGCCCTGAGGCGGTTACCCAACAGGGTAGAGGCCTCCTCCTGCGTGGCTCCACATCTCTGACGGGCCATCCTACGAGGGCCCAGTATCAACGGGGCCACCACGGGGAGGCAGGGCTGATGGAGGGCAGGCTGTGCGCAGGACCTTAGCATCCATAGATGGTCGGGTCACAGAACAGTCTGCTTCTTTACCATAGATCTCCCACCTGGATCTCCGGGGAAGTCCGGGGAAGCACGGCCCTCACTTTTGCGTTGCCTCCTGAGCTCGACCGCCCAGAGGCGGGAGCTCTAAGGGGCTTCGCATCAGACAGGAGCAAGCCGCGAACGGCATACTCCAAGTCTAGTGAGCTCAACGTGCATCTCCGGCCCGGGGAAGCACGGCCGTCATCTCTGCGTTGCCTCTTCTTGGGCTCGACCTCCCGAAGGTGGGAGCTCCAAGGGGCTTTGCATCTGATGACCGGGGGTCAGTGTCACCATCCAGCCCAGCTTGCGCGGTGCCCAAGAAGGCGGACCTTCCAAGCTTCATCGCGCAAGGTTGAGCCACAGATCCTTGGACCACAATTGGGGACATCGTCCAACCCAGGGCACCCACCCTGACCTTCGTCGCTCGATGCGCGAGGCCTGTGGCGGTGCGCAGCCGGGTCGACCTTTCCATCAACCAGATCCAAACGTTCTGGCATATAACCCAATGGGTCGCCATAACGATTGGACCCTATTGACCGCCATAGCGTGGAGCGTGAAAGCAGCTTGGGAGACCTTGTCGACCCCTCCAAGTGGCAGCACCCGTGGAGTACCACGGCCGCTAGACCACCTGGGTGATCAACATAGCCCCCCAGCTTACCTCACTGTCCAGGAAAGTAATAACTCCCTGAGCCCTTCAGACAGGAGCATGCCGCGGACGGCATACCGACGTCTAATGAGCTCCACGTGGATCTCCGGGGAATACCGGGGAAAAACGGCTCTCACTTTTGCGTTGCCTCCTGAGCTCGACCGCCCAGAGGCGGGAGCTCTAAGGGGCTTCGCATCAGACAGGAGCAAGCCGCGAACGGCATACTCCACGTCTAGTGAGCTCAACGTAAATCTCCGGCCCGGGGAAGCACGGCCGTCATCTCTGCGTTGCCTCTTCTTGGGCTCGACCTCCCGAAGGCGGGAGCTCCAAGGGGCTTCGCATCTGATGACCGGAGGTAGCTATCAGATGTTATGACAGAGCACGTTGTCGGATCTTGCCCGATATGGGACGGTCACCACCGCCCATCCGGGACGAGCTAGGTGAGCGTGTTGGGGCATGAATGACCCGCGAGCCGAAGCTGGCGGTGTAACAAACACGGTAATCCCTCATCACCCCCGACGTTCGCCGAAGCGTTCAACCTCGCCGTGGCGGCGGTCACGCACAGGGAACAGACGGGGTTGCGGCAACATTCCGGAGAACGTAGCCGCTGTGACCGCCACACCTGAGGACAACCCATACGTGCAGTATAGGCGTCGTGCCCGTCAGACCCGAAGATGGGTCTGTCATACCCAAGAACACAGCTTGCAGCACCTCATCATCACCACACACCGTTTCCGGTGCGTGGTGTAGGAACAAGACGGTGGGACCGTCTCTTGGGGAACAGTCAGACGAGGGAAGGTGCGAACGATCCGCCAGCCAGGGCTGACGAAGACGTTCACACCCTCACATCACCCTCGCCCCTCCCCGCCGCGGACGGCAAGGCCGTAGCCAATGCCGTCACGAAACGGGAAGCAGCGAGTTGGCGGCTGAGTCCCGTGGGAACACAGCCGCCCGTGACGCAACGTCTGAATCATACACCGCCCGCAGTGCGGACAGAACTGATCCACAACGGCCGCCCCAGATGCCGGAAGCCCAACATCCGGGGTAGCCGCTATGTCCGTCCTCCCTCCTGGATGAGAGTGAAAACTGTGAGAAAATTGGTCCTGAAAAGGACCTGCTCTTTTAAATCTGTAGCTCGCTGCCGAGACGCCCAGGGGAAGTCTGCGCTCCGGAGGAGAAATCCGCCACCGAGGGAGAGTCCACTCGCCGAGGGGGATCCGCCATCACAAGGGAGAAGTCCGCTGCTCTGCGTCAAAAATCCAGCAGGAACTCGAAGAGATAAACTCGACATATACGCCGAGAAGGTTCCGAAGAACAAAGGATGATGAATGACCGCCGCCATCTTCCTTTTATACCCGTATTACGGGGCGGAGACTGGCGTGGGCGGGCCATTGGCCAATCCCCATTGGCGTTTTAGTTTTATCTCGGAGATGATAGGTTCTCAGAATCAAACCCCAGTCTGTCTCTCAACACAACGTCGAGAGACCGACTGAAGGGGAACTAGCGTTTTAAGTTTTGATTGCTCAATTTGTTTAGTATCAAATTTAAAGTTAAACGTTTAATCACGTTTAAAAATGTAGGAAACGAGAAAGACAAATAAAAATCAAATAAAAACAAATGAGAAAAAAATGAGAAAAATGTTCCTTTACCTCCATTGCTGAAGCATTGCGTCATGGGTTCAATTCCAAGAGAACACACACAAACTGAATATGAATTGAAAAACCTCAAACTTGCATTGTAGCTTTGACCTAAAGTTTTCATGAAATTCAAAAATGTAAAGATATGAATGGTATATTATTTATGTACTGAGATTGTGTTTTGTATGCCATAACATTTAAACTGCGATATTTTTTCAAGACAAGATAAGACAATTTTCTTATCAGACTCTGTGTGTGTGTTTGGCTCTTATCAGTAAATCAACATTTTATTGATTTCATGAACAAGACACAGGAACACATAACAAATGCCTCACATCCATTTCCCATCCACATGAGTCTGAACTTGACCTTGGCAAGAGCTTTTGAAGAGCTTAAGTTCTAACAACTTTTCCTACTTCACATTTCTGTTTCTTTCACTCATTCTCTTTTCTTACCCATTCAACTCTCTCTCCTTTCCCCTCTCTCTAACATTGAGTGCTGCAGTATATTGATGATGGAAAAAACTGCTGATTCTGCCATGGCGGTTAGTGTTATGTCTAGGTGAATGTCTGATCCTTTCAAAAATGTATGTATTTCGTAACCCGGGGATCCTGAACCCACACCCATAGCCCTAACTTTATGCCCATCAAATTCCCAAATTCATTCTGTCATTCACAAAAGTTGCTTTACTTTGTTCGTCTTCTGTGTTTTGGTGTAAAATATGAAATATGTGCTGGATCAATAGCAATCCATAAGCTGCTTTTTCCTTCTGGGTTGACGGAGCTGTGAAGCTCCAATGAGCACCTCACACCACAGTACATTAGTCTGTTTCCAGCTGTCAACCCCAAAGCCATGAGCCGGTGACGGGTCGCTGTCCATGGTGCTGAATAATCAACTTTATGTCTATACACATGCGGTCACTGTCCATGGTTCTGAAAATCTGCTCGAGCAAACCTTTGCCAAGATTTGGCTTGTTAGGTTTATTCAGATTTTTGTTTTAGATTTTTTAAAGTGTGCGTTTTGTTAGTAATTAAATGCAATTGCTAACAGATAGCAGACGTTCTGATCTATACTTTTACAATATATGTCCACAAGATCAGCCTTGCAGAAGATCTTCTTACATGCTGCTTAACGTCAGCTTGCTTTGGCAATGGCTTTTCTTACTGACTATCTTACAACCGCTTTCAATCTGCCATCATCATCCCTTTTTAACACAGTAATATCACATATTGAAGCTCAGTCTGTACATTTCAGAAGCTATTAGTGCTGATAGATGGGCTCTCAGGGGTAGGAAAAATGTCCTCCAGTGTTTAACTATACCGCTAATAGTGGTCCATTTTCAGCTTTTTGAGGAAGGCACTTTTCACGGTTTGAAACAGTGGCATTTTGCTGCGGCTATTAGCTGGGCTGGAGTCTCACAGGGGTTTCAGAACACTGTCACGTCTGTGCTTTTCACCGAGCTGTTTTGTACCTTCACTGTATTGCAGTGCTGAGGGAAACACTGTGGTCGCTCCTGAAAGAGAAGGAGAGATGTGAAATAGTTAGTGTAATCGAGGAGAAATCAGGGCCAAAAATAGCGATCAAAAGTGTGTTTATTGATTATTTATGCCAACTGCATTATTGAATCTATGACAGTGTTTTAGTGACAGTACTTGTCCTGCTGTGTAATCCACATTTTAAACACATTCCGTTTGGTACCACGGATGTTGATACACTGGAATGGTGTTTGCAAACATTCACTCAGAAAGACAACCATGATGGTTAGAAGACCAGTTTAACCCGGATAAGATCAGCTTGTTCTGACTATGGACAAACGAAGACCCGCAAACTATTTGAGCCCTTTTTTTAGCAAAGATATAAATGTCTTTCCTCAGGTGTGTAAATGGGCTAACAGGTTTCGTTTGTGTGTGTTTCAATGCACTTAGCTGTGGCATTCCAAACATATCGGTTATACTTCAGTGTTAATGAGGCGTATCTTGTGAGTGGTATTTACCTATTCCAATCACACTCCCGGTTCATTTAAACCCATAACCTCACGTCTCACCACACCATGTGACATGCATTTATTTAAATTCTTTAGACACCATATTACTTTTCAGGCATTCTAGGTGGTCGGTCATGAAAGCCACTGGGTGAAAGTAAGATTGAGTTGCAAGTACACAATTCAATGCATCATAATTTCACACATGCCCACACGCGACAGACAGCCGGAGACTTATCAAGACATATCACACTAGCAGATTTCCACAGATGTTCTATTCCCAATGCTTTTTTTATCTGAGGGAAAATGTATCAGTGCAGCGAGTCCACACAGACAAACATCACTGATAAACACACAATCTGACACAGGCACCCTCTGTGATTTGTGGCTTTAGAATTTTTCTCTGTCAGCCACTTGGGGAAAACTGGGACCAATTCTACCAAGTGTGGACAGAAGTATTGAAAAAGATTTTAATCTTGACTTGCACGTATACTGTACTGTAAAGAAATCAATAAGTAATAAACATCCCGACTGCTTTTATCAGCTAATATTTGATTGATGTGCTGATATGTCTGTCAGTAAACCTTAGTGGTTTTTGATGAGATTGTATAACTAGACAAGAATGGCATATGACAGGAAAAAGGGGATAAGTGTACATACACACTATTTCAAACACTATTTCACACATTTTCATTAAATTAATATGGACATATCATAGAATTCTTTTGTTTTTATACCAGGCTAGGGATATTGATCACAGTATAATGATCTTTTTCATTAAAATGGTGAATATGACTTCACCAAATAGGACTTATTCTTCGATCCATATTCTCATTCGTTTTTAACCTTATCAACTTTCTCATGGTCTTCCTATACAGAGTATGGTTAGGAAAGGTGATCCAGAAATCACATAAAATCAAGAAATTCAATAAACCATCCCTTAACCTAACCCGCACATGTTTAGATTAAAGGTAAAAAGGCTAATTGCCTGTGAAATTGCCTTGTGATTTACTGTTTTCTGCATAGAATCAATCTACGTAGTGTTAAAAACATGTGAAAATATAACCTATATATCTTTAATATTGACTGGGTTAGCCTATGTCAAAGATTGAAATCATAGTGAAATTAATGGATGAGATCTAACTCTGAGACTTTAGCCTGGTTTTCACAGACTCGGCACATATTTGGCCCCTTGTGGGTGTAGAAAGGCCTCATACAGCTTAATTTGTTAATGTAACGTAGTCTCATCTTGTTAACCAAACTCTCAGTGCAGCGTGTCTAAAATCAGAAAACATATGTTAAGGTGAGTTATCCACCATCGACTACCATAGTAGGAAACAGTAGATTTCTTTGTTCTGTTGAACACAAAAGAAGATATTTTGAAGAATGTAGGAAAGCAAACAGTTTTGGGACACTTTTGACTACCATTGTCATTTTTCCTACTATGAAAAGAAATGAGCGGGTATACATGTGTTACAGTAAAAGTTGGAAAACATTTTTATTTTGGAAGAACTATCCCTTTAAATGTTTCACATATTTCGATGGCCCGAACACAATACAAGCAAATAAAGAAATCATGTCATGGTGTGATAAAGTCACAGTATTTTTCACAGGCCCATGGTTGAGCGACCTGGTTCATATCTCTTTCTCTCGCTGTCAGCGTCTGCTTTGACATCCCTGACCAAAATCCCAGCAGTGCCCCGATAGATTTGTAAGAAAATTGTGCATGGATCACATCCCCAGCCTATGAATTATCTTTCTACCTGCCTCTGCATTCAGCCCAGCCTATGAATTATCTTTCTACCTGCCTCTGCATTCAGCCAACCAGTTTCATGCTTGATAGTTTAGTACAACATGCTTTCTCATTTGCCCTAGACTGAGGACAGTTAATACACTGTATCTGAGTATCTGCTGATGACTGTTGATGGTCCACCGAGGGCCTGTAAAAGACCATTAGACATCATTTAATCACATCAGACCTGAAACTGCACATAGAAATGGTGAATCAATGCTCAATAACATCACTGACTTTCAGAGATTGAGAGGATGATCTTTGAACTGCATGTGTCCAGTCCGCAAATGTGGTCCCCTTCACCCTCAGGCGTTCAGGTCAACGAAAAGATTGATGGGCCACGGTGAAGAAGTGTGGCCTTTGAGTGAGGGGGCGACTTGACTAACTCATGCCAGCATCTTGCTGTCAGATGGGGATGTGAATTATGGAGTGTGGCTGATCTTAGTAAGGGAGTGATTTGGCTTCAATGACATCCTGTGTTGGCCTGAGTCAAAGCTGGAAGGTTTGATATGTGTTGTGTAATGCGTGCCCTTAAAAGTTTAGATCGAGTCAGATGGGGTCAAGAGGAGAAGAAACAGGATGAGATTGGGGGAGTATATGATATGCTAAATATGATGGTGTGACTCAAATGAATAATTTTTACTCTTGTTGTGAAAGGTCAAATCTTACTTTGTAAATGGCTTATATACAAGATAATCGACAATGAAATTTCTTGGTATGTAGATGTATATAAATGTTTATTTTATACCATTTCTCTAAAATATGCACGCGGGGGCAGCACGCTGTTTCGAACATTGCCCCCATTGCCCCATCTTCTTTTTTTTTATTCTGTTCTCAGCACACTTGAAGAGAGACCAAGTGGTCATGGATTTTTTAGGGCTGAGCTCAGTGGCTTGTTTCAGGGCGACTGAGATAAAAGTAGGGTCTAGCAGTTCTCATGGTTCAAAGGATCAGTAAATAGAAGCAGAGAGGAAATGAGGACACATTTATATTTATGTTTGCTGCAGATGTTTTCATATCAAAGTATTTTGCCACGATAGCTCGATAGTTAGGCAGGCAGCTTTATGGTCAGGTTTATAAATTTGCTCTTAGTGGCCCAAAGAACACAAATTTACAAACAGTTGTAATATCAAAACTATTCTAGGGTTTGAAGAAAAATGAAGCTTTAGGAATGTTAAAGTGAGTTTTAGGCGCACTACAATGAGCAGGATATGATGGCATGCTTTAAAGGTCCCAGTCTTTTGCTGTTTAAGAGGCTTTGATTATGTTTTTTGGGTGTTTAACAATGGATGTTCATGCTTCTATAAATAAAACGCATTATATTTCACATATTTCAAGTCTATTGTTCACCGCTGTCCCTCTTCTCACAAAATGACTGGATTTGTTCCGGTCTATATAAAGTCCCTCCTTCCGAAATGCTCTGATTGGTAAAGCTGACCCGGTCTGTCGTGATTGGTTCCCCACTTAGAGTTTGTGTCTGAAGATGTCCCACCAATACCATATCAGTGAGCTTCTGCTTCTCAGGCTGTTGTGATTGGTCGGTCCCCCTCTCTGTGCACGTGTATTCATAAACTTTGGCTTTTAGCAATAAACCGTAACAACTGCATCAACTTCACTTCATCAGTTAAAAACTTCACTTCAATCAGTTAATTGGCGTCAGACCGGTTATATTAATTTACACTAATAACAGAAGCGTTTGTTTTGCCTTTTTATATTGGACCCGAGTTGGATAATAAAACAAGCAGTTTGACCAGGAAACATTTGCAAGCAGGATTTAAAAGGATGTTTCATAGAAATGTTTAAGAGTTATGCGTATATATGGGTGAAAGTAGCTTAGCGCGTAGCTCAGTCAAATGTTTACAATCTCTGATAACCAAACCCTCCCCCTGTGCCTCTTCGTCTTCTCTAACGAAGACATCTCCCCTTTTTTGCCGTATTCCTTTGGGCGGAGGTTATTAAAAGCACTCAGAATAGTGACATCATGTACCCGAGAGGTAAAGGGCTGTAGTCCAATTCCAGCCGTTCTCTGTAGTCCTTGAAAGCGAATTCTGTAAAAGACAATATCTTGCTTGGCACTGAACTTTGAGCTTTATTATTTTGCAGGTATCGTTTATGCTCTAACAGCAACAATAAACACTAACTAAAGGTTGAAGAATGTGGTCACGGGCTTTATTATGGACATGTATTTGGGCTAAGCATGTACTTAAAATCTAATATTAATCTAGTGATCATGCATCTTCTCATGCAGTTCAGAGTTGACATCAGACAGTTGAGTGCAAAATTTGATTGTGACCTGCACTTGAAATTTTGTCAGTTGGAGTGGTCAGAGATGGTTATATAACTGCATTAAAATGATAAAGACTCCTGTATGGGTGCTATATGATCACACTGCACGCATGCAAAGTTCCTGACCTTAAGGATCTATAGACTGAGAGTTATCTTTTAGCTGTGAGCACACACTGACCTCCTGATCTTAACATGCACGGATGTGGTTTTTATATGCACATTTACACCCTCGACTCGTAACTCGTAACACCTCCATACACGCACACTCAAACCAACACTCGTTTGATCATTTGTGCTTTTGTTCTTGGTACAGATGTGAATTATTAATGCTGTTCTTGTGCAGATTATTTTAGACTGATTTTTAAAACAATAGATAAGACTGTGCTCCATTTTCACCCTCTTTTCCTTAAGCCAGGAAAAACACAGCAGCGATGTACAGATAGCATTTTTGATTTAAGGACGTCTATCTTGTCTCCCCTTCCCCACCTTCAACTCCCATGTATATTAAAACCTGTTGTGGCAAAAAGAAATATCTCTCTTACTTTTCCAAGATTTGTCTGTAAAAGCCCTGTGCTTGTCTGTCTCAGAGAGGGGTTTCTGACAGCAAATAGAAATGCCTGTGTCTCTGGAGGTCTTGCTTTGTTTTATCTTTGAAAAGTCAGCCGGGCTGCAAGGCCCTGCTGTGGACTAGATTGATAAACACATTTGTCAGTCATTGAAACTTGGCGTTTAAAGTTCAATCCAGACAAGTGTTTTTTAGGTTTGGTCAGCTTCACGCATGGTTTGTTTGAAATGGGACACATTGTGAATTCTGTATATAAATAATTTTGTGTTCCACATAAAAAAGAAATCCATACAGATTTGAATAAATGGTGACAACATTTTATTTTCTGGGTGAGCTGTCCGTGTTTCTTAGGTCCATAGTGTCATATTTGACAAGACACAAATGTAATTTTGGTTTGGTTGAGTCTCGTGTGATGTATTTATCAAGTAACCTGTTGATAGATTCATTTACAAATTTCATCACTTTGTTCATTAAACAGCTTTTTCCTACCGAGGGTGTGAGAAAACTAGGCTTGCACATTTTCCGAAGGTGTCATCTTGTGACAGACAGCATGCTGACAACTTTTTCATTTGCAAAGATGCCACCATCAGCATCAAAAGTCCATTACACAACTGCAGCAGGTGTATTATGTCTCCCAGTAGATGTCCAGGTATTGTCAAGGTCTTGCTCTGCCTTTTTTCACCTTTCTGGTCATGTTCTTGCTTAAAATACACCTCTCTCTCTTTCTCTCTGTGAATTTCTATGTTTGTCAGACTACCATACTCGAAGATTCTCTCCTGCTGCGTGACACTCTCTCCTTTAGTCTTTGTTTTTCTCTCACATTGAAGGTTCCGATTTTCTGTTACATTCTTTCACCCTACATTATGTTTTTCTCTCTCTCTTCACGCAGCGCTGTCATGGCTGTTTAGGACAAAACCTCAGATTAACATTTAAAAGATACCTTTTATCTCGCGTCGCGGCGTAGCATTGCGTTTGGTTAGGGCGCATTGTAAGAAGGCTCTGGCTAACTAATCATTGGAGTCCGTCTGTGATGCATCTATATGCATGCATAGAGCTCTCATTATGCTACAAAAGGGTCAGTGCCGTCAGCTCAATTCTTGTAGGATTTTGTAAGATGGGTTAAATTGAAGTTTAAAGTGTCGCTCCACTGGGGTGCACACATGCGTTGTGTGTGTAAGATATCTCTCTCATCTTTCTGATCTGCAGTACTAGGACCATTCGCAAACCAGATCATCGCAGCCAGGGACGGACATTATGTGTTTTCCGTGTTTACCAATTGTTGCAGCATCTCTGGATGTCTGGAGTTTCTGATTAGGGAATACAGTCTACACCCCACTCAAGAAGTGACCACAGCACTAATGATGAATCATTGAGGCCGTACCACAGACTATACTGGCTCATAAAACACTTTGTTTAATGGGGGATCGTGGAAACTGCACTGTAAATCCATTTAATTGGGAAGAGGTGAAGGTTGTTGAATTTTTCATGGTCTGTGCGTGGATGTGTCTTATGTTTGCACCACATGTGTAGCTGTTTGTTTGGCTGGATGGCCATTAATCATAAATCCAACAGTGAGCAACTGCACTGCAGTCAACTTTTAAGGGATAGTTCAGCAAAAAAATAAAATTCTGTCATCTTTAATTCACCCTCCTGTCCTTTTAAACATATATTACTTTCTTATGCAGAATACAAAAGAAGATATTTTTGCAAAAACAACGGCAGTACCCATTCTCTTCTATTGCACGGACACAAAACCAATGCAAATCAATGGGTACCGCTGTTGTTCGGTTACCAACATTCTTCAAAATATCATCTTTTGTGTTCTGTAGAAGAAATATAGTCAAACAGCCTTGGAATGACAAGAAGGTGAGTAAATGATGAGCAGATTTCCTTTTTTGGGAGAACTGAATCTCTTTAACACTGAAAAAACATGCTTTCAAGATGTAACAAGGAAGACAAGGAAAATTTTCAGCTAAAATGTTTGATAGTCCATTCCCAGGTTTTGTCCTTAGGAATAAAGCTGTTCTAACCAAGCAGGATTTGTGATAAGAAATACATTTTTATCAAGATGCTCTAAAAGGTGACGAGACATGTTGTCCATTTTAGTTTCTATTTTAGCAACCCATACCACAGTTAAATGTCAGTTCGCAAAACCTGTTCCACAGAATATTATAGAAAATGAAATCAAAATTGTATGATAGTTGACTTTTAGGGCACCTATATGCCGTTGGTGACTGCTGATCTATTGTGTCTGGTATAAGGCTTCAATAATACGAGACCTTTCAAATGATTGCTAATTTCACTGTGAGTCAGCATTGAAGATTGACTATTGTTGACTGATGAATGAGTGTTTCATAAGTGTTTAACCCACTTTATGTCCAAACCCACATCACATAAATCAGTGACGTCATTCAATAAGCAATTCTTTGTCATTTGTGGCCATTGTTTTTTGTACTGATTACGTTAAACACTTAATGAAGTAAATCATGTGAATGAGAGAGCATTAGTATACTGTTATATAAGACCATAAAAAGCCATTTACACGTATTTCCCAAAATGACACCACCCCTTCTCTCCCACACACACACGTGGCTGTTCCTCTTTTATGAACAACTGAGCCAGGTCATTAAGCTGTTCTGTAAAATGACGTCTGTCTTAAAGGGCAGATGAATCAAGAGAATCCATCTCATTAGAGATTAATTATCCGCTTAATCATTCAGCCTAGTTCTTAGTCAGCACCAGCCGCACCCTCCTTCATATTTATGGTTTCCGTGATTATGCATTTATTATGACACATCTATTTTCTGGTGTCTCCATCGTTCCACTGCAATTCTTAATGGAAAGCGTGTCCATCTGGGGACGACGGCACTGCTGTCCTAGAGGATGTTTCAGGGGGGCGGTGCTCATGGGGTTTATTACGAGCAAGCGCAGTAGTGTAGATGTGAGTTGAGTATGTTCTTTTTCCCTGCACCCAAATGCTTTTGTAATGGATTGTTTCTTGACTTTTGTATAATGTATGGAGCTGAGTCGTGAGGGGTCTGTAATGCATTTGAGGGCCGATGCTGTGAAAATTTTATGAATGTGCATGTTTTTATGAGGAGAGATGCAGCCATGGGCCAGAGGTGATAAGGAAATACGTATCCCAGAATTCAACAGTGACATTTTGAGTATAGGTATTATTTTTAACATTTATAGAAAAAAAAGATTATAGGTTAAATTGATTATTGATCACTCCACCACTCACCCCTTTCGAAGCACTATGGAGGCTGACACAGGAGTAAGATGTCGTCACGTTTTCGCTTCTTTGCTGAATGAGATAACATATTTACGGAACACGCCATGAGCAGTTTGTCTGTTTAGGGACTTTGTAGAAACAACATGCCAATTTCCATGTACCTGCAATGTATGTAGATATAAATAGCTCATTCTAAGGTTATAAAATCAATAATGCCTTACTATGTAAGGTCTTTATAAACCGCTGAAGACATAGCTATGCATTTTATATTGCATTTCTGGCAATAGATCCTCCAAAAATTACACAGCACCTTTAAAGGAAATGGAATCGGTAGTTAGTAGGCACTTGGTATTTTCTTTTTCATGGTAGTGTTTGTCTCGGAAAGTTTTGTAGCAAAAGTTACCAGTTCACATGTCAACTTGGTTTGTCCAGTTATTATTTACACACTGTGATGAGTTTTTTCTGATGAATCTTGTTATCACTGGCTATACAATTTGCTATTTTGTTGGGTTTATTAACATTTCCTACTGTACTCTATATACAGTACATTGTTTGAAGGCTGCACTCTTTGCTGGTCGTTGTCATATAACTGTGTGAAACTTTTTTCAGCTCTTACACCACATTTCTTATGTCTTTTCTCTTCGCCACCCTTCATACTCTCATACACGCAAACACCTTGTATCAGAGAATGAAAGCTTTTGAAATAAGCTGCTCACAACAAACGCAACACATATTGGAGGTTATATTTCATCCCCGTCTGCTCCGCCTCTCTGCGAAGGGAGCCAAACACTGGATCGATACCTCATTGCCGCAGTGTGTCAGTGTCTCTGACGTCCCTCTTCCCTTTCAACTGTAATCTGGACTAGTTGTGTGGATTCACTCTATAAGTTCAATGCATCATAAAGTCATGCAGGAGAGAGACAGCGTGAATGGAGGTGAAGCAGACTGAAAGACAGGCAGGCTTTAAAATGAACCGCATGCCACACCTGCCAACGAATGGAGAACATTTATTGACTGTTAACATTTACTGCCAATAAAACTGTATTTTGTATAATTTGTATTTATTCAGTATTGCTTTAGTTTATCACAGATATGTGGGGGTTTTATTAACACAATGATCGAATAGATCTTATTGGATGAGACAATTTTGAAGTCTTTGTAAAATGGCTATAAATGCACATCCCTCATGCTTGGCAACCACAAATTTAGAACTGTAGCAAATAACACTTACATCAAAATCACTTACATCAACAAAGTCAGTTTGTTATTCTCAGAATTTAAATTTAAACCATGTTTTACGTTTCGTTTCCTTAAACAGTCTACCTGCATCATTTTGAAGGCAATTTCTTGCTTTCAGTGCTTGTCGAATGTTAATTTTCACCCCTGTGAATTGATAAACATGGGAAGCAAAAACTGAGAGAGAAAGCGCAGATTGATAAAGGCAAGAGAGAGGATTGTGGGATGTCGGAGGCTGAGTTGGTTGAAACTAAAACGGTGACACGCTTCCATCGGAGCCTCTTGTCAAAGACCTGCGGGGCCACATAGACGAAATTGAAATTGTTCTGCCGTATTACAGTTCAGAGACCCTCTTCCAACTCGGCATCTAATCCCTCCATATCAATTCCTCTGAGCACTATATTTTTTCCGCTTCCACCCTCTCCTCTCTATACCTCTTGAGAGAGGGGTGTGAAGAGGTTCAGGGCTCTGCTTCATTTCATACCCCATCAGGGCTGTTTATTTGCAAACCCACAAATGGGTATTCGTCTGAGGCCTGTAAAATGTGATGTACAGCTTTGCACCATTCAAGAAATCGTCTTAATAATTTCTTACCTCAATGTCGAATTAAATGTAGATTGCATTTTGGTGTTTATGCACCGCTTCTCTTTTTTATCTAATTAGGTCATAAAATGTAGTACTTGGGCTGTCCTGGGTTACAGATACCCAAACTAATACAACGCAGCATGTATAGGAACTTTAAGCATTTTTTTCCTGAGTTTTATAGCTCTCCTACTCGCCCCGGCCTTTCTTCCCTCTTGTATTCTGATTTCATCAGGCTCCGTGTGGAAAAGCCATGAGTATGTAAATAAAAGCTGTCTTGTAATGAATTTAACACACTGTGGCAGCCATTTTGTTGATTTATCTCAGTGGTGACTTGGAGTAAGGAAATGGTAGGAGTGATAGAGACAGACTTGGGGAAGACAGGACAAAAGCTAATGTTTGATTATTAAATCACATCTTCTAGAGGAGAGTGAAAGATGATGGGGTTTGAAGTAATAGCTCACAGAGAAATGAAAATCTTTCAATATTTACTCACCCTAATGCTGCTCTAAATCGGCATGCTGTGTTGTTGTTGTTGTTGATTTGGTGGAACACAAAAGTAGAAATATTTTAAAAAGCATTATGTTGCAACTCCAAAACATACTTAGAAAAGAAAGAAATGCTCTTCAGTGCAGAGCATAAAAGGTTCAGACGTTTCATAGAGAGGTTCATGAGACGGTCAATCATCATTTCATTTTTTCATCATTAACCCTCCCTCATGTCATTTCAAACCTGTATGACTTTCTTTCTCAGAACACAAAAGAAGAAGTTTTAAAGAACGTTGATAACTGGCACCCATGCCGGCGCTGTGCGGTTATCAACATTCTTAAAAATGTCTTCTTTTGTGTTGTGCGTAAGAAAAAGTCGTACAGGTTGAAAATAATAAGAGGATGTGTAAATGATAACAGAACTTTCATTTATGGTGAACCATCACTGTAAATTTAAAATGAATTGCTCTATGTTTACTGTACCCATACAAACTTTGCACCACTGCAAGGTAAAGACATGACATAAACAAACCCTGACCCCTTGCTTTATACCTATAAAGACTATTTTTTAAAGTACATTTTCGATGAGGATTAGTTATCTCAGCTCTAGGTTTGTGATCACATCTGCTGTGGACCGTGGTCCATTTACAAGGCAGAGAAAAAGCTCTTGAGTCAGATGCATCAAGGCCTGTGTCAGAACGCATCTCATCAGAATAATCTCCACAGCAGAGAGAGGCGGATAAGAGTGAAGTGTGAGGCATGGGTTAGAGAAAGTGCTTTGTCAGATCCTGTTTTTGTTTTGGATCTTCTGTCACTCTTTGACTTGCCCTCACACGTTTCTGTTACTTGGTCTATTTAAATCTGCGTATTTCACAAAGTCTCTGTCATCGTCTGTTGGCCCGTCTGTCCATCATAAGTCAGGATCGATGTCGTCTCTCTTTGGCCTGGTCTACACCTATCGTCTCATTCATTTACTCTTTTCACCTTGTGTCTGTTCAACGTATTCTCGCTCAATCTGTTTTGAAATTGGATGCAAGCCCACCCCATCCATATTGTGTGGTATGGCTACGTGTCTGAAGCCAGTCACGCAGAAATGTGTGAGCTGCTAATCAAAGAAAACATATGCAAAAAGTAAGTGAATCATGTGTGTAAGTGCTTTGCTAAAGATGAATGAAATTAAATGTGAATGAGACTAATTGTAATTTTCTGGCTGGGTGCTTTTATGCTGTAGCTGTTGGATTTTGGATCAGAAATGCGTCTGTTTGTAACAGTTGGGTGGCTTGATCAGAATTGCTCAAGGTTAGTGGAAAATTATATTATAGGTAAACTCTTATGTTCATCCGTATTTATTTTGTTGCTGAGAAAGTAAGTTATGAACATAAGAAAGTTCAATCTAATAGTAAAACCATGGAGCCCCTGGTTTTCCTCATTGTATGAAACATTACATTGAGTGAACATTTTTCAAAACTTTTTCATTTGTGTTTAACAGATAAAGAAAGTCATATGGGTTTGGAACAGTGTAACAATGCGTGTTAGTAAATGATACTAGAATTTGTGGCGAACTATCACTTAGAATGAGCTATTTCTATCTACAAACACCACGGGTCCCCTTTCTACAGTAGCCCTAAATGGACAAACTGCTCTACAGAGTGCATTTTGTTAATATGTTATCTCCTTCAACAAAAAACATGATGCCATCTTTGTTCTGTGTCAGCCGCCGTAGTGTGAAGAATGGAAGGAAGGGGTGGAGTAAGCGGTTGGTTGCTGTTCTCAACTTCACCACTAGATGCCACTACATTTTATACACCTCACAGCCTGTAGTCAACTACTCTATGACTACCGGAGGAGATAGAAAGAAACAGAAAAAGAAATGAGAGGTATGAAAGCCGAAGGGAAGGCATGACTGTTTTGATTAAAATAACCAGAAGCGTAGCAGCATCATCACTCTGCCTGTCATCTGAACAGGTGCTTGTGATGTGCAGAGAGACCGAGAAGAAAACAGAGCGTTACGCAGCCAGGGTGTCTCCTCTCTCCTGCTGCTTTAACTCTCCAACTGCTGTCTGCTCCTGCTGCGCTCCTAATAATCCCATCACATGGCGATGACACGTCAAATAAATCAAAGAATAACACATGTTGCAATAGGAGTAACTTGCATTTGTCAGCGTCCGTAATCTTCAGGTTGCTGAACCTCTGGTCCTGTAAAAACAAATGAACAAAGGATTGGCGGGAGTGTTACTGCCCACCAGTAGATAGTCCAAAAACACACACACACTAAAAAGCTTTGAACTGCTGCCGCTTTGAAGCTCAGTCAAGGTTTTGACAAATGCTGGAGAGAGAGAGAAATTGTGTGGATTTGTGTGCCGTGTAAGCTTCAACCACGCATTCGCTTGAATTCATTGTGCCCAGGACAAAAATGGTACAGGTAGCCCCCTCCTCTACTCCCTTTAGCTAAAGGACAAGCTGACTCTTGGACACCACATCATGAGTCACATCTAACAAATACACTGTGAATTGTTATTTTAATCTGGCACAGAGGTGGCATACCTGTAGTACAAAGGTATTGTAATGTTTCAAGCATTGAGAATTCAAGTGTGGTTTAATGGGATTCATCAAAACTTCACTGCTCCTACTAGAGTAAGTGGAGTTGTCCACATTCCAAGCTGTGCATTTTTTTTGGAATGTCATAGGATTGCAAATAACATAAACTTCATTCAGATTCCAGACGTATCTGAATCCGACTTGTTCTAAATTAAGCCCAACATAATGTTTGGACCTCATCCAGAATGGGCATTTTTCTTATGCGTGTGTTGGAGACACAGTACTCCATAGTTTGGTTGTCTAGCCAATCCAACGCTTCTGATTCAACTCATCAGCTCATTATTAGAGCGGCCGTGTCCTATAATGGGTGTCAAATAAGGGAGAGTGTGCAGTGTTATGGGCCTCCAGCAAAAGTGCTGTAAAGCATTAGTAGCAGTCAGCATTGTTCTGCTCTGTACTATTGTGTTCGTGCTTACCTCAAACCACACTGCCTTTGACAGCTGAGGTCAGGGACTTTCATTGCACTGAGGTGCCCTAGCAAAACTATAGCAAAAGCACATCAAGTCCATGATGTTTTTAAAGAAGAAGCATTCAATAATTCATAAAAATACATTATAATAATACCAATCAACATTGGTCCCCATTGTCGTTCATTATATGGACACTCAAAATATATTTTTGTTCACCACAGAATCATTCTTTTTAAAATATTTTTTATCCAGGGTTTTTTATACACATAGATGAATGAAGAAGGTTAGAAAAAGAGTCATTGGGGGGTAGAGAAATGGAGATTTAGTTGGGTTTGTGAATTGTCCTTGGTGTGTCTCTATTAGGAGCTTGAGTAGTTTATGAGCTTATTTGTGTAAGGATTCAGAGCACCAGGGCCACCATAGGCATTATTTTGTGTTAGAATGAAGCCAAGCACATTGACCCTGACCAGGCAAGACCTGTTCTTCCCTCTGTATTTAAACTTCACAAGTACTTTTTCATGTTCTTCTTCATATATTGTATTAGATTCCATTTTTTTTTGTCATATTGCATTAAATATGATAACTTTTTCTGCATCTAAATATTGAAGTAGTTCAATAAAGAAAATATCATTCTGAAATCTAAAAAATTCTGTAAATAACAGAAAAGAATTGTGTAGTTTCAATGACTTCGAAGAAACCAATCCACACAAAAGTACAAAGCTTTAACACTCAACGGATGGAGATTTTTTTCAGAGCAAGGATGGGTCTCATACTTATCCCACATTAACAGTCTATTTAACTTTAAGTTAATAAAATCTCTCTCTCTTACTGTTTGTGTAACAAGAGCTTAATCTGACCTGTTTAGATGTGACTTTCTTGACAAGAAACTTTCATCATTCATGTTCTTGTTTCCCCTGACTTTGATGCGTGACTCCAAAGTATTACTCTCTGATTTCATCAAGTTAAAAATGGGACATTCGCAATTTTATAAACAAGAAAAACAACATGACATGAGCCGGCAGCCTCTGAGGTGAGAGAGTAATTCATGCAGGAGGGAGAGTGACGCATCTGCCCTTGTGTCTGTGCAGATTAAACAGACAAACTGTTGCCTCAAGACGCTATCTTGGTGTTGAGGCAGTATAGCACCTCATGGTTCACCGCTTTCAAGATCGAATCATATCTGGGAAAATTAACCTGAATCCGAATAACCTAAAGCTAAGTCTTCCACCCACACAAATCAAAGTTTAATCAGCTTTAAAGATGCCTAGTTTTATTTTGACTTATGTGGCGTAAAAGATTAAAGGAAGCACTATTTCAGCTTTGTTTCTTAACCTTAATAGTTCAAGTGTAGTAGCTGACATGATGTGGTGACACTGTCATCTTATGTCAATCAGCTGTGTCACACCATTTCATTTTGTCGTCCAAATTTAGGGGTCGCTCAGACAGAACGCATTTTTTGTTGTTAGACGCGCATCTTGTTATTTGTTTTCTGTTGGCAGGGAGCGTTTGCCGGGCGCCTCGCGTTTTTGGCTCCAATTTTTGTAGGCGCGTCTGCGCCGCATCGAGAGTTCATTTGAACAGAGAAAGCGACACGGATTGCGTTTTCCACACGGTTTTAAACGTGAAATGAGAATCGGGCCTAACAGCAACTAGAGCGTTCGCACCATAATCCTTGACTGACAAGACGTCTGTTTCTGTGGTTACCTAGCAACATAAAAAAACTGCTGCACGCTGTCGACCAAAAGAGCAACGCGCCGCATCACGCCTTTTCGCACATGAAAAGCGCGTCCTATGTGTTCGCCCCCTTACTGCGTATTTCACAGGTCTTTGCGCAGGTGCGTGATTTGCATTGCGTCAGAGGATTAGCGATTAGCATTCTTCTTGTACCGGTGTAATTTCAAGGTGCTTGTCTAGCAACTGTGCATTAAATCTTTTCTGAATGGTGTACACCGCAATCGCTCAGTCTCTTGCCAAGCCGCTGTCGGAAAACATTTTAGCCTTAGTCTTCATAAACAGACTAGCTTCTCCCAAAGCCACGTTGTGCGAATAATTCTTCTCTTTCATCTGGTCTGTGGAGGGAAGGCTATTTGCCTATCAAGCCCCTGAATATTTCACAGGAAATCAGATGTGTGTCTGGAAAGTTTCTGACTTTATCCTTCTCGAACTCCGTGTTAGTTTTGTACATGCATAAAAGCAAAGTTGGTTTAAAGTCCCAGTGAAATAAAATTTTTTATATTATAAATATTGCAGCATTTATAGTAGCTTATCAATGTGGTCATTTTCTTTTTAAAATTCATGTACCCTCATAATCTTCAGTTAAAATCTGAAAATGCACATCCGCCCTGAAACTATCCTGACTATCCATCGCAAATGACGTAAATTAGACGGAGCATCAGTTAACTCCTCCCCTTCAGCTGTCAGTCTGCTGCCAGCTTAATTTTAAAATCAATGCAACAGCTGTTTTACACATCCAGTCAATTCGCAGTGAAAGACGCAAGCCACGCCCACTAATTTTATCCTTTTAAATTCCTTTTCACTTGGAAATGTGTCAGAATACGGAAGTAAAAACGATCGCAACTTCCTATTTCGTGGGCACTTTAAGGTCAGTTGGTTCTTGATAACACCCCTGGGCAGCTATTTTCTGTGCAGGCAAAGTGCAGATGGCATGTGTTTATTGTTGTTGTTTTATGTTTTCACCCTTGAGGAGTTGTGTTACATCAGAAGCTGTGTAGCTGTGTTCTGTTGATTTATATTGTGTTACTGTATGTGTGCACAGTATTTCTGCTGTGCAGTGTGAAAGCCTAATAAACAAACTATCCCTGTTGATGCCAATAGACACAGCTACCAAGAAACCATCATCAGAGATGCCATATCATATTCACTATTTAAAGGTCTAGTCAGTGAAATCTAGCGGCAAGGTTGTGATTTGCAACCAACTACTCACTCCACCCCTCGCCCTCCCTTTCAAAACATTATGACGGCTGACATAACATGGCGAATTACACACTGGACCTTTAAGTAAACTAATCAGAACAACAAGCAGTAAAGTTGTGCAATGCAACAACCATTAAATCATATATTTTTCATACTAAAACTCCTGTGCATTTAAGCTTTCAAAAAAGTAATTGACTCTTCTAAATGAAAGGTGGTACTTGTTTTTATAGCTTCCATTTTAAACGTTGTGAATATTTCCCATCAATTTTTCATCAGTAAATGGTCAGTCTCTTCTTTAAACTCTCTCTGATGAAATTCAGGTTAAGTAAGACCCACTCTTCTCTCCCTCCATCTCTATTTGTCCATATGTTGGTTTTGATTGAGGAAGGATTTCATCCTTATTATCTGCTCTGCACTGAGGGTTTTGTGATTTTCAAGTTTCAGTGAGGACAAGATGAATTACAAGCTGTTCAGCTACGAAATAGTCCTTTAAATCATACAGAGTTGAACTTTTTAACCTGCTTAGAAATTTTTTCCTGTTTTTTCTCAAATCCCCTGTAAGGAAGATAACACCTGTCTTGCTGTAAATACTTCCAGCGTGTGAAGCTGAGCTCTTTCTCAGGTAATTAGCTTCAAGCTCAATATGCTCTTGAGAATGATAGCACCTTGCCGTAATGATTTTGTGCATGTGGGCGGGAGTAGGTTTCAATTGCGGATGGTGGACAATTTTTTTTGAGGGTGCGCAACAAGCCATTCGTTGTGATTTAAACATATAATGACTACCTATCTAAAAAAAGGTTTAACTATCATAGCATTTAATAATGTTAATTAAAAGTAATAAGGTACCAGTCCAATTAAAAAAATATTGCAGTTTACTTTATTATTTTTTATAGTAAACCGTAGTAAACTTCATAGATTCTACAGTGTTTTTGACCGTACTATAGTACATATTAAGGTATAATACAGTATTTTGTAAAATTCACTATTGTAGTGTTTGGAGTGTTCAGGAAACTCTGGAATTGTTAAAAAATACTATCCTACAGGGAGTAACTCTGTATAGTGTTTTGGTTGGGCATCCATCTCTTCTGTAACAAAATACGTGAGTAACTTTTCAGTTAACTTTAGTCCAGTAAAGTATAATAATATTCCATCGGGTGTCTCGTCATTAATTTAAGCTATACAAGTTACCATTTTAGGACTTCCGGTTACAACGGCCCAAAGTCTAGGGGTTTTGGGTAAATCGCCTGAAAAGGTCTGTGGTTAACAAAACTTCTAAATATTTTCATGTTTTATTCCACCAGTTATAACCCGCTCATGATTTTTTAAAGCCAATTGTGTCTTAAAAATGGTGGTTACTAACAAGTTGCTAAAATCAACTACTTCCTTTGGCGGGTACGTTAGGCGCGCATATAAAGCTCACAAATAATGCAACACAGACACAAAACTCCAAAAACTTGATGTGGATTCATTCACAAAGTAGATATTTACCAGGGAACACATTTTTTATAAATTTTGATGGAGTTGTCAGAGGGTAGGTGGTGGTGACGTTGATATTGAGCGACCATAGTGTAGTCTGTTTATAGCATGTTAAAGCATGGTTAAAGCATGTTAGCTTTTTACTTCTGCTGCTTGTATTTCGGCTTTAAAATTAACAAACATTTGTAAAGATTATCTTAATAGACAAAATGTGTAAACATCATAAACCTTGGTTAATCACAGAGCTTTTCCAAAAGTCAATGGGAAAAGTGCATAGGAGTGTAGGAGTGTCTTGGGCGCACGATGCTGCGATGTTTTGACGGAATGTTTTGACGGAAGCAGATATAGTATGATTCAGTTTATTTCAAAATTATTTGGCAATTTATATTATATGTTGAACTTATGTTAAACTGTTTTTCTCGGGAAAATTTGGTGTGGCAGCGCATATTCATGTTAATGTTTATTTTTATTGTCTCTCATTTTGGTTTAATGAGCTGATTACTCATAAGTTGTTCATAGTTACCTCATAATAGTGGCTGTAGCTATAACAGGGGATTTTTAGCTTGTTAATTAAGAAATCTGAAAAGGTTTGTGTTCATAGGTCAATAAACAAAAGCACCAGTTCTTTTATGCATTTCCAAATATAAATGGTTTATCATTGCTGAGCAGCTACAGTGAATTATTGTAAGGCCTTTACTTCTATCTCCTTCCAGTCCATTCCACCTCTTCTTAAATGAGAGCTCCTGATCTGTTTTGGGACAGTTAAATTTTAACACGCCCTTCCTCATATTGACCGGTCTGGATCATCTGACTTATTATTCACCAGTGATACTCATGAATCAAGGTTTTCAGATTGAAGCAGATCATGTGAACGTGCAATAGAAATTGTGGCCGGCATCTTTAATGAGAAGAGGGCGATATTGCTTTGATGCAAACTTGCATGCATTCCTAATTAGCTCATTCCAAAACCTATTTCTCTGTTTTGATCTCTTGCCTGCTATCTCTAATCCACCGTGGCTCACTTTGTCTTTTTAGATTGTGTTTCACTCATTCATTATGCTGATATTTTCTCCCCCAGTGGTCCCTTTTACTTGCTTTCACATTCTCTTCTTATACCATCTCATCTGCATAGCAACACGCATAGGCTACACATTTCTATGCATTTAATTCCCGGTGTGATTTAACATACGCTCCCGGCTCCCATAATGAAATACAGTGAACAAGTCTGTTAGTTCAGGCACTTGTTGATTTGTTGGGTCAGTGTTGACATGATCTATCTGAACCTGATGATTTTTATAGAAGTAGATCCTGTTGTCAGATCAGGTAATGCATCCAGACAGTGCGAGACAATGCGATTTGTGATCACAAGTTTGATTTATAACACTCTTAGAAAGGGAGTGTTGAAAAGCAGTGTCTCTATAACAAGTTCAGTTTTTATTCTTTTAGAATTTTAATTTCATTAGACCGAAAAATAATATTTTCTTAAAACATAGAGCTGGAGAGCTAACATTCTGAATGGCTCACTCTCTCTCCATCTACTTCAAGTGTCTCAGGCAGCCACTTTAATGTAACGTTCTTGTGAGCCACCATGATGAATGGATTTGAGGCAAACAGGAGATGAAAGAGGAAAGAGAGCAAAACGACAGACAGGAAGTGAGGTGATTTAAATTGAACAGAACAGATAAAAAAGAACAACAGACCTGTGAAGCCCCCGAGTTGACCCTTCATGAATTAGACAATTTATGATGGATTAACAGCATCTGTGTATACAAACATAGAAAGAAAGGATATAACAGGCACAGAGAGGGTCAGAACGAGACACAACGAGACACGACGAGAAGCTTTTCAGCGGGAAGTGTCTTACAAAGTTTCAGCAGTTCCTTTTTAAGTGTTATTTTACCTCCGTTCACCTCCCCGAACATCTATGCTTTGGTCCCTCATTCCCAACTGTAAACAGAGCTAAAAACAGAAAGCTTAAAATCTTTCCCTTTCACTCAGTGCCTTACTGTGTAGTCACTACAATAATATAAAATCTTCCAAAATAGGGATTCTCAAGTACATTCAAAACAAGAGAGAAGAGCAAAAGGAAGCTGGGGAAATGAAAACGAGGATCGGTGATATAGAACGAAAAAATGAGGCAAGAGTTTGAAATCGCAGTCTTTACTCTCTGGTCATTCACAGCACATACAAAGGACTATTTACACATTTTGCATATAAACCCCATACGCATATATATGGAGGTCAAAGAACAGAAAAGGTCATTTTTCATCTCTGCGTGAGGAGAAAATCAATTATCTCGCTGCTTTGAAGAGCTAGAGCTCTTTATTAAATTATAGTAGACCAGCCCTGATTTCATAAGCCCACCTCTACTCTCACATTTCTTATCCAATTTCATCATATTTATCTACAGTCACTGTTCTTCCACTTCTTTATGCATTTCTGCATACTCATTGTTAGGGTCATACCTAAGGCGAATTAAAATCTTCGAGACATTCTCTTTTTTGTAACCTTTCATGAATTTACTATCCAGATTTAAGAGATGGGCCTCTCCCCTTTCTGCTTTCATTTGAAAGGCAGATTACAATGACTATGTGCTATTCGTCTGTTTCACAGCCAATTTAAGAGGAGAAAAGGCTTATTCAGCCAAATGCAACAAAAGTAAGAGGAATAAATGAGATCGTCTCTGTAGACATTTTTTTAAGCTTTGCTCAACATAGTTTTGGTTTGGTTGCTGTTTTTACAGTATCAAGCGTGCAAGATATAAAGTTTAGATTTGGTTTAAATTAGAGCAATTTGTTAGATAAGAATTAATCTGAGAATACGCTGTGTAAACAATAGCGCATACTAAACTCAACACAAAATGTTTTAATGTACTGTTGTTTAAGAGTTTACTGTTAAAGGAACAGTTCACCTAAAAATAAACATTCTGTCAATCATTAGTCCCTTTCACACATACAGTCTTCACTGGTAAATTGCAAAAAAATTGCAGTTAACAGAGCATGTGTGAACAGGACCTTTACGGTAAGTCGGTACTTCCAATTTTCCAGTACAAGAAAGTAGTAACTTTACTGGCAAATTCCAGTAAGTGGCGGATTGTGAACGAAGAATGAAGATTTCTGTTAAAAGCATGATGCACAGACTGCTTTGGCCCAATCATAACACTCTTACATTTCTGCACTGAAGTTGTTCAAAACAGTGGCAAACATTTTCTCATGTATTTGACAAACTACCCACGTCACCCATGCACTTTCTGTTTATCTGTATGTATGAACATTACTGTTTCTGCTTGCATTATTTTTTCTTGCGTCTCTGCATAGTAGTTCTATATGACCTCATATAGTTCAGGTCAGTTTTTAAGTTTTCTATCTCTCTGTTGTACCGCAAAGTTGGGATGTGTAGAGTAAGAAGTAAAATAACTTAATAATTAGAAAAGGACTGACACGAAGCAAAAGCTGTTATAGTTCCTTCGAGTTTAATAAGTCTGCTTGTGCATCATCACAGTCATCAGCATACATGCAGATTTAAGAGACAAATAATTAAAGATATTAACTTTGGACACAGAAACAGAAGCTGTCGGAGCAGTTATCTCATCTCGCATTAGTTCGAAAGAGAAAGATATTTGGAAGAAGGTTCTTGGCCTTCATTGACTACCATAGTATTAGACAATGTCAAAAGGGCCCCAGAACTGTTTGCTGTTCAAAATATCTTCTTTTGGGTTCAACAAAACAAAGACATTCATAAAGATGTTTTCCTTACAATGGTTGTCAATGGTGGCCAAGAACTATTTGGTTAGAATAGATGAAGAACAAATTTTCCTTTTTGAGTGAACTGTCCCTTTATTACTGGAGTAATGATAAAGACTCCATTATCGATTGAAATATTCATACATATATATATATATAAAGTACTAAAATCATTTATTTGCATAGTTTGACATGCTCCTACATCACATCAAACCAGAGTTATTATACTTTTTATTTTAGTTTTATTTAGTTGCATTATTATAGTCAATTAGCTTTTTTTTCTTTAAGGTAAAGGCATAGTTAACCCCGATGAACACAGAGAAAGATATTTGGAATTATGTATTGCATTTTTCAATTCTAGGATATCATCCACTCCCATAGAATTTAATTGATTGGTAAAGCTGACCAGGTCTGTCGTGATTGCTTCCCAGCTTAGAGTGTGTATCTGAAGATCTCCCATCCACACCATATCAGCGAGCTTCCGCTTCTCAGGCTGTTGTGATTGGTCGTTGCCCCTCTCAGTGCACGTGTATTTATAAGCTTTGGCTTTTGCCAATAAACAGTAACAGTGGTGTCAACTTCACTTCATCAGTTAAAAACATGCGGATCAATCGAAGTGTAACGGAGGTCTACAAGTGCATGTGCAAACGTTAATCTTTGTTATAGATCGCATTTTCTTCCCTACTATGGCGAGGGAAATGACACCGACCGATTGGGTCAGACCGGTTATATTAATTTACACTAATAACAGAAGCGTTAGTTTTGCCTTTTTATATTGGACCCGAGTTTGACCAGGAGACTGAGTGTAGCTGAATTCTTTTTACCAGCTGTTGGACTGTGATGAAAGTGAAAGTAGTTTAGCGCGTAGCTCAGTCAAATGTTTGCAATCTCTGATAACCAAACACTACTCCAGCGGCTCTTCCTCTTCTCTTGAGGAAGGCCTCGCCCCTTTTTATCGGGGTATTCCTTTGGGCGGAGGTTTTAAAAAAAAAATCAAAATAGTAACATGTACCCGAGAGGTAAAGGGCTGTAGTCCGATTCCAGCCATTCTCTGTTGTCCTTGAAAGCGAATTTCGTTATAGACAATATCTCGCTTGGCACTGAACTTTGAGCTTTATTATTTTGCAGATATTATTTATGCTCTAACAGCAACATAACACACTTACTAAAGTTTGAAAATTTGCATCACTTGGAATTGCCCCTTTAATTTTAATTGTCATTTTATGATTTTTTTATGTTGCTATGTTAGATTAATTCATTTTTATTTTTTGTTTATTATTACAATTTTAGTCCTTTCAACTTATTTCAGTTTATTTTTGAGGCAATGTTTGAATTTTTCATTTAGTTTAAGTTTTTTTAATAATTTTTAGGTGTCAATATTTTGTTAGATTTTAATGAACAGAAGTGTTTTCCAAGTTTTAATTTGAGTGAACTATAAAATAACCTCGCATCAAACTGAACATTTATTGCATTTTTGCACAGATTTGGGATCAAACAGTAATTACTATCCCCCTGCAATTGTTGAAATGTGCTGGAAATATAAGACAGCATTCTTATCTCAGTTTTTTCACCCAAGCAAATGTCAGGATGTCACTCTTAAATGTTTACCCCATAAGCAAGAAGAAGCAGGGCAGGGGGATTATCCTATTTTTTTACCTTAAGAACTTAAAGGATCTGCAGACAGAATGGCAGACGAACACTTTGCTGAGTGAAGGTAACAGTGAGATTGAATTTCCCTCCAGGCTGCAGTTTAGCTGCGCTAGCACTCTGTCACTAGTTTATCGCAAGTATGCTGTAACTAAACTGTCCATCACACAGCATTGAATGTGTCCAGTAAGCACTTCCATACAGTGCTCAGTGTTCCATCATGTGTGGCTTTCTGTTCCATAAGTTTGAAAGACGTCTACGCTGTAACCCTGCATTCACATGGGGCGTCAACGTCAAGGAGGGCGTGTCTGAAGTGTGGCCTGACGCGATCGTCATAGTGACAACAGCCAATCACATTGTTCTCCGGTCTTGCATGAACGCAATTGGCTAGCGCATGCATAATGGGATCTGACTGGGTGACGCCTGCGTTGCCGGTTGAAAAGTTGAGAAATCTACGCCAACGGACCCACAATTCACTTCGGCAACACCTGTCTTTAAAAAAACAAAGATGTAGCATTCATGAATGGTTTGAAAAAGTGCTCTCAACACGTGCTTTTGATGAAAGAAACAAACGCGCCAACTAGCTCTTCTAAACAAAAGCTTGCAACGCTTAACTCGCCCTCGGGGTCATCTGATTGGTCCACTGCTGTGGAACCGACATTGATGAGCTGCGTCGCTATAATAAAATAATTTTTTACTTGACATGACATCTTAAAAATGCAAACCTAATGTGCGCGACGTTACAAAAGGCATGAGAGACAGCGTAAATGTCTAACACCAATGCGCATTTACATTGAAAACAATAAAAAAAGTGTGCAAAGGAATGGAAAAACATGCCCCTTGTGGTTTCATTGCTGGCTTTATGTGATGTGCATCAGTTCAAAGCGCCCGTTTGTAATGAATTGACATGTGTTTTTATGCCTGCTATTCATTTGTCATTTGACCCAAATCATAAACACAATTCCAATTGATGCCGTTTTGCAATTCAGCCTAAAGAAAGGAAGTAATATCCTGGGATGGTCAAATCAATAACATAATTTTGTAGCATATCCATCAAATAAATCGTACTGTGATCATGAATTTCTCACATTCATACTCCGAGACTTGATCCGTGATCCAAGTCTCTTTATTGTTTGCACCGGGAAAAGGGCGGTTTGTGGACGGTTGATGCTCAGGGGAAATCACCAAAGTTTTTCAGTATGTGATGGTGTAAAGCACTCCATTGACCACCCCACAATCCCAAACTTTCTTTTCCACTCTCGATTTGTTTATTTCTGAACATGTTTGTGTGCATGTATTTAAATGGAAGGGTTTGTGACCTTAAAGGCAGTGTTTGATCCAGTCTGCATGTTAGCACCTCACGCGTGGAGCTTGAGGAGTGGATGTGCTTAAAGAGAGTAGAGAGAGAGCTTGTAGAGAACGACGGGAATCAATGAAGCAGGAAATTGCTGTTTCTCTTCATGTCAGTGGTCTATTTGTTTGAGTACCCCCTGCATGAACGGGGACCAAAAACTATCTTTACCCGTAGTGCAGAATTCATTTAACTACGGTGAGTACAAACTGAGTAGTGACCATTTTATTTGACTTTTTTGGGCCGACCTCTGACTCACTGTTTTTCAGCCAGACTTGGGTTTATTGAATAATATTGTGTCGATTGTTTTACATAATTGCTGTATGTCACTATGATTATGGCCATTTTAATTACTGTCACAAAAATGGAGAAAAAGCTTGACTTTGGTCATTTGTTCATATAGACCGCGTTCGCCTCTAAGCTGTTGTATAAACAGCAAGTGCAATTTGAGACACAATACGGTTGTCAATCCCAAACACACATACTGTGTGAACACAGCCATCATGACCACAGAGCAGAAATAGTTTTCAAAGACATGAAATGACCTTCCCTGACAGCTGATTGGTATTCTGACACATTGAGTCTTCATACACCGCAATCAAAGCCTCTGGCGCTGATTTTTCTCACACTTTCATTTTAGGGATGAGCTTTTCGAGTGTCGTTCAGGCTTATCTGTTTTTTTACCTGAAGTATTTTTTCCTCCTGTTTTGGCTTGTTAAAGGTCAATGAGGAAATGAAGGTCAATGAAAGTCTCTGCAGGCGACTCAAGAATATAATGATCCTGAAAGACTTATAATTTGCTTACACAGCAGGCCTATGATATTATCATCTAATGTATTTAATCCTTTGGCAAAAAAAGAACCATATTGTGCCTCAAAGCATTTTATCTGAGAAGGTGTGTTGTCAAACACACATATTTATATCAAATAACATTTACACACACGCACATATCTGGTAACAACCTAAAGTTTCCTTAAAGCCCTCTCAGTTTTTATGAGAGACTGGACCGCCAATGAAAAAACCGTGTGAAGGACAGTTAGCTTTTGCTCGTGGCTACGTTTCGTCCCCTGGACGCACACATACATACGTGGAAGTAAATGAATACAACAGGGATCTGACTCAAATTAAGAGCCAATTAGCAGAAATAAATGACCTTCTAAATCATGGAGGCTCACGAGCATCCTCTAAGCTCAGCACCGCACCCACACATTCTGTCTGTGGACTTCCAGCTGAGTGAATTCACTTCCTGTCACTGGATTGCCCTTGGCTAAAGGGCACTTGTCTTAAGTGGCCTAACAAAAACAGCCGCTAGCGCTATCCCCCATGTGGCCCTGATGTTAGCGCTCTAATTGAAGCCGATGTTGGTTTACGTGATCAATAGTTACATAGGATGTAGATTCTATGGGTTTTTAAACCAACGATTATTTAGTTAGTTTTCAATGCATATCATGAGCTGTTAGTAAATAGGATTTCTCTTATTTAGAATGAAATTAGGTCCGTTTAATAGAAGTTATGCACATACGTACAGTTAATATAGGTATTCATATTGAACTTGATTTTATCGAAACAATGACCATTCTGCAGGTGTCAAGTAGGAAAAACATGTATTGATGTTGTTTTCGTAACCTCTCTGAGGACATTCAGCATGGCATGAAGATTCAGACTGCGTATCTGCCACAGGGTGTTCTGCATTTTAATATGTTGGATAGATGCGAAACCACAAGGCCGCCAGCTAGGAGAGAGATGAGTTTATTTATCCTTCGTTTAGTCAAGCGTTACTTTGGATAGATATGGATATCAGTGAAGTAAGTATATAATATACATGTGTATGCTCGCAACATTCAGCTTGACTAAATTCTTAAAATATGGCTTTAAGAGCTTAAACAGATGTGTCAAGATATTTAGGGGGGCGGGGTTGCATTCGATAAATCTCTGTCCAAGTGATTCATGTGTTTCAAAGTGTCTCTTTTTTTCGGAGCATCACACCTGTCTCCATGAAGAAAATGCTTAGTCCATTTGTTGCTTGATTTACTTACAATGTATGTGCAAAATACCTGATGACGCAGAGCTGTATTTGCATTATATGTGTGAGTTTTGCAAATTTAGCAAACATCGGCCTGGTATAATTTTTAAAGGACCATGACATTTAAGAAAATAAATAAATTATACAAAATATGTTATATTGTGATATTCTGCTGCATCATTCGCTCATGGCTCATGTTGCAATGATTCTATTTATTAGAAAAGTGCTCATAAATGCCACCACAAACTTGTATTTATAAGACATTAGGAAAGTCTGTATTTTCTCTAAGCCCAGAGTTGCGGAGTTGGATACCTGTCAATTAAATCCTCTCTTGAAGCCGATGTTGGTTTAGGTCATCAATAATCACATATAGATTCTATGGGTTTTTTAACTGGTGATGATTATTTATATAGTTTTAAATGGAAATCGCCAGCTGTTAAATAGGATTTCGCCCATTTAGATTTAATATACTGTAGGTATTCAAATTTACAATGTTAAACTTGACCTAACAATGACCATACAGCAGGTGTCAAGTAGGAATAACATGTATTGATGTTGTTTTCATAACCTCTCTGAGGACATTCCGCATGGCATTCATACCTGTCAATTAAAAAATCATGGTGTACTTAACGAAACAGTTTATCTGACAGTCTTGAGTAGCCAAAATATAATTTAATTTAGAAAGTGTACATTTATAAATCGCCAATGCAAATAATTTGCAAGCGTAAAGGAGGAAATGAAATATGACTATGCTGTGTGTCAGTTTCTTGACTGCAGTCTCATCAATTTGGACAATGTCTTTCAAGCTTCATACCATATAATACTGTAGTAAATCGCAGCAGGCAAAGTAAGTTCATCCCAGTTTGTTTTAAAATGCATTTGTATGTTTAGTGAATTAAGGTCCTAAAACAATGTGGGCAATCTGTAAAAAAAAACAATTCTATGATCGGATGCATTATATGAGTATCATCATCATGCTCCATTCTCAATAGTGATGTCTATCTTGTGTCAATTAAGTGTACTGTCAGATTACCTGAGCATTCTCGAATGATCAATCTGATTCCCTTTGATAAAACTAAACCAGCAAAACATGACAGTTGTCTAGAGCCAAAATCAAAGGAACGGATATACAGACAGACATTTTGAAAAGGTTAGCTGACAAACAAAATGCGGAGGGATTTGTTTTGTTTTATAATGCAAATATGAGGGGGTTATCTGTAAATGAAGGCTTTATTCTGTTGTGTTAGGCTGGCATCAAAGACGGATGTATTATTTTTGTGCTTTGACATTTTGCATTGATGGCACATCATCTTTCGTCATTTATCCTTAATGAAAACTTCACTACTTAAATGTTCAGCTTCATTCTTAGGATTCTGTTACTTGACACATCAATTAAACCGTTAGCATTATTCTAAAAGTAACTTTGTTCAAATGTTTTAGTGTATCTTTTTATGATGTCTCAGTAGAATGTCAAAACTTTTTCATACAATTAAAATGAATATTTACTGCAAGGCTTAAAAAATGACAAACCGTACAAGAAATCCAAATATTCTTTCTATCTTTCCCCATTTTAATTTTTTCTTCCCTCGATCTGCTTTGTTCACCCGCCATCACTGCACAATTTCAATCAATGACACAACCTGAAATTTCGTCCTTAATCAATAGAATAAAAAGAGCTTTTGACTTTGCCTTTTGACATACCATCATAAAATCTTCTTGTACTGAGGAGAGAAATTAACAAGGGTTCAGTGGAGAGAATGAAACCGAAGTGAGAGGAGGTGAGACTTGATTAAATATGAAGAGAATGAAGCACGAAGAGAACCTTAGAAAAGAGAGAGAGAGCATATAGCATTACACAAAACCTTTAGCATAACCCAAGTCATGTCAGATATATGTTTAACATGAACCCAGTGATCTCAGACCAAAGCGTTAGCTCTTTAGAATATTAACACACTTTAAAACAAGAATAAATGTAAGGGCTCAGGAGATTTACCTGTGTCACAGGACTAAGATGAGCCTCTGATGGTACAGAGCTCTCGACACGTGCGAGTCTCAGGCTCTGATGAGCTTAGAAGAGCTGCTGTATTATTGATGATTCATTCTGCTTAGATCCTTTTTAGCCCTAATACAGTTTCTCATTTTCTGTATGAATATTTTACAGCCTGCCTAATCTTAATGGAAGAGAAACCTCCTCCTCATGAGATTTATGCATTTATGTAACATGCTTGCATACCACTCATGAGCACACTCATGGGCATGATGGTTGCATGCGGCAGATATTGTTATCTCTTTTATATTTAAGTGTACTGAATCTCAAACTGTTTAAAAAAATATTGTTTTTCCCGACATTAGCCTTGTCTTATTGTCTCTCGCTGAATGACATGAAGCCGGCATGCCAGTTTTTAACTCCATAATTCTTCCTTTACTGTGATAGAAAGAATATTGTCCTCAGCCTTCCCAGCATGCACTGGAACTTGCACATGCACTTCCTAAAGACGATCAAGGCTGGTTGTCAATGGGAGCTGGACACTTTCACGGGGGGGCATTGAAGAATTTTCGAAGGATACATTTGCTGTTATTTGTCTAAGGTCATAGCTATATCAGACAATACAATCTTAGATAGAGAGATTCATTATATTCCTTGCATGACTCTATAATAGCCTGTTTACTTTCCGTCCTTCTTTGTAAAACACCTGCTGATCATTATTCCACCCTTGTAATTAAAGACATGAGAATAGATTAATCTCACCCTGCATGCCTCTCTGCATGTTTGCTGTTACACTAAATTGTATTCCCCCACGGAAACTTGAAGTTTCAATTAGATAAGCCACCATTCCTCAGAGAGATGCTTTTTGCCCGAGCATGCGTATTGTCCATAAATATGTCAAATTGTTAAATTTTTCATCCCTGGACCTTTTTCAAGACGTTTACATTCGGATTTCATTTTGACCGATGAGACGTCTTAATGGAATATACAATGTGTTAGTGTTAGAAACACCCCACCAGGAAGAACAAAGTGTAATTCAAATACACAGAGAGAGCCCTGAGGCAACAGGAGGAGATTTAAAGGAATTGGCCAACAGTGAGTGAAGAGAAAATACTGTACGAGAGGAACAACTTGCTGTGGTTTAGAGCAATAAGTATTGCATAACAATTAGATGGTTGGGTTTAACACAACTGCATTGTGATATTGGAAAAAGGGTAGATGCTGATTTACCGTAAAAACTAAATTTAAAAGTGACATCATGGAAAACCAGATTTTGTGTTGTCTTTTTTAAAAGGCATAACACAGTTATAATATATTGCATTTCTGTCAAAAGATCCTCCAAAAAATGACACACTGGGAGTTTAAGAAGGTTAGCGGAATGGATTAAAGGTCTTTTTTAGTGCAAGAAAGCTTGACTAATATTTAAAATGGATTTTCTTGAAACGAAAAAAAATGTTTTATACTGTAATTGCAGGGCTAAGGACCTTTTAACATCACCACCTTAATCATAGATAAGAAGTTTGCCAGGGGAAAGAGCTGATGAAAGAAAAGATGACAGGAGAGAGTGAAGGGTATAAATAGGTCAAGAGTATTCTTCCTCTTCATCCAAGTCTGTGACACCTCAAAAGCAGCAGATCTTTCAAGAAGATGTCAATTTATTCTTTTGCTTCTAGACACTACAAAGCACTTCAAAATCATACAAGCCTCTGCTCTCGGGTCAGTCCTGTCAGTCCTGTTAATGTGCGTTTTTTCTACACACCAGTAGTAAGGGTAGTAAAACTTAACCTTCTTGCTTTGATAGAGGGATTTTTGAAAAACTACGAGTTTTAAATCATAAAAAATGTATCCAGTTTAAAAAATGTTTTAAAGGCAGTCTGGCATTTATTTCGTCACATAATTTTATGGCCAAAAGTATGTGAACATTGACTTTTAATAATTGATTCTGGCTATAAGATGTAGCCATTACTAACAGATGCATCAATAAAATATACAGCCATGGGATCTCCCAAGCAAACATTTGCAGTAGATTGAGGGTCCTTTTTATCCATGGATGGCGTTGCAAGAGTGTGCAAATAGAGATCTTTACTGTTCTACAAAGTCCATAGCTGAAAACTGAAAACTTTAAGAATGAATTGGATCACTGAATATGAGCCAGACACCATCACACTCATCACTGTGTGATATAACCAGTTATTAAGCCCTGCGTCTATGGAGCTGAGAAATCTCTACGAAGGAGCAAAATAAAAAAACTGGCTTGTGGAATTGAAGTCCCAAAAGAGGAAAAACACAGTTCGGTTGATAATCAAGCAAGCAAATACTGTATAAACAAAGAGAACAAATATTACATTTATTAAGGAGCATAACTTTGGGGTGGCTAAAAGCCAAAATAACAAACCAAATGGATAGAAATAAAAAAGAGTACAATTAAATCAGCTTAATAATTACCAAAAAATAAGCAGTAACAGAAATATAAAGTACACAATGCTGAAAAACACCAGTGCTCTTCTGTCTGAATGGGAGCAAATAATTGGAGTCATGTTTCTAGTGGAAAGTCATCCCAGAAACTGTTAGAGAGGACCAAATCTCTCTTAATGAAATGTAAACAAGCTCATACGGGTAGCTGTTTGGGTATTCACATTCGTTTGGCCATGTGGCCTATTTGTGAAAAGCAAAATTACTCTCTCTCACTTTCTCTCACAACCACACATCTGGTTTATTATCAGCGGGACATTCCATAGGCGTATTGATTTTTATACTGTATAAACTGTATATTTTGTCCCATACTCCTAAACCTAAAGATCATAGAAAACTTTTTGCATTATTAGATTTTCAAAAAATATCGTTCTGTATGATTTATAAGCTTTATATAAAAACAAGGCCGCACAAACCCACGCACTTCCGTTATTGTCAAAGGAAAACCTTTTGAATCGTTGTTCGAATTTGTTGACCATTTTGCATGTTGTTTCTTTTAAGTTCAGTCATCTTAGCTTAAACAAAAGAGTTGCCTTTGGCTTTAAAGAAACATTGCACTGAGTTTATGTAAAGCTGTGTGCACTTGTGGTGTGTTTATCTTAGAGGCAGGTAGAACAAATTGCTGTTTCATCTGTTTTTCTTTTCTTCTCATTTTCTTTTTATGCATTTATTCAACCATTCTTGACTCTTGCTCGCTTCCGCACTGCATTCTTCAGTCTTTGCCCTCTCTCTCTTGCTCTTTCTCTCTGTACAGTAGAGTTGCTGGTTGTGGTTATTTGTCTGGTTTTGATCACTGGTTCTGGAAGGGAAGCACATGATTCCTGTCAGGTTTTTGGATCAGGTATCCAAACCTCTTCTCCCTGTATGATCAGAACATATGCTCACCAATTAGAAACCTGCTGCCTCCTGCCAGGGTATCAAGACGCCAGTTCTCTCTTTTCTCCCTATCTGTCTTTTTCTGAATGTCGACACATGTCACTTCATGTGTGCTTTGAGCTGTTCATTCACAGAAAGGTTACTGTCTCCCTCTCAATCATTTTCTCATTTTTCACTGAGATGATATATTTGAGGTTGTGTAGATGTGGTTAGTGTTGTTCTTAATACCAAGTCATTTGAGTTTAAGGAATACAGTACAATCACTACCTTCTATTCATTTATCAACATGTGTTATATGTTATCAACTTTGCTTTAGTTCTCGCTTGACCAACCAGTTTTATTTCTTGCTGTTATCTTAAGATTACAGAAACATTTATAGTAAAATGAATACATCTCTGTCCACTTCTATTCAAATATAGACTGATAAGCATGTCTTCTCTCCAAGTTATTCTTAAAATCAGAGAAAACTTGTGGTAATGATAAATGAAGATCGAATCCATCTGAATATTGATCATATGAGGATCACTGTGCTCAATGATATTGTAGTACAAAAAAACAGCTCATGCTCTTTGTGTTTATATATTTAGTGTTTATCTGCCACATTTGCACAGTGTAATTGCTTTAACACTTTGAATCATTGGGTCTGTGAGTCTGTGCACCAAACTGCTATATCTACTGTACAATAAGCTGTGCTTACCAATAAAATAAGATTCTCAAAGTGAAAATTTCCAAAGCATTCACAATTTGAGGCCATTGTTTTTGATGACAAACTGAATTTTGTGTGGTGAATTATTGTCCAAACATAGGATTTCAGTTAAACCCTTAGGCCCAGTTTCACCGACAAGGCTTATCTTAAAGGTCCAGTGTATGAAATGCCTTAGAAAAAAAAACTTTACTGGTGTGCATATTGAGACAAACAATAGCACTGACCTATTTTAATATATGTCAGGGCAAGTTGTTTACTGTTAAGACTGCTCAAACATTAATTTAGTCTGAGACTAGCCTTAATCCTTGTATGTGAAACCATCAACATTTTTAGTCCTGATCAAAGCAAAACCGGTTGAAAATACTAAAATGCTTGGGTCCGTACCTGTTAGTACACACACACAAAAAAGTGTTTTTCTTGACATTTGTTGCAGATAACAATTATACCAGTTTAAAGAGGAAAGGGGAAGTTTTGAGTCGGAACCTCCACCTTTTCTTTGAAGTTGAACAGATGCAAAACTGAAATTACTGTAGATCTATCAAACTCAGACAGTGTTTATTTATATCTTATTGTTTACTGCAGAGGAACTAATTGGAAACAGAGATTCTCTAGAATGTGTCTGAAAAGGTTCAGTCACAGTCTGAATGCGGTGGTGCGCGATGACTGTATTTATTAAATCTGAGGCCAGCGATAAGCTCTGTCATGCCAGGAATGCTGAATGCTGCTTTCTCTCTTCTGCATTATTGCACAAATGATCAACATTTTTTAACGTCTCTTCCTACATCTTGCATACATCTCTTCAAAAGCACATCTCCCAGCCTCCACAAGAAAAAACTGTATGAGATTTTTGTCAGACTTTTATTCATACATACTGTATTATCTCAGGAGAATATACGGATAGGGTTGAGATTAATGTTGCATATTGTTATCACATGCAAGGGCATACATATATACAGTAAATGCAATACGCGTTGCATTAGAAACATATGCATCACCGTTTGTTTTTTAGGCAAGGCTGCATTAATTTATCAAATATTGTGATGCATCACATTCATGTTGCATGGATTAGTTTATCAGTGTTGCCAGGAATGCCAAGAGCGTGATACTAGTTATTTATTCATATCGGACTCGAACAGCAGCTGAAGAAACTTTGGGTTTCTTTGTCCTTATGTATAATCAGCCATTTTCTCATTAACAAGTTAAATTACACACGTTTATCAGATGTAATGATGTTTAATAAGATGAATAAATTAATATTCATAGCGTTTTTTATAGTGGAGTCTGTGTTGAAGAAAGATGTGAAAATACAATGTTCTTCACTCCAAATAACATCTTCTCTCACTCCTGGACTGCTAAGATACTGCATGCCAACATGAAGGACACATTAATAAAAGCGTTTAAATATCAAGCCTTGCTGCACAGCACTGGGGAATTAAATGTAGTTGGTTTTGAGGTGTAATTTAAGTCTTAATATTTATCTTACCTCAGCAGATATCTTTGTGCTTTGATGTATCGTTTCAATAATAAGAAATAAATCTCTGAAGATGTTGTGCCTTTGCACAGCTCCTTCTCTCGCACAGCTGAAATTGGCTTGTTATTCTTCCTGCTTTACCCCAGATCATTCTCCTGTGTTTTTCAATTTCATTACCGTAGAGACTAAAGCATCTTGTAAATGCAGATAACATTTTCATAGATTAATGTGATGGATACAGCAAGCGCATCTTTAAGTGCACAGAGTCACAAATGATCTGAGGTGTAATGTTTCACTAAACTAAAACATTAAACATGCACACGCGTGATTGGCCGATATTTTCTATTCTATGTTCATCAACAGTTTCTAAAGGTCATGGCTAATAATCTTCATCCTTCATCTGTGTCTTTGTGATGGATGCATGCGATCGTGTTGGTTGGATTATCTGTGCGGCACATGGGAGTAAACTGTACTGGGGTTTCTTGGCCTCGAGCTGAACTGAAGGTTTGAAGGGCGAATGGCTTTTCAGCTCTGCTGGACACAGTGTGTTATTTTTAAATGCAGTCTTTTAGTCATTTTGTGAAAATTAATTAAAAAAAATTTTTTATGGATGTTTGTATGTAGAGTGACAATAAAATCCGCATTTAAATTTTTTAACATAAAGACGCAGCATCTAGAATGTAAACTCTATTACAGTCGAGACATTTCGTTATAATGTTAGGGTCCTTCGAGATTCATAGAATATAGTACTTTACTGTTGCTGGTCCCATCTGGATATCATTTTAATACAAATATTTTTTTTATTTATAAGATGCTATATAGATTGTTTGCACACAACGCCACGGCACTGCGTAAAGTGCAGATGGAGCGCACAGAGTAATTTTCTCTTTAGGAATTCACTATCACAGATTCAAAATGCCTACGTCTTGCGTTGATGTTTAAATCGATCAAACCATGAAACCATAAGGTGTTTTTATTGCTAGCAAAAGTTGATGTTCGTTAAGGGGGAACATTTGGGTATTGACTGAGAAACTGAGATGAAAGGGGCTTGTAAACCTGAATCTGAACTGCAATTGAACTCATTCATCTGCAGGATGACTTTTGCAAAGGCTCAAGCAATAACATTTTCATACCTTGTGATATTCATACATTTGTTTTTGTAAAATTTATTTTAAGTTAAAGGGGTCATATGGCGAGAACACATGTTTTTCTCTGTCTTTGGTATTTTATAAGTTGACCATGCATGTATTAGACACGTAAAATTGCAAAAATTAAAGTGTTGAAACAAAAGATGCGTTCTATCTAAAAGCAAATGCTCAACCAGACCTGTCTGAAAAGCCTCATGTAACCACACCCCCACGAATGTACGTCATTTCCTGGTATGACACGCGCGCAACGTGAAAAATGACAACATAAGTCCTAATAATCCTCTTCTCGTTTGGCTCTCACCGGAGGCGGTCGCATTTTCTCACTCCCCGTCCTTGCCCATATCTTCCCTGCTTTGTCTCCTGTCTTGTCTCGTCTCATCTATTGAGAGACTCTCTCTGCACTGCTCTCGAAACTTGGAAATTATGGATCTGATCAACTGGTCACTTAGCGCAATTGACACCATTTTCTCGACGAGAAACAAAGGTTCGGGTGAACCTGAATGCCCTGACGGAACGTTCGCAGCTGGCTACACGATGGACGCGTGGGAGAGATGGCGGATCGTGTGTCTGGCGGCTCTTTCCGTGGAGGACATTGAAGATATCTACCTTTTCGGAACCATGATAACAGGTATTATGCTGATTGGATTATGCTTTGCCCTGGGTTATCGAAAAATTATTAAAACGGGAAAAGCTGTCCAAAGCCTCACAAGGCTTCCCGTTTTGACGGAGGCCGTGGGAAGAGCAGTCGGCACTGAGACTGAGACTATTAATCGCAATATGGATCACATCTTGAATAAGCTCACGGCTTTGGAAAGGAAAATTGATGATGTTAGAGACCAGAATGGACAAAGAGAGTAGCCCAGGAATTGGAATGCGGTTTACTCGCCTCAAGACAAAACAACTGCAATCTTATCTTTTCGGCCCCCCTGAACCAGGACTGGCCTTGGCCGAGGCCGATACTGGAGCAACAACCCTGAAGAGCAATGTGGCGAGACGCTCTTGCGTTCCCTCCCCCATCATACACACACACACAGACTTTTGGACCTTATCACTCATACAGACACACACACAAGACAGACTCTGACCGATTCCAAACCTTCGTTGCTTTGACCCGCCAGCTTGGCAAGCGGGTCTGTGTTAAGCGCCGTAATGGCTGCAGGACCGGATGGCTGCTTGCCGGAGCTGGATTATCTTACCCTGTTGCAAGTCTTGTCTATGGTGTATTATGTGTATCTGTTTTTCTCTCCACTTCCCTCATGTTTGCTGTATTCTTCTTCTTAAATCCATTTCGTTACACTGTACTTGTTATATGTGTAATGACAATAAATTGAATCCAATCCAATCCAATCCAAAATAATCAGTTATAATGTTCTAACTAGAGGCAACAAATGTCGTGTTTATAATGGGATTTATTGTCTTTGCTGAGTCGCGACAAGACGTGATGTAACACTGGTTGATCAAGAAGGGCCAATGCACTTGCGTTATTTATTATGTTACCATTCCCTGCTGTAATGTGAGCTTGTTTCTATCTCACACAAACTCTGTATCCTGTATATGGTTGTTTGTTTATATTCTTTATAACGTTGTATATAAAAGGTAAAACAGTAAGCTATAGTTTACATCCTGCTCAAGTCCCGCTGGCAAAGTTGATGTATCGGCTTGATCATCTTCATTTTCCGTATCAGATTTGGGCTCGAATTAAAATAAGGAAGTATCGATGACATTTTATCACCTGTAAGTAAAAAAGAAAGAAGTTGTAATCCTGTGCAAGCAGGTGGAAATAAAGATAGAGAGAGGACAGGTGGAGGTTTACTGTATTTTATTTTTTCAGTTCAAGTCTCAAGTTTTCTGAATCTTTTACCTCTTTAACACATGTGTGGTTGTAATGCTGGCCATGTTATTGCCTGATGGGTTATAAGCCCACCAGCCACAGGCCAGGGCACTAACAGCCTGATCTGCTGACCCATGAAGTGCATGTGAAATTGCCCTGCAGGAGCAGAAAGTATAGGAGCTTTGGTCAAAAGACTTAAGGATTTTAACAGCCAATCCCCCATGCAGTCCGCTGGTTTTGCTTTCAACAACATCAAGTTCTGTGAAAACAGCTTTGCTCTCGGGTGTGAATATCATGAGAAACCTATTGTCGATCTCCTCAGCAGTTCCCATGGTTTGCCATCTCGAGCCACTCTCCGAGAAATTGTAAGAATCTGAGGGGCGTAGTGTGATGTTCCCTTTGAAAGCAAATGTGAATGACAGACTTCATGGCTTTGTCATCACACCAGGACAGACTTCAATCTGTCAGAATAATGTGACATTTGTGCCATCAAGTGAAGTGAAGGTTCGTTGTCAATTCAATTGCCCCCCTGCAAAGCAAGAGATGGAATGAAACTATTTCTCTATTTTGATGCTGAGATGCAGCACGAAAGGTAGCAATAAAAGACCACATTAAATAATATATATACTAGAATAAAGTCAGTATAGATTTTGAAATGCATGTGCAGGCGTTATATAAAAAGACGCCCTGAAAACATATATAATGTTTAATGTAAAGGAGTACTAACTTTGTTAGTTATTTTGTTTATTTTCATGGGCATTTTCAGCCTGATTTCGTAACTATTTCACGAGTTGGCTTATTTGTATGAATTTGCACATAATATACTCATACTGAAGCTCTCCCTTTAACCCTGCCCCTTAACCTTACATCACTAGCATGAAAGCAAATCGTACTAAAATTGACAAATATGATTGTACAAATTTATGCGGTTTAACCAAAATTAGCCACATCGTAAAATAGTTATGTTTTTGCCATGAGATTGTGTTGGCATGTTAACCTACAAATTTAGAGATAGTTCTACCCTTGTAGAGGTGGCACGGACAGAACCCGAACAAAAAGAAGACCAAAATTGCAAAAGAGAGAAAAGCCAGCAAAAGGGAGGTCTTTTTTAAACTGTAAGGATGTCACACCTTATAGACGTGACTGACCCAATCAGGAGATGGCACCTTTGGAGGGAAAGTTAACTGTCTTTGTCTTCCAAGATCCCGGGTCTCAAATGCTGACAATGTTACAAGCGTTTCCATGATAAATAAAGAAACTGGAGACTCCCGCTCAAAACAACAGTTTTGGCAATGTATGGAAATGACTTAGCAACCAAATTAATATCAAAACACTTCAAATCCGCCTCCATTATTTGCAAACTGGAGTGGTGGCTGTGGGACATGGGATGCTGCCTTTATATGGTAGTGTGGCAGCACCAGGGTTCAGGACATCCAGCAGGTGTCAAGACTTCATCAGATTCATCAGCCAATGGTGTTCATCACTTCGGAAAAATGTAAGCAACGCTGGTCCAACATTGGTCACAGAAACATTTGAACAAAACACAACCAACAGAATATTTACAACCAAATTAAAATGTTAAACAAAAATCTTAAGATTTAATTAAACATGTAAGATTTAAAAATTAGATGTGCTTCTGGACCAGTAATTCACCTGGCAAAGTGGTCTATAGGAATTGCCCCACATTTTAAACATCTGGTGAATTTTCAGTAGCAAATTTTACACTTCCTGTGGCAATTTTGCCCCAAGCCCCCATTAACTTCCATCCCTAATGCACATTATTGCCCTGTGGTAGGTAAAAACACCTCTCAGGTAGATGGAGGCTCCTGCTGAGCATCCTAATGGAAAGAAGCTGTTTGTGTATCAGGTGGTTCCATCTCAGGGGTTTCATATCCTTCTTTTAGAAAACTGTGGAGACAAACGGTAATTTAGAGATGTAGGAGTTGATGCCTATGGTCCTTTTGAAACACGGTCTAAGTGTCAGTGGTAAAAGGGAAAGCAGATATGGTAAAGGGCTGGGCAGACTTCACCATCTGCTCCAGGGCTTCCCGTTTAAGTCAGACCGGTTTCCGTAGCAGGAGGTGCCAATGTGCACAAGGAGCACTTCTGTACAAGGTAGTGAATCTCAATGCGCTTGTCTCTTTGAATTGTGCAGGCTTTATGGGGCTTTATTCTGAATACATATCAACAGTAAATAAGTAATTGACAGTTCGGAGATTTGAATGGCAAACTAAGCCCACTGAGGATTTAACAAGTCAGTTCGCTTCACCTTAAGTGAACCTCATCAGAGATGCGTGATGTGTCCCGCCAAACTCCTGCGCCTGACTCGTGGGTGTTAGTGCTCGACATTTTCGTTTGTCCCATCCTTTACCTCTAGCGCTGACAGTCTGCGCCATCACCAGCAAGCCTAAATCCCTCTGTCCCTGAGCTATTCTGTCTGCTTCTTATGATGTACTCTCTATCTTTAGTCTAGCTGTCCATGTGTACGCTGGGGACAGGAAGTACCTTGTACCTGCCAGTCTACCCTATATATTACTTTATAATTGTATCATATTTGATATTCTCCATCAACCCATGAAACTATGAGATAAACTTTGACAGCTGTAGAACTACATTATACGGCCAACAGTGTGTAGACAGTGCTTCATTTAAGTTCCAAACCACGACTGATATTAAGTAGTTTGTCCTTCTTTCAGCGTTTATTCTTCTGGAGATGGACTCCCATTGAGACAAATGAACATCAGTGAGGACTGGCGGTACATGTTGGAAGGTGGGGTCTGACATTAAAAGGTTTAGAAAACCAATTTCCTGGTGTCATCTTTTTCTACTGTGTGCATGGTTCTGTTCTATAATAGAGTGTTCGTAACCATTATTGCATGTGGTGTGTCTATCTCTAAATGAAGAGCTACAGTACATAGGACCTCTTGAGTAGACACAAGTGCATCCGTATGCAAGATAACAAATAATGCCGTTGGCTAAGCGTGGTGATTGATGAGCCAATGCCAGGGTCATTGCCTGTTGCCACGGCAGCAAGACCCCATGACTGACAGATCGGATAGAAGCATACCCGAGGGGGTGGTGTCAGGAATGAAATGTCTTCTGCACATGGAGACAGAGAGGAAGAGATGGAGACAGGTAGAGAATGGGAAGATGAGGGGGCTGTTAGAACGATGGATCACTCAAAGAGAAAGAGGCTCTGAGAGAATATGTGTATTTATATATATATACAGAGAATACTTTGTATGTATGTTGATTCTTATTATATTCTACTACATATATCTGCATTTTGGCAGATATTCAAGGTATGCACATTAGCAGCATCTGTTTTCCGATTGAACAAGCGAACAGATTGTTTATTTTACTTTACTTCTTTATTCACTTCACTTATTCACTATATTGTTTATTGTTTCATTGAATTGAAAACCTTCACAGTCATAGAACAGAGCTTGGGAAGATGACCATTAATGTAATGTTCAATAGACGGTGAAACATGTCAACTTATGAACTCGTGAGTGACACGTCTTTGACATGTCTGTTAACGGTCATTATATGAACGCTGTAATGATGACATGCCCATTGAATCTGAAAGTCATATTGACTTATTGTGGACTCGGCCCTGTCGAGGCAGTGCCACTTTACAGAGTTCAGCATTATCATATTTTAATGAATTCATCTTAATGAGGATGCTTTGAAGTGAGGCTGCAGATGAATTTGGTATAAAACAAAACTCATCTCAATCGAGTTGCTTAAAATATACAACTAAGCAAAGAAAGGGCGTTAAATGAGTTGCAGACTGTATAAGTGAATTATCCATGGATGGTTTCACACACCCATTGTATGGAATTTTTATTCATGTGGATGACCAGATAAAAACAGACTAGACGGTGGAGCAATTGTTTTTCTCTGTCAACATTACTCGCTTTGTTGATCTGTTTGGAATACTCACATCAGGTCCTTAATTTGTGTTAGTCAGGCATATATAACTGCAGTAACATTTATGGCAAGGAAGATAAAACACTACATTTGTGTAATGTTGCACATCCAGTAATGTTCTTTGGTTAATTGGATGAAAAGATGATGAAGTTTAAATACACCTTAATGTAACTGTGTGCTTGTGTATGTTTACATTTAGCAGATGCTTTTATCCAAATCGACTTACATTGCATCATCTTATACATTTATACATAGGTATGTGCAATCACTTGGGATCAAACCCACAACCTTGCGTTGTTAACACAATGCTCTTACCACTGAGCTACACGAAAGCTGTATGAGTGATAGAGTGTACGTGTGTCTGCACATGTGAATATATACACATTTACATGTATGTGTGTGCGTGCCTGTGTGCCTGTGAAAAACTACAGTCCGGACACATTTTTTGGTTGCCAAAACCAAATCATTCACCTTCTCACTCCAGACACTGACTGTTAATACTTTATGAGGAAAAGTGGTCACCCTGGCAACTTTACAGATCTTCAGAAACATGCCGGCCGGTAAATACACCACCCATCCCCTTCTATCCATCCTGAGACAATCTGCCGTAGAATTGGCCCTTTAATGGAAATCGATTTAAGGAAACAATACAAGACCACATCACAATAAAACTCTTATGTAAACGGTTGAAATGCTCCAGCCCTCTCTGGCTTTGATAAAAGCGTTTAAGTGGTTCTCAACACTCCTGATTTAAATTTTCCCATCATCGCTGCTTGGTCTTCCAGCTACCCTCTGGGACAGAATGGGAATTTGTCAGAGGAGATAAGTGTTGTAGTACCTGCTTATGTCATAATGGAGTAAATGGAGGTAGCACAATTACCGCAGTAATCATGAAGCGGGCTTATATAGTGGTTTTATTTTATTGTGTGGGAGAAAGAGGTGTTGTCTTTGTGTAATTTTCACTGATCGATGGAAGTTGTGGTATTATTTTTCGCTCATTTGGAAAAACGAACGACTTGCTTGAAGTTTGTACATGATGATCATTTAAAGTGACTCCTGCTGGTTGCTTCTAGGCTGCCATGCACTGGAATATCACCAGATGTTTAGTAAGATGTTCAATGGTTCGATCTAAATTTGGTAATTGTGCGTTTCCTTCGGTGTTCCGGTGGCTGTGAAAGATATCAGCGTGTCATTTTTGAATGGGTGAGTGTGTTAAATCAGGAGGCAGGGAAGGTTTGGGTGGCAGGCTGTCGAAAAGATACTGGCATTGTGCCATTAGCTGGAGAGTGCTGACACTCATTCCATGCTGAGAAAATAATGCTTGTGGACTTCACTTTTCCTCCACTCAAAAGCAAGATCTGTTCGAAATTTAGTCATTCACCTTCCTTCTCTTTTCTTTACTTTCCTCTTCCTTCTGTTTCCTCTCCCTTCCTTTTGCGTTTCTCCTCTCCCCTCCTGTCGCTTTTCTTCTTCTCTTCTCTTCTCTGCTCCCTTTATAGAGCCTCAATGATAACTTAATCAAACTGAGAGGTAAGCCTATAGACATATATCAATCACTTTGCTAAAAGCAACAGGTTGACCATAGACGCCACCATTAGAGATATACACACTCCACAGGGAGGAGTAAAAGAATTAAGATGGGCGACCGGAGAGCGAATGAAAGGGGAAAATGGTGGCATCCATATCTAAGATAATCTGTGTGGCAGGTCGACGTGGGAGCAAAAACCCACCAGGTCAGTGACTGATAAGACTCAGAGACATGGTAGATCTGTTCAAAGCCTTTAGATGGAAAAAGGCTCGAAACATTTAGCTCCTGGCAGAGCACTTGAAACTTCTTCAACTGGATCAACACTAAGTGCCACATTTTGCTGAAAAGCCCACATTTAGGACATCTGAGCGATTCTGTGAAAATGTCACCTGACCACAAAAAATTTAAGTTAAAGTTTTTACTATGGTAACAGCACAGATTTTAACATTTGGTGGTTCAAATACCCATGTGAGAGCTCTCTTTAAATCTGTAAAGCATTTGTTTTAGTTTTAGTGCATGATTTTTCATAGTAAGGTAAATGCCATTTTCAGGATTGTCACATCCACGCTACATATTCCTCATAAATGAACACATGAAAACTAATATAAAGTAACTGTTTTATGTTATTATTAAGTTCTGGATTATTGATCCAGAACTTATTATTGGGTATTATTGCTTCAGGATTGTGCATTTTATTTTACAGAAATCCTACAAAGTTTATCGTCTCCCAAAAAACGTGTCCTTTTTTTGTCACATCCATAACGCATGTTTATTTCCCTTTTTTTAAATATATGTTTTTTTCATAGACTGACATTTTTTGATGTTTAGACTCTATCAACAAGGTTTCAATAAAATATAAACAGATAGATCAATATAAGCGTAACAAATTCTTTCTCTAAGCATTTTTATGTCACATCCATAACGCAAGTGTCACGTCCATAAAGTTGGAATTTCCCATCTGGGATAGTATTCAGAAAAATCACTGATAAGCCTATCACAATTTAATTCAGATTTAATCATTGAGCATTTGATAAACAAATGAGGAACATCACATCACACGCATTGTATTGTGCAAGCGATATGTTTGTGAGAGACTTTTAACACAAAAACATTGTTTCTTTTCAGAAGGCATTTATTTAGTCACTTGAGATATTTGGGTCACTTTACTGAATATGCTTTTTAGAGTTTCACCATTTTAAGACCCAAAGACAGTAAGAAGATAACAGAAGATAGCATTGATAGTCAAACGAGCAATAGTGTTGAAATGAAGATACAAAGTTATGTCATCTGGAATGGCATGAGGTTGAATAAATTGCAGTAGTTCAATTCCAGCAGTATGGATGTGACATTTCAGTCAAAACTTGAAAGATTAATTCTCAGGGAATATATTTATAATTAATATATTGAATCATCTGTTTATATTTTCAGTAATCTCTGCTGATTGATCCAGTCTATACACGATTTCTGTTTAATATAAGTGAAACAAACATGCAACATGAATGTGACAAAACAGACACATTTTTGAGAAATGTCATATTTTGTAGGATTTCTGGGATTTAAAATGCACAAACCAGAAGCTATATTACCCAACAAGGCGGAGAATGTTTGGCTCTATAGACCGCAAAATAGGTATTATACTTTATTTTTCATGTGCCCATTTATAAGGAATATGGACTGTAATGGTTGTGATAATTCTCTAAGTGGTGCTCACCTGACAATAGACAAACTTACTTCAAAAATATAACTTAAAAATCTCACAGGGGTATTTAAACCTGAGCTGAGCCGCCATAAAAAAAATTCAGAGAAAAATTACATGTTTTTCTGGTAAATTTTTTTGTCTTTTTTTTCTTTTTTTGATGTCCTGATTGACTACTGCTTTCATGTAGCTTCAGTATGATTTCCATAATGTATTTCTTTTTTCACTATTCATATGTTTGACCCTGTGTACACACACCTGTCATAGAATTCATGTCATTCAATCAGTCATGCCCTTCTATCTACAGCCCTTTAAACTGTGGTCATCAGTCAAACCAGGTCATGCCATTTTGTTCCAGAACATTCAATCTGATTCTTTTCAATGAATGCTTGATAAGACTTTTTTATTCAAAGAAACGTACACTCTTGTAATGCTGGCTTGGAAAGCTAATGAGCTTACTTTTACACACGCACATACATACACTTCTGAACATGTCACAAAAGTGGCTCTCGTACTAATTGAAAGTGAATTTTTGCCTTTTATAATTGGCCCCATGTTTTAACGGTTGCCAGCTAACCTCACGGTCACAGAGGTCGTCGTCACATCAATTCACAGAACTTCAGGACTACAGGTGGGTTCCTCTGTGTTGTTAGGGGGGAAAAAGAACATTAGCTATTTCATTTTTTTTAAGTTAATTTCGAGTGTAAGTTTATTTTGGCGCTGCAAAAAACTTTGGTCCTAAGCCATCACAAATGTTTAGCTGTTTTCACTTCAGCTCTAAAGAGAAACATCCTTGGTCAATAATAGTAAATGACTATTGGCATGTTTACAATGCGAGTTAACACGCCAGACAGTAAGTGGTGATGGCAGCTCCGTCTTTGTTTCAAACAACAGCTTTATTGACACCTTTAAAGAGATTTGTCAATTTGCGTGGCGTGCGTCCCAATTTTTTGCGAAGTTTCTAGCAGGTGCCATTTATAATAGCTAAGCTATGGCAGTTGTGTTGTTTACATGAAATTGTGTGTGTATATTGATCCAAAAACTGCAAGTTTAAATTGCCAAATGAATGAGTCTGGTCCAAAAACATGTCTTTGATTTTATAATGAAGGACAGCTTTTAGAGTTTTGTGTTATCATTGTTAAATAAAATGAACGGAAAAATCGTCTCTACTGTTTGTCCTGTCAATTAAAATGAAATTGAATTTGAAAGAGAGCAGGAAAGGGATATGAGCTCATTTTCAGGAAATGAGCACAATATTCTCTTGTGAGCCATGCTTTCCTTTCCTGACTCGCTCTACCTCTCTTGCTTTTAAAGGGTGTTTCTTATCAACCATAGTGGAGGCATGAAGAATGAGGATATGTGAATATTAATGTCGATTTTGTGGGATCCGGTCTGAAGGCTCAGGCACTGGTGATCTATCTTGAGTGTCTGTCTCTCTGTGCACACGCGTACTGTAAGGTGCCACCTTCTCAATCATTCATGCATCAGTCACGCTCCAATGTCTCTCTTTTACCACCAATCTTAAATCCCAGGTGGGCACATTTCTGCATACTTTATTTCTGACCGAAGATCTGTAACACTACCTTCTAGGCTTGGACGTTCTCTGCTTTGAGTTGGCTTTTAAAGGTTACCGATCCATCTTTCCTATTTTTCTAGGGCATGAGCGAAGTTAGAGAACGAGGGGGTTGATTCACTCTTAATCATAATTATCATCATCATCAAAATGAGGGTGGCCAAAGTCTCCGATTCAATTCTTTTCTTTATTGTACATCATCAAAACAAGCTTTTCTCTCTCTTAATTACATATATCATCTCACTTTCTACTTTAAGCACACATTAGACATGCAGCTAAAAGCAGCGAGAAATAAATCCATGAAGGGAATAAAGCTGTGTGGTTTTAAAAAAGGTGGTCCTTTTTGCTCCATTACTTTCAAATGGTTGGTTTAGTCTGTGTGGAGGAAATGAATATAAACGCACCCGGGCTTCTGTCTTTTCTCCTCCATTTCATCTGAACCCTGTGTGCTGGGGTCGTTCCGTCCCTCTTTCCTCGAGGGCTATGATGAGGATTCGCTCTAAAGAGTGTCCGAAAGACACTCTGAATCCTGGAATCAGAGACCCACAGCAGAATAGAGAGTGTCCTTTAATGTGGATGGTCAGAGGGTGAGCCGGAGGACGTGTCGTAAAAATAAAGACGTTCCACCATTCTCGCCCTGTTCCTTAAACTAGTCTCAAAGCTATAGCCCCATAACACCCAGATAATGTGTGATTTACTCTCCCGCTCCCTATCCTTTCCAGATGTACATTGATTATAGCTGAAAGAATATTGCAGGTTGTTTTTTACCTGCTATTTTATATATGTTATATGCTGTACATAAGCACAACATGTGTATGTGAATGTACAGTATTTTTTTCATTTACAGTAAATACATGAACCCTGAAAGGATACAACATTATGTAAAGCATGAGATGGTCGTAATATAATCAGTACCAGTCCTGCATGTGTAACGTTATTTATAACTTTATGTCCTTATGTAGTATATCACCAGTTATAAAAGAGAACGCAAGTTCATATCTTATATTATAAAACAGTCAGTTCTGGTCCTTGATTTTGATTGGGTGAGCGGAGTTCTAAGCCGTTATAAAATACCCAGGTAACCCACTGCTTCTTGGGGCTTATTGCTTTAATATTATCATGATGTGATTCATGAAACACTGTTTACATTGAACTGAGTATTTACTTAAGTTTTCACAAGCTCACAATTACCTTGGTTTCTCCAACTAAAAAAGTAATTTCACCTTAAAAACGTAAGCTCAAATGATACGCATTTTGTAATGAATAATTCATGTAAGTGTTTTAACAAAGTTTAAACTTCATTTGTGTTTTTAAATTGTCTGGCTCACTCACTTGAGTGCCAATCTTGCATTTATGTGTATTTACTGTAATTGTGTATGTTGCTTCTTTATACTCACACTGTAAAAACATTCTGTATACATTACAGTGTTGCTGGCAGCAGTTTGCCAGTAACTTACTGAAGATTTACATTTATGTAATTTACTGGCAACAATTTGTTCAAAGATATATTAAAAATATATTAAACATTAACATGTCTTTACCTTAACAGAAAAATCACTATAAATAACAGCCTTTCTTCTTTCTTCCGCAGAAAACAAAAGAAGATATTTTGAAGAATGTTGGTAACCAAACAATGGTGGACCTATTGACTTCTATTGTATGGACGCAAAACCAATGCATGTCAATGGGTACTGCTGTTGTTCTGCTAGCAATATTCTTCCAAATATCTTATTTTATGTTCTGCAGAAGAAAGAAAGTCATACAGGTTTGAAATGACAAGAGGGCGTTTTCATTTTTGCGTAAACTGTCACTTTAATTGCATTAGGTCTTCAGTCACATAAACAGAATGGTTCAATGGTTAAAAGTCTGAGCGTGTAAATAAATTGTTGTCGGCTCATTTCATTCGATAAATCAAGTTAACTTGGTATTTTTCTCTTTTAGGTGTTTACACGCTATGGGAAGTGTTACATGTTTAATGCTGCAGAAGAAGGCAAGACTTTGAGGACCACAATGAAAGGAGGAACAGGCAATGGTCTGGAGATCATGTTAGACATCCAGCAAGATGAGTACCTACCTGTGTGGGGGGAAACAGGTACGCACACACACACACACACACACACACACACACACACACAGAGACACAGGTTAGTTTTAGTACCCTCCATTGTTTGCATTTTGGCTAGAGTTATTTTCTATCCACAAGCCTGTTGCCAAACACGTACACAGTCGACATGTACACTTAAGCTTTCCCGCACTGTTCTTTATTAAACATTCCTCCACAATTACACTGACATGCAGTCCTACAGGTGTCGGATTAGGGCAGGTTTACTCAATGGTTTCGGTGTGACATCATCCCCAGGGAACAGTAAATATTTGTAAGATTTACGCACCTTGAAGAATATCTGTGATACTGCAGTAGTGTAGACAAATCCTATGGGATTGGTTATCAAACAGAATTTCTTGCATGCTGTTTGAATTTCTTGATGCAGCTACAGTGTTCTGAACAGCGGTACACAAATCCTTCACTTTTTTAATAATGTTTTGATAACCAGGTAAAACACACCTTTCCTTGTAGCATACGACATGGTTCAATAGAGATGAAAGCATTTAGGATTAAAATTCATGCATTGAGGATTCTTTGTCAACGATTTATTAGCATTTGAAAGGTTACAAGTCTAGCGGAGGCTGAATTCAAATTTGTTTCAAGAAATATCAACAATGAGAAAATGAAAGGAAGTAGGGCATGAAGACTGTATATTTCATCAGCCGTTTTTGAAGGGTGTCCTTTAAAACTGTGCACAGAATACCTGCATTATTACACCTCTTAGCCTGATAAATCATTTAGTTTCTAACCTTCAAACACCCATGAAGGACATGCACAATTATCACACCTGTCGGGCTTCAATAATTCCTTTATTCTGCAAATCTGACTGATGACATTTCCTACGACATGAACTACCATTATGGGAGAGAAATTGCCGCTTGATCAGCCATTAAAACTATAGGACACTCAAAGACTGGCCCTCCAGGTTATCAGAAGCCTGCCATCACGATCCAGACGTGTTTTAGAATGCTTCCATTTTAATGAACAGAGCTGTCTACGCGGCAAGAGAGCGAGACGATTGTAATGTGATTCGACGAAACTGGATGTTCCCGTATTTTTCAGTGAAGCTGCCTACACTCAAGAGCTGTTAATGAGAGCAATCTAGTTTCGTCGTTCTGCTCTCTCTTACAGCGCAGACAGGATGTAGAACTTATATTGAGATTTGCATTTAATTGCCGGAGTAATTCGATTCATTCACGAAAGGTCTGACAGTTCGTTAAGTCATTTTTCCTTTTTTAATAGTTGAGAGGCGAAGCATCAGGACATGCAAACAATCTCATCATTCACTAGCGTTCTGTATGAATGCTGTGAAAAATATGAATCTGGTTTCTGGCAACAAACAGCATAAACTTAATTGCTTGCTGGAAGAGCTGTTCCATAATTGTTGATGGTAAATTATTTTATTATTTGTGATTGTTTCATGTTTTATTGTAGTGTTTCTGATGTTTTATAGACGGCAAGATGTAAACCAGGGGTCTCCGACCCTGTTCCTGGTGAGTTACCGTCCTGAAGATTTCAGCAGCTAATCAAGGTGTTGCGAGTTTCTTGTTAATAATTACACACAGGTGTGTTGAAAAGGTGTTGGAGCTGCAGTCTTCAGCACAGTAGCTCACCTGGAGCAGGGTTGGAGATTCCTGATGTAAACACTGGTCCAGAAGCAGACCTTTTTTAAGGTCCAGTTTATGAAATTTAGCAGCACATAATTGCAACCAAAGGCTCACTCCACAGCTCCCCTTCCCTTTCAAAGCACTCTGGCGGCTGACACAGGGCTAAGATGTCGTCACGGTTTCGCTTCTTCGCCAAAGGAGATATCATATTTGCGAGATGCGCTATTTAGAGCAGTTTGTCCATTTAGGGCCACTGTAACAACATGGTGAATTCCGTGTAAGGGGACCCGTGGTGTATGTAGATAGAAATAGCTCATTCTAAGGTAATAAAAACATAATGCTTCATTATCAGAGTTCTTCTGGACCCCTGTTGGAACAGGATTTTGGTCTATGAGATCAATAAACAACTTATGTTTGTGTATACCATACCTCAACTTACCATAGTAAAACCACAGTAGAACATCTACAGTCTCTTGTATGTTATTCCTCTATTTAGTTCCATTTAAGATTCTGAAATGTGAAAGATGTCTTTTAAGAAAAGGCCACCACTTACTGTTTTGATGAATGAGGCAATAAAAACACGAGGCACAGACCATAGCTGTTGATGCATATTTTAAAACCAAATAAAAAGCATGTTGGCGTATCATTAATATTACCCGATCATTTTATTCCCTGGTCCCTTGAGGATGTTTTAAGAATTCTTTGACTAGAGTGCTTCCAGGAGTAAGGGTTGCTTATAAAGGCAGCAGATCTCTTGCTGTGTTATTGATACCTTCTTCCGAGTTCCCAGCTAAGCGGAGTTTAGCTTTTTTGGAGGGCCATGGGGAAAGAGATGGAAAAATTGAAAATGAGCGAAGCAAAGAGCAAGTGTGCGTATGCATATGTAATATGTCGTCTTCAAAAACCTTGGCGCAAAGCGCTAGGAAGATGACACGTTTGAGGCAGAGCGAGAGCATATGATAAACTCTCCATCATCTTTTTAAAATTCAAAGACAGATCTCTGAGCTTCACTGAATAAATATGCAGCCAATCCGTCATTCTGTCTGTATGGTGGCTTTTTTGGATGTGGAGTGATGAAGAACTTATTCACTTTGAAAGAATACAAACAGTAGATTATGTAGAGCAAGAGTCTTTTTGCTGTGATTTCTGTGTTGTTGAAATGTGAATATTTATACGAGTGTTTATTGAATTTTTTTAAATGCTATGGTGAAGCGCAGCAGTTTTCAGTGCAAAGATCACTGATTTCCTTGTTTGTTGAATACAATATGTAATATCCCTTGCCATTATTTCACTGCCCTCCCTCATTTCATATCACCTCCGATCTGGTTTCATCCGGTTTGTTCCATTTATCTGAATTGGAACCCTCATGCTGACTAAACTTCATGCAGATTCGTACATTCATTATCTCTTGTTCTGACAATCGTGAATTCTGTATTTTTTAATTGTCTCCCTCAGAAGAGGAACATGTTGACCTCGTCTTTCACGATGATGGTTTAATTGCCTCCACATCTTGGAACTGTCTGGATTTTTTCTCTTTCTTTGTGTTGAGGCTATTGCTTCTGAGAACTCGGATGTTCATGCTCATCAAACAATGGCCTCGTTCATGTTTGTTCCATATTTGTTCCATGTTTCTTTTATCTGCACTTTTATTAATTCATTTGCCGTCTGTTTCATCTTTATCTGAGATGTTCATGCTTCCGAGGCCTAGCTTCCGTTTGTTATGTAGGTGGGGGGGTCTTCTTTGTCCTTGTCTGGACAGTAACTTGAGGTTCACCTGGAGACCAGACAGTGATAAATGACGATTATTTGGAAAATGTACAAATTCAGGTTAGATTTAGGTGTGGGGTGCAGGGGATAGAAAATACCTTAAGGCCATTATCAAAACAATTCAATTATATTGCAAGTCCCCATGAAGATACCCAAATAATCTTGTGTCCGTGTTTTGCCTATTGCCTCACAAAATGTCCCCATAAGGAACATGAAATTGCATGCCTGTGTGTATTGAAGGTTGTCCCTCTGCTATACATTATAGCTGGTCCTGCAAATGAAATTGACAATGGGTTTGAAGCACCCAGGAACAAATCTCTCTATGTTTCCCTGTCCTTCATGCCGTGCTCTCCTCTCGGTTCCTGATCAAAGCAGGTTATTTATGCATTCTGCTCAGCATGTGTTGTTTTTCACTTTGTAGCTGTGGAAACGCTGGCAGGTTTTGGTGGGTGATCAGTAAGTCTCCAATCCACAGCCTCAATCTGTAATGATATTATATCTCGCATGGCAAATATTTCTTAATTTTAATTAAAGCCAGCTTGCTTACGTATTGAGCCATAGCAAAAGTGGAGTCAACAGTCATTTTAACCTCCATTGTTTAGTCGCGCAAATGAATTAAACACTGCGAAAAACAACTTTACCACTTTTCCTTCATCTTCTTTTACGAAGAAATACAGTAAAGCACAAAAATACCAAAGCCCCGTATTTCAGAAAGAGGTTGTTTCATGAGAGGATAAAGCAAAGGCTCTCCAAATAGATGATGTTGACTTTTAATTCCTATCCTCTACCTCATCACCCATCATCCGCTCATAATGACCTGTCTTTCATCTATAATATCTAAAGTGTCAGGTGGAAGAGAAAAGAGGCAACTAGACAGACTTCAAAAGGTGCAGTGCTGTTCTGAGATGAAGAGAGTTCTTCTCATCTATCTGCTATGGGCATATGCCAGAAGAGCTTTGGTCTTTACACACATGCACCCACGTTTGTTTTTCTGTCAAACTGGCTACTTTCCATTAAATACTGTATTTTTTCTTAACCCTTTCTCTAACCATAAACCAAATCTTGAAATAAACCTTTGTTAATTTACTGTAAATTCTAATGTATTATTTTTATTAGCTAGCTCTTTATACTAGTCTTTATGAACTTAAATAAAAAAAATTAAGTCTTGTTGTAGAGGACTTTATGTGTTCTTGAATTGAATGAAAGGGTATTCACATTGCCGGATTCTGTGTGTGTGCGTGCTTGCGTGCGTGTGTGATAAATCAGGTTTTGTTCGCATTGTAGGCAACATCTCACAATCCCCATGAGGAAAACATCTTAATAGACTTATAAAATGTTTTAATTAAAATGTCAATTGCAGAAAGGTTTTTATGAGCGTAAAGCATAAAAAGTGTCATTAGTTCAGTAAAAGCAATAGTCAATAAAAATCCTCAATATTTGTGTGTGTGTGCGTTCGTTTGTGTGTGTGTGTGTGCGTTCGTTTGTGTGTGTTCATACATGTACACTGTATGGTTTTGTGCCTTTGTACCTGTTTTTTCTGTGCATTGATGGACTTAAAAATGTCCAGCGTGTCCAAAAATTGGACTTACAGACGTTTTTTGAATAAAGTTGAAGTTTATTAACCTGAAAATCAGCGCTGGGCTGTCTCACACACAACTAACTCAACAGAGAGTCCCGGAGAATCAGCCCCGCCTAAACAGTGTTTTACATTTTTATATGTGTATGTGTGGGTGTATCTTCAAGCTTGCTTCAGTAGGTAGTGTCCAATCCCACGTCTCTTGAGACATCCACCGTTTAGTCTTTAGCCAATGGAGAGATGACCGCTTGGCGCTTGTGGACAACCGCACCCTTCTTCTTTGTTCTCTTAGCATCTGTAAAACACCAAACTTCCCCCAACTAGTTCACCCAACACTTATCTAAACACAAGATCTGTGGTATGTGTTTGCATGCTCTGCTTGGTTCAGGCATAACAGTTAATCTCTCTTGCACATTCCTGAGCTGATTTACCCCCCTTGGACGCACTGTTTCTTGTGGTCTTATATTCTCTCCTTCACAGAACCACAGTAATTATGACACTACAGCATGATTATATTGATAACAAATAACTTGATTAAACATATGCAATTAAAACATGGTAATTAAAACACAACACTCTTAAAGACTTATAAAACCCTTCAGCATGTGAAAGCGTGAATGTGAGTATATATGTATGAATTACAGTAGGGGATTTATAGGAAATTGGGGTATGACATAATAACAGTGGAAAAACACATATTTAGGGATAGAGGCGATAAACTTCTTGTCATTTTTAAGAACTGTAATTTTAAACTGTTTAATTTTTTTTCCTAAAATATACTAAACAAAAGTACCAAAACACAATAACATTTGAATAAATCTTGCTTACACATTTACAATTTCTTTTACAGGCAGTCAGTTAATACGTTGATTTAAGTTTCACAAGCTTAGCGTCACATAACACAGTAGCAGATTTATTTTGAGTTGCACACAAAAGTAATAAACGCTTGTGTACTCATGTGAGTGAGTCATTGAGTTGTAGCATTTACAATAAATGGACCCACTTCTAAAAAATGGTTCTCGGAACTTAAACGTGTTAATTTTATTTTCCTTGACTCTTCTCTCCTTGGTTGAGTTCTGAAAACGAATACCGATCATATTTGACAGGTTACACTTTGCTGCTTATTATATGAGACACATGATTGTGTGTGCACACACAAACACAAGGCTCAAAGTATTGACTGGTCCCAGTGTGTGTGAGGCCGCTTGGAGCTGCTGTCACGGTGGATTTCAAATCAGCGCTCCGGCCTGGAGTGTGTGTGAAGGGCGGAGGGTCTTTGTGACTGTTATCTCCTGTTATAGATCGCTGTTAAGATGCTTGTGGGGGTCCGGATGACTGAATGCCGTTTCTTTCCTTAGCAGACCTTTGAATCAACACGTGCCTCACAACTAATATCACAGGCCAGCGAGGCAGGGCTAATCAAACACAATGACAGAAATTTAAAGTGTGAGTGTCCTGTGAGTCTTAGCAATCTTGTTCGAAAGCGAGATAAACAACGGCTGTGGTGTGTGTCCAATTTCCTAAATCTGTTATCTATACGTGATTGTTGGAGACTGAGATTGTGCTGATGGTGTGTTGAGTATAAAGCAATTTTGGGATCAAGTTTGTTTCAGAGATTAGAGGTGTGTCATTCTCAAACTGCTGAAACACCATATGCGCTGTTTATACTATAAATCAAGACTTACTATGAGCTGGCAAATGTCTTCTGACTCTCATTCTTCTGTATCACATTCTTTCTTTGTCCTAGAAGAGACAGCGTTTGAAGCAGGTGTGAGGGTGCAGATCCACAGTCAGGCGGAGCCTCCTTTCGTGCATGAACTTGGTTTTGGAGTCTCCCCGGGCTTTCAGACCTTTGTGGCAACCCAGGAACAGAGAGTGAGTAAACTTTGATCTTACCTCCACCTTTATTGATTTCACCTCTCCTTTCATCACCAATGTGCTCCTGTACATTTGTGTCCTTTCTAAATGCCTTGATTAATAGGACCATGTTTACACCTCATTCAACTCAAAACACAGATCATAAGCACCATAGATATAAATGACTAAGATGCCCCATTAGTAACTGTTTTCTTTGGGCCTCTATACATAGCTCATATTGGAATGGTGCGAGCTGGTCTGTGTTGCCAAATCTCCATCTTCCCCATGGAATTGGGTTCTTTTAAACTGTTGCTTCAAGTTGTATCATCCACTGGTTATGAGTGGAAGGTTTCTGGTATTTAGCAGTCAATATAAAAACTTTTTTTATTTATGAATGCAAAATTTTGTTATTTGGACTAGGGACGTTTGGCACATAATGAACATTTTGTTTCACAGATCTGGCAACCCTGCCAAGCCGGTCCGTAAACACTCAAGAGCAAGCTGACTGTGTATGATTAAGAAAACTTCTTTACTGTTGTGTCAATTCAAACATTATATCTACAACACTATCACAACCATGAAAGGGTATCACATTTTGCGCCCAGTGTTGTGGCATTCTATCAAACTATGAGTGACGTCTACGTGCCTAGAGCGCTTGAATGAGGCATCTAGCTATATATATCTATGATAAACACATTCTCATATAGTTTAAACACTGATGTTATCTGATTCATCCTAGACCAATTCAAGATCAGATTCATTTATGTTTACCGGCTTTACTTCTTCTTGAAGGAAGATAACAATTAAGAAAAATCGCGTTTACTCTACATATATTATACTGCACACTGAATATACCTCAGGTATCCCTGATATCAGCATTCAGTGACAGAAACCTCCCTCAAGATTAAAAAAACTGCTGAATGAATAAATGTATATTTATGAATACAAATCATGTGAAGCACAGAGACATTTGCTTAGGTCTCAAGATCTCTGTCCAGCTGTCTAACACAGATTGATTTCAATGCGAGGTGTAAACAGAATTGTGTATCGCCTATCCACCTGTGATCAGATCACCCAAAGTGAATGTTAATATCAGGTGCCTTGGTAAAATAATGCACGGCCATGTGTTCTCGCTCCTCATTGCTCTACATTTCTATTCATGTGCTGTTTATATTTTGTCAAGCTCTTCGGGGTGCTCTGTCTTAAGCTCTCTAAAGCGATGTAAATGAATCATCGCAGAGGTTTGTGTTTCTGTGTGTGTGGTCAGGGTGTTTGTATTCTCGTACTGTTTATTTTGGAAGGCTCTTGACTCAATATTTGAGCATGACTGCTCACTATGAGATCTGCTTTGCTACTATTTTAGACATCAAGGGGTTTGCGCTGTACGTTTTAATTCCTCTACTTTATGTTGTCTTGGTGCTGTGAGGCTTCAATACCTCCAGCCGTGACCTTGCTATCAGCAGATCCACTGCCAGTTGTTTGCAGTGAGTCCTGAGTCTCGAAGGGACAACAAGCCAGCATTGCAAGTCCTTTCAAATCCCCCTTTTCTAATAGCTAAAGCTAAAGTGTGTCGTCTCTGTAAAAATAATGTTCCCCAAACACACTCATCTCCCGCCCAGCATTGGTCAAACAAACAAACAGCCTCATGTTACGATGACTATGTTAGTGTCTTAAGAAGCAATGAACATGATTGCTAACAGCACAACATAGCACATCACTGAAATAATTTGGGCTTTTAGGCACTTTCTTGTTAATTATGTTTATGCAGGATTACTGCTTTCCTGAATTATGCTAGTTGTTATGTTTATGTCGCTGTTAAATTGAAATACAGGCTAATGATAGTGCAATGGTAACCTCAGACCTCTTTAGTTGTGGTGTATAATTACATTTATGAACATTAGGCCTATTATTGGCAAGCACCAGTGAATGGTCTTGCTTTTACTCAGCTATTGATAGCACTGCGATGATAGCAGCACAATATACAAAGATCATGAACACGAATCCACTTTAATGATGATAGTATGCAACCGCGTTCATCCTTTTTGACTCAAATGTGTGTCATTTTTGCAACATGATGGTTTATTAACAAAGTTAACTAACCCAGCGGGCTTTCCATTACCAATATCACAAATCAGATGATTTACCCGGCTGGTGTCCTATTAGCAATCTCACCAATCATCCTTTTAGCTCGGACAAAAACCCTACAAATAGACAAGACGCCTTACCCTCATTCTCTACATTTTCGCAACATTCCTCCTCCTCCCCAACTCCTCACCATCAGCCCGTTTTTCGGGCCCTTACTGGGCCCATCCCCAGACAAGAGACAGGCGCTCTGAGTTCCGAGACATCGGACCTTATCATCTGTACTTCTTTTCTTCGAGGCGAACTCGTGTACCTGTAATAAATGCAAAACTTTATGACACACATCCAGCAGAAATGACGTGAATAGGGTTTCTCTTTAAGTGCATCTGCACGCCCTCCAGTCACTCTTGATGTTGTGAAAAAGAATCAAGGTTGCATTCAGTTATCTGCTTAATGTCGAGGTTAGGAAGGACATCAATATTCCTTTCAGGACTTTCTTTATCTGTCAATGTCTTACCTTTTGTTTTCTTGGTCGTCCATCTCTCTCGCTCTTTCTCACACTCTTTCTGTCTCTCGGAATGCACTGTCACCGAGAGATCACTGAGAGAGACATTCACTTAAGCATATGCGCAGGAGCTGAAGTACCTCAACTGATTTCCTACTCGCTAGTAAGAGAAACTCCACTCAGAGGGATCCTGGGATGAAAGAAAACACTGTTTCCTTTTTTGCTCCAGGCAAGTCATGAACTGCATTCATGTACTGTTTATTGCCTGTGTGGTCGGCAACATAGACGGTGTTGTTATACTAAATATCGGCACTCTTGAAATTAGGGGTCGACCGATATGGTTTTTAAGGGACGATGCCGAAAAAAGCACTGTGGCAGATAAGAGGCTGATATAACAAAAATGCATTTTGAATAAATGTACAGAAAAAAATGCTGACATGATGTATAGTGGCCGATCACTGCTTGGAATACCACTTGGACAGTCAAATTAGTGGCCCATGAATTGTTATATTAAAATATATTTTCGATTCAGATGTTATTTTACTTAATAATACATCTCTTCACTTTTCCTTTCCAAACTTTCTGTTGGGTGCTGTTAACAATTTTCATTATTTCACTATGACGGACAGCATTATTATGTATATTCAAATAAACTGAACAAATAGTGCTATGGAGTTAATATTTAAACCACAGAAAGTCCTAGATTCAAGAGAACGTCATGGTTTTAATCAAGTATCCAGGAAGGTTCTTCTCCAACTAATTATCATTAGCTCTGATGTCCTAGCCAGGGGCTGTAATGCATCACTGATGCTGTTGCAAAAGACCCATTACAACAGACCCAGAGAGAAAGAGAGTGGATAAGAACAAACAAGGTGAATGCGTCCAATTTCTTGGGCCATGCATTATAAATGCAGCTACTCGGATTTTCATTTGGTTGAAGTGTTCTGAGTTTACAGATCGAGTCTGAATTACACTTTTCTCTCTTTTCATTCCATCCGTTTGCTTGTGTCAGCAGGGAGCCTGTAAATTTAGCGTCGGCTAATTATTTTCAGGTTTATAGAAGCTCAGAAAAAAACTAAAATCATCCGGCGGCAGGATATTTTACAGATCCCTTCTGTCAATCTCAACTCTTGTTGCTCGATTTGAGAGCATCTCTAGTGGTCTGTCTGGCTTTGGCCTTTCTCTAACTCTGCCAGCAAATACGCAAAAGTAGGTCATTTTATGGCCAATTTAGAAACAATCGGTCATTTCCAACGTTTCATTTTAGCCATTTTAAGTGGCATTTTACTATCTGTTAAACACGATCAGTTCAAGCTTTGAAGAGATATATATACAAGATAACTAGATATAAATGAAATTGGAAAAAATAAGTAGTGATACAGTGAAATATCCCACTGATGTTATACTTAATAACTGCGAGCTTCCCTGTGGCTCAGTGGTTGTAGCATGGTGTTAGCAACGCCAAGATTATTAGTTCGATCCCAGGGGATTGCTCACAGTCAGAAACAAATGTATAGTGCAATAAAGTGTAAGTCGCTTTGGATAAAAGCGTCTATCAAAATGCATAAAAATGTTTAAAATATATATATATATATATATATATATATATATATATATATATATATATCTGCACACAAAACAAATTGGCAAACTTGAACTTTTGTATACTATTATTTATAATAAATCAAAATAAGAATAATAAAACCGTTAGTTATTATTATTTTTGAATCTGCCATTCATCATATTCATAGATACAAAACAAATAATCCTATTTTATAATAAAATAGAATAAAATAGACGTCACCTAACCCTAATGTTTGATGGCACAAAAACTAAATGGTTTTGTGTTTTTTATATTTCCTATTGACAGAGCAACACACAAGGCTTTTCTTCATTTTGAAAAAAAAACTGTGAAGCACTTAGCAGAAAGAGGCTTGTTACTATCTGCACGGCTCTGTGAGATGGTGTAAGTGCGTTAGAGAGCTTAACTCTCAACCAACCTTGATAGTAATGGTACATTTCAGCCCTGGCAACAGGAAATAGTATATATTTTTACTTTTGGCTTTTGGCTTTTACAAAGCGATTTTGCCCTCAATGTATATTTTGTATTGGGACTGAAGTTGACTTTGCAGTGGTTAAGGACAGAAGACAAAACATAACCTCATGTATTGTTCATGACTGCTGCATTAATGATGAAGTAAAGAAAAGGTGGTTTGTCAAGACTCACAACCATCACAACAAGCTGAGTGTGATCACAGATAGAGTAATTACACATTATGCAGCAGACACACACACACACACACACACTCAAGCTGAAAGAGAAGGTCAGCATGAAGGACAGAGCCTTGATTTACACACTCACTGTTTTAATCATTAATGAATAATTTAAGTAAACGGCACATCAGCGTTTTCAATTGATTGAATTGAAATGATTTCTCAGAAACAGCTCCGTACTGATTTGCCATAATGGAAAGAGCTGATTGTAAAACTGATGTAATCATTTAACAAGTTATGATAACATTTCTAAGCTTTTTGTTCACTGTTGATAATGTGTCTAGCTTTTACTATATAAATCACTTCATAACCTATGATGATAATTTAACTAAACACTTCTTCAGTTCAAAGAAAGTATAAAAGTCTCAAGCTGGAGAAATGCAAACGAGATTCTTAAAAATGCTGTTTGCCAAAGAACTTCATTTAGTTTGTTTGGGGGAAAATCATTTTTGCAGGCAGCTTTTTTCAGTGTTTTCCCTGTGATACTCCAGAAACTAGGTTTAGTTTTTCAAATCCCTCCACAGAGGTAAGACGGGCCTTTAAAATCTTCTTATGCCAAAATTGACTGTGATTTATCTGCGCATCAGCGCCGTCAAATTTCATTTGCCTGTCAGATATCTTTCTTCTGATCAGTTGCCGTGAGATATCAGGTCTTGAATCTGTGCCTGTGATGCTCGGCGGTTTCCAGGCACAGTTGAAAAGAGATTATGTTCCCTCGTATCCTTTACAAGTCAGCTCATTATTCACATTTGGCACAACTAGTCTCAAGACTTCATTACCCACTGAGACTGAATAAAGCTAGCTTGGGTGGACTAGTGGGTATCTATGCTTTGGGTAGTGAGGGTTTAGTCACTACATTTTTAATCCATTACTAGACTTTACACAGTACTCTTGGGCTTTAAACTGACACCAGTTGGTATAGAATGTGACCACAACTTGGTGGCCACCATAAGAAGGAAGCACCATTTTGTAAAATAAAACTTTTTTCTTGGCGACTGGTCCAGTATTGTCCAAAACGAGTGTTACTAGTTTTTCAGATACAGAAATTGAAATGTGACATGACATCACTTTATGTGAATCCAACTTTATACTGTACCTTCATTTCTCATGTGGATGAGTGCGTATGTTGTTCTAATGCACCCTTTTGTACTTGTTTAGCTGACCTACCTTCCTCCTCCGTGGGGCGAGTGTGTGTCCAGAGCCCTGGATTCGGGCCTTTTCCAAGTGTACAGCGTCTCCGCCTGTCGAATAGAGTGTGAGACACGCTACATTGTTGAGAACTGCAACTGCAGGATGGTATACATGCCAGGTACGTCTCTCGACTGAGTAAGTCTTTCCTTTACCTACATTTCCTCTCATCATAAAGGTTTTGTGAATAAGCAATAAGGTATTAGAGGCTAGTGCTTTATTATTAATAAATCATGGCTGAAGGGGTTGCAGGCACTCCGCTTGGCATCAATAACGCCCTTTAGCCATGATTTATTCACAATTAAGCACTAGGCAGAAGTACTTTATAAAAAAGTTACCAAACAATATATTATAATATATATATTGTTATATACTAGTGGTGGGCATAGATTAATTTTTTTAATCTAGATTAATCTAGATTAATCTTGGAATTAATCTAGATTAATCTAGATTAAAATGGCTCATTTGAATTCTGCGGAAGGCATTCAGAATATGTGTGCTACCCAAATAATGACTAAAAGTAAGTCTTTGAGAACGGGTTTCTCAAGCCAGGTGGCGCATTAGATCAGGGGCTCATCTTCTGTTTCCAAAATGCATCACAAACTGCTCGAGAAAGCTGTTCTACTATGATAATTGGTGATGAAAATAAAATTATGTTCAATAAGATGTAATTGTGTTTACTTCCTCATTAGCTAAGGGATGCTCTGCGTTTAGGTGGTACTTGAGACTGGAAGAGCTCCTACAGTACATTTACATTTAGTCATTAAGCAGACACTTTTATCCAAAGCGACTTACAAAGAGTTAGGGAGCAACAAGCGATACGTCATACAGGAGCCATAATACATTAAGTGCCAATACAAATTTACTGGTTTCAACTAAAGCTAGACCTGTTGAGAGAAAGTTTTTTTTTTTTAAAACCAATTCCTTACAATAATCCAATTCCGCATTGCACAGGGTGCTAACATCATTAGTCTTGTCGAGGTTTCCATTGGGAAGGCTCTTAAAAATAAATTTTCCCTGAACCAAGCCCGGCGGCTTCATACCTGCATCCATGTTAGCACGTCACGTATGATGTGGTCATTTCACTGTAACGTTATATTGTGTTCAGTCCAAACGCGAATGGCGCGTCAAGCGCGAGTGATTTACATGTTAAGTCAATGCAAAGACGCGATAGACCTACTTGCTGCGTCAATCGCGCGAATGAAGCCCTGGTTATGAGATGATGAGGAGGCGCGAATGACGCGAATGAAGCCCTGGTTATTAGATGATGAGGCGGCGCGAATGACTCGAATGAAGCCCTGGTTATTAGATGATGAGGCGGCGCGAATGACGCGGATGTGCAGGCACAGAGCAGGTAAATGGACACACTACAGTTAACAAAATGCAGCAATTTTAAAGTATTTGTATCTGTCTGTCTGTTCACTGTTTATAAATGTCAAGCATTACTTTCACTAAGATTTCAATCTTTGAAATGGCATTATTCAGTCACTATTGAAGATATTGTTGTTATGTTTTCACAGAATATTCTGTAGAATGATTTTATGTAGAAAACATTATAATACAATACTTCTTTTTCACAAGGAGGGTCACATTTTATAATGAACAACGTTCTAATTGGGAAATTATTGAAAGATAGAATCAGTTGTGGTATGGATGGCATGGAAAGGTTAATTTAGTTAGTAAATTTGTTTTAAGTTTATGATGAGAGCATTTTAATTGAAACATTACATTTGCTGTTTGTATGTTGTCAGTATTTTTTTTTATTTAAAAATATGAATTATCAGACATCGATTAAGAGGGCTTTCCCCTAGCCATAGAGCCTTCAATACATACATACAAACTGTGGATATCAAAATTTAAAATAAATGGCCTGACAAAAGATCATATCTTAGTATACAGTTGAAAGAAAAAGTATGTGAACCCTTTAGGCTTACTTGGATTTCTTCATAAATTGGTCATAAAATGTCTTCTGATCTTCATCTAAGTCACAACAATAGAGAAACACAGTCTGCTTAAACTAATACCGCACAAACATTATATGTTTTCATGTTTTTATTGAACACAACATGTAAACATTCATAGTGCAGGGTGGAAAAAGTATGTGAACCTTTGGGTTTAATAACTGGTTGACCCTCCTTTGGCATCAATAACCTCAACCAAACGTTTCCTATAGTTGCAGATCAGACCTGCACAACGGTCAGGAGAAATTTTGGACCATTCCTCTTTACAAAAGTGTTTCAGTTCAGCAATATTCTTGGGATGTCTGGAGTGAATCGCTCTCTTGAGGTCATGCCACAGCATCTCAATCGGGTTGAGGTCAGGACTCTGACTGGGCCACTCCAGAAGGCATATTTTCTTCAGTTGAAGCAATTCTGTTGTTGATTTACTTCTATGCTTTGGGTCGTTGTCCTGTTGCATCGTCCATCCTCTGTTAAGCTTCAGTTGGTGGACAGAGGGTCTTAAGTTTTCCTGCAAAATGTCTTGATAAACTTTGGAATTCATTTTTCCATCGATGACAGTAATCCGTCCAGGGCCTGAGGCAGCAAAGCAGCCCCAAACCATGATGCCCCCTCCACCATATTTCACAGTTGGGATGAGGTTTTGATGTTGGTGTGCTGTGCCTTTTGTTCTCCACACATAGCGTTGTGTGTTCTTTCCAAACAGCTCAATTTTGGTTTCATCTGTCCACAGAATGTTTTGCCAGTAGTGCTGTGGAACATCCAGGTGCTCTTTTGCAAACTTCAAACGTGCTGCAATGTTTTTTTTGGACAGCAGTGTCTTCCTCCGTGGTGTCCTCCCATGAAGTCCATTCTTGTTTAATGTTTTCCTTATTGTAGATTTGTCAACAAAAATGTTAGCATGTGCCAGAGATTTCTGTAAGTGTTTAGCTGGCACTCTAGGATTCTTCTTCACCTCATTGAGCATTCTGCGCTGTGCTCTTGCAGTCATCTTTACAGGACGACCACGCCTAGGGAGTGTAGCAACAGTGCTGAACTTTCTCCATTTGAAGACAATCTGTCTTACCGTGGACACATGGACATCAAGGCTTTTAGATATACTTTTGTAGCCCTTTCCAGCTTTATGTAAGTCAACAATTCTTGATCATAGGTCTTCTGAGAGCTCTTTTGTGCGAGGCATGGTTCACATCATACAACGCTTCTGAAGAACAGCTAACTCAAAACTGGTGTGTGTTTTTTATTGGACAGGCCAGCTTTAATCAACACATCCAATCTCATCACATCGATTGGACCCCAGGTTGGCTGACTCCTGGCTCCAATTAGCTCTTGGAGAAATCATTAGCCTAGGGTTTCACATACTTTTTCCACCCTGCACTATGAATGTTTACATGTTGTGTTCAATAAAAACATGAAAACATATAATGTTTGTGCGGTATTAGTTTAAGCAGACTGTGATTCTCTATTGTTGCGACTTAGATGAAGATCAGAACACATTTTATGACCAATTTATGAAGAAATCCAAGTAAGCCCAAAGGGTTCACATACTTTTTCTTTCAACTGTATATAATATATATATATATATACATATCTTATACATATATAACTGGGCTAAATTCAAAATTTTTTTAAACATACTGTCCGGACCTCCGTTTGGAAGAAAATATAAAGACCGGACCTCTTGAAACTTTGAATGAACTACCAGCCTCCACCCAAACTGCAGCTTCCTTCACAACTTTCAAAAAAGAGCTCAAAACATACCTGTTCATTGTTTATTTGACTGACCAATAACTCTGTCTGTCTATAAAAAAAAATCCTTGTCGTTCATTCTCTCTTTTGCTTACCTCAGCTTTAATCCCCCTAGTAGCTTGGCCTTGTAAACTAACGGTACTGTTAAGTGTGTTGACAAAATCTTTATATGCTCTCCTACCTGTAAGTCGCTTTGGATAAAAGCGTCTGCCAAATTAATAAATGTAATGTAAATGTAATTGAATACCTCTGTTCTATGGCATCGAGGAAACCTTTTGAAGCACCTTTTTTTGAGAGTGTAGCTGTGTTTTATTGCGAATAATGCACAGCTATCGACCATTCAGAATCAACGACTGGAACTAACCATTTATAAGCAAATTTATGGATTGGCATGCATAAAATCTCCATATTGCTGGGACATTTATTGCAGACTGAAGTGGGTAAAATGTCACATCTGTCGCTCTGACATGCCCTTAAACTAAAAACCGAATTATTTGTTTACCCAGTCAACATGAGTTTAAGTCACTGTCTTCCTGTCAATCGTTTTGTCTGTTCATTGGATTTATGTAATAAGATGAAAGGCATAATGAAGACATCACCAATAAAGACTCTGACTGAATAGTTATGACATGTAATGTTTGTACTGTCTGTCACAACAAACCAGCAGGGACTCATCCTGTCTCTGTAATTCCCTGTCAAAGTCTTTAATTCCTGATAAAAAGTCATTGAATCAGGTTGTATTTCACATGCCCGCGGAAAGCACGCCAGCGTGGCATTGTGCGTAGAGATAACATGCAGCTGCCTGTCAATGCCAACCTGCTGTCATGGGTTCAGAATATAAAGCTGATTTCGTTTTGTCGGTCAGAGGTTGTTTGGAACATTTCCACAAACGGACGGCACATACTATAAAACGGTAGTTTAAAGAAGCCGGAAACTTTCATTATTCCTTTATTTCTGGTATTATAGCTGATGATAAATAGAATAGTAGTTGGCACCGCAGCTCTCTTTTTATATTCCAGCTGGTATCTCATAATGACACTTCACAGTTTCCATGTTAACCTTTCTCTTGTACCGCGTTCCCTTTTCAAACAAGTTTATTTTAATGGTGTCCAAAAGGTGCCGACCTCAAATCACTGGATGCTCAGGATAGAGCAATTATCTCATAACGATTGTGTCTCATTCAGATATAGACAGACGGCTCTAATACTGTAATTATAGATTTCATTAACTGATTATGACTGCTGTGTAATGTACATTTTACCAAAGAGCAACTAAAAGGGACTTCTAGTGGTTGCTCTCGATTTCCAATACCGTTCAACCCTTCACAGATTGTTGACTTTATAAAATGCAAAGTACTGTACGTTATTTTAATAGCGAGGACCACCCAATGTTCTGTCCTTTTAGTAAAGTACACCCTGTGCTAGTTTATTTACTTCCTGCATTGAGTTGAAGGTCGGGTCTGATTTTCTCTTTCTCAGAAATGTTTGAAAAACATGTTTTGAATGCTTCATTATTCATTGAAAGCGGCTGAATGAAGAATAGCCTTTCTTTTTCTCTCGCTGTGTTTCTTTGTCTCTAGGTGATTCACCGTACTGCACACCTGAGCAGTATAAAGACTGTGCTGAACCTGCTCTTGGTGAGTGTCATCATTCATTAGCTTGTGTAACTCACATTCACTCTAAAAACAAAAAACATCTACACTTAGAGCTGTGTTGAGTATATTAGTATTGCACACTTTTATTGACATGATGAAGTTTTCTTTTAGCCTACCCCAAGATATTAAACTACTGCTACTAAATGAAATTTAATGGTGTTTCGGTGGAACAAGATATTTGCTTTGTACTAAATAACAGAATTTGGATGTTGCCGCAGAGCAGCTTTAGATTTGCTCTGTTCTGGAGCTTGCATGTGCTGCTGCCATATAATTCGCTGTTGCCATGGCAATATGCACGTTTTTTGTAGGTTGCGCATGAGAACAATAAAAAACAAAGACATTTTAATCAACAACAAAAGAACAGTGACAATCGTTCACAAACTGTTTTCTGTTATTATAATATGTGTGCAAATATGCAGTGTACATTTGCTGTATAGTAAAATACAGAGAAAATATAACTTGCCCTGCGTGTAAGCCAGCAACAGCGCTTTGAATTCGCTAGTTTAGACGTGCAGGTGTACTTGACTCACCAGTGAGACAGACTGAACAATTGAAATGTGCTTTGAATGTTAATGCTCATTTTCCTTCATGTCACACACGCACCTGATGCAAATACATATGGAGGCTTCTGTTACTGCAGTGACACCGCACAAAATCCAATTTTATTGAAAAGTGAATAAAAGTGGCAGCCGCTGCCCCTGTTTCATCATCCGGTCTGAATCTGCTTTCTGTCTTTTATTGGTAAGGCACAGCCTTTAAAGGGCTTTAATGAACCAATTGTAGAAAATAGTGTCAAATGAAAGACCTTAAAAGTGAGAACACTTCCAGTGTCATCATAAATTGAGAAACTTAACCTCTTAAAGGGATAGTTCGCCTAAAATTAAAATTCTACCATCGTTTACTTGCTCTCGAGTTGTTCCAAATCTGTGTACATTTCTTTGTTCTGATGAACAAGGAGAAATATATTTGGAAGAATGCTTGTAACCAAACAGTTCTTGGCCACCATTGACTGCCATAGTAGGAAAAATGACAATGGTAGTCAAAAGTGCCCCAGGACTGTTCGCTTTCCTACATTCTTCAAAATATCTTCTTTTGTATTCAACACAGTTCAACACAAGAAATGTATAAAGCAATTATTCCTACTGTGGTAGTCAATGGTGGCCAAGTACTGTTCAGTTACAACCATTCTTCCAAATATATTTCTCTGAATTTGACAAGATTTCTATGTTATGTAACCCTGTGGTGGTACATTTGTGAAATAGTAATATTCTTGAGAGTGAAAGCTTTCATTTAATAAATGACTCATCCATGTTTTGTGAGTTTGTTTGATATAAATACGAAATCAAATATTATCCGTATGATTTTCCCAAGAGGGGAGTGGGATTTGGGAAGACAAATGCACTCCTTATTATGTTTTTTATGTTACATAAATGCAAAATTTATGTTGTAGAATTTGTAAAAAAAAAGCTGGATTCTAGGCTGAGGTTTGTATCTACATACTATATTGGACTGTGAACTGTAAACATGTGCTTTAGTTCTCACATAAATTATTATTTCTTTGCCAAGTTTGATTTCTCTTGACACCGAGACTTCCTTATTGAACTTTAAAAGTCCCTTGCCAGCATACCCCAATTAACTCATTATATTGTAAATGTATTCATGGAAAAACAAAGACTTGAACTGCACTGTGCAAAACCCCTACCAACAGAACATAGTCTGTCCCTCATTAACTCACTCACTACGAGACAATCTGACAGCATATACCAGCGGTCTATCCCATACATAATAAGCAGGTTGGCTCTAAATTCACTAATTACCTTCCTGAAATGAGGAAACAGATCAGAACACAGCGTGAACTGTACTGCTTCTAACTGTTCAATAAGTAAGTCTTTCCAACAACTTCCTCAGGTTATTTGATACGCAATTTGCATTCATATTGAGCTCCGTGTGTGAAATGATGGATAATGGTAAAAAAAATGAAGAGGCAGGATTCTGAGCAGCTGAAAGTTCCGTGTTTTAAACTTTGACCTCAATTGACAAGTAAAGACGTAACGGCACATAAAAAGAGGCTGAACAGATTGTCGAAAATGTTTAGCTGCTGGCATCAAAATGCTTGACAGCTGGTTCTTATCCTTGGCAAAGTGAAAAAGAAATTATCACCAGCACCCAGAGGAGAAAGAAACAAGATGCTCTCAGTTTCACTATAGAACAATATGCAGATTAACACATTTAGACGTGATTGAGAGGCTAATAGAGGTATGAAATGGGGAACTGCTCTCAGAAATCTGACCAGTTTAGGTTGTCAATAAAAGAAAACACGAAGGATACAATTATTATTACCGATCCTGAATTCATTATTCATTGTTCAAATTTAAAATAATGCCCATACTAAAATATTGACCATATAATGTATATTTTAATGTATAGCTGACGCATATGTTAATGACCTACATATTTAAAATATACTGTCATGTAGCTATGTTATGCATTAAAGGTGTGATGAACTGGGCTTGTTTATTGTTTTATACTTTTGTCTGAGGTGTACTTATGACGTCTGCGTGGTTTTTACATTCTAAAACATCAGAATCAATAAGTTATAGGCTATTTTCTACCCGGGTTTTGAGGCCGGCTTGACAAATGATCGGTTTGAATGGGCATTCTGCATGAAGACTTGAAAGTAAACGCCCACCTATGATTGGATAGCAGTTTGCGTAGTAAAATTTAGTTGGAGCCTTCTGTGAATTTGGTTAGAAACGTAATGTTGGGTTACACATTCGCCCTATTGCACAGGATAAGTATTGTCTGGGAATCTTGTGTGATTTATAAATTAACTCCCGACATCTGTATTTCATGTGGCACATTCGCATGGGATAAGTGAAGCCTGTGATTTTACTCAAATTGACTGATTTATTTCCCGGATGTGATGGCAAGGCTTTGCGTATAGTTTGTATAGCCTATAGTTGTATGGTGTTTATTGATATATGTTCGTACCTGTCAGAATCTGAGACCCCGTGATCGCGAACAGTACAGAAGATCCGCGCGATCGCAAAATATTGTAGGTCATTTGTGGGTGAATTTTGACTTTACAAATTACAGATATGGACAATTCACATGGGATTAAGATCAAAGACAACCACTGTAAGTATTACAAATGACTAGATGTCCCCAGGTAACACTAATCCCAAGCAAATAGGGCTCAGGCCATATCAAGCAGTCTCTAACAAAGCAGCTGTACAAATATGTTGTACTCACATAAGATTGATGCGCCATTCCTGTCGGATTCAATATTGACGGTACAGCATTGCTTTTTAATCTTAGTCTCTCCCCAAATCCAGCATCGATCTGAACCTTGTTCACGAAGGAATCCTCTGAGAAATGAAACAAACTAACGCTCCATGTTTTTCCCACATGAGCTGGAACATCTTTAAAAATAAACTTTAACCAGACATTCCTAATTTCGGAATCCGAAGGAAGGTTATGCAGCGACTGTGTTCTTTTACGGCATATATAACAACAGCTCAGGTTAAAATTGTGATTTGAATTCATGGGACTTTTAAAAGTGTTGATATGTGAAAAGTAAATACTACGGTGGCCGCTAGGTGTCACTGCGCAGCAACAGAAGAAAACACATGCAAACACAAAAAAACACAAGCAAATTCAGAAAGCATCTTCATTAGTTTGACAACACATGCCCTGCAAATACTCGAAACACAAACAAACACAGAAACACGCTGCATATACTCGCAACACAAACAAACACAGAAACGCGCTGCAAATTCTCGCAACACAAACAAACACAGAAACGCGCTGCAAACTGCACAGACGACAACGGAAGTGTTTCCGGGGGACCGCAAAAACGGATGCACCTGATTGGGACGCGCTTCACTTTGACTGTTCAAATTCGTTAGTGGAGTTGTCAGCCACATTGAAGGTAGTTGCTTTATAACTTTATTTTAACTTTCTTTACGTACGTCCGTAGGATATTACTAGCCTGTCGATTTGAACAGTTTAACAAAAACGATGAGACGTAGTAACTGCTCGACTTACTAAAACAAGTGTCACTATAAAAAAGTTTAAAGGTTTAAAAAAATGATTAAAAACATAGTCAGTGTGGCTGACAACTCCACTAACCCAATCAGGTGCATCAGTTTTTGGGGTCCCCCGGAAACACTTCCGTTGTCGTCCGTGCTGTTTGCAGCACGTTCCTATGTTTGTTTGTGTTGCGAGAATTTGCAGCGCGTTTCTGTGTTTGCTTGTGTTGCGAGTATATGCAGGGCATGTGTTGCCAAACTAATGAAGATGCTTTCTGAATTAGCTTGTGTTTGCATGTGTTTGCATGTGTTGCAGCGCAGTGACACTTAGCGGCCACGGTAAAATACACTGCATTCTGCAAATATAGTATACAATCCCAAACCATTTCTATTCCAGAACATTTAGGGTTAGAGTACACGATCTGCCACAGGCGATGACTGGAGGGGCTAAAGATTTGTGGGTCTTAGGGATGTGAACAGTGCCTTAAAGATCACACATTTGGGAGTTTTTCAGATTAGCAGAAATTTGGCAGATTTAATACCCTCGTGTGAATGCGTGTCTTATTATTTGTCTGTGAGTGTGTGTGTGTGTGTGTGTGTAGAGGAGGTTATATCTAACTAAATTCTCCAATTAAATGACACGACTGTAGCAGAATCAGGGCTGTACTGAGTGGGGGAGGAAATAGGAATAAGAAATGGAGGGAGAGATAGAAAAGGGCAGAGATGGATGAATTTCAAAATGTTCCTCTGAAAGGTCAGAGTCTGTCTCCTGGTTTGCAAGTTATAAGCTGATTAGAAATCACAGCCATGAGCAAAACATCTCAGCCCTGAGCACCAGGCTAGAGAACAGCAAGTTGTACTACTTTGTTTCTCCACATACTTTTACAATAAAAAGGAGAAAGGAGGAAAACGAGCGAAGCGTCTGTTGAAATACAAATGTTGTTCTTTACCTTTTGTTTTTTAATGGAGACATGAATTAAAATCACAATTTTAACCCGAGCTTTTGTTATATAAGAGGGAATCGTATTCACGCGAACATCATTTAAGTGTCAGAACTGAAAATGCCCTTGTTACTGAGATTACATCTGTTATTGACACCATGCCCAGCGAACGCCAGATCCTGGAATGCACCTATATATGACGACATTGAAAGGTTGAAAACCACCTCCACAGAAAAATATCAACGACTACCTCTCTAGACCCGCCCACTGGTTCGTGCATTACAGAGCCAATGGGGCGGAACCAGATCGGAACCAGAAGAGCAAGTGAGCAAGCAATAAACAAACATGCTGTTAAAAATATTCTGCCATCCCTGGTTGTGGAAGAATACAGTCGCTGCATAACCTTCCTTCGAATTCCGATATGCGGGGTTAAAGTTTATTTTTAAAGACTTTCCAGCTCATGTGGGAAACACATAGACCGCTTGTCCGTTTCATTTTTCAGAGGATTCCTTCGTGAACAAGGCACAGGTCGACGCTGAAATTGTGGAGAGTTAAAAATTAAAAAGCAGTGCTGTGCATTCAATATTGGATCTGAAAGGAATGGTGCAGCAATCTTATGTGAGTAAAAAAGAGATCGCTTGATGGTTTTAAACACCGTTTGTGAATAATGGAGGCTGCTTTGAAGTGTTTTGGTATTGTTCCGGGTGCTTGGTGATATCCATAAATTACCGGGAGTCTCCCGTTTGTTTCTTTATCATGGAAACACTCGTAACCTTTGAGACCCACGGTCGCGGTGATCTTTTGTCCGGTCCGGTTACAATGGTCTCAAATGCTGACAGTTACGGTCATATATCATTAAACGCAATACAACTATATGCTATACAAACTATACGCAAAGCCTTGCCATCTCGTCCGGGAAATAAGTCAGTCAATTTGAGTAAAATCATCCCTTGCGAATGTGTCACATGAAATACTGATGTGGGGTGGTCATTCATAAATCACAAGAGGTCTCCAGATAATACTAATGGTGTTAATGTGTAACCTAAAGTTACGTCTCAAACCAAATACACAGAAGGCTCCGGGCATTTACCTCCAAGTGTCTTCAATGTGGCATGCCCATTAAAACCGAGGGTTTGCAGAGCTGGGCTCAAAACCTGGGTAGAAAATAGCCTATTATTCATTTATTTTGATGTTTTTGGATGTAAAAACCACGCAAACGTCATAAGTAGACCTCATATAACAGTATAAAACAATAAACAAGCACAGTTCATCAGACCTTTAAAGGATAATTAACACTGACCCCACACTCATTTCTTTTGTTGACTACGACCAGGTGGGTCTTTTAAGGCTTATACACACCCATCCAAAAAATATTAGTATTATACAGATGGAATCTACAAATCCATAAAACTAAGAACTAATTCCAATTTCAACAGGATCTTAATATCTGAAATATTAGGCCTGAAAAAAAGACTTTAAAAGAAATTGAAATAAATCTAAATTCACATCCTTGTATTTTGTCTTTTGATGGTGGTGGTTTTCATGAAAAGTCCTTACAGCTGCTCATCTTTCTAAAGGTAATCTAAAGTGGTAATATATTTCTGCCAAGCGTTGACACTGGTGATTTAAAACTTCTCTGACAAGGCCAAAAATGGAATTATACTGTCTCGATCTCTATGTCTGTGTGTATGCGTCAGAAAGAAACATTGAAAAGACCCTCAATGAGCAGAGAAGGGAATGACAAGCCCTTGTTCTTCACCTTGTCAGATGTTCTACAGGGATGTCATATTCTGTATAGAACGTTCTCCGGGAAAACGGCCTTCCAAATGAACTGACATGTGTTTTTCCTTTTTTTCTCTGTATCCTTTCCTGTCCCTCCTCATTTTCGTAATGATTTTTTCTCTTTCTTCTGTACTTCTTCCGTTCTCTCATTCTCTCATATACACCTCGCTTTGCTTACCTCCTTGTTTCTTCAGCTGCTCTGTCGTCTGTTGAAGGCACTAACTGCATCTGCCGGAGCTCCTGTAACATGACCCGATACAACAAAGAGCTCTCCATGGTCAAGATCCCTAGCAAGACCTCTGCACGCTACCTGGAGAAGAAGTTCAACAGATCTGAGAAGTACATCACGTGAGTGCACCCCCGTCATGAGGGGCTTTCCGCTTCCGGCACATCCAAACCACTTTGAATTCAGCATCTAACACTTTTCAGACATATTTCATCTGCCCTTCGATTTCGCCTCAACTCTCCAAACTTTTTAATTGTTGTCCTTGTAATACCCTTTGCTGGATTTATACTTCAAAGTTACACACCTCATTTCAGCAACCAATTTGTGAAATTACCAGTTTATGTGCCACCTCATAACCAAGATCACAGAGATTCTGGCGTGAACTTGGTAATGATCACAAGCCTGCACTTTTCTAACAAGGACTGCCTGTATTGTTAGCAGCTACATCAAGAAAATGCTGTGCACCCGAAATCGCCTTCTTCCATACTATATATTAGGCAAAAATGAGTATGTGTCACTAGTAGTATGTCCAAAACCTCAGTATGCACAAAACAGTAGGCGAGAAATGGTCTACTGTCTACTGGTCTACTGCTTCCGCCAAGATTTGTGAGGGTGCATCAGATGGACACTAATCTATCCCATGATCCCACGGGAGCTGAGCAACGGTCAAATTTCAAAAGTTAATCAAACAAAAATAGCAGGACACTTCCTTTTTTACATGTAAGTACATATGAATGAACTTCGCGTGAATAAATGATGTTTGTATCGACGCAAAGGTACAGGTTGATGTTAATACATCATAGGTCAAAGAGTAAAGTTAGCATGAAATTCCCGCTTATTTATACAAAATGTATAACGCTCATAATGTATAATGCACATCATCAGCAACTCACCAGGAACTCAAACAATCTCAGACACCTTGTTCCACGCAAATTTTTTATTTATTTATATCCTGTACGCAAACAGGGACGTGTCGTCTATGATTGCGAGACCCGCCACAACAATAATCAACCTCTCCTCCATTTTGCTTGGGATCTAATGTGGTCTGAACCAAAGTTTACACGGCTGCATTCTTTAAAATCCTCTCAAGCGCTGGACTTCTACGTTCAGATTGGTTCCCACCGAACCGCGTCATAACTCATTAACATATAGTTGACCTGATTTCAGCTCTCCTTAACGGCCGAGACGCGCCGCTGCTCGCCGCCGGCTCACATTGAGAAGGAATGACTTGCGGCCACTTTGACGCTCTCGAATGCGGCGGTCTGAAAGCACAGTTAGGATGAGCTATTTCTATCTACATACACCGTGGATCCCCTGCATGGAATTCGCCTTGTTGTTTCTACAGTTCCCTAAACATACAAAATGATTTACAGTTAAGAGTCCGTTTTGTAAAAAAAAAAAAAAGGGAGAAAATGTGACGACATCTCTGTATGTAGTGCTTCGAAAGGGGGGGTGAAGTGAGCCATTGGTTGCAATTCGCAAACTCACCTCTAGATGCCGCTAAATTTTATACACTGGACCTTTATTCCACAATTATTTTATTGACATAATTCAGAAAACGTACAGTGGAAAAAAATTTAAAAACAAAAGACTTAAAAAGGTGAGGTCACTCACTTGGCAAACAAGTAACTGGAGCTCACTAAAGTTTCGCTAGTCTGTCAGATTACAACGGGGGATTGAGGCAACTCTCGCCAGTTTTGTGAACAATACATATTAGACATTCAGGGCGGTCCATAGTCATGCTGTCTCAGGCCAAGACTAAAAGTCCATAAGTTTTGTATTGTCCATGACTAAAGAGAAGTGGGCATCAGATTCTCGACTAAAAGCCAAACCATTATGTGTTTAAAATGTTATCTCGATTCATAGACATGCTTCTCCACACTAATCGCAGCCATAGTATACAAAGACATTAGATTTGGCACTGCAACATTTCTTCTAAAGACATTTAGCTGACAGGTTGAGAACACTTTCGCTTTGTGTCAGGAAGACTCATAGAGGTGTTCTTCTATATAGTGACAGATATCACATCCCCACCATTTATTAGTTCATCATCCTAGAGCTAATCTTGTGATTGATGTGCCTGAGATGCAAAACTAGTGGGAATACTGACTCTCTACCACACACATACACACACACACACACACACACACACACACACACACACACACACACACACAGCTGTTACTCCAGAACAGAGAGAATTAAATCACCACAAAGCAGCTGCATATCATTGCTTTGCTCTACCAAAAGGGAGATAAGCTTTTGCTTCGTTTTATTACGGTAAAAAACTTTTAACTGTGCACACACATGCACATGCACGCCAAGGTCATTGATGTCTGCAGGATAACAGGAAGAGAATGAATGGTGGAGGTGTGTAATTGTTTTACTGATTGTCTTCTGCATCATAGGATTTGGGGTTGAGACCTTTTACAATTTAACAACTAACATCCAATAACAGCCAATTTGCCTCTGACCCGAGCTGTGTGTGCGCAAGGAAGCGAACGACATGTGTTTTATTAAGTGCAGCACATCAGGCATTAAATAACTTCCATATCTGTCATGTTACACTGTATGTCCACTGCCACCGAGAAAATGGCCTCAATATAGTCAATGAATGAGAGTGTGTTTGTAAAATGTACCACCGTGTATATGGGTGATCATATGTAGAATATTTCAAGAGACCATTTAGTTTTTCTTAATGTACTATTTATTTGTATGTGTTTAGTTAAAATGATAATTTTTGTTTCATTCTGTGAACTTTTAACAATATTTCTACCAAATTTCAAATACAAATATTGTTTATATTTTCTATTTATTTGCATACAATGAAAACTGGAAAAACAGGTCAAACTAACAGAAAAGATGCTCTGTATTTTTTCTGCCCTCATATACTTCATAGAAAACAAGTTCATATTCACTTTTTAGCTATACAACAGTAATATTTGTACTTGTTTTTTTGGAAAAGTTAAAAAATATTTTTTATGTGATCATTTTTATGATAGTTTCCATGTGTCTTATAATGCTGTCAGTCTTTCACATTGCCGTTGGATGACTTTATGTCACTCCTGAGCTTTGATTTTCTTCAAATTCAACAGACACTGGACTGGAATAGACATGATATATCTAGAAATGCTGATTACAGGCACATTTGAAATTGATTTTTTTCTGGGTCTGTATGACCCAGTCTGTGAAATCCAGGCTCTTCAGTCTAAATTTAATTTAGTGATCCATTAATTTCTTTCACATGGTCTTATAAAGTCAGTACTAAAGCTAATATCAAAGTTGTATTTTCACGGAATGTTTACATTATGTAGGCTGACTTTATATAGAAAACTGTAAATCACAAAAAATTACTTTAGCTGGGTTTTCACAGGCAGGGTCACATTTATTATGCATGATTATGGTTGGAAAAATGCAAACCTTATTTACAAATATCCGAAGTAAACACACAATGACAGTTTAGTACACTTCTGGTAGCCCAGGATCAACCTTTATTCGAGAAAACTTGTAAACTGAATTTGAAATATGAATATAATATAGTAATACTGTATATAGATTTAAGCTCTGACTCCAGCACTATCGGCAGTTATTGAAACTATTCAGACAGATTGCGGGGCCTTGTTTTTCACCTCATTTGCATTAAGTCGAACATTTCTTTACCTCATGATGCTTTCACCGCTTGCTGCACACCACAGTCAATCCCACAATCCCCAGTGTGAGTCTGACACTCGGCTTCAATCGAGACTGAATTGAAAACACCCGCTCCGCTCCGCTCCAATTGCTCTGCGCCTATTAAAAAGTTTCTTGGTTTCTGTTTGTGTCGCGTTACACTGCATAGCCAGGCCTTTGGTGCCATTGGCCCGCACAGCTAAATATAAAGCAAAAAATACTACCTGTCATTTACAAATGACCTGTCACACACAACTTGACACTCCATTCCTTTTTTGTTGTTTTTTGCCTTGAATGCATGAACGCAAACTTCAAAACAGTCTTTGTGTTCTCTCAATGCAGGGACAATATCCTAGTTCTGGATGTTTTCTTCGAGGCTCTGAATTATGAGACCATAGAACAGAAGAAGGCCTATGAGGTGGCAGGTCTACTAGGTAACACAACTTACAGAAGTATGAATGTTCTCTCTTTCCTCTCTTTCTCTAAATCATAAATATATTTATGTGGCAGGTGATATTGGAGGTCAGATGGGCTTGTTTATCGGCGCGAGCATCCTCACCATTCTGGAGCTCTTTGATTATGCGTATGAGGTAAAACACACAGACCGGATCCAGATTCACGCTACCATTAGCATTAATAAACACACACTGAGACGTGGAAAAAATGGAGATGTATTCAGAGACACGCGCGCACACAGAATCCCCCCAGACACAGTGATAGCTGTTCGAGACATCAGTCTGTCTCTGGTGTAGGATGAATGACACCATGATGGAGAGTTTCACCATAATGAGCCTTCATTAACTCTGCATTGCTGCTGGTGTCCTTACTCTGTGGACAGAAGCCAGCACATGCCCTTACACCACTCATACCCTTGGGGTGGGGACACACACTCATTTTCATTCTGTCCTGTCCTGTTCTAATGGACTTTTGATGCAGTATTGCTTTAAATGCAGATATTTCATCTTTTTCTGAAGCTTAAACCCCTCTGGATTTTTAAGCCGACACAAAAATAATAATGTTGCCTTAGACTGTATATGCCTTATGAGATTTTTGCAAATGTGGTCATCTTAGGAACTGACCAATTAGCCAGCGAAGCTTTAAATTCATAAGATTCAATAACATCCAGAGGCCGTGTTAAGCCCCCCTGGTGCGTGGCATTATGATATCTCTACAGTGAAAGCTCTCACTGTCTGACAGCAGTCTGCTTGACTTCTCTTTTGGAAGAGAACTTTAAAAGCTGTGGTGCTTCTTTGAAGTGCATAATTTTGGAAAGCAATTCGAAACCCTAATTTTTAAACGTGGTCTGTTTCCAGGGCCCCCTAGTGGTGAAGGCCATGGGCTATACGAGACGTGCTGATTTAATTAGCATAGCTCTGGCATATCTATAAAGGAACCAGCAGTTTGAGACCAGAATTAGCAGTAATGATTGAGATGGTGGATTGTGATGTGTTTTGGCAGGTGGTGAAGGAAAGGCTGCTGGACATGTTGAACCGAGAAGAGGAGGAAGAGAGTCATGGAGAGGATGTGGTAATCGAATCTCCTATGTGTCAAATCACTTATTTAAGCAATGTTATACAAGCAAGAGTGCTGTGATACTGAATATCAGCATAGCTGTGCAGGTGCTGTGCAGGTGCAGGTTTACTATGAGTGTATTGCATTTATAATTTTTTTAGAGATGCACCTTTATATCGGCTAATAATCTGTATCGGACGATAAAAGCAAATTTTCACACTATCGGCTATCGGATGATCAGAGCCAATATATCCTGTCAATCAAATGAGGACAGGAAGTGCAATACATTTTTTTTGCTCCATGTATAGAAAATGTTAAGAAACATCACCAGTTTTAAGAAATATTAATATAGTCTCCAGAGTCAGCATTGGCAGATATCACTTTAAACAAAAGTTAATATAACTACAAATTGTAGTTGTTTTGTGTGAGGGTATATCTACACTAATCCAGATACATTGAAAACAAAGCTTTTGTTTAAAAATACTCTTCGTCCAAGCAATTGTTCCAAGCGTAAAAATCCAAGTACTGCGCATGAGTAAGATGCTTTAATGGGAAATTTCTGTCAGGCGATTATTTGCACATTTCCTTTTTATTTCTGGAACTTTTTAAAGAGGCAAAGAGTTTATGGACAGACAATAAGGTGGGAGTTTTTGGTGTAGGTAACAGTTTTTGCCGATTGTAAAGTTGCAAATGCGAGTGAAATGTAGACTAAGAATCAAGCCAAAACAAATATAACAGCTTTAAATATAAGAAACATAAATAAAAAAGTACCTATTTAAAGAGTTTATTTGCTAAATGTGCATGTTTTTTAGCATGTTATCAAATTTTTGTTGTGTTTTATTGTGTCAGTTAATAAGTTAACAACCCAACTGCAGTTTGACATTATTTAAAAAAAAAATATATGAATATTAAGATTTTTTTAAATGATCAGTTTGCAAATGAACCCTTCATATAAAGTAATACGTTTTTTTGATGGCTTTCCTTTAAGTTGAATGGGTCACATGTCTGTGTTACATGACCAAAAATCCGTTATGGTTTTTAAAATACTTTTTCACAGTCCGCACAACAACAAACGGAAGTTTCAAATTTATCCACTTTGGTTAGCGATTTCACAAAGCTTTGTTTTTGTTAATACAAAAGTTTTCAAAACGCTTTGTTTAAGTTGACAAAAATCCTCTCATATGGACAGAAGGTCAAAACACAGATAAAAATGTTCAAATGTAAACGTATTAGTGTTGACAAAACCTTACATTGTAGGAAGCATGAAATTGTTTCTAAGGAACAGGCATGAAATGAATTTGTCTTAACAATAGCATCTGTATCTTTATTCCAGAGTACCTGTGATCCAGTAGTGAATCACTCTGAATCAATTAGTCACACAGTCAGCGTCCCCCTGCAGACCACCCTGGGCACCCTCGAGGAGATAGCCTGCTGAGTGCATTTACTCTCAACTCCACCAGGGAGAGCCAGATATTCTGCCTCTCGCTCCTTAAAAACAGACTTAGGACCCATTGGGGCCAAGAGAAGGGAAAACAAGGGGTTGAGTCTCTTTTTCTTTCAAACTTTCAAAACTTGTGATATCATCTGGCACAAACAAGACAACCCGAAGCCAAGGAGCTTCTTTAGCAACACAAGGACCTCAGCGTTTCTCACAAACACCATCTGTTTGATCTGGACTCATGAAGGATACCAGAAGCTTGTGGACCTGTCAGGACAACCGCTTGTAAACAAAAACACGAGCATGTGGGGAACTGCAAATGCACATGGCCTCAGTGTGCTCTCGTGTTCAGACTGGCCATTTTGAAGTCTACTGCCAAAACCCTGTAAATTATTAACCACAGAAAATGTTGTGAAACTGTTCTAACTGTGCATGTGTCAATTTCATCCGTTACAATACGGCTTTCTCAATCGTCGTCCTCTGGCACACAGAGACTGTACTGCCTTCTTGTGCTGTTCGTTTGCTATGTGTTTCTGCATTTGAATTGGCTTGTTTAGGGATCAATGATGCATCATAAAACCAAAAGCATCAACATTTTTTACTTCTTTTTAGCAGAGCCTAAAAACGAAAAATTTCCATTTTGACCCTCAAGCTAGATACCTGATGTGATCCTCCATACACCCGATTAAGGCTGTCATTGTTGAGAGACACATTAAAAGCACTTTTCAATGATAAAAGGACGTTCATGCTGTCATATACCTGTCCATCTTTTAACAGGAATATCGCAGACATGAAGAATTTAGAGATTTATCATTGTCTCATGAGACGAGCTCTTCATGTGTGCTGAAGTTTGTAACACTATAATTGTTATTTGATATTTACTACCGTGCCACAGTGTTTTTAGATAATTGACAATAGCCCGTTTAAAGGTGTGGTTGTGTTTCTTTTGCTCTAAATGTAAGATTCTTTTCTCATGAGTATATACATGAGCTGACCCATTCCTCCTTTAATTTGTACAGTATTTGAGCCACAACTCATTAACCGAGGGACAAAATATTCTCGCAGAACATTCGTTGGTTAGTCCCGGGTGAGGAGAGCGAGCTTGTACCCTGATTGCATTTCTCCAAAACACGCTCCACCTCAATATTCAATATAATAATAACAACCGGCATGAAATTAACCACAAATAAAAGCTTGTCAAAGCTTGTAGCTTGTGAGTATTTTGAACAAATTGTTGTGGGACACAAAGTCCCCTCACAGAGTAGCGCAGTCACACTGCACATTTGTTGACAAGCTCCTAAATCTTACAAATAAATAAATAAAAGCATATTGGATTTGTTTAATAAACACAGGCTTTTATCAGAATTCCAAACATGACCCTGGGAATTTTGTTATTTCGACCTTAGAGAGTATGCAAATATCATTCATAAATATCCATGCGAAGCTATTTTTGTGTAGTTATTTTTCCATGTCTCCTTCTGGGGCATCATAACTTTGAAGACTGATTTGCCCCTAATGTCTTATAATGCACAATTTAAAATCGGAAACAATTTTGCCACATGGATTAGAATAATGAATGTGTTGCAGTACCTGTTGTTTGTTGCACGTGACAGAGCCATATTGTTGTGTTAAGGCAAACAAACGTTGCTTAATGTTGTTACGTTTCGTTCTATGAAAACAGCGCTGGGTGGTACATGCAGATATCCCGTCTGGAAACTCTTCTGATTTGTGAAGTATGGTATCTGTGACAGTGTACATTTTGTAACAATAGACCAGTTGGATACAATTTGCAGTTTCATCAAATGTAATGGGCCGTGGAGGATAAACAACTCTTATCTTTATTTGTTATAAATTGTGATGATTTCTAGACCTGTAACAAAGATACATCTGTAAGCCTCACCAGGTTCCAAGCAAGTGCAGAAGAAAAAATCAACTGACATGAATAAACCTACGGCATCAGTGTAAAACTTACTCGACAACGAACGGTTATGTGAAAACCTTCATAATGTCAAATAATTTTAGAAGACTTTCTTGCCATGTGGAAAAAAACACCAAAGGGCAAACACATCACCTTTGCTATTTTCTCATTAGTAGAAACCAGACAGGTTGATGGTTTCTAACCCCAAAGGTATTTGCAGCAGTACCTCAGACTTTAGAGATGAACACAATAAAAGCTAAATGGATTACAACTTCTATATCTTTGCCTGGTCTTTCTATCTATCTTTTGTTCCGTTTGTGTTCATTATATATTTCCTGTTAGCTTTAGGATAGAGACGTGGAAAAGAAAGCTTTTTATAAATACAGTATTTTTCACCCAGATCTCAATGATAACTTTCTAATGTGATGAAAATGTTATTTATTTTTCGTTTATTAATGTTTGTCTCTCAGTTACGTAGCTGCTTTTCGACGTGTGCATGTGCATAAACATGAATACATGCCTTTGTGTTTTCAGTAACAAGTGGCAAAAAAGAAATTTGACACCATGTTATTACTTGTGACAAATGCAAGAAACTCGATCTCGTTAAATAAAAAGACATTCATTTTCACCCTTCTTATGCATACACACAAACAAAAATGAAGACAAAAGAGCTGTTTGAGCTCAGAGATAATGCATTGAAGTCAGGAGGCTTTGCAGGGCCATTTATTTCTGAGAAAAACTGCTACAGCTAACCACTCCAATAAACTTTATTCAAACTTATATTGCAACACAATTACAAAATTGTGGAGTCTGAATCAAAAATGGGCCTTTTCAGGTCACATGCCTGTCATCATCACTCTAACAATAACTTGATATAAAATGTATATGTGCTGTTTGTCACAGTGTCACAACATTGTTGATTTGTAATTAGTCATCAATTTTAAAAGTAACTATTACGAGATATAACTGTACACGAATGATCATGACCATATTGACGGAGGAGAAAAAAACAATCGATTCCTTGTCACACTGCACGATGTCATCCAACTTTTAACTGTCTATATGGCAATTCACTCATTGTGGCACACTCATTTCCCCCGCACAGTCATTTCATCAGTCATTTTCCAACAAAAATACCAGGGATGTTTCAAATATTCGGCAGGTCTATGTAATCACTTGTTGCTGTTGTTTATTGCCTCTGAGAGGTTGCTGGTTGGTTGAATGGTGAATAAATTGAAGATGGTGTGCCTGCACTGTAAGCATAACAAGGCCTGGGGACATCAATGGTATTTTCAAACGACTGCTTTAACCAAGGACCAACTGCTCTAATGAAGAATGTGCCACCAGTGTCAACCATTCACAATTTCTCCCCGCTGACAAAAAACAATCTCAGCATTAGGTATTTACAGTGACTCATGCACAAAGGTTTACTCTGAAGTCCTTCCACCCGATGGATTCACGTAACTGTTAAAGAAATATTGCACATTAAAAACAAGTGGCGCTTTATTGACAAACAAATCAGGCTTCCATTCAAAGCAGTTATTGTGTTTTTTAAAAGATTCTTTTTTAATTAACCATTTTTTACAATTTAAAACAAATTTCTTAATTCAATCCGAAAAATTCTTTAAATGGAAAGAGAAATGATATCTGATGTCACAAAATTGAAATCACAATATTTGTGATTTATGATGTGACAGTAATGTAACAATATCATCAGTTCTTAACACAGCATGTAAGAGACCCTTCTGAACGATTTAAAGGCACAGATCTCTCATTTCAATTCATCGTCGTATTTTCTTGGAAACTGGTTACATAATGTCTTTAATCTGGAGAAAATATGATGTCTGTCCTTAAGCCCCCGAGGCTAAATACAACAGATATATGTAGAGAGAAAACATTCAGCAGGAAGTAATTTGTCTTAATGCTTTCACGTTGACACAAATCTTTTTCCCTGCACAGCTGTCATGTACAGAATGCACATTTTTAGCTAAAATTAGCTGGTAAGAATTTAGCAAATTTACAATTTTTATAAGAAAACTCTTTTCAGTTGTAACACTTTATATGAGGTGTTATAGGGTTTAGTAAGTATTTTAAGGAGTCTCTCAAATTGTTTGGGAATTGTTGCAATTTTGTCTCACTCCCTGGCCACAAAATACTTTTCCTTTTGCCTTTAGGAATGTTTAATATCATACAACTGATCAGCATACAATATGACATACAAGTCCTGTAAAAACGCTATAAGTGCTTTGATTTTGGAGCGGTACTTCGATGTCATACATATCAATGTGGTATAGGTGGTGTCTGAAGCAACTTTTGTAAAGTCTTTTGTAAAAGACTTAGGTTACTCATTTATGGGTCAATGACATGCATATTTATGTGTCTGGGAACATTATTTCTTTTAAAATAACTTGATACATTTACATACATATTTAGGAATCTATTGACAGAAAATTATGTAAATTATACATAACTATGTGTTCAGAGATGGAATTCGTCATGTTGTTTCCACAGTAGTCCTAAATGCACAAACTGCTCTAAAGAGTGTTTCATAAATATGTTACCTCCCTCAACAAAGAAGAGAAAACATGGCGACATTTTAGTTGTCAGCCACCGTAGTGCATCAAAAGGGAGGGGTGGAGTGAGCCGTTGCTTGCAATTCACAACCTTGCCGCTAGATGTCGCTAAATTTCATGCACTGGATCTGTTAATAGTAAATAGTTTGGTTGAGGACTTAGTTGAACAATCTGACAATTTTAAAATTGCGAAAATACATTAACATGCATTGAAATGTACAAGAATTTCTTAAAAAGATTTAAGAAGCTAGTTTTGTCATTGCACTAAACAAATGCTCCTGAACGGCATTGTATGAAAACATTCAGTCACACACCTTTTAGTAAAATCACTAACTACTTTTAACACATTTAGAATTTCAAACATGATTGACAACTATAGGCTATTCTTTAATGCTGTTTGAATTTATGCAAAGTTTCATGCTCATTGGATGTCTGTGATGCAGTTTAAAAAAAGCATCATCAGATCTAATGCAAGTTTAATTTAATTGACGTCCATTAAGCTAATAGCAAAGCCTCAGGGTTAGGCATACATTTGAATAATTTCAAATAACTGCTACGTTATGGAAAATCTTTCAGAGTTTGGAGTCTGCAAAAGCAAAAACTAAGTTAGAAGGTCTCTCCAGGCTTCACAGAAAGATGGCGCAGAAAATACCTCAACACTGCAATAACACTTGCTCTCCGACATTTGATGGTTATAAATAAAAGTAGATTAAAACGACTTATACCTTTTCTAAACATTATTAATGTTGGCCTTTAGCAATGTTATCATGAGTACCTCATATTGATACACAATGCTGTGCGGTGTAAATCAGCGCGCTGTTAGACGCATACTAGACCGAAGGCTCAACAGATAAACGAGAGAACTGCGTCATGAATCTCTGCGCTGAGATGGATCTCTATTTTCCATACTCAACACAGATATGTGTAGGGAAGTGCTTGTCGGAGGATTGAGCTTTCCGTCTGCCTATTCTAAAAATGGGACATGTTTTGGCATTATAATTCAGTGCTACTAACAGACATCCATTTCTGTCACAACTTCCATACTAATGAGATCAATTGCCACCGATTTTAATTGTTCTTTCTTTTCTTTTTCTTTTTTTGCCAGCTGTCTCATAGGCCAAGCGTAATGTTCTAGGACTTAATTGCTAGAGAGGGAGAACACGGCAGAGAAGGGATTTATTTCAAGGGGCTTTCTGCTACCAAACAAATAACACTTCTTCCCGACCAATCAAACAAATGTCAATTAGCAAGCGTCCCATGCCCCCCCAGCCCAATTACTAAGTGGATGGTATTCTATCACACATATGTCGCTGCTCAGAGACCTGTGAAATAAAGCTGCTGACAGATAGACGAGGTTCCAAAGTGTCAGGGCCTTGTGTCTGGCTTCCAATTAAAGACTGTGATCCACTAATAAAATAATGATAAGCGGTTGTTACACGCGGAGCGTTGTGGTTATTTGAAAGCTTGGATTTCTGCGGGATTAAAAGACTTATGATTTATGAGTTTCAAATTAAATTTGGCAATGGAAGAACCGTGCCTGTTGATGTCTACGCTACTTCGCTCATATAATAAACTCAATGATTCACCTAAGCGTCATACTGTTGGTAACAGATTTGGGATTGAATTTGAGATATTTCAGTTTGTTCTATACAGTCATAAAGTTCTTAAAGTAATATTGCATGAAATAGGAGAACAAAAAACAATAGTCTGAAAATGGGATAACATTCTTAGATTTGTTCGCCTGCAGCAAAGCATTCAACATAATCATGATGTTAGTGCAACACAGTGCAGTGCCTATAGCAGAATCATTTGGAAAACCCTGCAGCACTGTTACCATCTCACACTGAATATATGGCTATAATGAAAGATAAATATCCTAATGTAAGATAAATATGTGCTAAAATCTGGATTTATTTGGATTAGTCATGTACTATATATTTCTGCAAATTCAACACACGCATAGATTCTCAGATTTAGTTTTTTACTTGCAACCAGAATATAACATTCACTTAATATAATTTGACATAGAAGACTGGCAGTTTACAACACAGGCAACACATCTCAGTCAAAACCAGGGTGAGGTAGGATCGAGAGGATTTGATGATATGTTGAGTAAGAAAAAAAATGGTAAATGTTACAGTAAGTGGAAAAAGATAAACACAAGCTCTTGATGCAATATGTACATATTAGACTGTCAGAGCTTTACCCGATTTTAATTTTAAACCGTTTCATTTTTTTGTCTTGTTTTAAAATAAGTGGCATGGGTTTTACTCTCACCTAAACACTGTCTCTTTTCATCAACACATAAGCTTCGTAAAGCTAGGTTTTAACATATTAACATAGATATTGTACAGCTTAAGTGCTTTGGCGTGATCTTTCCAAACCCTCCACAGTTCAAGGAGATCCGCTGTCAAGAAAAGCTACTGTAGGTGCATTGAGACGGTTTGTTGGCACAGCAGAAATTTACCATTTTCTTAAGTAGGATTAAACATTGATCAGTCATGCTCTGCAGAGAGAGAACCGGGATGTTATGATCAAAGCAGACATCATAAGCTGCTACAGCTTTATAAAATGAAAACAAAGTGATTTCAAACAGCGTCATAGTCACTTAGGAAGTCTCTTTATGAGCGTGCATTACAGCTTGATATGCAAATGTATGGTCCATCCTGTAAAGTCCCATTTTCACCTTTCCAGATTAGGAGATCGGGAAGAACATCATTGTTACCGTGGTAACAGTCTATTTAAAATTAACCTAGTGAGCCACACACGTCGACATAATACAATATAATAAATACCCAATGTCATTTAAAAATCACTTAAAACATTCATGACAAGTGCTTATCTGCCTTCTTGTCCCTAAACAAAATCTGTTTTAAGACATTTATTCTTTGTCTCGTTTTTTTATACAAATTTACCTCCTCAAACCCAAACCCATGCTCAAAAAATCCACACCCTGAAGGTCAGTGCAGTCAAGCTAGACACGATGGAAGAAAACTAAGCCCAGCACCGCAAGGCTACCAGTGGGGGTCAACAGTCTGGAACCGAGAATGGGGTCTTAAGCCTTAACCCAGCTCACAGGAACCCAGAAGGTCTCCCGTTCCAGTCTTTCCAAGATGCTACGTAGTTCTGCGCAGGCACTGGCAGTGTCTTCTTTAATCAGGACCCGATCTACAAGATGTCCGTACTGCTGATCTATCTGCTGTGCCGACAGACGCATTTCCTGCATGTCCTCCTCCTGAAGCCAAACATGAAAGGGTAGTGCATGAATATGAATGAAGCGAATGAAAGTGAGATGACAACGTGTGCATTTCATACAAAAAAATCAAGCTCGCTTTTACGATAATTTAACATGTGAAATTTGTCTCATTCTGAAACCAGACAGTCTCTAAAATTTCATTCCACTTGTTATCAGATTATACACTTTAAGGCTGATTTTCGAGAGGTTGGACAGATTTTCCTTCATCAGTAGCACAGGGACCGTTTCTCAATTCTGAGAAAGCAAAGAACGGACTTGTGTTCTCGTAGAGACAGATCTTGCGGGACAGCCTCAGAAGAACTAACTTGGATGGACGTGTCGCAGTGACTTCAAGTGCATTCCGTACTCACACAAGGCTGCATTCGATGCATCCTTGATATCAAGAAAATATCCGGGTAGTGTCATGCATTCTCTGTTCTTGTTTTCTTCAGTATTGGAACGGACTTTTGATGACGGCTATTGATGACGTAGATCGAGAACATGAGGACACAAGACCGTTGAAGCAAGCTCATATTGAGAAACGGCCAGGTGTGTCCATAGAGATGAATGATGTAAACCTTTGATCAGACTTACTGTGATTCGCCCTTGTTCGCCCCCTCCTGGTGATGTGCCAGCACTGCGACGTCTGCGAGACTCCGGAATTCGTGGTTTTACAAAAATGACATAAGGCTTAAACTCTGCTGTCCGCAGGGTCTTCAGTGCCTGTTTCAGAGAGAAGACACAAATCTTCTATTAACTGACCCAAATACACAACTACCCTTTTTATGAAATTTCATGCATAAATAGCATTCCATCTAGTTTATGATGGTTACACGAGATTTTTTAATATACCTCATAATCTAGCTAGTTTCAGCCTGGTGGGTATATAAGCATCCCATTCTATGGACTAGCATTGAAAAGACAAATGCTGGTGTTTTCAGTAAGTTATGTTTTAAGTAAAACTGTAATTAAACTCAAGCTCTGTATACATTACATGGTTACTCAGTTTAAACAAGAGTGGCTGTAAATTCTCACATTAAAAATGCATGAAAGCAAGTTTAAGGTTTTCCCCCATGACCAGAAGAGCGATTGTTGACATTAAGGTTAACATGATGAACAGTTTGCGTGTATAAAGACACTGTGTTTTCTGCTGTAGACAAGTGGCTCCACCTAAAGGAAATAACTAGTCAACACATTGACTTGAAGAATTAATTGTGAGTTATGCAAAAAACAAAACAATGTGCTACAAAATGTAACAGGACATGTATAATTAATGTTTATTCCAGAAAACAATTTGTTTCACTGTTTTTCTTATTTATGGCAATATTTACAGTTTAAGAGGAAAATGGTGCTGTAAGATTTAAGTTACAAATCTCCAAAAAGTTGTTAAAGATTAAATAAAGGCTTCTATATATGTTTTTCTCAAACTCTCGAGTGCCTTGGTCTGATATGCTTTGAAAACTTAAAGGATCAATTACCCAAAAAGGAACCAAGATAGATTTTAAAAGTTAGTGTAAGTTACCTCGGGCTGTACATCCACCAGACACAACTTGTTCTTCGCCTGAACAGAGCGGATGGCTTCTATACTGGTCCCATACAGATTCTCTTTATACTCCCCGTACTCTATAAATCTACAGACAAAACATAAAGCAATCAGATACACAGATACATGTAGACAGCTAAAGGTAAAGTATGTATCACTTACTTGTTGTTCTGGGCATCAGCCTCAAAGCCCTGCTTGGTCACAAAGTGATACTCTACGCCCTCCTTTTCATGACTCTTTCTGGGCCTTGTGGTGTCTGTTAGATGGAACAGAAGCAGAAGAATTTGGGTATATAATGACATTTATACACTTAGAAAATTTGTGAAATTTCATACTGTTAAAAACAAGTATTTTATAACAATCTTTTTTTTTTTTTTTTTATTTAGTGAAGAAACATAAAGCTATAATTTATATTTCACAAATGAATTTTGTGTTTGTTGGAGAACAAAACTCCAAGTGTTTAAGTACTGCAGATGTGCTTGCAGATGTAATGTAACATTAGAATAGTTAATTCATCAAAAGCACTAACAGCAATTAACAATATAATCTACCAAAATAAAAACTATTTATACATGGTGTGGTATTAATGAGATGATAAAAGTGTTCAAATTCATCAAAACGTGAATCTTGAATAAAACGTGTGTTCATACTTACGAGGCACAGCCACAGCATACAGGTGATGATTTTCTGCTATCACTTTCTGCTTCAGCTCGTTGATTCTTGCTCCAAGAGAACCTGCACACAAGGACAGCCAGTGAGTCCAAGCTTTACTACTTGCCACTAGGGGGCAGTGTTATCATTTGAACAGAAGTTATTAAAGGCTGTTTTCTTTGAAGTTAATATGCTTTTCCAGGCTTAGTTCTCAATTATGGGGCGGTTTCCCGGACAGGGTTTTAGATTAGTCTGAGACTAAAATAATGTTAGAGCTGTCTTAACTGAAACCAGCTCTCAATTACATTTCTAAAAACATATCAGCTTTGTCTCAGTATGCAGACCATTTTGAAGAATTCTTATACCAAACAGTTCTTGGCTATTGACTACCATAGTAGGCCAAATTACACTGGTACTCAAAATTGCACCGTAACTGTTTGCTTTCCTAAATTCTTCTAAATCCTTCAAATTATCAAATTTATAAAGGATGTGTAGGCCTACATGCTGATAATATTCAGATCCTGTAATCAGGAATTTTTTACACAAGTTTTACTTATATGCATATTTCCTGGAACAGGTAAAACTTAGTCCAGGATAAACTAATTATAGCATTCCATGTTACGACGGAAGAACAAATCTTCAAAAGAATTTTGACAACCACTGTGCATACAAATGGTATTAGCTATTAACATTTCTCATCAATTATTTCCAATTTCACATTCACAAACAGCATTCAAAGACATTTTCTATAGTCTTACCAATGAGAACTACTAATCGGGGCCTCTCATTGGGCCTCTGCTGGTAGCGTGTCACCTCTTCATAGGTCAGAAACTCAGATTCTTTCTGTTCAGAAACATTGGCATCTCCTGCAGAACCACGACGGTCCTTCCGACTCAGACGAAAACTTCTCCGCAAACCAGCTGAGACAGAGAACAGAAGAATCGGACTATTGTTTTTACTATATATTTTGTGGATGTTTTATAAAAACAGCTTTATATGTTAAGCAAATGAATATTTAACATTGTGAACATTTGTATATCATTTATACAATTATTGTTTATTATTTTAAAATGCCATAAAGAAATGACCAAACCTGATCCTGAATCATTAACTAAGAACTTATTAACTAGTTCACACTCCAGTGCAACTTCTAAACTTTCACTCTACTTTCTACAGCAGCCTTATGACAAAATGCAAAGTGTGTTATTTATCAAGACATGGAGGTAAGTGTTGGTAACTGTATGGGAAGAACGAGCACTATACCTGAATAAAAATCCCAGGAAAACACCTGGCCACAGGAGGGTGCCACTGCATTACACTTTGAAGAGACTACATTGCGCATTAGACCACCTCACACTTGTGGATACACCACTTTGCCCTTAACAACTGACCCACAATCACCTAAAACAACCTATATAACTTATTCATAACTCTGAGTTGGTGAATTTCGATTTTTGCATTTGACATATTTGCCATGTATTGATCACAGACTACTACAGTTTTAGTTGAAATAGCCAAGAATGGTTAAAATTGTTTAACAGAAACATAAGATTTGTTATCTTGTCACTGGGGGTAATATGATTTACATTACTCTTCTGGGTACTGCCCCAGTACATGCTTTTTAACTGTGTAGTAATAATCTAAAATAATGAATTATCAGAAGACGGCTAAATTACAAACATTTCATTTGTTTTTCAGAATTCTAGGGGGGGTAAACATTTTAGACTTTACCTTATGTTTGGCCCTTCCCATAATTAACATTACATTCAATGAATGAACTACATTAAATGATTTTAGGTCAGTTTATGAGGGCTGAGAGTTGCATCACTTACATGAGCTATCACACACTTGACTCAGTGAGTGCACAGCCAGTCGTGCAGGGTGGAATGTGCAGAGTGTCCATTAGCAGGGCAACAGCCTTACAGTGGCTTTAAGGGGAGGGGATTTTTGGGAGGGGAAGGGTGCAGCAGAGGAACAGATTAGGAAAGAAAGTGGACAAGGACCTTGTACTACCTGCTTGAGGAAAGGAAGGTCTTTTCACCCAATTTTAACTAAGATCTGGTCACATTTTAGCCATAGGCCATAGATAGTTGTAGTCTAGCTGTCTGGCTTATTTTAGCATCCCGTTTACACTGAAGTATCTGTAGAGTCAATTTACTTATCAGTGTTTTACATGTCATTCCTAAAGTCATAGAACAGATTCTGCCACCTGCTTCTCTCCTTTCAGACATATTCTGAGCTGTTCTGTAGCTAATAGATTCGATGTAAATGTATTTACTAAAAAGTTGAGTGATCGGCTGAGAATGATCAACACCATATGAGTGAATAACACAATCGCCTACGACATCGCTTTCTTCTCTCTTAACAGCTTCTCAAATTTACACTCATTAACTAATGAGACTTCAAACATGTTAGACATGTGGCTGACACTTTTTCACCAACTCTCTCTCTTGCAGCTGTCATTTTTTTTACTTTAAAATATTTCACTTTTATTTAAGACAAGTATTGCAGACAACTAATATACAAGGTAACAATGAAACAATACTCTCGAAATGTAATACTCTCCCCGTTTCAATTTCAAAATTTGAAATAGAAATGTTTATTCTGCAAAAAATTTGGACATATCCATTACATGAAAGTTACTCATTCTCCATCTTCATCTCTCTTATAATCAAACATCAATGCACCATCTAGTTTTTCAGTCTAGACTTCCCTCATGAAGAGATCTCCCATTGCTCTCCTCTTGTCACAAAAGCAGGCAGCAACCAAAGCACACTCAGGCAAAAGGTTAGTATAGATACCGGGAAGAGGAGTGGGCATGCAGGTTCTCACCTATATACTGTCCATTGAAATAGCCTTCACAGTCACAGTCCTCTGTAGGGAGGCAAGCAGGGAGAGAGGGGGTGATCAGAGGAACCCAGGAGAGAGGGAGGAGGACTGCACAACTAAAGTTAGACAAGCAGGTTCAGAGAGTAAGCAGGCAGGTGGGCAGGGGGTATTTTAAGTGGCCCTGGCCAACCGAGGTGGTTATTTGCCAGAAAAAATATTATGATGTAATGTTCAGGAATCATTCATTACAAAATAAAGACTCTGTCATTGTCCACAGTTGCATCATTTTCTGTAACAAAAAAACTTTGCAGCTATTTTTGGATACAATAGTTCACAGTGTCCAGTTTTTTAGAAATAAAAATAAAATAGAATGGTGAAGGTAAAATGCACGTTGATAATGACAGAACTTTCTTAATTGCCCTTTTAAAATCTTTTGATGATAAGTGGAACACTATTTGTCCATAACCCAAGTGAATATAAGGCTGAAGATTGAGATACAGATACAATTGTATGCACTGTTGCATCACTGGAGATCTGGAACATAAAAATGCTTAAGGATAAAGAGTAAAAAAATAAAGAGATGATTCATTAGTTGTTTCAGAACATTTGTTAAAAAGATGATAAACAAAAGGTGACAATGAAGTGAAGATGTGTTAATTCCACCTTGTTATACTGTATTTCCCTGATCCTTTTCTGTAATACTCAATTTTTAGATCTTAAATCCCGTTTAATAGAGACTTTTTAAATAGACCTGGTGTGTTTGTTTGTGTGTGTGTGTCTGCGTACGTGCTTTGTATATATGTATATAAAATCCACACACATGCATATACTGTATATAACAAACATTTACATATATTAAAATTAGAAATACATTTTATGTAAATTGATTTAAACAGTGAGTGTACATACTGTATGTGTTTATAAAGAATAGTAGCAGTGTATTAGTAGTAGGCGCACTTTGGTATTAAAGTAGATTTAGTAACAGGTTTGCCTGATATCCGTAGTCCCACCGTCTCTACCTGTATGTGTGTGAATGTGTGAATTCTGATGCAGAATACCTACCTTTATCACAGCCCTGATCATCTGATGGCAGTAATAAGAAATGAACACATCATGAAAACAAATATTCACATTTATCATTACAGGCACTGACCCTGGTACACGGAGTTATACTGGTATAAAAGTAAAGGTATAAAATATACTTTCAAAGCAACAAGAGAGAGAGAGAGAGAGAGAGAGAGAGAGAGAGAGAGAGAGAGAGAGAGAGAGAGAGAGAGAGAGAAAAAGAGAGAAAGAGAGAAAGAGAGAAAGAGAGAGAGTGAGAGAAAGAGAGAAAGAGAGAGAGAGAGAGAGAGAGAGAGAGAGAGAGAAAGAGAGAGAGTGAGAGAGTGAGAGAGTGAGAGAGAGAAAGAGAGAAAGAGAGAAAGAGAGAGAGAGAGAGAGAAATGACATGTTGCAGATGTGTCTGTTCTCTAATCATCTTTAGAATAGTAAAAATGAAGCTCAAGCTCAATAATCACCTGACCACTTCTATGTACCCATTCATCAATTGACTAAATAATGATAGAGAGATTTTCATAAGGAAATAGTAAATACTCACAGACAGCCTTCTTTGGAGATTTGGAATTTGGAAGAGTGCCCATTTTATTTCTGTAGGCCAATCGCCTGAAAGGGAAAACACACACACACAATGAAACATTTTTTAATGTCTTAGAGTCTAACATTTGACATGGTTTTCTGCTGGGATCATGTTCATACAGCAATCATAAAAGACTATTTAAATGAATGTGTGCCCGGCTTTAGTCTCACCTCTCCTGAAAGAGTTTGGATGGGACGAGTCCTGCACGCAGATTACTGTCTCCCACTCTCTTGGCCTGCCACCACGTCTGATCACACTGACTGACCACCTGCAGGATGTCACCTCGTTTAAACGGAAGCCCCGCCTCCTGACAGGGCGTGGCCTTGTCCTCCAATGGAATGTAATCAAAAAGCGCCCTCATATACACCTGAAACAGTACGTTTATGAGGTGGTGTTCCCTAAAAATGTGTAAGTTATTGGAGTTTCACTAAGTGAGTAGTTTTGTCTGTTTCAGTAGTCCGTTACCTTGCTCTCTCTCAGCATGTCTTCCTCTTTGATGGCTGGGATGATCTTCAATGTGATAGATCCTTGAGACTGAGACTAAGACAAACAAATCAATTGATTTGGTTATTATAACAACAAATGGAAATGATTATCAGAAGATGTCCAGAATTAAAATAATACCAGCAGTTGACTGATCTCATCTGGCCTCTTGTTCATTACAGAAACACCATTGACCTCTCTCAGTTCATCACCTACATGCACCAGACCTATGGAGAGAGGAAAGCAGATTTACAGACTGCCTTTTACACATTGTAGTCATAACTGCCGTGCAATTCAAAATACGCTTTATATGAGCAGTTGAGTTCATTTTTAATGAGCGAGAAGCACCACACACAAACAGCCTGGAGGATGGATTATGATGACAGGTGTGGTCAGGTGGTTAGTGAGTCTGAATCTCTTGATTGGGTCTCTGGGGACTGTGCTTGACCACACAGATGGGCGATGTGTCATTAAAGCAGACAAGCTTGCATGAAAATGAGCATACCTGCTGTATAGCACAGAGGCAAGGGATTGTGGGATGATCAGATAGAGACAAAGATCAAAAGTGTCTGAAGATCAAAGCCCTAGAATGGTTTTCTTTGATAAACACAATGGCAAAATATTTTTTTTATATCACCGCTGTCCTTTCGAAACCTTGTATTTCCAAAATCGCTGTTTTTTTAGGAAGTGGAAACAACACTGTAGTTTTAAAATTATTAAATCTGTGCTGTAAAGTTGACAAGCATTTTTAATACTTTTTATCAGTTAGATATTTGCAAAACCCAGTGATGAGCATAAAGGGTGACTAATAATAATGATTTATTATCAAAAAACACAAATCTGAAATATGGAGATTGGAGGTTTCAGAAGGATAGCATTGATATATTTTAGAAGTATGTTACAGTTTTTCCTCGATTGCTAACAAACAATTAATGAAACAATTGACCAACTTGTACAAACCCCGCACACAAACAGCCTCAATTTGCAAAGGTTTAACCATATTCTCATTCAGAAAACACAAACACACAATATGATGAAAAAAGTGCCAAGATGTAAACCCAAATAGCACACATTTATCCATCAATAAACATTCATGCATTTACATGTGTAAAAATCGCAAGATTGTGGGTTCGATCCCAGGGGATTGCAAATACCTATGTAAAATGTATAGGATAAAGCAATGTAAGTCGCTTTGGATAAAAGTGTAATTGTAAATGCCTGAATGTTATTTATGCAGTTGTGAACTGTTTTGTGTTGCAAGACCAGTTCATATTGTTCTTTGGTTTTTGAACTTTTCTGGTCTTGTAAGATCATCTTCATAGACTTTACAGTAGTGTAATGTTTTATTTAAATTCTTCCATTCTTGCATCTGCACTCTTTTATGTTGTATATTCCAATAAACACTAAACTGTCATATTATTCTTGAATCCCACAAAGAGATTTTAATAACAATGTTTGAATTGATCTCACCAGTGTCTAAGACTATGTTGTGGTGGGGGTGTGTTTTTGAGGGCTTGTGTGTCATATCTGGGGGAAAAGTGTGTTTTTTAAGCAAGGTTTAATGGGTTTGAGAGGAGAGCTTAATTTTGACCTGAAAATAGGATGTTTGGGGAATCGGGTGAGATGTTATGGATTTGTGCTTGTACTGTTTTGAGAATACGATGCATAATTTCAAGAAAACTGTAAGTGAAATAGTTTTGGATAAAGATTATTATGGATTCCTGCATGGACTGAAATTAAATATTAAAGATATGCTTTGAGGTGTCACTCACCACTTCTGTCTGCTGCCCCTCCTTTCATAATACGAGCTATAATCACAGACCCTGTGGAATCATCCCGGCGAATTGTGGCTCCCTGAGAGAGAGAGAGAGAGAGAGAGAGCGAGAGAGAGAGAGAGCTTAAAGAACCACATGTTGCTCCCTATGAATTTCTCATAGTTTTTTTGTATAATTTGAGAAAAGCCATTGCATGTTCTTGCAACTGTAATATTTCACCAGTGGTTCTTTGTTTTTGACCAAGCGCACAATCTTGACAGAATCCTCATCAAGCTCATCTTCAAAGTCATCAGGCAGCGGAGGAAGCACAGGGTCAAAGTTCTTCTGCGCAACTGTGTCATGAACCGACAAAACTGCCTACAAACAAGAACTATGAACAGCTGGACACACTGACAGATTTCTATTTTTAAATATGTTTCTTAAGATGCATCACAAAGGCACAACAGTAGCTACAGAAGATGTTTGTACCTTAAGATGAGGTAATGTCAGCAGATGCAGAAGCTCTTTTTCCTCAACACTCATCGGTCCACTTTGTAACTCCTCTGCCACCTGCCAATCACGTGTAGACCAAAATCAAAATATTTTTTAGCATTAAGTCAAACTTGACACAAGTTTGAATAAGATTCCATCAATCTTTCCTGTTTGAATATAAAATGACAGACGCAACAGCACTTACATCCTCTGCTAGAGTGGAGGCGCTGTGGAGAACAGGGGTGGGGCTCTGCCTTTCATACTGTCGCAACTTCTCATGGATCTAGAAGAAACAATGCAGATGAATGGGGGGCCGAGGGGATGATGTATTTTTGTATGCCAAACCCGGAAGAGAGTTAGCATTTTTGGATTCACGGAGTACTTACTTACCAGGGAACACATTTTTAATAAAGTTTGAGAGAGATGTCGGAGGCTTTGGGGTGGTGACGTCGATATCGAGCGACCTTACGTGTAACGTTAGTCTGTTTATAGCATCGTGTTGGCCTTTTACTTATTCCGAGTTATGTATTTCGGCTTCAAAAGTAGGCTAACAAATGTTGTGTAAATTTGTAAAGATTATCTTGATAGACAAAACGTGTAAACATCATAAACATTTGTCAATCACAGAGCTTATTTTTGCGATCTTCAAAAAGTCTATACGAATAATGCATAGGCTTTCGATCGAGGGAACCAGGGTGGCACTTACTTCCGGGTTAGCATAAAAAAAAACGTCATCTCCGAGGTACTGGATACAAAAGTTGTATAAATGAAAATAACGAAAGGTGTAAACATACAATGTATGGTTTGGAAAAGGAACATAAAGTGTTGGACTCAATACATTTACTATAAGAAATTATGTACACAATTTGCACACCTTCATTAGATAGCCAAGACTCCTCTCGCTAAAGACATCCTTGAGAAAGACCATATCCTCTTTGTGATTGGCATCTGGACGCAGCTGTGAGGTCAGCAGGGCGAGCGTCTCATGCAACCCTACGTGAGATCAGCAAGTGTCAATAATGAAACACACAGGACATTGTGTCTGTGCACATGTGTGATATTCACCTGCTCCGGCAGAGAGGACTGGCATAGCTTCTTTCATGGATTAGCTTGGTCTAAGAGAAAGGTAATCATCACAGTTTATGCACCCATACATGCAAAGACAGACAGAAAGCAGCAGACAGAGCGAGTCATATTGCTCTTTAGGATTTTATGCATAAAGTGCATCAGGGCCAAGTCGTTTTTTCATGTTCTGATCCTGACAATACATGTCATTTAATGTATGCACTCAAAGTTCGTTTTTTTTTCATGTAGACCGTTGCATTGCCTGTCAATTGTCTACAAGGACTAAGCATGATCAGTTTAACCCACATTGAGGTAATCTGGTAATCATTATAACTTATGCCTTTCCAAAGTATTTTTCATTCACCATCTATCTCATCCTTGTTTTCTCAAGCCATAAGCAATGAGATCCCTGCAGTGGATGGCCAGATCAATATCCTGTTACTTTTAAGCATATTACTTATATTTCACCTCAGGGTACTGAGTGTGCATTGCCTTGATATGATTAAGGAATATTCAGTTATGATAAAGTGCCGGGAAAGATCGGAGAGAGTGGCTGGATGATGCTATTTCTCTGGGTGTCGGAGGCCACAGCAGGAACACAAAATGCACTTTCCTTCTCCCAAAGCAATTTAGAGATGACACTTTCTAAAAATCCAGTGAAACTTTTCACAAACACTGATCCATCAGTGCACCACTGCTGCAGAAAGCTTTAATTGTGTTTCTCCGCATAACACCGAACATACTATTTTTCAGTCAGGTGAAAACGGCTGCCGTTATTTATACCTTTCTTGGCTTTATAGGACAGAAACGTGGTGCCTCTTAAGTAAACTTAGAAAACCAAACCACCCAACTTAATGCATTTTCCAAAAGAATATATGGAAAAGAATATATGGAAAATATACATGCAATTTTGTTAACACAAAACCATGTGTGATCATACTTTCATGCATAAGAACACGTATAAAAAGGATACATGCCCAGAGAGATAGACTATGGTACTTTAATCATATAATGCTTAACATGAAATTCAGTTTGAGGAGAGAGAATGTGAGAGATAAACTAATAAATCCATCCCAAGAAATCAGACATGGAATCCACAACCACTTACACTTGCTCTGAGGATGATGTCATTCCCACTTCCTGCTGCTCTGGTAATGATGTAACTGGCAAAAGAGCTTTGTGGAGACAATGCACAGGGGTGCACCTATGAGGTGTGTTTGTGCTGCACTGGTGTCTGTTATTTGCTGAAACATAGTTATTATGAATCATGAATACTCTATGTATAAGAAATGCCATCTATTTATGAGCAAGATATTTATAGGCGAGAAATTTCGGCATAAAAACATGGACATGTCATCACGTGTCCTATTTTCTATCTTAAAGAGCATATAGCACCCAAATATATTTCTAATCTTATAAACTTTAATAGCTCACAGAGATCTTTGAGATCCCAAAACCAGCTCGAAACTCCTCTGTCGTGGCTAAAAAGCGAATGAGATCCTGCTTTGACAGTTCAACTGCTCCAAAGTTGTAGGATACCTTAGAAGTTCTACATCAGTTATCATGTTTAAAACCCGACTTAAGAGATATTTGTTTGATGAGGTTTTTGCCAATTAGTTTTATCATGTAACGTTGTTTTAAGATTTTCTATTTATTTTCTATTATTATCACTGTTTCTGTTTAACTTAATCTGTAGTGCTATTCTGCTTTTTATCTTTATTGTATCTTATATTGTATTATTGTATGACACTGTACAGCACTTCTGTGGCTGTGAAGTTTATACACATTTTTTTGACTGATTGATTGATTGATTATAAATGTAATGTACGAGAGGATAAAACACGTAATATAGTTAAGAGATTGATGCTGTCTGTCTGCATCCCTTGTGAGGAATATTTATAGAATGAGAAGATAAGGAGAGACTATGTTCAAGAAATGATCTTGCCTACAATACACAAGTTCTCTTTTTTATGGCGCAGATTTAAATATTCCACATTTTAAAAAATATATTCATAGAAGACCTTCACAGGTTTCACAGAAAAAAAGGCATGACTTGGCTTGTTAAATTGTTTAATATCTAACAGGATAAATTTGATCCTGTAATTGCTGGACATAGATCTGCACATGTGAAATGATGAGATAAAGCTTTCAAATTTGACTTGGACTGAAAGTCAACCTCAAAAGCACTGTAAAGAATTACTGAATGCCTGCATATAAAATATATCTAAATTATTCAACAAGCATTTTTTTTTATTAAAACACCATATTGTTTATGTCCTAAACAAGCTCAACTATCCTAGGGGTGTTTTTTAAAAGGTTTAAGGTGCACTTGGAGTGATTACTTTTTTGTTTAAATCTATAAAACAGATAAAAGTAATAATTGCAATAACTTCTGCTTATTTTTCTATCTGATGAGCATATGCACCAGAAACGTGATACCTGGGATTCTATGAGAGGATGCAAATAACATTTATGATGTCCACTAATAGGGGGTGTGTCGTAGTTGGAAGTCTGGCCTGACTGTAGTGTCATATTATGGTGAAGATTTGAAAAATGGGAGACCAAATATCACAACAGAAGTGCCTATTGTGAGTCTCAATACATTTGTTTATATTTAAAGCAGTGTGCAACTTTCATTTAGCTGTGTGAAATTGTTCCTTGGCGTACATACCAAAGCAAATATTAATAGTTCAACTGCCTGTTGGCAAGAAACTAACTTAAACTTGTATTGTGCGCACACAGCGTTTCTCTAAACCTACATCATCTTTCCAACACATCCAGACCTTCAGAAATAAACTCGCAGTGACCTAATTCCTTTTCATGTACATTGTTGCATTGCCAACACACACACACACACATCCACACACACACAAACACACACACACATCCACCCACCAACCCACAAACCAATGCAACAGAGATGCATGTATCCTAGACAAACATATAAACCCACTGCCATTAATAAAACAGTGTTGCATATTATTTTAGAGGAGCATGCTCTCTCTCCATCATCACTGGCCGTTTCCTCTGCCTACATGCCTAATGCAATGCTTCCTTTGACTCTCTCTCCTCCTCCCTCTGCAGTCCTGCTGATCTGCACATATGTCACCGTTTGACTCATAGAATGAATAAAGCCCTGCTACAGTAGATGATGTACTTAACAACACACACACACACATACAGTCACACATGATCTAACACACTGCAGAACCGCATTCCATTTTATATCTGTTTTATTGAAGCCCATACATGATAAAGAAATGAGCAGCCTACCTCTGGCTCTGTGTCTGCTCTTCTGTTCCAGTGTTGCTGGATATGTTGTGTATAGAAGGCTGCCTCACTGATGTTTTACTGCGACTCTTCCTCTAGCTACCGCCCCAGTCTCTCCCTCTCCCTCTCTGTCTCTCTCTCTCTTCTACACATATACAGAACACTCCCCTCCCCTGCACATCATCTCCCTCCTCCTACCTCCTCTTTTCTCTCCTCCAGCTAGTATCTCTCTCCCTGCTGTTCTCATGTCACCAGAGACAGAAGCAGGTGGGCGTTGTGCCCCCCCCACCACCCCACAGATAATTCGGTTCACTTGAACAGCTCAGAAAAAGAGCAGAGTCGCTCCCATCCCCCCTCACACACACTCTTCATGGGCGCTTGTTTATATATGTGTGTGTAGCCTATCTGAGTTTGATGCTCCTTTGTTCTGCTGTGGATTGGTGGATTAAACCAGGTGGATTAAATCGGCATTCAATATATGACCTAGTGAAAGAACATAGGGAAAATTTAAATCTCTGTAAAGTGGGATAATTATTTAAAAAAAAAAAAATTGGATACAAAAGTTCAGATGTTATTGCTTTTATTGAAGCTCACTGGATGCTTTTTGAAATATTCTCAAATTGTTTATTCCCTAAATTGAGCTAAGATAAGGCAATGCAATAATGAGTGTGTAAAAGACGCAGGTGCAGAATAAAAAATACATATACTATAGATAGGGTTTAGATAAAGATTACTTAAAGCTTAAGTCTGTTTTGGCTTTTCATTGCAGGGAGCGTGAACCCTTTTGAAACTAATCAGAGGCTTGTAGATTTAAACCCTTTGTGTGCATGTGTTTTTGATATGGCCATGTGGTCCTCTGCAACAGTATCTTGCATATACATAATTATGCTCATTCTTCCGTCAGAGCTCATCATCCTGGTTGTAGGGGTCATAATAGGGTTGATAGGGCTGTTTTTGGGACCTCTGTTAAATTTATTCAGAGACATCTGTTACCCAGGATCTGACTGTGAGGAAAAGATTTACAAGTGTCCCTCTGTCACCGGACACACACACAGGGAATGAAAGGTCACATCTTTGTATGTTAATAATCTGTTTCCTAGCTAGACCTGACAAGACTGTTTCAACTTGTAGATTCTGTGTTCTAAATGGGACACGACCTTAACTTTAAGCGTACAATCGAGCAGTTATTAGTTGTCTTTGTTATAAGTGACTAGTCTATGCCATATGGGCTATAGGATGAAATGACCTACTCTAAAAAATCTATTAAAAAAGGGCACAATATACTGTGTATTCATTTTTACAGTTATTTTACCTGTATTTTACATTTTTCACTGCATTTAATTGGATTGTAGCATTAACGGAAATTACCACAAAATAAAGGAAAATGTGCTGTAATTTTCTGCTAGAACTTTATCCGTTTTTTACGGAATTTCTTTTTAACAGTGTATAAATAATTGTATCAAAAGCAGTAATACAAACTATACATGTAAAAAAACTAATTTAACCTTCTTTACGTATAAGTACTTTTTTTGTCACATACACGGTAAAAAAAGACAGATTTTTTAAAAAAAGAAATCAAATTTATTAACGCACATTTACTGGAAACGAGGAAAACCCGTTATTTTACGGTTTATTTCTGGCACCCCAGCATTTGTTCTGGATTTGTATTTAAAAATGTCATTAACACAGACAATTTAACAATGCATTTCTACAAAACAAACAGTAACAGAATAGTTAAATCAATAAATTAATCAATGATTGAATTCAACCTATTTGACCCTGCACAAACAAACCAGTCTTAAGTAGCACTGTAATTTTTAGTAATCATCAAAAAGACATGGTAGGGGTAAAAAATAACGTTTTTTCTTTTTACCAAAAATCATTAGGATATTAAGTAAAAATCGTGTTCCATTAAAATATTTTATAAATTTCCTATTTTAAATGTATAAAAACTTTATTTTTTGTGAGTGGATGGGCTGCTAAAGTGCCTCAGATTAATAACTTCAAAGGCGATTTTCTCAATATGTTTATTTTTTTGCAGCCTCAGATTCCAGCTTTGTAAGTAGTTGTTCTTCCGCCAGATATTGTCCTATCCTAACAAATACAGTTGTGTTCAAAATTATTCAACCCCCAATCCTGTAAATGGTTTTAGGGAATTTAGTGTACATTTGTAATTGTATTCAGAATGAAATCCTACAAGGACTTCTTAAAGAACCATATGCAACTAAAATGACATCAATTAGTTTTGTAATACAGTAGTAAATGTTTCTTTTGTGAATTCTTCATTGACATAATTATTCAACCCCTTAAAGACTACCACTCTGAAGAACAGAGGTTCAATGAAGTGTTTTCAATCAGGTATTGAAAACACCTGTGGATATCAGGGAGCAGCAATAAAGCCTAATAAGCACCAATTAGGTAGCTTTAAAATGACTGTGATACTCAGCTCCTTCTAGACATTTACTGGTGTGGTTACAAACATGGTGAGGTCAAGAGAATGGTCCAGGAAGACAAGAGAACAGGTGATTACTCTTCACAGGAAGGGCAATGGCTATAAGAAGATTGCAAAGATGTTAAACATACCAAGAGACACCATAGGAAGCATCATTCGCAAATTCAAGGCAAAGGGCACTGTTGAAACGCTACCTGGTCGTGGCAGAAAGAAGATGCTGACTTCGACTGCTGTGCGCTACCTGAAGCATGGAGTGGAGAAAAGTCCCCGTGTGACTGCTGAGGAACTGAGAAAAGATTTGTCAGATGTAGGTACTGAAGTTTCTGCTCAGACAATACGGCGCACCCTGCGTAATGAAGGCCTCCATGCCAGAACTCCCAGGCGCACCCCCTTGCTGACCCCAAAGAATAAGAAGAGTCGACTGCAGTATGTCAAAAGTCATGTGGACAAACCACAGAAGTGTTCTGTGGACTGATGAAACAAAATTAGAACTGTTTGGGCCCATGGATCAACGCTATGTTTGGAGGAGGAAGAACAAGGCCTATGAAGAAAAGAACACCTTGCCTACTGTGAAGCATGGCGAGGGTCAATCATGCTTTGGGGCTGTTTTGCTTCTGCAGGTACTGGGAAGCTTCAGCGTGTGCAAGGTACCATGAATACTCTTCAGTACCAGGAGATATTGGATGACAATGTGATGCAGTCCGTCACAAACCTGAGGCTTGGAAGACGTTGGACCTTTCAACAGGACAATGATCCCAAGCATACCTCCAAGTCCACTAGAGCATGGTTGCAGATTAAAGGCTGGAACATTTTGAAGTGGCCATCGCAGTCACCAGACTTAAATCCGATTGAGAACCTCTGGTGGGACTTAAAGAAAGCAGTTGCAGTGCGCAAGCCTAAGAATGTGACTGAACTGGAGGCTTTTGCCCATGATGAATGGGCGAAGATACCCGTAGATCGCTGCAAGACACTTGTGTCAAGCTATGCTTCACGTTTAAAAGCTGTTATAACTGTAAAAGGATGTTGTACCAAGTACTAAGATTGAATGTCACTTGGGGGTTGAATAAAACTGATAATGATGTGAGTTCAGAAAAGACATTTGTGGTTATTTCATTATAAATGTTATGTTATATTTGTCTGACCTACACGTGCCTCTTTGATTAAATTGTAAGCAGGATGACTGAATGATCATAATCTATGTCAAACCGACCAAAACAATCAATTTCAGTGGGGGTTGAATAATTTTGAACACAACTGTAGATATAGACCCATATATCAATAGAACGCTTATTTCTTTAGCTTTCAGATGATGTAAAAATCTCAATTTCAAAAAATGTACCTTTAAGACTGGTTTTGTCGTCCAGGGTCACAGCCTATGGGCTGGATGCAAAGCTCAAAACCCTGACCTGACTGATATATAGATGTCTTTATGTTGTGTATTTAAGGAAACATTTATTTAATGAGTAAATAAGTAAAGCTTTGAATCCTAATGGGGGATAGATCAACACACAACTTTCATAAGACCTGTTCTTGAGTGAAAAATGTGTCCTTTGTACGGTTCAAATCCTACTATTAAGACTATAAGAATCAGTGTTCTAGTAAGCCCTATTGTTCTTCAAGACAGAGAAGCCCCACCTACATTTATGTGAGACAGTATAAAGAACTTATTATCCAGTATTACAGTGTATATATTAAAGCAATACAATTTAAACCTTCCACAAAATCGAGTTCATCTTTACTTTTCAACTCTCAGGCCATATGAGTGTTTGTGACTGGATAGAAAGAAAGAAACAGTGTGCACGTGCATAATATACACAAAAAGCATACACTTAATAAATAATAAATGGAAAAAAAACTATATATTTGGTTTATTTCCTTTCAGTATACAGAATAAGATGATCACTTTATTTCAAAAGAGCATTTTTTAACAAAAGCCTGTACATACAGAAAACAGCCAGTAAAACATAAATTAGTAAATATGAACCAATAAACAACGTTTTTTAATTTGAATAAATATAATGATTGGCACAACTACAAAAGGAGGCCTCCTTAAAAGCTCCTCTTTATTGCATAAATCTCCCATTCAAAAAACAACATCACATTCAGGCACAGCGATTTTCTGTTGACATGAATCTTCCTGATATAAAACAATTCTTTGGAGCTTTCAGCCAATTATTCAAGACTGAGAGTTTAAGACCTTTCTTGGTAGACATCATCTCAAAAGGTAGACACATAAACACACACGCAAACATACATCATATATTTGATATCACTGTGTGAAGAAACATGCTCACTGCTCAGCAACAAAGTCAAGTTTAGACGGTGGCAGAACGTCACTCTACCGCACACCTATCCAAGGTGAGCTAGATAAATTACATTTGTTGTAATTCTTCATAATAACGTATCTTTGGTTGTAAACTTCAAATGTGTCTCAACACCTGATCCTTCATAACAAAGCATTTTCAGTAGAAGTAACATTTGCGAGAAATCTGAACGAAAATGACCGGCGCGTAACAAAACATTCAACATGAAACTAAATAAAAACGTCAACATGTTCACTGCTCTCACTAGCTAAATGAGTACACTTCAGTAAACGCATGCTGTGAAAAAGTATAACCCAATCATTAATGCACTTGAAGGAAGTGAGCATTTTATCCTGGGTGAGAGAGATGTTGAGAATTAATAGATATTTAAAACATGAAGAGTTCTACTTTTTGATCTTTTATAATGTTGCTTTATTGCACTGTTTATTCTTATTCTCTTTCCGTGCATGCCCGTGCATTATACACCTGTATCCAAGCCTTCCATCTTTCCTCATGTGTCTCTCCTCTCCTCTCCGTCCAGGTAGTAGGGGTTTTCCTGACCTACCAAGTACGAGTACCGTGAGGGGTTTTTCCCTTTAAAGGTCCTCATGCCATCCGTTGTGAGATCATACGAGCCCGTCTACAGGAGAGGTGACACTCCGTATTATCCACATGCAGATAAATACATTAACAAAAACAATACCACCCCTTCACACTCCCCATCCACATACTATTTAAATACCGGCATGCAGGAAATTCTCAATAACTTACGCCCATGAATAAACTGGTTATATTGACAAGCAAAGCTCACCTTGGCATATAGACTTGTTGATCTTGCTTGAGCAAACATCAAAATCGAAGCACTTGAGATCGTACAGTCACAAAGTGTAAGGATAAATACTGAAGGAATATTCTGGATAAAATACAATTTTAGCTTTATCCGATCTGTGACAATTTGAGTTCGTCCAAACCAAAGCAGGCATTGGCTTCAGTTGCATCATGTAACTGAAGCCATTGCTCATGCAAACCTGTACAGGACTTTCAGGTTTACTGTTGATGGATGTCACGACAACGTGTCAACTACTGTATGTAATATCCTTATTGTGACCTGTGTAAAAGTAACCTGACCATCCAAACAAAGCAACACCAATGGACAACAATGACATACAGTATTTTAAGCCAACAGACAATATGTAAAACCTTTCTGAAAAACTATTTTTGGGGAGGGCAGTGTGTGTCATGGAAATGAAGTTGTTTTATCGTGGAATATTCCTTCGAAAGGCAAAAGGAGCTTGAAAAGCGCACACCAGAACACACAGTTTTTCATCATTGGGAGGGTTAGAGGGAACAGGGTTGTGACTTACCTTTCCCCTAATCTTCTACAGTCATAGAACATGATGTGAGGGGGAATCATGCAAGACCAAGCACACGGGATACCACATACACAACATGACAAAAACATGCACAAACACACATACACACAAATAGGTTTGTTTAAGAACTAGGTGATCACAAAACTCTATTATACCAAGCTGTGACTGTGACAACCGTGACAAAAAATCTGTAGAGGGTAACCTCAGTTTTCCAAGTATTAGATTGATAGCTCACCCAAAAATCTAAATCCTGTTATCTTTTACTAACCCTCTTGTCATTTTAAACCTGTAAGACTTTCCTTCATCAACAAAATACAAAAAGAAGATATTTCGAAGAATGCTGCTGAACGAACAACAGTGGTACCCGTTGACTTGCATTGGTTTTGTATCTGTACAATAAAAGTCAATTGGTACTTCCATTGTCTAACTTTCTCGAAATATCTTGTTTTGTGTTCTACAGAAGAAAGAATGCTTGAAATGACGAGAGGGTGAGTAATTTTCAATTTTTGGGTGAACTATCACTTTAGGCTGTATTGATCTTTCTTGACTTCATGTTAACTGCAAACTGCAGTTGTTCTATTATTGTTATACAATATCTGTTTTGTGTGTGGCTGTAGTTGGACAGCATCTCGGATTTAAAGTCTGTTATTTAAGTAATACTTGGAAGAAAATTATATTAATCTGATCTTTGGTTAAAAAAGGAATATGTCAGAAGTCAGCTTGGCAGATAGAGTACAGATTCGATAATGGACTTAGTTCTGATTTAAAAAATAGCATTAGTATCTGTTAGTGTGTTGAAATGACTTTTGTGACACTGATACTGGTGTTAGTATGAGACAAGATATTTGTAGAGTTTAAGAAATGTACAGACCTCTAATTTACAGTGGGCTAATTTTATTTAGACTCAAGATTATTGAATAGCAAGAGAATAATATTAGCATTGTTATATTCACAAACCTTACAGAGGCAAACATTCATAGTTGATCTTGAAAATCAAATCAAAATCTTTATCAGAAAGCACTAGTAAGCACTTCAGGATAGCAACGTCACAGAGTGAAAAGATTCAGTGATACTGAAGTTTGTCCTTCACTAAAATTACCATTTAGATTTTAATGGAAGCCTCTTATTAAGATGATCAAAATAATAATAATCACAACATTAATAATAATAATAATAATAATAAACAAGCTTGAATTTATTTTAAAAAAAACTTGAATTATTAACCCACTGTAAGTTAAAGATGAATGTAGCTGCTATGTGAACTAATGGTTAATTTATGCAGATTTTAACTGGAGGCGAAGCACTCACCAATCCGTTGCTATTTCTTTTACCCGCCCCTTCTGTCATCTCCAGAGAGATGTCACCGGCATTATTGCTGGAACTGGAAGCAAGAGTGGCACGAGGAATAGGGGCGATACCCTGCGAGGACCACGTGGACTGGATGTTCTCAATAGGATATGGGGTGCTGTAAAATCTATCCTGAGACTTCTCCCTTCTGGAAACACAACCACACACAGTCATCAGGTGGGAACTCTGGACTGGTCAGCTGACCAGCAGTCTCGGTTGACACGGACACCTGACCACACTGATCAGCCAATGCATATTGCAAACAAAAAGTGCTGACTGAAAGACATGTTCAGGTCTGATGGGTTTCATCCATGTGTAATGTAAGTTGAACACTCACCTATTATTCACACAGATGTAGATGAGAACAGCCAAAATGCCAATGAGCAGAATTCCCCCTAAGACACACGCCACTACCACTAGAGCCAACAGAGAGGCTAGACAGAGAAACAATGATCATTACACAAATATGAACATATGCATGTCTACATGCTCAGTTATTCGATACAAGCGGATCCAATAAAATGAATGGATTGAAATGACTGCTTCAATAGTAAATGAATGAAAAAAAGGCTTCTTACAGTCATTACAGTTGAATCCAGAATAGCCAAACGGACATCTAAAAAAGGTAAATAAATGGAAAAGCTTTGCATGAAAACTGCGATGACCTAATATTGCCATGACACAAGGGGGCGGTAGTTTCTATTACACATATTTGTTGTGCTTTCAACCAATGAATTTCTGTCGCCCTCTGTGTACACATTTCATCCATAAGACAAACACACAAAGTTTGCATAGATGTTTGAGAGTTGATCTAAATTAATAAAAAATAAAAAGGTACTCACGGAACACAGCTTCCTTTGTCCTCTTTCTGGCCACTGGGGCAGACTATGAAAGGAATAAAGTGAGGGAGAATTGAAGAAAGCTTGAGCAAACTTCATTACTGGAACTCACTTAGATATAAATTCTTATGCATTTCTTCTTTCATGTTAAATACATACACATAAATAGTTATTTAGCAATAGACAATACAAAGGCAAACACAATTGATTATTTCCCTCAAACTTTACTTCATCTACACAGTCACTCACCTACACAGCTCATGCTCTGGTAAATATTGGGTACATAGGCAGGTCTGCAGGCACAGTTGACAAGACCATTGTTCATGCCACAAACTGTTGAGGTTTCATCACAAGGAGCAGGAAACTGCTTACACAGGCTGCTTACTATCAAAAGGGGAAAAGGAATATGTTAATTCCTTTAACTGGCCACCATTTAAGTCTCTTTTTACCTACCACAGTAAAATTCTGTAAAATAACAGTTGATTTTACAGTTTTAATTCTACACAGTTTTCACATATTTTGAAGTTCATATGTAAAATAACAGGAAAACCAAGTAATCTATGCTTTAAAAACAATGTTACTTTGCATTTTCTTCTAGTGGACCAGTTGCCAAATATTACTGCTTTTTTACAAGAATTTGTTGGTAAAAAGATGATAAAATAGTATAAGATTAAGAATAGTAAAAGCATGTCAAGCCGCGGAAAACCTTTATCATCTAAAGCTGGGATTTTCAACTTTTTTGTAGGCTGAACCCATTTGACTTGAAGTAGCCTTGATATTTTAAATAAGTATTTCAATAATTAAATAGCACATTTGCATGTTTAATTTATATTTCATTCAATAAAATTGTATACAGATAAATTAAATTAAAGGGTGATATGCCAGACGCTGCATGGTGCAGCCAGTGCGTGTACTGTTAAAGAAAACAATATGTTAAAAAATTTTTTAAATGTATTACATTATACATTAGAGTATTACAGCTCAAAAAAACCCCTGCAATTCTCTCACGAACCACCAGGGGTTTTGCAAACCCTGTTTGGGGAACCCTGATCTGAAGAATATAACAATAACAATATATAGACCAATTTGGAAAAATATAAGCCATGCTGATTCAACGCTGGTCCAGATAAACTTTTAGTTTTTTAAAACTACACAAAGGTTTGAACAAAATACAACCAACAGAACATTAATTACAGGAAAAAAATGTTAAACTAGTATATTTAAAATTTCACTTTTTTATTTAAGATTTAAAAATAAAATAAACTGAAAACCCTCACCACAGTCCTAAACAAACACCTACATTTTGCAATTTCTACTGTATCAGTTTGTTAAAAGCATATTGGCATCTTTAGGGTAATATATGGTGCTAGAAATACTACAGCATCATGTAAAATAAATGTTCAACTCAACTTCTGCTGTAAAGATCTGTTAGTTAATTTGTTCACCATTGGATTGAATATGAGAATGAGAGGTCATGTGTTACTCACCAGTGTAATTAGCATTAGCAAGAATGCGGCAGGAATTTGCACTGCAATTTTTTATAGCGTAATCTATAGTCTCGTCAAAGGTTTTCTGGGTAACTGGAGAATTAGCTTCAAAAAAACTGTTGACTGTAGCTATTACACTCCCGCTCCTGGAAATATTTACACAGAGATTAGTAACAGGCAACTATAATAAACATTTACAAAGCTTAATTCAAGTACAGTTGGAAGAGCTACTTACTCTAACTTAAGAACCACACTATTGATGTAGCTTGACTGGTTACGCATAGCCGTATTTACCTAGGAGAAAAGAGGAGGAGAGCATGATGATATAGAGTAATAGAAAATGAAGGATATTGATCCAGGATAGGGATTTGTTTTTGGAAGTGAAACTATTTACTCAAAGGCAGCTCATTGAGTCTTTATTCACATTAATATTTAACTATTAAAGCCTGTATACTGCCAAAACAATAGAAACTAAATGTCTATATTCTTGTATACAGAGCAAAAGAATATTAGAAATATTCTCATATTGTACTTAATTGATGTTAGTTTTGAGCATACAAATTGTGACCTACCGCAGAGATGATCTCGTTTGCAAATTCCTTAAATTCGTTGGATTCGGAATTCTTCATATTGGGGTGAAAAGTGCGATTCACGTGCAGAATACTAGGGAAGGTTTTGGCTGAAAATAAACAGGTTGTGAGGAGAGTTTGATGTTAAAAAAATGCGATAGCTTAACAATTCTTACTATAAGACTCTTTTTCAATGTAGAAGAACTGTTCATCCAAAAATGAAAAGATATATTTCACTCAAATCAAAACATTGGTTAACTCATATACACCAACACAATCTCATGGCATTTTTTTTTACAATGTAGCTCATTTTGGCTTATTCATAAGATCTCATGCATACATTTTAGTATGATAGTATGAAAGCAACTGATATGCTTTCATGCCAATGATGTTGTGGTTAGGGGCAGGGCTTCAGTATTGCTTTTTTTTACGAATCGTACGTTTTTGTACCTACAAATTCATATGAATAAGCCACCTTGTTAAATAGCTACCGATTCCAGTGATCTGATTGTGTATGCAGTAGGGTTGTCACGGTACCATAATCATGTTTTACGATACAATACTCAGATTTAGATTAAACATTTTCTATTCAATATAGTGAACTGTATTATACTTTACACTAGAATATGTTGTTGTATTAACTGTAGCGATTGGATAAATTTGAGCAAATACTGTAGTTTACTTCAATATTTACTATGATTAGACTCAAAAACACTAGTATCTATGAGTTTTAGTAGTTAACTGTAGTATATACTAAAGCACACTAGATCATTTTTCACGTGGGAACTAATTCAAATGTGGGACACAAATTTATTGATACAGCAGTGTTATATATTAGGCTTACTTTAAATGCAGAACTAAGACGGCCAGTAGGTGGCGTTTATTTTCCACCGAGTAAGTGAATCATTTAACCAACTCGTTCAAACGCCAAATTGAATCATTAACTCGTCCGAGTCATTCAAAACACACATTCATTTAGGAGATGAACACCGCAAAAAGGCAGATGTAATATTCAAATTAATATCAATGCGCATATGCAACATTAACTACGGTACTACGATACTACCGTTTCAAAAAAAGAGAGGCATCTCGGGTATTTTGAGGCTTTATCATCGCGATGCTACCGTAGCACACCCTAGTATACAGTGAGTTTTTTTCACAACTCAGGTTTCACAACAACATTTGTCAACCCATTTTTGTAAGCATAAGCATTTAACTCAATGGTCTCAAACTCAATTTCTGGAGGGCAACAGCTCTGCTTATGAAACACACCTGATCCAGCGTATCGAAAGGCTTGTTTGACCTCATGTGGCGCCACAAGAAACGAGGCGGATGACATCAATGTACCATGAGAGCAATTCGAATGCAAATTACTTATTGTTACGAATTGCTCTCACTGTACTTAGATGTCATCCGCCTGCCGATTCTTGTATAGCTTCGTGAAGTCATTGTCTTTGGGATGACTAGGGACTTCCAAGCAGGTGCGGGTTGGAACAGAACTCTGCAGAGCTTTGGCCCTCACCAAAACCGAGTTTGAGACAACTGTTTAATTGTTTATACCAGTGAAAAGAAATACAATTCTGAATACTAATGAGCCTCATATGTGGTCTTCTGTAAGAGAGAGAAAATGTGATGGATGGGCATCACATTTGATACTTACTTACAACACAAGCACCACTATCAAACAAGGTTCCTGCCAAACACTGACAGATGGAATTCACACAGACACTGAGTGCTGGGCATGGCACTGCAGGACAAGTAACTAAAAGAAAGAAAGAAAAAGAAAAGAGAAGGTATAAAGGGCACTTGTGAGGACCCTCACTACATGAACAGACACACAAAGACACAGCACACTCATTCCAACACACCTTGTGGGGTTGTGAGGTTAGTTGGGTTAGTAGGTCCAGAAGTAGAATTGTCTGTGGTTGCAATTCCTGTTGTAGTGTTCCCTGGTGTAATTACAGGTGAACTGGTAGTATTTCCTGCTGTAGAGTTTGCTGGTGTTGTAGTGTTCCCTGGTGTAGTAATGGGTGTTGTTGTAGCATTTCCTGGTGTAGTTATGATTGGTATGGTTCCATTTCCAGGTGAGGTTATAGGTGGTGTGGTGGTATTAACAGGTGTAGTTATGTTCGGTGTAGTAGCATTTCCGGGTGTAGTTATGATTGGTGTGGTAGCATTTCCTGGTGCAGTTATAGGTGGTGTGGTAGTATTTCCTTGTATAGTTATGAGTGGTGTGGTAACATTTCCTTGTGTAGTTATGAGTGGTGTGGTAACATTTCCTTGTGTAGTTATGAGTGGTGTGGTAGCATTTCCTAGTGTAGATAGGGGTGGTGTGGTAGTGTTTACTGTTGTGGTTATGGCTGGTGTGGTAGCATTTCCTGGTGTAGTTATGATTGGTGTGGTTGCATTTCCAGGTGAGGTTATAGGTGGTGTGGTGGTATTTACAGGTGTAGTTATGTTCGGTGTAGTAGCATTTCCGGGTGTAGTTATGGGCGGTGTGGTAGCATTTCCTGGTGCAGTTATAGGTGGTGTGGTAGTATTTCCTTGTATAGTTATGAGTGGTGTGGTAACATTTCCTTGTGTAGCTATGGGCAGTGTGGTAGCATTTCCTGGTGCAGTTATAGGTGGTGTGGTAGTATTTCCTTGTATAGTTATGAGTGGTGTGGTAGCATTTCCTTGTGTGGTTATGGGTAGTGTGGTAGCATTTTCTGTTGTGTTTATGGGTGTTGTGGTAACATTTCCGGGTGTGGTTATGGGTGGTGTGGTAGCATTTCCTGGTGTGGTTATAGGTGGTGTGGTAGCATTTCCTGGTGCAGTTATAGGTGGTGTGGTAGTATTTCCTTGTATAGTTATGAGTGGTGTGGTAGCATTTCCTTGTGTGGTTATAGGTGTTGTGGTAGCATTTCCTGGTGCAGTTATAGGTGGTGTGGTAGCATTTTCTGTTGTGTTTATGGGTGTTGTGGTAACATTTCCTGGTGTGGTTATGGGTGGTGTGGTAGCATTTCCTGGTGCAGTTATAGGTGGTGTGGTAGCATTTCCTGGTGTGGTTATGGGTGGTGTGGTAACATTTCCTGGTGTGGTTATGGGTGGTGTGGTAGCATTTCCTGGTGTGGTTATGGGTGGTGTTGTAGCATTTCCTGGTGTGGTTATGGGTGGTGTGGTAGCATTTCCGGGTGTGTTTATGGGTGGTGTGGTAGCATTTCCTGGTGTGGTTATAGGTGGTGTGGTAGCATTTCCTGGTGCAGTTATAGGTGGTGTGGTAGTATTTCCTTGTATAGTTATGAGTGGTGTGGTAGCATTTCCTGGTGTGGTTATAGGAGTTGTGGTAGCATTTCCTGGTGCAGTTATAGGTGGTGTGGTAGCATTTTCTGTTGTGTTTATGGGTGTTGTGGTAACATTTCCTGGTGTGGTTATAGGTGGTGTGGTAGCATTTCCTGGTGCAGTTATAGGTGGTGTGGTAGCATTTCCTGGTGTGGTTATGGGTGGTGTGGTAACATTTCCTGGTGTGGTTATGGGTGGTGTGGTAACATTTCCTGGTGTGGTTATGGGTGGTGTGGTAGCATTTCCTGGTGTGGTTATGGGTGGTGTTGTAGCATTTCCTGGTGTGGTTATGGGTGGTGTGGTAGCATTTCCTGGTGTGTTTATGGGTGGTGTTGTAGCATTTCCTGGTGTGGTTATGGGTGGTGTGGTAACATTTCCTGGTGTAATTATAGGTGGTGTGGTAACATTTCCTGGTGTATTGAGGGGTTGTGTTGTAGCATTTCCTGGTGTGGTTATGGGTGGTGTGGTAGCATTTCCTGGTGTAATTATAGATGGTGTGGTAACATTTCCTGGTGTATTGAGGGGTTGTGTTGTGTTGTTGCCTATAGTCGTTATAGGTGGTGTGGTATTATTTCCTTGTGTAGTTATATGTGATGTGGTTGCATTTCCTGGTGTAGTTATATGTGATGTGGTTGCATTTCCTGGTGTGGTTATGGGTGGTGTGGTAGCATTTCCTGGTGTGGTTATGGGTGGTGTGGTAGCATTTCCTGGTGTGGTTATGGGTGGTGTGGTAGCATTTCCTGGTGTGGTTATGGGTGGTGTGGTAGCATTTCCTGGTGTAGTTATGATTGGTATGGTTCCATTTCCAGGTGAGGTTATAGGTGGTGTGGTGGTATTTACAGGTGTAGTTATGTTCGGTGTAGTAGCATTTCCGGGTGTAGTTATGGGCGGTGTGGTAGCATTTCCTGGTGCAGTTATAGGTGGTGTGGTAACATTTCCTGGTGTATTGAGGGGTTGTGTTGTAGCATTTCCTGGTGTGGTTATGGGTGGTGTTGTAGCATTTCCTGGTGTAATTATAGATGGTGTGGTAACATTTCCTGGTGTATTGAGGGGTTGTGTTGTGTTGTTGCCTATAGTCGTTATAGGTGGTGTGGTATTATTTCCTTGTGTAGTTATATGTGATGTGGTTGCATTTCCTGTGGTAGTGAGGGGATGTCTTGTGTTGTTTCCTATAGTAGTTATCGGTGGTGTGGTAGCATTTCCTGGGGTAGTGAGGCGCTGTGTTGTGTTGTCTCCAATAGTAGTTATAGGTGTTGTGGTAGCATTTCCTGGTGTAATAAGAGGTGGTGTGGTATCATTTCCCGGTGTAGTTATATGTGGTAAAGTAGTGTTTACTGGTGTAAAAAGAGGTGGTGTGGTCGCATTTCCTGTTGTAGTTAAATGTGGTAAAGTAGTGTTTACTGGTGTAAAAAGAGGTGGTGTGGTCGCATTTCCTGTTGTAGTTATATGTGGTAAAGTAGTGTTTACTGGTGTAAAAAGAGGTGGTGTGGTCGCATTTCCTGTTGTAGTTAAATGTGGTAAAGTAGTGTTTACTGGTGTAAAAAGAGGTGGTGTGGTCGCATTTCCTGTTGTAGTTAAATGTGGTAAAGTAGTGTTTACTGGTGTAAAAAGAGGTGGTGTGGTCGCATTTCCTGTTGTAGTTATATGTGGTAAAGTAGTGTTTACTGGTGTAATAAGAGGCGGTGTGGTAGCATTTCCTGTTGTAGTTATATGAGGTGTAGTAGTGTTATCTGATGTAATAAGGGGTGGTGTGGTCGCATTTCCTGGTGCTACAGTCTGTGAAACTATAGAATTGTTAGTTGTACTCAGTGATGGAGATGTGGCATTGCCTGTTGTAGTTTGAGGGTCAGCTGTAGCAGGTATGGTACCATTGTCAAAAGAAGTTGCAGGTAAGACAGTGGCGTTACCTAGTGTGGTTAGTGAAGGAAATGTTAGCGGTGGATTAGTGATACTTCCTGATGTTTAAATAAGTAGATAAGTAGATTAGTGGAATTAATTGGTGTTGTTATGGGTGCACTTGTAATGTTACCTTGTGTAGGCTGAGGTGGGGTTGTGGCATTGACTGGAATAGTCTGGGCTGACGTTGTGTTGCCTGGCGTGGTTACCAGTGGAACTGTGGCATTTCCAGGTGTAGTTAGGTGGGAAACATGTGTGGGAAAGGAGGGAGTTGTAGCCTTGCTTAGGGTAGTTATGGGTGTAGTTGCAGGGTTTCCTGATGTAGGCGTGACATTGACTGGAGTAATCAGAGTAGCAGTATTGACAACAACTGTTGTGTTGCCAGATGTGCTAAAAAGAGTAGAAGTTACATTTTCTCCTGCAGTTGAGGATGGAATTGAAGCAGTTCCTGATGTGGTAACAGGGGGATTTGTGGCTGTTGTAGGATGGTTTGAAGCAGTTCCAGCTGTAGATACATGTGGACTTATGGTGTTGGCTGCAGTTGTTGAATATGCAGGTGGAGTTGTGGCATGACCTGATGTGATAGAAGAAGAATTAGTGGTAGTTCCTAATGGAAAGGCAGCACGTTAATACTACCATTTAACATCTAAATTTCTTTATATTATGTATGATGGTATTATGTTAAAAACTGTAAATTACAAATAAAAATGAATTTGTATGGGGCAGGTATGGTGATGCTGAAGTTATTTTTGAACAAAGTTAAGTCTGAGGTTTTTCTTGATGTTATTTCTTATAAGAATCCTTGACTAAGGAGAATGAAGAGTTATGATTGAACCAGCTGAAGTTTCACTAGAAGAAGTCAGACAGACGTTCTCTTACCGCCAGTAGAGCTAATAGGGGTTGTGCTTGTTGTAGAATTGTTCGTATTTGCTGAGTTTGTATAAATAGATGTACTTGTATTGATTCCCACTGATGATGTATGAGGATGTGTAGTAGTCGAATTTGTGGTAGATGCAACAGCAGCCGTGTCTATGGATGTGGGACTTGTTGACATAGATGTGTCTGCACTTGTTACCACATTGGTCAAGGCTGTGAAAACACAGAAAAATTAGTCAGGCACTACACAACGCAGAAAATTCATACAATCCTGGAGCGAAATATAAATTTGAAGTGTGACTGTCCTATAATCCCATGTAGCTGCAATTTGAATTTTTTTGCTCTCTATCGCCATCTCTATTTTAAACATAAAATTGCAAGTTATTTAGACAACTTTATGTGAAATCTGTCGCGACAGCTCAAATAATAAATCAATATTATAAACTTAACATTGGGAATCTAGGTAACGTTGACTTTAACGTAACTGCTTAACAAGTGATTTTTGTTTATAAAAAATGTATATATTTAATAAAATGTTTTAGTAAATATAGTACATTTTACTATTAACTAATATTTACATTTGTGTTTTTTGGTTTCTAGATTTTAATATGAAATAAATTCTAGATGTTCGTTTTGTTTTCCCACAAACATTTCTTTATAAGATCCACTAGAGGCACTGTGGGCAAATCAGAATATCAGAAGAGGAAATATGAAAACAAAAAGGAGTAAAACTTTTTGAGTAATTACTAGCTCTGTACAATATGTCAGTTTGGGAAAATAATGTGAAGACATTATACACCATTATAAAAACATACAATAAAAATATAATTTTTGACCAATTCAGTTGTCACGCCCCCAATAAAATCAAGACGTAATTTGTGCACAAACATCATTGGTTTTAGTGAATGCAGGTATGGTGATGCTGAAGTTATTTTTGAACAAAGTTAAGTCTGAGGTTTCTCTTGATGTTATTTCTTATAAGAATCCTTGACTAAGGAGAATGAAGAGTTATGATTGAACCAGCTGAAGTTTCACTAGAAGAAGTCAGACAGACGTTCTCTTACCGCCAGTAGAGCTAATAGGGGTTGTGCTTGTAGAATTGTTCGTATTTGCTGAGTTTGTATTAATAGTTGTGCTTGTATTGATTCCCACTGATGATGTATGAGGATGTGTAGTAGTCGAATTTGTGGTAGATGCAACAGCAGCCGTGTCTATGGATGTGGGACTTGTTGACATAGATGTGTCTGCACTTGTTACCACATTGGTCAAGGCTGTGAAAACACAGAAAAATTAGTCAGGCGCTACACAACGCAGAAAATTCATACAATCCTGGAGCGAAATATAAATTTGAAGTGTGACTGTCCTATAATCCCATGTAGCTGCAATTTGAATTTTTTTGCTCTCTATCGCCATCTCTATTTTAAACATAAAATTGCAAGTTATTTAGACAACTTTATGTGAAATCTGTCGTGACAGCTCAAATAATAAATCAATATTATAAACTTAACATTGTGAATCTAGGTAACGTTGACTTTAACGTAACTGCTTAACAAGTGATTTTTGTTTATAAAAAATGTATATATTTAATAAAATGTTTTAGTAAATATAGTACATTTTACTATTAACTAATATTTACATTTGTGTTTTTTGGTTTCTAGATTTTAATATGAAATAAATTCTAGATGTTCGTTTTGTTTTCCCACAAACATTTCTTTATAAGATCCACTAGAGGCACTGTGGGCAAATCAGAATATCAGAAGAGGAAATATGAAAACAAAAAGGAGTAAAACTTTTTGAGTAATTACTAGCTCTGTACAATATGTCAGTTTGGGAAAATAATGTGAAGACATTATACACCATTATAAAAACATACAATAAAAATATAATTTTTGACCAATTCAGTTGTCACGCCCCCAATAAAATCAAGACGTAATTTGTGCACAAACATCATTGGTTTTAGTGAATGCAGGTATGGTGATGCTGAAGTTATTTTTGAACAAAGTTAAGTCTGAGGTTTCTCTTGATGTTATTTCTTATAAGAATCCTTCACTAAGGAGAATGAAGAGTTATGATTGAACCAGCTGAAGTTTCACTAGAAGAAGTCAGACAGACGTTCTCTTACCGCCAGTAGAGCTAATAGGGGTTGTGCTTGTAGAATTGTTCGTATTTGCTGAGTTTGTATTAATAGTTGTGCTTGTATTGATTCCCACTGATGATGTATGAGGATGTGTAGTAGTCGAATTTGTGGTAGATGCAACAGCAGCCGTGTCTATGGATGTGGGACTTGTTGACATAGATGTGTCTGCACTTGTTACCACATTGGTCAAGGCTGTGAAAACACAGAAAAATTAGTCAGGCGCTACACAACGCAGAAAATTCATACAATCCTGGAGCGAAATATAAATTTGAAGTGTGACTGTCCTATAATCCCGTGTAGCATCGAATTAGGTGCAGTACGCACGGAAATTCTATAAAGTACACATCATGTCTGGTAAGAAGTCTTGTTGTTTTCCAGGAACAAACAGTAATACAGAAATATCACATGCAGTGGTCTAATAGTGTTATTGCTTAGCAACCAAAGCACACATAAAACAGCTGTCAGGCAAAGTTATTGCTGTTGTTTGCTTTCGATATTACCCAGAGAACCAAATACAGGCAGATACACAGAAGAAAACTGCAGAAATGAAGCACTGCCTGGTTATTTGCATAATAATAATTTGTTACCTTCATCCACAGCCCCACAAAACTCTCAGAATTTTTTATCCAGTTAGGGGCTGTGTCCACCGAGGCGTTTACGCCTGCCGCCACCAGTTAACTTTTTTACCACGCACACAGTGGACTATGCATTTTTTCAATGATCAGCACCGGCGTTCGAGCGGGCGCCCAGACTTGAAAAATGCTCAACTTTGGGCAGAACGCTGCGCCTGCAGCGTAAATGCGCCTCGGTGGACACAGTACCTTACTATGTAGTCTTTCAAGTATTGTGGAAAATGTGAAGTAATCTATTTAAACACCACTTTTTAAAAGAAAAAATATGTCAACCTTAATAATCAAATACGGAGTTCTAGGAATTGAAGTAAATGCAGGTTTTTGATAAAGCTGCAATTTGAAACTTTTTGCTCTCTATCGCCATCTCTATTTTAAACATAAAATTGCAGGTTATTTAGACAACTTTATGTGAAATCTGTCGTGACAGCTCAAATATAAATCAATATTATAAACTTAACATTGTGAATCTAAGTAACGTTGACTTTAACGTAACTGCTTAACAAGTGATTTTTGATAATACATTTTTTTTATCTTTGATTAAATGTTTTAGTAAATAAAGTACATTTTACTATTTACTAAAATTTACATTTAGTGATTTTTGGGTTCAAGATTTTAATATGAAATAAATTCTAGATGTTTGTTTTGTTTACCCACAAACATTTCTTTATAAGATCCAATAGAGGCACTGTGGGCAAATCAGAATATCAGAAGAGGAAATATGAAAACAAAATGGAGTAAAACTTTTTGAGTAATTACTAGCTCTGTACAATATGTCAGTTTGGGCGTTTTATGTGAAGACATTATTATACACCATTATAAAACATACACTAAAAATATAATTTCTAACTAATTCAGTGGTCCTATATATTTTTCACGCTCCCAATAAAATCGAAACGTAATTTGTGCACAAACATCATTGGTTTTAGTGAATGCAGCATGTGCGTTTGAGAACAAACAAGGCTGTGGGGATACTCGGGGTGATTAGCCTACTACTTGCTAATCCTTTCCAGACGCAGAGTATATCCAGACGGAGAGGGTTACATCAGGTCCAGCTCACAGCACACACAGGAAACTGAGATAGACTGAGGTTGTTTGAGTCAAAGTGCACAAACACTTCACAACTGACCACAGCATAGGTCAAGCCACATTCCATCATTTCTATAAGCGAATGTTGTTTTGGATGATTTTACATTTATATATGAATAAAGCATCAATATAAACACTTTGCAATACTTGTTTAATATGAATATGTCTAAATTGATTTTTCACAACAAAATAAAAATTCTGTCATCATTTACTGATTTCAAACCTGAACTTTCTTTCACAGAACACAAAAGTAGATATTTTGATGAAAGTTGGTAACCGAACAGCGCCGGCACCCATCCACTTCTATTGTATGGACACAAAACCTATGCAAGTGTATGGGTGCCAGTTCACAACTTTCTTCCAAATATCTTCTTTTTGTTCTGCGGAAGAACAAAAGTAAAACAGTTTTGAAATGACAAGATGGCTGGCAAATGATGACATTATATTTTTGGGTGACCTAACACTTTTAGAAAAGATACAATACAAAAAAAATGAAAAGAACGCAACAAACAGAGTGTGTTCTTGTGGAGCTTCGGTAGAACGAACTCTGATGGATGCGCCGCAGTGACTTCTGGGACTTCAATACGCGCGCAAGGCTGCATTCGATGAATCCTTGATATCGAGAACGCATCCGGGTTCTTCCATGCGTTCTCTGTTCTTGAGTATCGGAACCGGACTTTGACGTTTTTTGATGACGTAGAGTGAGAACACGAGGATGCATAATGAGAAACGGCCCAAGTCACCAATACGTTTCCAGTTTTGTAACTAATAGCCTAAATCAAATCAAAGAGTACCAGGTTTCAGAGAGAGCTCATTGTTGGGGTTCTCCTAAAATGTCAACATGTTGACAGTAAGCATTAATGTGGGGCAAAGGGAGACTAAATGCTTCTGTACTATTACCAGAGCAGCCAATGTCTCAACACCATCTCCTCTAACCAAATTCCACGATTGCTTGGTACAGTACAGCCTCTATTTCGAAACTGTGTGTGTGAAAGGTATAAAATGACCTTGAAGCTTGTCTTACTCCCTGCCACACAAAAAATACCTACAGTGGCAGATTTACTGAAGTTTGGCAATAAAAATACATTTAAATATTATTTATTTGAATATTTGTTGCAGTTTTTATATTAAAGCCAAGAATACTTCTTTAGACACAGCACGTACATACACAGGCGGACAGAGAGTGTGACATGTGGGGTGTTTGACAGGGAGATCTATATAGCCCTGAGGCTAAAGCCTTCTGCAGTTATGGCTCACTACTTCAAAGGAGCAAAGTTGACGCCAGGCAGCAGGAAAACCTTACAACTGTGAGCCGATTTCACTTCCACCTCCCACAGACATGCCATCCCACAGATAAACACACACTCCCACAAGCACACAATCATCTATCATGCTGGCCCTCTATATGAAACATGCACACTCATGCACATGCAAACACTCACACACATGTTTGCTCATTTTCTCTCTTGCAAACAAAGAGCATGCGTCACTTTCTCTGAAGTTCTGATTACTCTTTCTCTCCGTTTAATTAACTTCTTTGTTTATAAAGCCTTTTAATTGCATTGGTCACAATAGTGAGTGTAAAGAAGGTTTTATATTTATAAAGTTCTAATTATTCATTTCTTAAAGGGGCTACATATGACACAGCACTTAGATATTGTCATGTCTGTTATTTTTTTTTAATTAAAGGTACAGTAAGTGATTTATGAGAAATGCTATTTGAAATTAAAAAAGCTCATAAACAACCAATTTTGCTATTATTTGCTGAACATTTGTTCTTTGTGTGTGTGTGTTGCACATTCTTTATTTTGAGGGCAGAGCAATGCAGGAAGGGGCGTGCTTAGTTGGTCGTCGATTTCAAATATCAACGGCAGTTTTTAGAAATCGCTTGATGGCTGGAATACACTACTGAACAGATTTTGAAAAACTAGTCATCATACACTTGCCAACTTTGTAAACGGTTAAGGCTAAAATACACAAGACTGGTATCTTACACTAGCAGAGTTTCCAAACGCAACAAACACGTGCCTCGATGCAAGGAGACACATAAACAACGAAACAAACATGGTTGTGAAGAAGATATAGGTGAAGTGGTGTTATTCTAGCCTTGTAACTGCGCGCCTCTGTTTTGGTCAGCATATTACCACGTCCAGTTTCGCCATACGCTATTACGTGTTTGTTAGCAAAAATCCGGAACGCTGATAATTGACACGTAGTATCCATAGACAAGCTCTCCTATATCAGAAGGAGCTTTATTACCAAGTATGTTTAAACACACAAGGAATTTGACTTGGCTACAGGAGCTTCCAGTGCAGAAGAAAGTACACACATAGTTCAAACATATGTGATAGTGAGAAGAATAGCAGAGCTCAAAGCCGTGGCTGCCATTCGCATGCGTTTCGGGTATTTAACACCCACCATTCAGTACACAAAAGTAGTATTAGGGCAACAAAAGACTTGTTATGTTCTACAATTTTAACAAACCTATACCTGCAAATGCGTTGTGTGTTTATATGTTTGCAGAGCGATCTCTTTACGGGTTGCCATGTTTCGCGTGTTTCTTGAGAGGATAATTTAGGCTGGGTTTGTAAAGTGAATAGGTTTATGTAGATATAAAAGCAGGCAATAGTGGGAATAAATATAAAAACAATTTTTTATATATATTTGTTCTTTTTATTCAAGCTTTTTGTTTTACATTGCTTTTTTTGGTAAAATCTGACAACAGGCGCAAGTAACCGCTCGCATCCTGTGATTTCTCACACCGCACATACCGAGGGACATCTCTGATGCACTTTTAGATGTGGTACTGTGTAGATAGACGCAGTATGTGTTGTAAAATTGCCTCAAAATATCAAACATGTTTTAATATCCTCCGATAGTCTGCAGATAAAAAAATTTGTCTATACCCATCATCAACTACACGACTTTATGAGAAAAAAGTCTGCTCTGACAGTCCAAAATCGGCAGACATTCTGCAACAATTGACGACTAATCAAGACAGGAAATCTGGGGGAAAATCTGAATAGATGTCAGGTAGTGTATTTAAGGCTTAAGGCAACTTTAAATCGGTTAAAGGGGAGGTGCCACAGTGTTCAATGCATTCTGACTTCTTTACAATGTTAAACGTGCTGACTTCACATGCTTGACATGGTCTTGACATGGTCACGGTCAATGGTCAAAAACGAGTTGGACATATGACACAGTATTTCTGTGCTCGATTCACTCCCCAAGCGCTCGTATATGTTTAGTTTTAGTTTGTATAGTTTTTTTCGAACATGAAATTCCCTTAGGTAACAACTTTTCTTACTCCCTTATTGGACAATTCTCATGGAAAAGCACGTCCACGCGTCAACCCACGAGAGCGAGATGAGAGAGCATGCCCACGCATCAACCAGGGAGAGTCGGAGAAGGAGCATGCGCACACATCAACACGCTGGAGCAAGAGAGAGAGATAGCAAACGTATAGTGAATAAACAGTTATGCAGGAATAATGCGACAATGTATTGTGTGCTCGTAGTCCCGCCCCCGCTGAACGAGTTCAGGGCTTGCCTGTTTTCTGAAATAATCTTTCAGCTGTAAATGTAATTAAACTAAAGACTCTTCAAATAGACAAAAAGTATGCATTACTGCTCTGTAGGTACTCAACAGGGCTGGGGAGTTACGAAATACATGTACCTTTATTAGGTATTTAAAAAAAAATGAACTGTTTTTCATTACAGTTACACTTAAATGGGTGGTAATCAAATTACAGTTACATCCAAAAAGTATTTCATAGCACCATAGTGATTACTTGGAAATTGAATGTCATTTATTTTATTAAAACATTGCATGGTTATTTTATTTAGGACTGTCTTGATCAACTATTTCACACAATAAAAGTTCGCATATACTCCACAAGATAAACTGACTTCATTTATTCAAATTCCCACATTAAAAAATGTACATAACCTTGAATCTTTATTGTCTGTTTCCTGAATGATCAACGACTGTTTTCATGTTTTGTTATAGTTGTTTGTGAGTTACTTGCTTAAGTCATTTTTAGGTAACTGCGACATTTTGTATCACAGTTTTGCCTTTTTCCTCACAACTGGTCCTCAAGATGAATATGAGATTGGCAGAAACTGTGTGTGTAATGTCCGCTTTAAGTAACAAGGACTTTTAACGATAATGTTGTATATCGGACAGACTATTTGTGTACACAGACTATGTGACTGTAACATAATATTCAATATTAACTTTAGATGCAACATTTTAATGTTTATTTAAGGTTTTCTTTTGTGTTACACGAATGCAATGTATTATATTACCTCCCTCATTGGAGGCTTGTCTTAGGAATTGTTGATATTTTGATAGTTGTGTTCAAGTTGTTTAACTAATTAGTTTATCATGTGATTGTTTCAAGATAAATGTTTTATTAATTGACAGCTCTAACTATGCACCTATTGCAGGTGCAGTTTGACCCAAATACAGTTTCAACAATGCTAATAAATTATCGAGACTGTTTTCACGCTAAAGCAGAACTATAGAGAATGATTGTAACTACACATGTGTGATTCAGATCATTATCAGAAGAATGTTTACCTATGATTGTTAATGAAATGACATTTGCAACTTCCCGGTTATTACAGCAGTAGCGTTAAGTGGAACACTTCATCAGTCCGTACACAATGATATCAATCGATTTTACAGGGTACTTTGTATAAACAATGCTAATAGACACAAATATTCTTAAACTCATAACTGTGTGTTCCCCTTATTGTTAGAATTTATCCAACGCCCCTAACTTCCTGCCAATGAAATTGTTGTTCCTCTGTCTTATCTTTCCTTGTTCTCTTGCATGGCAGTAACATATTTTCCCATTCATTATGTTCCTCCTTTAGCAACCCCTTATCAGTATTTATGATATCAATATAATAGAGTTTGACTTACGTGACTACTATTTGGAGATCCTGATGTTCCAGAACTAGTTATGAATTTAAAACTAAATCTACATACGCTATGATTTGCCCTCTGCATGGCAACAGATCAGTTTTATTCAGTTAGTTACAACAAAACAATCAGGCCAATGCATTCAGATTTGAGTGTGTGCCAAGTGGCTGTAGGTTTGGGACAAAGGCCCACACAAAAGCACTGCTATGCCATTTTAAAAAGAAAAACCTTGAATAGTTAAATAAAGTAAAAGTAAACTGCTCAAAATCTAAATATGGAGCCATGGGAGGCATTAAGATTTCTGGGGGACAAGGGATACTTGAAACATCATGTTTCTGTTCATACGTCAAGAACAGAATATCATTAGGGGCTGGCCTCAAAACTGAAACCACATTTTTTACATTTAAGGTAGGAACTTTATAAAATATCTTCATAGATAGTTAATATTCTAATGATTTCTGGCATAAAATAAAAATCTGTAATTTTTACCCATACCCTGTATTTTTGGCGATTACTAAAAATGTTCCCGTGCTATTTTAGACTGGTTTTGTTGTCCAGGGTCACAAAAGTGAAAAACAGAATGTTTGGATGTTACACCCTATCACTCAGTTTTTCACACAAGCATTTCACAATTATGCATAACTCATCTGCCCATATTCTAGTTGTTGAGGCTCCTCATTACAGTAATCGACCCATTACCTTTGTTTTTTTTCCTTTCACTTAACTCCCTCTTTGTCTCTTACATTGGTTAATATTGCCACCGAGAGACAACGTAAGAGCCCATTATGATGCCATATACTCTCTCCTACTCTATCATGCTTATAAGGGCTTACAGAGCTCAAAATGGCTCTTAGGTAACAGATGGTTCCCATGAGCAGCACTCCTGCGCTAGGACCCACAAGACCAACTCGCACTCTATCATATCCAATTAAAGCAGAGCCAGCGTATGCTGTCCAATTAAAGACGAGATTTAGACATCTAATCCAAGAGAAGAGAAGAGAATATAAAAACTATCAAGTATCCCTCTTTTCGGTTTAAAACCAATTGATTTAAAAAACAGACTTTATTATACTACACTGACTCCTTTAAAGACCTTCTTTATCCATCAAATACACAGATTAGCATCACAGCACTATGTCTGGATTACAGCACCCTTCAAAACAAAGGATAACAAAGGGTTATTTTACAATCCGCAAAGCTCCAGCCCACATATCTGTACCTCCATGGCTTCTAGATAACTCTAGTTAGCTTCTGCATATATATGCATACATCTCTCACAAATAAACATCATACACAGTTTACTAAACCTATTAGAACGTTATTGAGGAAAGAATCTCTCCTGCGTTCGCACACACACACTTCCACATATGCATGTCATTTCCTCTCTCTTTCATCTCATCTGACTTGCCGTTCTGTATTCGCTCCCTTCTTTAACCCGTTACCTAAAGCTTACCATCTCTCGTCGATCCGTATTTCACTTTATTTCTATATGTAGGGGGTCGAGCGATCTGCCCACATCTAGACCTGATGTCAGACCACGCAACAGGATATTTCCCAGGATATTTTTCTACCCTAGTCCTGGAACTTTAAACACACACAGTCTGATTACTTTATTAGAAACACAAACAGCCCTGAGGTGCATGAGGGCCATGTGACGTGTGTCCTTTCTAGTACATTCAGTGACATTCATACTGGTAATAACAGAACTGCTTCCTGATTTCAGGTGACTCTGTATCATTTATGGGTTAAATTAGGTCTGAGGGCCATGTGACGTGTGTCCTTTGTAGTACGTTCATTGACATTCATACTGGTATTAACAGAACTGCTTTCTGATTTCAGGTGACTTGGTATATATAATAAATGTGTTATATTAGGCCTACCATAATGCTGCTTTTATAAATTGGAGTTTGAGTTGAATGTTTGATTTATCAGGGAGTCAGATCAGGGAGTAGCCTATCAGATGACTGCTCTACTTAGATATGGCCAACACGTTCAATGCTGCAACACAAATGCACTTTCTCTGAAAGACAAAATATGACATTTGATACTGTTGAGGAACTTAAGTCAAAAGAATGCGACGTTCACAATTCCCAAAAGCTGACTCACGAGCAAGTGCGTGCGTGAATGAACATTTGAGAGTCTCAAAGTCACGCGTGAATGTGTGTGTGATACACCGAGAACCCTCACCAAAGCCCCAAAATAACAAGCGTGAAACAAAGTGAATTGTAAAACTCTTAGGTGGCAAACAAACTCCTGTCACTTTTTAGGGTATCTAGGCTTATAACAACATAATGCTGCGAGACTGTAATGTATGACGGAGCGTGACGCAAAATAAAAAGAAAATGATGCTCACCAACGCAAGATTTCGGGACACTCCCAACTTCGAATAGTTACAAAGTCAACTACAATAACATACAAGTGAATACAAGAGACGTTAATAGTAATTTCATCTGTTATTCCGCCTAATCTCTGCGCTCAAAGTCTTTCAAAGCATTACTCAAATGTGCGTTTGTTTGATGTTGCCAGGCAAAAGTTTTGACTCTTACAACCACCTCCCGGCAGAGATCGAGCTAAAAGCAGTATGTTATAAAAAAGATGGAAATATTATGAATATGTCCAAAGCATGAGACTGTCCATGGTCCTTAAACAACCTGGCGCACCATCTTAAATCAAATCACTGGTTTGTCTATTAAATAGAAATGCCTCATTAAATATGGTTATTTCAGATCTAAAAGCAGCACACACGCGGATGTTAAATAGAAATGATGGCTTACCTGGTGTCGAGATGAATATTAATAGGCCTATCAACAATCGATGCATCAATAACATTATGTTTCATAGGAGAGACGCTCATTCAAATAAATAGAAAAAAACTGATTCTGGATCAGAGGATGTCTCGGTGTCCCTCAACACGGTGGCTTTCAGAGGTTTATTACACAGTGTGCATTTGTGCTGAGAGTACAGATCCGCTACAGGTGGTTTCAAAGAGTCCTTGATAGTGATCCATTTAAATACGCCTCCAAGAAGGAGGATACCTACATGCAATAAACCCGTTGTGAAATAGCACAGGTGATAGCAATGCTTCACTTATGGCTACTTTCTTGTGTTTTATTATTGTTTATAGTAGTAGTAGTAGTATCAGGCTAATATTATTATTATGTTATTTTTTTTATATATATTAAATTACAACGTTGCTCCCGATGGGCTATTGAGTTTTATTTCCAGATGTTTGATCTAGTGGTAGGCTGAACGAATAGTAGTATAGACCAGTGGTTCTCAAACTGGAGGCCCCGAGAGAGATCCAGGGGGGCACATATTTTGTGGCATTTTATTAAATATAGAATTGCATCATAAATTATTTGCAACCAAACTTTAGAAAAATAACCCCACCAACCAAAAGATTCGACTTTCTAGCATTGCAACTGAATACGTTTTTGGTTTAATCAAAATTCGAAGTTTCTAAGATATGGTTTTTATTTGGGGGGCCACAAAGCGCCGCACCCTACACAAGGGGGGCCCCTACAACAGCAACAACAAAGGTATTACATATTAAAGCAGTAAAGTTGTCATTGGCTTGTATTTAAAAATACAATTTTAATTCCCTTGCTTCCTAAATTGCTGAATAAAAAGGTTTAATTGCATGTTAAAACACAGAACATCATTTTATAATAGACAATGTAAACTAAAAAAATACGACAATTATGACAAAGCTAATAAAAGACGTTAATTAAATATATTGTCTGCTTTGAATCTAGGAACAATGCAAGACCAATCATGCTTAAATTGCAGTGAAACTGAACTTACAGAATTACAGCAGAACACATATTTAGTTTGACGTCATAGATCTGTTGCTTGTTAACCTTTAAATGTCCATTATGGAAAATCTAGGCAATGGTTAACTTCCTATTTTTATACCTTCTGATTTCGCTTTGGGGTTTTTGACTTAAAAATCAACAAGATAATTTAATTCTATCCTATCAAGAATCAAAAATAAAATTAATCCTAAAGTCAGTCATTAATACAATGTATTGCCTGTATTTATAGATATTTATAGGTACCATACCTTACTCTGGGTAAGTTTTGGAAGTTTCTTTTTTTTAACCCTACAATGAGTCATGAGCTAAATATGACACCAAACTATGACAAATATAATATTGTAAACAAGAGAGTTTGAATAAACAGATCTAGATAATGGCTTAAGAACTTAAAATGGTTAACATTTTAAACTGTCTGCTTCACATATGCTCAACCAATGCCTGACGGTTAAAGGGTCTTAGTGAGAGTATGTCAGATAAAACATTGTAAAACCTTCTAAATTTGAAGCTTGAAAAATAGATTTACTTCCTATGGTTCTAGTGTATCAGGAGATGGCAGCTTCGTGGGGATAAATTTTGCAGACCACATGAGCATTATAAACCCCAGACGCATACTTCATCAATTAAAATCTTGGAAAAAAGCATAGCTTTAAAAACGTAACATTTATTGCTCATAAATCATTCATAAAGCCCTTCACAACGAGGGTGGGAATCCTCCCCTATCAGCACTGAGTACTGGCTGTTTGATACTGTTTCAAAGAAGAATGTCTTGACACTTTAGTGCTCGAACCCCTTCTGTCTGTATCAAGCACATTTACTGACACTCCCTTCCTTCTTATCACTCTGGAAAATGTGTGGATGGCCAAGGACAGTATGACAACACAAAGCTTTTTTTCAGCTTGCTGTGATAGAAATAAAGACTGAGAACACTGCAAGCTCATATTTTCCAGAATTATCCAAGCAGATAAAATTAGGCCAAGCCTTGGTGTCGGCTAGCAAAAACAAAGCAGGCTCAACAAAATGTCAGAAAACTAACAACTTACATGCTGGTTGGCTTCTGCTGGCACCTATGATAAGAACATGTACATGTTTATGTTTTTTTTCTCTCACAACACCAATGAATGAAAACACAGACTGATTTAAACAGTACATTGATCTCCTAGATAAATTCCATATAATCTGTCATCTTAACTCATCAGAACATCATAGTTTGGTGTTCCCTTGTAATCTCTTTACTTTGGAATGTTACACACTACACATACAATTATCAAATGCTTCCACTTGTCACGTCATGAACCGTGTGATAAGTGAACAGTGTTGGCATTCAGACAAACATTGCAAATGGAAAAAAGTAACAAAGTTCTGAAGTCTGACGCATTGTTTGCTCTGTCATAAAGACAACATGGGTCTGTTAAATGACAAGGGCCTCATATCCCATTGAATCTTATGTTACGTAAAAGATATTCATTACTTGGAAACTATTTAAATCAGTATACAGAGTCTAGCATCATCTTCAACAATTACATCAGAGAACATCCTGATGGAGAAAGACCATTTGAAAACTTGTCTATACCAACTTATGCTAAATAGATACATACAAATACATCTACTCAAAGAGCACCTAAATTGCCTTTATAAATTACATATATAACTCTTTACAAAATGTTTTATTCAAGTTTATTCTAAACTAGTTAATATATTTGCACTCTCTGAAAGCGGTTGCGATTCTTGCTATTTAAGAATAAATTTAAGGGATCATTTGAAAAAGCTTTGAAAATATATTTATCCTCACTGTAACCATGCAACCGTGTTTGCATGTTTGCTGGCGAATTTTCTCATTGCTTGTAAACATGATATTGACATAGTGAAATAATAAGTAGGCATATGATGCCAACTTCCCTTTTCTAGAATGCATTTACTGTAACATCTTGAGTCAAACAAATGAGCATGTATTTACGTATGTGCCGTGTAGGAGCAGACATGTTTTGGCAAATGACTGATACTAATTGTTAGTCACAGATACAGAAATAGGAAGTATAATGAGGAAACAAGTGAATAAAGCTTCTTCTAAAACATACTACATTCATAGTGGAAGTTGCCTGGATTATCCTTTGTGTGACTTCAACCTGTTCACATTACACGTATACAATTAAAGGTTCAGTAAGCGATTTTTGAGAAATACCTTCCATAATTAAAACCAAATTAAACAAATAAACACAACATTGCTTCTTCCTCAAAGTTAGAATATTCTTGTTTACATTCTGCACCACTTATATGAAACATACAGAATAAGCAATAATAGCAAATAATGACTAAAGGGTTTGTATTGGATTTTAAATAGCGTTTCTGTGAAATTTTGAGGGTGTTATAATATACATTTAGATTATATGTATGCACGTGTCATCACTTTCCCACATGAACACCTCGTGAACATGCCGGAACATGCCTGCCTGAGTGGTAAAACAATCTGCAAAATGAATGGTTACAATACCAGGAAACACAGTTCAACAAAGCATTTGAGTGTCCAAGAACACCTGATTACTTTGCCCATAAGGAAGTGTTTTACCACTCAAGTGAGCCTGTCCAAGAAGGTGTCTCAGCATGATCAGTGGGAAAGTGATGTCATACCCTCTAGGGAGCCACAGGGATGACGTCTTTTTTTCAAAGTAATGAACAATTTAATATACAGTTATTTATTATACGTATATACATAAAAATAAAGTGGGCCTTATATAAACCAAACATTTCACATTTCATCAATGATTTTAAAATATATGTCATGACATTGGAACAAACGGATAACAAAGAAGCTCTGAAAACATGTATTATTATTATTATGTTTGTAGGCCTACCCTGAAGATAGCGCTGCAGTTACCTATATATTTTTCCCATAGACTTTAAGAAGATCACATAAAATAAGCCCAGTGATCAACAAAGGTTTAGGATGTTTGAACGTTTTGTCTATCAAGATAATCTTTACAAATGAACACAACATTTGTTTTTTTTAAGCCAAAATGCAATCGCCAGAAGTATAAGCTAACATGATGCTTTAAACAGACTACACTATGCTCGTTCGATATCAACATCACTAAGTTACCACTAAGCCTCGACAACTCCTTCAAACTTAAAAAGGTGTTCTCTGGTAAGTAACTACTCCGTTAATGATTCTGCATCTACATTTTTTGAGATTTGTGTCAATGATGAATTGTTTGTCTACTTTATATGCAAAATGACATCTAACGTCCTCACCAAAGGAAGTAGTTGCTTTCAGCAACTTGTTAGCAACAGCCATTTCTTAAGACAAAATAAGGCTTTAAAAACCACGAGCGGGTTACAACTTGTGTGTATTATGTCATAGAATAAAGCGTGAAAATATTTTGAGGTTTTGTTAACCACAGATTTACCAAAAATCCATTTAAAAAACCCATAGACTTTGGAGCGATGGAACCGGAAGTCCTAAAATGCTTATTCGCTTCCGGGGTTTGCATACAAAAATACATGCGGCTACTTACTGAGAAAAGCAGGAATGTGACGTGCGTCTTGCAGGTGGGACCAGATGTAGTAAATAAGTGATTTGTTCAGCATGATTCATTTAAACTCTTAATGTGTAAACAAGTTGCCCATTTTTAAGCTGCACAGGATAAACTGTTTTATGTGTGGCCAGTAATTCATTAAACATGGAGATCTGCAGCAGATTCGTCTTCCTTTTGTTCTAACAAAGCAAAAATAATGGTTAACCATTTTACCGATTACATATTCGGACACCCCATTTTGCCCTGCATGTACAAGAATACTGTATTAGATGTTCATTAGACAAATAATAAATAAATAAATAAATACCAAATAAAATAAATGACATGTGGGAAGATTGACAAGATGTATTTATGCTTCGTTCATTTTAAAAGGTTAGATATTTTTGTTGTGGTGTTCATTTTATACAAATGAGTGCATTTAATTCCCTAATGTGATGGACGAGAACAAAAACAAATTTAAAACAACAAATGATTACTGCCCTTGTCAGGAAAACATAAGCCTTCTCACTTCTCCTATAGGTTTACCTGGAAAGAGAAAGCTGAAAGTGGCATCATTTTTCTACTTAAAACTATTTTCTTATTACTTTGTTTTACATATGAAGGTGTGAACTCCATTAACATTGTAAACTATGTGATGTGTAGCTAGGTCACTGGTTTGATGCCCTCAAGGAAGGGCTTATAAGTCACTTGTGAATTGAGCAAAACGCATTTCATAGGCTACTTCTGGGAAATATCCATACACCACACTTTATTAAACTGTAAACTGATTTTATGCGTCTGATAAAAAATATATCATTCATCTGTGAGGTTAATTGTAATAAAACTTAATTATGAAATACTGTGTTTTGTGTGAATTTTAACTTCAGCTAAATGTGTCCGGTTCAGTTTATTTATTTATAACCAAGAAGAAAAATTGTGAATGATGGCACCACTTCAATTTTCCAAGGCACACTTTGGTTTCAAACTAGATAAAAGACATGCCCTTAATGTGATACAAACAAAATAAATACAACTTACTGTGTTTACCATGTTCCTCATATTTACGGCAGGGGTTAGTGTGTTAAAATATAACATTTATAATCTATAAGAAAGCAAGGCATCAGCAGCATGAGCATTTTTTTTTATGAAAAAGAAGATGGAGGACAAATATAGTTATGAGCAATGGGTCATATGAAATTACTGAGCAACATACAAAATGGTCAAAATAGACCCTTCATTTCCTATGATTACACCAAAACCATGTTAAATCAAATCAACTAAAAATCATGAGCATTCAACTGCTGGCCCAAACTAAGAAAGACTTGCATATGTATCTGACTATTTGTATCAAATACTCAGTAAACAAACACATATTATGATCACGCTCAGCATGAATTCAGGATGGTTCTTTCGAACACCTTGTTTGATCAGGTGTGCACAGGACATGATACGGCTCTCACTAAATCCTTGATGTTTCTAGTCAGATCCGTGGGCGTGGCTTGTTGGTTTTGACTAAATCCTTGGTGTTTCAAGTCTTACAAAACCTTTACCCCAACCCACACTCTAACCTTAACCATCTTAACTACCTATGATTGTTAAACTTGCCAATAAACACGATTGGGTGATGACGTCAGACTCGAGAGCCAACATGATACATCATTATGGCTTTTGGAGTCGTTGCCATGTTTTCGTGGTGACAAAGACTAGCACCCTTCCATCATAAATCTTCAATACAAGACCGCTCCGCTTGCTTACTGAAACTTGATGCAAATATGTAGGATACAAAATGCTTGATAAGAGAAGCACTAAAAAGTAATTCCTCAAGTTTATTTCCATATCAGAGCTACTGTAGCATATCTAATGTGCGACGTGAATGACTGTAAACAAGCAGCCACCTATGATTACTTAGTACAGTATGTGGACTTTGGACTTTAAATTGCCCATGTTGTCATATTGGGTTTGAAACATGTATAAGGACTATTAAAAATGTAGCAATATTTTTACAGAATGTATTGCTCTTTTTAATGTTGGTTAATACGAATACAACTGTTGCTTGCTTATTCATGTTAGTTGCATTAACAAATGTTAACGGATGAGTTTGTTTTAAAAAATGTTATAAATGTTGATATTATTATACACTTAGATCAATAAATGCTGTAGAAGTATTGCTCATTGTAAGTTCATGCTAGCAAATGCAACATTATTAAAGTGTAACCAAAAATGTATTCTCTCAAAGCTTGCGGATCTACAAGCAACTTCCATGTTTGCCACCACAGCCACAAATGAAGAAAAGTTTGATTATATATCTGTAAAAAGGAATGATAACATCTGACACGAATGTTATTTTACATAAATAAAAAATGGTAATTGTGTCATTTTATCATAAATTCAAATGACTTTACAAAGAAATTAACAACGCATCTGTTGACTGTCAAGCTGACGTTATTGCTCTTAGTCACGACGGCTCTGTTGACTGTCTTTGTATTAAAACTTTCTTGATTTTGCAATACATCGTTAGTACATTCTATAATAAATTAACTTTGAAATGTTTAACTTTCCAATACAAAGGCTCTGTTGTATTACCTGCCAACTGAAGGAAAACTGAATGTTTGATTATCTGATACTTTTATTTAATTGTAACACATTAACCTTGTCATAACCTAGATCATGAGCTATGAATCTTAAACATGATATTGTATTCAAATACAGATGGTAGTTATACGTGCTTTATAAGATGCATATTAAAAACTTCATTCCAGCCACTCTGAAAAAACAGACAAGGATGTTTCTAAGGACTAACAAAGCGTTTGATTTAAATGTTTTGTTTGTTAGAATCAGTTAGCTAGTCTTTGAACAAGTCACACTCTTTTATCAGATTCAGATAGAGTTAAAGAGATAGGTCACCCCCAAAATTGATTGTGTAATTATACATTTACCCTCATGCCATTCATAAACCTGCATGGTTTTCTTCAACAGAACACAAAAGAAGGTATTTTAAAGAACTTGAAATTTTGTTCAGAAGAAAAAAAATCATAAACTTGTGGTATGGCATGAAGATAAATTAATAATGAGGAATCTTCATTTAATGGACATGAGCATTTTATAAAAGCTCGGTTAACATGAAAAGCCTACATTATACCAAAACATAACTGGCTGAAGGCTGGAAATATATGTGAGGAACATTTTGGGTTGGCACAGTAACTGTATCGTAAATACAGGGCAGGCAAAGAGCGACATGACCTCACATAGAAACTCTGCTCCACCCTGATACAGAGCTTGTGTTGTAAGCCATGAGACTAAGAACAAAATCACTTGCTTTAAAAGTTTCTCTAATCATCATGGCTGATAAGAATGTGTTGAATGCTGAACGTGCAAATTGCTAGGATGGTGCCTCTTTTCAGTGCCCTTTTTTATGGTCACAATAGTAAAACGGACACTATCTCAAAAAATACCTGATTTGCAGCAGTTTTGCATTAAGAATATGAAATATTACCACACCAGTCCTACACGCTATCTGTGGAGTAATAACAGGTGTGTTTGTCAAACAAGGTATGGCACATGAAAATATCTCCATATGTGACATCACCAAAGCAAAACCCACAGATCAAAGTATACTGATATCAGAATTTTTATTGTTTTCCTAATCCATAATAAAGTCGAAATGGACAAGTATAGCCCTGTGAATCAGATCACAAGAATCTGCAATAAAATAAGACAGAGAGAACAAAAAGACCATTCGCTACGAATTTGGCATGGTGACAAAAAATGGGGCAAAGTATAAGAGTATAAAAATGTACATGCAAAAAACCAAGGGGAAACTTTTAGTGTTATTAACTGTATGTAAACAAAATAAATACTTTCAGGAATATACAGCCAAACGCAAAAAGTAGTATAGAGAGGAAGAGGACCTTATTGTGGCAATCGCTGACAAATTGATGGCTTGGGTTATTCAAGCCAAACAGGATATCATTCAAACAGTGCATATGAGATATCTGCACTTCATTAAACCTTCACCAGTAACCATTTTCCAGTAGATCACACCCTAAAACAAAAATGACAAAATCTCATGTATTGAACAGTACAATTGAACATCCTGTGGATGGGCATTATTTAAGGACAAAAGTCAATTCACAGCCAGCGCACATGTACATGACAAATAAACTTTGAGCGTATGGAGACCGAACAACTCTAATCACAACAGATCTGGGGGACATCAGTCAATCTACAACACATTGATATCCCTGCTTCCCTTTCGTCATTGATATGAGGTATAAAGACATCCGTTGTAATGATTTCATATTATTAAGTCATCAGACTAACCAAAGATTGTTATACCTCCACCAGTATTGTGAATGTTTACCCCAACCTTCTTAATGTTATGCTCAGTCCTAGTGGTCAGTTTTTGTTCCCTACGAGATGCATTGTGGTCGAAAAATCTTGTCTGTTGTTCTGCCCTTCAAAGAATCATGTTCTTAAGGAGGGGTACATAGGACTACGAATGCAACAGAACAACATGACAGTAATTTTACAATCGGTGTTACAGTGGCCAACAGCGCTGATGGAAGACATTGCGGTTGTTGATCATTATTGAAAAGGATATTACAATAATACTTGTACAGTACAAAATAAAACGTCTTATAAAAATGTAGTTTAGGTAACACATTGCCCTGCATGCACACTGCAATAAATTGGCTGAATTTATTGTGTACAGGCATTCAATTTAGGACCTGTACTATATAAATTAAGAGCGGGACAAGTCATCTCTGGTGAAGGGTATAAAAAACATTTTAACACATAGCACATTTTCCCTATCCGATACTCACAAAATGAAAAAAAAGATTAAAAAAAGCACTCAGGTCCATCCCAGTCGCATCCCCTTCTACAACCTGCCTAACACACATCCGTGAAAAAAACAGGAATTAAAATATAAAAGATACCACACAGTCCCACCCGCACCGAAATCCCACCCACAATTCCAGCACATTCAATAGTAAAGACATTATCAATGGCTTTTTTAACATAATCTACAGTTACAAAAATGAACCCCGCCCCTTCTCGGCCCACTCTCAATTGACCAAATGTTGCCCCTTTTAAAACAGCATATCAGTAACACAGTTTATTTTCTGTGCAATCAGCCTGGGTAGTATTTTAAAAATAAACAGTTCCAAAAAAGTGCTAGATGGGATTCATTTGGAAGGGAAAGAAGAAGTGGATGGAGGGAGAGAGGGATGAGAAATCTAGACAGTCACATAAGAATCCCATAAACTGACTTAATCACACTTGCATGCAGCGCCCTCTAGTGTGTAGCCCTTGGCCTTACAACCCAAAGAATAAATCGGACATCTCGAACCCTCCGCATCCCCTCCAAGTCACCTGCCAGTCTTTAGAAAGATTACATGTAATTGTACATACAGATATTCTTATAAATATATATTTATATATATGGCCCTTACGGAAATAGAATGTGAGAAATCCACATTGACATAAAAGTACCATAATCTCTATATAGCTAAGTGAAAAGTGGTGTCAGTGTAATTTAAAAGGGCAGCATTTTTTTTTCTATTTGTTGCACTTATTCAGAAGAATTAAAAAATAAATCTCCTGAAAATCAAAACTTTTTTCTTTTAGCAAAATGTCTGCCTCTTCATTGAATGGTTGCTACCCTTCCGATAGATTTGCTTTTTACACATGTTCCTGAGTAATACTTTAATCAATGTAACAGACAATTTCAGTTCTGGGATACTCCCTGCCATTGCTATTTTAAAGATATCCTTACACATTTGTTAAGTCAGTGTCTAAAATTTGAATTTCTATCAGAAAAAGTAAACAGAACAAGACCTTTGCTACTGTACTTAGGCTTTAAAAGCATTTCCTCCCTACTGATTACCAAAATAGACCTAAACGTCTACTTGCAAAAAATAAAACTGATGCATTTTATTTTCAAAGGAAAAAACATTGGAAAAGGGATTGCAGGCCAAAGGAGTGGGGATTTTATGAACATATCGGCAGTGAGAAAACATAACTCAAAAACATTTCAATTTCATTAAAATAGCAGAACTTAATAACAATAATAATAACAATAATAACAATAATACAAAATAAAGACCGCATGACGAGAAAATAAAATAGGGAACCTCCATCTGAGCATCTAGGCACGTGAGCCCATTCACCTGTAGCTTTGGCTTGTTGGGGTTTTGGAGCCGGTGCTGACGGCATCGCTGGCATCAGCCAAGAGACTGCTATACCCTGAGAATTCAGAAACCTGTGTCTGTATGCTGTGATTCACCTCACCCCTAGAGTCATTGGTAAAGGCAAGGGGCACGCGCCCCCCTTTAAACTGCGCTCCAAAAGCCTGAGCAAAGTTTTCGATCTGAAAATGGGCCTTGGCTGAGTCCAGGGTTGTCAGATCCTGAGATGTGCCCAGGGAGAATCCTCCAGTGGTGGCCGTCGCTCCATTTTTCGGCCCTTGAGGTTCCTTTTGACTACCCAGGTCTGGAGGCTGAGGTGCGATTTGGTAAGTATTGGTATTGGGGGTGTGCGGAGGCGGCGGAGGGGACGTGTGCTGTTTGTCCAACTGTTCGGTAAGCTCCTGGGAAGGTGTGAGTTGCTGTTGTGCGTGCGCAGACTGCTCCAGGCTGCTCATGTGGAAGCCCTGCGGAGGTGACGAGCCCTCTAGTAGACCAAAATGGGACTTCGGCACAGAGGAGAGGGAAGGGGAGGAAGAAACAGGATGTGAGAATGAGTACTCCAAAGGTGAGGATGTATACACATGCTTGTCTGAGAGAAGTGGGCTTGGCCCTGAAAACTGTACTGTGGTAGTAGCGGCAGAACCAGGACATGGGCCCAACGGGAAGCCTGAACTGTGACTGGTCCGCTCTAGTGCCTGTAAGAGAAAACGCGAGTACTCGTGCATGATCACGGCTTTGTCTCCACTGTTGGGACTGGAGGGGGAGTCATCATGTCCAAGTGGGTCCGTGGCAGCTGTCTGGAGCTCCACGTGATGGGTATCCGAGATGTCGAAGGTCACATCAGGCTTATGAGCATAGTGGTCCAACAAGCTCTGCAGAACCTCATCTGGGATTCCAGACTTATCCTGCTTGATATCTCCTAGAGGGGAGGAGTCCAACAGGCCAAGTGAGGCATCTGTGTCAAGAACCCCAGAAACAACACCCTGAATAACTGTAGGTTGCGACTGCAGATGACTGACGCCTACGTCGTAGTCGGAAGCACCTGCAGCCCCATTATTTGTTACATGAAGGTATCGTCGTTTCTTCAGAAACTGAATGGCATCATCGTAATTGCTGCTGTTGGAACCAATTTTGGCCCCAGGACCTGGCAGGAGCCCAAGGGTATCCAATCCTCCCCCAGGCAACTCCATGCCTCCTGGCTTGGATTGATCTATGGAGAGAGCATTCTTCTCCATGGATTTCCTGTTAACCTTCTTAAAGGCCATCTTGGGAGCAAGTCCAGGGTCCCCATCCATGCTGGGGTCCGACTGAGCTGAAGATGTTGTTGAAACCCCATTGTTTGCGACCAAGTTGAAGTCATGAAGGCCATAAGCCTCTGCCTCCTGACTATGTATCGCCCCCATAGCCCCAGTGGGCTTCTTGCGCTTGCGTTCACCCCCCTCGCCAGCATTTTTTGACTTGCCTCGTTTGCGTCCAGGCGTGGCCACATTTCCCTGAGTGATTCCATAGCTGCCATGTTCCCCATCACCTGCGACACCCAACTCGTGCTCTGATCCATCCGCGCCCTTTTTCGTGCCATCTCCACACGTCCGTTTGTGCTTCAGCAACCTGTCCGTCCTAGAAAAATACTGTTGGAAGAAAAATATGAGAAAATTCAATAGCTTTTAGAAGGGTTAAAAATATTCCAGGTGTGGATGAAACTGACCTGTTGGCAGGTATCACACTTGTATGGCTTTTCTCCACTATGAGTTCTCTTGTGTCTTTCCATGTGATACTTCTGAATGAAACGCATGTTGCACTGATCACAGCTGAATGGCTTCTCTCCTGAAAAATGGACACCCAGGAAAAGAAATTAAATAATGACCTTGCAAACAAATTTGCCAGAAATTAGGAAATTAGTGACTTACCACTGTGGATCTTTTCGTGTCTTTGTAGGAGGTATTTCTGAATGAAGCTCATGTTACATTGATTGCAGCGGAAAGGCCTCTCACCTGTAAGGGACAATGACAGTCATGTTTTGACTGCGCTTGTGGTTAAGTCAAAATGTTGTAATTACGGTGTAATTAAATTTAACAAATCATATTAAAAATAGAAAATAAAACTGTTGTTCCATTACTATCCCTTAGAAGATTTTAATTGCGTTACTAGAGCGAAAGCAACACACAACTCAATAATAAAGCACCCCTAAGTATTACAATTTGATTTGGCATAAATTTCTTTAAGTGTTTGTACAAATTATATTGATGTGCCCAAAAAACAAACTTTGTGTTTTATTGTGCATTCCAAGTAATATCAATAAAATGGCATTGGATTGTTTTAAGTAATAATAAAAATAAATAAAAAACATAGCTAATGCAATAAAACCATAAATAAAACCATAACATACAATTTGAGCAATTTTATTGAATTGAATAAATTTGCATATTCTTAAAAAAGAGCCCACCTGTAATTTCAAACTTGTATGACTTTCTTTCTTCTGCAGAAGACAAAAGAAGATATTTTGAAAAATGTTGGTAACAGAAGAGCACAGCCCCTTTTGAACATTCTTCAAAATATCTTCTTTTGTGTTCTGCGGAAGAAAAGTCATACAGGTTTTAAATGACATGAGGATGAGTAAATGATGATAGAATTTTCATTTTGACTAGTGATTGACCGATATTGTTTTTTTAAAACAGATACATATACCGATTATTTGCATGTTTATGTGCCCGATACCCGATATGCAGAACAGATATTTATTTACTGTTATACTTCTGTTTTTGACACACTGATTACAACACAACTGAACAAACTATTTTATTTAAAACAATCAATCCCTCCTTGGATACAAAGCAAAACATTTGCATCTATACACAGATAAATAGAGGGGTCTGAAAGAGTGAAAATAAAGTGCACTGTTACTAAAGTGTCTTTGTTCAAAAATAAATCATTCTAAGCAATTAAAAAAATATAAAGAGGGGTCTGAAACACAAACACTGCACCAAACTCATTGGTAGGGACCGAGGACTCGTGCACACACACGGAGAAAAGAGAGCGCATGCGAACACGGGAGAGTGGTCGGCGTCAACTCGCATCAAACAGGTCAGGAAAGAGAGAAGACGCGGAAGCACATTTTATCTTATTGTTACTCGATCACAGATACAGTCACTATCACGGAGGGATAAAAACATTACAAAATGTGACGCCGAATAAGTAAATGCATTGTATGGGAAACACCGATGGAATAATACATTGTCATGAAAGTATCAAACAAAACGGAATATAAATCATTGCATATCTCAACTGGTATGTTACGTTAATAATATTTTTGTCAGTCTTATTAAATAGCTTTAAAGTAACGTTTATATATGCAATTACTACCGTTACATTCAAACTGCGAACGCATATGGAGATAATACTTAATTAATTACACAGGGCTGTATTTATTTAAATGTTTATTAGTGAAATAATAGTTATATAGTCGATGAAAGTATAACTTGGGGTGTTTTAAACAAGTTCATCTTGTTAAAAAGTTAGCTACATGCGGAGGCTATGCAAAAACTTCCTCAGCATCAACACGGTGAGTGAATAGCAATATGAATGATGAGCATAGACAACAAAGGTCATTGAATTCATCTCTTTTATTCATGGCCGTTTCAATTCATCTAAAGTTACGTCTTTATTGGGGGAGGAATTGATATCTTAGGCATTGTGACTCTGTGAGTTTGTCTCTCTTAGCGAAGCTGCATAAACTACATATCAGGCATTAAATGTAACATCTCATCTGTGCATTAATTGCTCTCATGTTAAATATAAGTGTATTAATAAATCAAGTGAGTATACATAACCTTCTGTGCACGCTTTCGTTTTTGTCAAGTCTCCCCTCAAGAGGCTCTGCTGCAGTGACGGTCCTGCATGCAATTCTCTAAAAGGCCACAAGATGGCGGACCTTATCGGTGAATCCGATATTAGAAAACAGATACCCATGATGGGAAATCTATTAAGTATCGGAAAACGATGTATCGGCGATCTCTAATTTGACGCCGAACTACTCCTTTAACTATGCAGCAAATACAATCATCACTAAATCTGCATCAACAATTAAAATAAAATAAAAATCCTATGTTTCAAAATGTGCATATAATTATATATATTAAAATAAATAAATACATAATATAAACACATTTAAACAATGTTGCAGTTTGTGTATACAGATTTGTGATAGAAAAGCCGATGTCTACCATGCAGTTCACATACTAACCTATATTAGGGTCTCTGGTACGTGTGCGAGTGCATGCTTACCTGTGTGTATAAGCACATGTCTGCGTAAATGATAGGAACTCCGGAACGCTGCGCTGCAGTGCTCACAGATGTGTGGTTTGGAGTTTGGAGACAAGCTGCCTCCATCTGGATCCAGCATCAGAGACTATAAACAAGACAAAAGCATCGGCATTAGATAATGTTTTCTATATAGTGGTTTGAGAAAAAGGTTTTAACAAGCTCCATTTTTCCCTTTAAGATTCAACAATTCACCCAGCAACAAACAACACACAGCTGTATGTAAAATATGTGTGCTTGTTCGCACCTTCGACTCTCCTCGTTTCCTCCGCGTCTTGCCCTCCTGTCCCTCACAATTTGACCTTCGCCCTTTCCTCCCTGAGGATTCTTTTACCAACCGCCCTGACAGCTGGAAGGACAACAAAGACTGGATTGAGAGTGGTCAAAATCCCCCTCAAAAAACCACATTCAGTCACCAAGAAATATTAGGTAAAATAAGAACTGCAATGAAACTAAAAGTGTCTTATTTAGTAAACTGTGACAGGTCTAGATTGATTTTAAAAATGTAAACAAATGCACATACAGAAATCAAGCTGCACTGCGTAATACAGAGTAGATGAGAGGCTGTTTGAATATTTAAGTATTCCCTAATGTGTATGTGGCAGCAGGCAGGGTGGTAAATCTTTTATATACGAGCTTCTATATCTATCCCCTGAGAGTAAATGCCACTTTCCTCAATTTGCTGAGCATCAACGGAAAAATACCATTCAGATTATTGAACCGCTGCAAATTAAAATATTCCAACATAAAGACACTCAAATTTATCCTGAACAAAAATGTAAAAATCATCTTTCATATTCTTGATAGAGCGCTATTGTGCATCTGTGGCAGAAAAATTAAGAAATGGAGCGAGAGAGATTTTGCTGTTTTAAATGCAGGCTAGCCAAAACAAACCATTTTCATTCTTTAGTTTGGCTTTTTTAATGACCTCCTTTATTTGTATGACCGAAAGAGCATGAGAAAGAGTGTTACTAGAAAAAGGCCAACCATCCATTAAACAAAAGACAGAACGAAAACATTGCATGTTATTTCTGTTAGCAATAACCGTGAATTAACATGAATCGAAATTTAGTTTAATCAAATTGTAAAACATTACACCGTAGCCTTTGGCTACCAGAGTGAGAACAAGGCGGATGCAATATTATATTTTTTCAGCGATGATCATGAGATGATCAATCCTTATAATGATAAATAGATCATCATTTACTTAATGCTCTTTTAACCTTGAAAGAGGCTGCTGTTGTGCACGTGTGAGCGAGTATTTCTTCTCTCATGTTGTATTTGACCTTGTCAAATCCCACCCGTTCTTCCTTACAGAAACTAGATGACATCACTGACAGGAAGAGTGGTTTATTACTATAGATTTAGCAGTTGGCCTGGGATAGGGCTCTCAGATTTTTATGGAATGGAAATCTGCCTTCATGTACCAGTACAGGTAATTTTGATTACTTGAAAATGCAACAAGGCACATACGTAAATCTGTCAAATATAATAACTCCAGTAAGATCAGTTGATGCAAGACATCCATGGAAACATTACTAGCAACGTAAATATCAAAATCCCCAAATCCCATACGAAAAAAACAAATCTGGCAATATAAAATATAGGAAAATAAAAAAAAGTTTCTTTCAGTTCTAAAATATTATCTTTAATAACTTTTCATGTCAATCTTTAATGAGCTTGCAGATTGCCAGTTTTTCAAAAAGCTTCTCTTACAAGTTTTTCATTCATTTTTAAAATTCATAACTTTGTTTTATTCAATACATGACTTATACAGTAGGATTGACATTTTACCTAAAATCATGTTTAAATATACAAAGATTTGATGATTTTCTACAGAAAGGCACACTTACATTTCCCAGACTGAGGTCATGCACCACCAGGTTCTGATGGTCGCCCAGCGACACCTCCAGCAACTCTCCTCCACTCCGTAGTCCAGTCCCGACTCCACCCCCCGAATAGAGGGGCAGTCTGTAATCGTGTTCAGAAACCTTTTCTTGTTTGATGCCCATGGCATGAACATAATCTCCCACACCTCCTAGCATGCCCGCTATGCCACCTCCGCCACACATGCCTCCACTGAGCCCTCCTCCACAATCCGGCGAGTCCCTCTCCTTCTTGAGGATCATCTCGTGAGGCTGCAGGTCAGCCATAACCGTTTGACTGGCCAGACGGGTGAAGCTAGTGACAGGGGGCAGGTGGCTGAACATGAGCATGCTCGGACCAAAGCCTGGCTCCATGCCACCGTTGGAGCGCAGGAACTCATTGCCAAGTTTGTCCTGGATCAGGCTCATAGTGAAGGGGCAATGCTTAGAGATTTATCACACCGACGCTAATGCTGGATCGGGGGCGATGGGGACCACTTCAATGCGAAGGCACCTCGCTCATCCTGGAAAAAAAGGCCAATTTTGATTTATTCACAGAGTAATGGAATCCACTTCTGACCAGTTGGGTGATTATTATTAGTATAGGTCAATGCACCTGTTGTCATTCAAATAATCTATCTAAGGTCAATAAATAGCAAACATTTAAAAAATAAATGACCAAAGGATCCTGTATGCTTTTTTGATCCTATGTTTAACTGGAGGTTTGTAGGTCAGAAAAAATTGGGCTTAACACACTGAAGCAAACTGAAAGCTTCCAGTACATTACAGACACTACACAAAGACTGTCATTCTTTAAAAAAAACACCAGAGGCCTACAGAAAACAATTTAGTGTTATTACTTTCAATAAGAAGTGTTTAAATAAATATACAAGATCTAAGGATTTGCACACAAACCTTTAACTAGCCTGGTGTTATTATGGAGTTTTGGTTTATCAAAAAATAAAATGACTACAGGTAATGCAATAGCGGATTGAAAACACACAGTTTCAGTGATTAGTATCGACCACCAGTTAACAAACCAAACATTTAATTGTGCTCGTATCCTATTCATTAGACCTTAATGATCCCATAAGATCATGATAATGCATTACTTTTCAAGAACAATCTGGCAGTTGCATATTTTGTTTCAATAGGACTGTTATTCTACTAGACAGACATGAATAAACAAATCAAGATCAAATTTTATAATCTACAAAACTGGTATTGTTTGCCATGTTTAAATACAAGCAATCCTAAATCAGGAGGCGGGATCAAATATTAATACATTTCCATTCAAAGTCTGAAGAAGATGTATGCAAAAACAAAGGGTCGGTGTTCGGGCACACGCTCTATTTTGAACGTTAAGGATTAAGTGCATGTTATAAATACAAACACAGATGCTGAGCCTCCTGAACTAGCCTAGTATTAGGGAATGAATGCTAGAGGACTGGATGACATTCCTCTTAAACTCTTATGCCCCGTGCAGTTTAAATTCTTACTAAGACGTGTGTGTATGTAAAACTTTAACATGAGGCCTAGCTCAGTCTGTGGTGTGGGTTATTTAACGTCAAAGCATTATTGTTATAAGTTGAATGCTAGGCGTCTGGCTTTGCTTTACTGCTGACGTCACCGAGAGCATATCGCTGCGCTTTGTTTACAACAGATGATGAACATAATCGCAGATGCCCTATTATCGTACACCACAAAAATATCCTTGCACCACATTTTAAGACAAAAGATGCTATTTTTATGTTTTAGGAACTGTGAAAATTGCTTTTGATGTAGTTAAAAAGATCAATGAAAGATAACTCGAATACGTTCCACTATAGCATGGTTGTGTATTAGCTATCATATCTGAAACTATGGCAACAATGTTTTTATAAGAGAGTAAAGATTTTCTGTTTAAATGACGCAAACGACCACTGCATACTAGCCTCAGTCTACGGTGTGCGCGTGTATAGAGAGCACATCATGTTTCCTGGAAGCCAATTTCTCTTCTTTGGGTTCATGCGCCATCCGATGATTCATACCTTTCATTTCCCTTAAAGGCCGGTTGACTGGATCTGAACCAGATGCGGTGCGTTAGTCAGAACCCCTCCATCCATGTCACGTCTGAATAAGCGCTTCGGATTCGAGGCAAAACTACCAGCATCAATATAATCCACGAACATGCATGTGGTACATGAATAAACCATATCCACATTTAATAGAAGAGGTTAAAACCATGTCTCACTCCCAAATAGTCGAACTTTCTCGTAAGTGAACGAAACCCATTTGATGGAAAGCTCAGAAACGTGATTGATGAGGAACACGACGTCCCAGCGTCAAGTCTTTTATCTCGCGAAACAGCTCTCGGTTCTTTGTGTTCTGAGTGCGCGCAGACTGCACGCGACGCAGATGGTATGTAAATAGCTCGCGTGCGTAAGTTAGCCAACTGAGCTAGCCCATCAATCAGATAACGTTAGACACAAATCATCTATTTTATACACTCAAATCAACGCTAGTCTCAACCAAGAGGCTTAGTTGCCATAGCTGCAAACACGCGGCTCCGCTGTACGTGCCCCGGGGGATCTATACTGTGGAAATGGTTGGAGGAGTTTAAAGTTTTTGCGTGTTTCGCAGGACCGTTATGGTGGGAACCATATTAATAACTTCATGCAGACTCACAAAGGCCCTCATCGCTAACGCGCTAGCTAACAGGCTAAGCGACGCATAATAAATCAATTACGTTGGCGAGGCATAGGACACACGTTATGCGCTCATTTAATCATATTTACATGAAAATAATCCAAGTTTTTAGAAAAAGCAACATTATTCAAAAGTAGAACTGTGATTATTCCCCCCGTGAGCTCGAAACAATGAAACGTAGAGAGATAGAATAGGTACAATGGTGTGGCTGTGCAAGACACAACGCTTACCCATAATAAACAGCCATGCAACTCATGCGAACAATTGATGCTTCGCGTCAAGCTAAGGGGCTACATGCTATATTACGTCGCTGCGCTTTGTTGTCTGCTCCGCTCGCACGCGCCTCTCCGGCGCTTCAAACTTCACGCAAAGCCCATATCCGCGTTTCGCTTACCAGTGCATGTCCACCGTTGGCGCTTTCTCTGTATATTTTGCCCCCTCCGACGTTTGTTTTAATCTTCAGAGTCCAAACATTGTTCTCCCGCAGCTGCTGCGTTCCTCCATCTTGCACGAGCGCGGGGAACTGTGGGTAGAGCGGACGGGTCCTGCGAGGAGACAGACGCTCTGATCCAGGGCATTGGAGCAGCGTCCGATAGTAAACTATCGCAACGAGGAATCACGCTGCAGACTGGACCTAGTGGGTGCTATTGGGACGATTTTCCACCAGCAGCCAAAATTCATGTGTTTTTTATTAAATAAGAGCACACAGAATCCATTGTGGAAAAGCCTCAAATTAATACATTTGTTTTCCGTTCCTCTTGACATGGGTTTGTGATTTACCAAAGTCAAATGGTTAATCTAGTTCAGAAAGCCCTTTGCATGAACGTCTGCTCCCATATATGTCTATTTGAAGTGTATGATAAACGAACAATTGTCCATTATATTTTGAAGTTATAACTCTCTGTCTGTGTTGTGCTCTTGGAAATGTAAAGGTATCCCTGTGGGACCCACAAAATGAGGACACGGCACATCATGCCATTCTAATGCAGCTCTCAAATTAATGACAAAGCTGTGACACAATTCAGTGGGAAAAAAAACAATTCCTCAAATAGCTCTTAATTAATAAGACTTTTTACCCTATTTATGAACAGACACGATGACCCATAAAATTAGAGAATCAGAGAGACTTTAAAAAAGAGTTTTAGAAAAAAAAGGAGTAAAAACAAACAAATTGTCCCTGCCAGTGGAAGTAAGATGGTGTTGGCTGCCTCTCTAAATTATTTTATGACCCCATTAGTCTCGATAATAGTAATGACAAGTGAAAGGACTGCAGGCTCAGTTTTTCCTCTGTTTTTTAGGCTATCCTTTAATTGACTTCCCATATTAACGATTGAAGTCCTCAGCGGCATCTTTAAGATCTGTTCCATCTTTGTTTAAAAAATGCATAATGCAAACATTTTAGTCCGACAATCATTACCATGTTCTGTCATAGAAGGACCTGTGTCGATAAATGTGTTCATGATGTGTCTACTGCACTATGTAATATATTTTTTGTTAGGATCAGACAATACTACACCCAAAAGGGATTATAACAACAACCAAAAAACATTTAATTATATTTAAATTATTCAAACCCCAAAAGTCAATGTACACACACTTCACAATAAAAAGTGGTCAGTGATTGGGAAAAAATGCTGCAAGAGGAATACAAAATGCAAAAAACTAAATTAACTGTACAAAACAAAATAGAATATAATGGCCAGCAAATTGTGAAAATTTTGATAAGGATTTGGGAAATATTTTGTTTCTATTGTTGAAGTGGTTAATCCAGACTCAGTTCATGACTAGTATTTAAGGAAACCTGAAAGGTCATGTGATATCATGTATTTGTCATCAGTTCTTAGACCTCATTTATTATTTAAGAACTCATGTGTATTAATACACCCACTGTCCTCATCGATTTGTCTTTTTTCCTTCCCATCATTATTCTTTCATACTCAGCAATATCTGAATAGCTGTGTGACATTCTCTACGAAATTTACCGTCTTACTGCTGTCATGGCGAAGATTGAACTTATTTGAGTCAAAACTTTCTACACCTTAACCAATGATTCTTTGTGGACAATTTTATCACAGAGCAAATATGAACATAAATTCATACATGCGCATTATTTCTATTCAAACACTTTTTGCATTATTATAATCTTTTAATAACTTTTATGGACCCACACAGATCAAAAACGCTGCAGGCACTGCTAGTATTTCATAATTACTGTAGGCCTATATTCATTTCTCTGATAAATGCATTTAATCCAATTTTCAATCGAAGTCTGAGAAAAATACAGAGAAGATCCAAATCAGATTACAACCGAGATAGTATTTCATCTTTGCTTATTATTGTTCATCCCTGGGCGTTTTTATTACTAGTAAATATAATAACTTCTAATATAATACACAAATAGCTAGAATATACCGTGGTACAGTCTTTCACATTAAGTCTGGACTGATAGAAGCCCATATATTTGAGATGTCCCAAAGGAGCAAACAGAGGAGACTACAGTTTCAAATTTCTGCACTCAACAAATAATTGCAAAGCCAGCAATAAACCTTTAGACAGCTGGGAATATTGTGTTCATGTTTCTCAACAGTTAAGAGTTATAATGAAAAAAACAATAAGCTTCGGCTTGCGTTTCACATTAAATCAAACTAAGATATGTAGGCCTTGCTGCATTAAGGAATTAGAACGATGATATGAGGGTTAGTAAATGATATCATTTTCACGAGTGAACTATCCCTTAATAACAATTTACTAATCCCTAATTTTACAGTCCTGTCAGTTACGTTGATAAAGTGTGCTCGCGGATTTGAGTCAACAGATGGCGCTGTTCGTTTGATTAAGTCACTGCACAAACGCATTAAGATTCTGACGGATTTTTAATTTGAAAGCACATGGTTAACTCACATACTATACTGACAAAACAAAAGTTTTAATGGTATGTAGTCAAGTGAGCAATATTGATTTCAGCATTTGAGTGGAAATGTCTTACAAACAAATGTTTATTCTAATATCATAGTACCAATGGAGTTTTCATTCATGGTTGACCTACTCGTTATTTAGACCAGTTAACCCGAACCACATTTTGCATTTTAACATTTTAAGTATGAGTATTATTCCGTAGGGTATTTAATTTATACACACGCGCGCGCGCACTCCACCTCTCCACTGGATCTTCTCCAGTGTAGAAAATATATTTCTCTCACAAACCCCCTCCTCCCACCGTCTTTCACATCCACCCTCTCTCTTATTCTCCTGTTCATGCAATATTATGTGAAGGGGAGCAGTGAGTGCACAGATAACAACCCGCGCGCTCCACGCGGACGTCCAGTGGACCTGGCACGGAGAACATCAGCCGACCAGGAGAATAGTATAGTAGGAAATAGATGCGTATTGACAGGTACCTGTAAAGCAATATAATCGGAGGCGTGGACTGTCAGCTCATACCTGAGTACATTTTACAATTAAGCTTCACTCCGTATTTTAGGAAAAAGTTGAGATAAAGACGAGAGAGCTACTGACACAGTACACGCGCTCCTGCCTTGCGTTGTTTAACCTTTTTCATCTACTTTTGAAAAAAAAACTATGCTACAGAGAAAGTGAGTTGATTTTTACATTAGAAAGTACTTGATTGATCAAACAAATGTGCTAAAGTGATGGCTGCGCTTAGGCGTAAATTTGGAGAAGATTATCAAGTGGTGAACACGAACAGAGGCGCAACTTTTCCCAGCGCGCCGGTGAAGAAGAAGCGCCAACGCTTTGTGGAGAAGAACGGCCGCTGTAACGTGCAGCACGGGAACCTCATCGGAGAGACCAGTCGTTATTTATCGGACCTGTTCACTACGCTGGTGGACTTGAAGTGGCGCTGGAACCTTCTCATCTTCATTCTTACATACACCATCGCCTGGCTGGTCATGGCCTCAATGTGGTGGATCATTGCATATATAAGAGGGGACATAAATCACGACCACGACGCTTCCTACACTCCGTGCGTCGCCAATGTTTACAACTTCCCGTCAGCTTTCCTCTTTTTCATTGAAACCGAGGCAACCATTGGGTACGGTTACCGCTATATAACCGAGAAGTGCCCTGAAGGTATCATTCTGTTTCTATTCCAGTCTTTGCTGGGTTCAATAGTGGACGCGTTCCTCATCGGCTGTATGTTCATTAAGATGTCTCAGCCCAAGAAGCGCGCAGAGACGCTCATGTTCAGTCAGTACTCAGTGATCTCACAGCGAGACGGAAAACTCTGCTTAATGTTCCGCGTGGGCAATCTGAGGAACAGCCATATGGTGTCCGCGCAAATCAGGTGTAAACTCATAAAGGTGAACACACACACATACACGTGCGCACCCACTCGGGCATCTACTGACACTTGGTTAACAAAAAAATATCACAACACTACAACCATGTAAACAAAGTTGGAAACAATTTTATGCTAATTGTAAGCGACTTTGCATGAATAAGATAATTTGGCATCTTTTAAAATCATCCAACTACATTGAAAGCATTCATTTAAAGTGACATTTTAGTGACCCATAGCCAGGAAATGCTTCAATAAAGTGAAAAAGCATTAAAAAGCTAATTTAACTTTTATTTATTGCTACTATTCCACTGTAGAAATACCAGACACTTAAGGTTTTAAAAATACTTTACAAATGCATAAACTTTTCACCATGCTTTTCAATAAGTCTTCCATATCTTCATTCTTTTATAATGTTGTTGTATATGTCAGTGTAAAGATAGCCTTCTTATATTTTTGGTTTATGTTAAAAAACCTAGATGCATGTAGATCTTGGAAGTATTGTACACTGATGTGTACTGGTAGTTAGGATGAAATGGCTGCTCTTTTCCTTGAGAAATATTCTGTTCTCTTTACAGACAACATGCAGAGATTTTCTGAGCATTAGTGACAATCAGGGGAGCTGTGAAATATTATTTAGCAAGACCGATATGCTAGTCTGAATTTGGGTACCTCTTTCACAACTCATTACATACAAGGGGATAAAGTGTGATTTTGTAATTCAGACATGGACAACAACTGTCTAACATCTGTCACTTTGTAACCAGTGTTTTAACTGACCTGCACTGTAATTGAAAGACGGTTTCGTGTCAGTGATGTAAAGCTGTATGTGGCCCGCTGGTTTTAGCTAGCTTGTGCCAAAATGAGAAGAGAAAAAAACAATTGCTCTTGGGTTTGAGTTCATAAACCTCTCTAAGACTCCTGCTGAAGCTAAGGTCAAATACATGGAAATGCCAGAAAATCTGCATTCTTACAGCCTCAGGCAGCATCTTACACATCCTCATGAAAATGCTGAGGACTTTTTAACATATGTTTTTATGTTAAAGGGGGGAGAGCAGTCCATCTTTTCAAAGGTTTTCTAAAAGAATATGATTACATAACAAGACTGTTAATCCATATCTGCACTCTATAAACTTCTAGCTTTATAATTCTACTGTGTGTGCGTGCGTGTGTGTGTGTGTGTTTGTCTATCTGTTGTTCCATAGCATCTCAGTCATCCATTTAAAAATGTGAATTCTCTTCAACAATGTTGGTGAATTACTCTGAAAACCCACTCAAAATCTCTCACAGGATTTACACTAATTATCTAGTGCCAAGTGAATGCAGTGATTTATTAAAAGCTTTTGGTCAATGGTGTCAGACTAAATTAGCCAGACTGTCAGGTTAAGCTCACGTTTTCTCTCTGTGAGAGAATATGAAGAGGATAAAGCAAGAGAAAGTGTAAACAAAGAAGGCAAGGTAAGTTAGTGAAAGGTTAACAAGATATTAGCGTGATAATAAGCGTGAGCAAACTCAAACAAGAAGGAAATGGATTTTTAGAAAAATCTAAAAGCCAGAAAATTGGGGAATGGCGGTGATGAAGAGTGTAAAGAAATGTGAACAGAAATTGGAAAGAAGCATTCTCTCACTCTTGCTCTATCTCTATTTCTTTTTCTGTCATATCCCCTACCTTGGTTCTAATCAGTATTTCTCATTGCGCTCCAGGGCTACTCATGCAACCAATGTTTTTTCCTGTAAAGAACCCTCAGCCAGAACACCAATGATGTCCCTAATGTATTATCATATAATAAATAAATATAATAATAATATCATAATATAAAACTATTTTTTAATTACATAATGATATAAAAATAAATGAATTAGTTACATGCTAAATAACTATTGTTTAAATGCTCAATATAAAATATTAGAAATGTAAATAAAAAAATATTATAATTGTAGTTATAGCTAGTGGTGTTCTAGTGGCAGTGTTCTTTTAAAATCAGAGGATGTCAGGCAGAGATCTCCCACTGTGTCTTGTGGAACTGTTGGAGGCTACTTTACACTTGGGAATATCTTGTGTATGAGTGTGGTTGTGTGATTGGAGCAGATGTGGTCTCTTACTGGAGTGACAGTCTCAGTCGCTGCCTGCATTGCTCTGTATGTGTTTTAATTACATATGAATTCTATCTGTCCTCCCCCTTACTTGCCCCCCATGCTGCTGATTTTTGGTTTATGCTGCCTTAACCTGCAAATCAAGTATTTTAGATGCAGTCGCCCACACACACTAACACTTACATACTGGGAAGGAGTCAGTCAACTTTTTCAAATGATGTCATGGCCCATAGACAAAACTGAAAACAAAATTGTTGCTACAATGTTGATTTAAAATTACAATAAACATTCACAGGAATGGGTTAAGTTGTTCGCTACAAAAACCATTCAAAACGACTTACAAAAATTAATTGCACTAACTAATTAACAAATTTCTTTTGACACTAATTGTATTCTTGTGACAATCCTAATATTTTTATTTTGAGTATGTATAAATCAAAATCTCCCAAAGTAACCAGGAATGATTTCACTACCTCTCATAACTTTAACTTAATGCTGCTATTACAATTTTTACATTGCACTACAGGGCTGCCATGCATGACTGAACTGTACACACCAGTACTTCATGTATCTGCTCTACCGGACTGTTTACACACACACAGCATCATTTGCACTCTATACTGCTCACTTGCACACCAGGAATATTATACTGAATGCTCATTTGCACTAATGGACTACTTTCATAACTGCATTAACTCATCTTCTGCACTGTAACCTTAACAACTGAATTTACTCATCTACTGCACTGTAACTTCAATAACTGCACTAACTCACCTACTGCACTCTAACTCATCTATTGCATTGCATCTATCGCATAACTAACTGCACTAACTCATCTACTGCACTGTAACTGTATATCTGCATCTACATATTGCACCGTACCTTTAATAACTGCATTAACTCATGTACTGCACCGTACCTTTAATAACTGGATTAACTCATCTACTGCACTGTAACTTTAATAGCTAATGTCTGTAACTAATGCACACTTAAGTCACTTGCACTATTGTATAGTCTATATTGTTATCTGTTCATAACCTCCTGTACACTAATGTTCACAGTATATAGCCTTCTGTATATATTGTTCATAGTACATACCGATTGTCATATTTTCATAGTACATGCCCATCGTAAATTATTTTCCTAATATTGTATTCTGTATTTATTCACACTGTATATCTGCACTTGCTAATTGCACTTCTGGTTAGACCTAAACTACATTTTGTTACACTGTACTTGTATATGTGTAATGACAATAAAGTTGAATCTAATCTAATCTAATCTGCTTCAGTATACAACTGGATACATGATAAGATTCACAGCATCTCCTGAAGGTGCATATGCATAGATTCGCACCAGACTGACCCTTTCATTCCTCATATATTTCCTTAAAAAACAGGGATATTTCGCTTGGCCCCACATTATCTCTTAATTTATTTTCCATTTTTTCCATTGCATTATTTTTCCTTCAAATCCAAACAAATGAAATAGTAACTATTACCTTTCTCTTACCTAATCCAGGGAGTCAGTGTCTCTACTTCTATACAGAGACTGCAGGGAGAGGGTTGAGAGAATGGGAAAAAAAACGATGAAAAGAGCAGAGAGATGAAAGGAAGCTGAAATCATTATCATAAGGGATAAAACAAAGAGAAAATACAATAAAAGAGCGATCGACAGAGACATTGGGAATTTGGCTGACACAGGAATACATTTACATTTAAGAGTAAAGGAGAGGGGAAACTGTGTTTACATGACACAAGAATATTATGATTTAATCAAAACCTGGACATATTCAGATTTTCTAATAAGGTTGCTCTAAATTCAAATGAAGTAAATGTATTGAGTGATGTAATTACCCTTACCACAGTAATTAGTATGAATATGGAAGCCTTAAACATACAGTGTGTAATATTTTGGGAGGATCTATTGACAGAAAAACAATATAATACACATATGTCTCAAAGTAAAGACCTCACATAATGAAGCGTTATGTTTTTAATACTGTATCTTACAATGAGCTTTTTCGATCTACATAGCGGGTGCCCTTACATGGAATTCACCATGTTGTTTGTACAGCAGCACTTAATGGACAAACTGATCTACAGAACGAATAATGCATGACTGCTACCCTTTCACTGTAAATTCAACGCAGAATGTTGGAGTTTACAGCACTACAAGGAAGATCAAATATTACAAGCAGTTAGACAACCTCAACATTTTACAACAGCACAGACGAGGAGAAGAGTTGACAAACACCGGTGCCATGAATCAACATAAATTACTATCTTTTCAAATTACACATCATTGTATTCTCTATTTTTTGTAATAGCAAAAAAGATTATCTGTCATATTTTGAAGTAGTGTTCTGCTTGTGTAGTGTGTCTGAGACAAAAACAGCTCTCAGCCAAGTGACGATAACTACACACTCTTTTCCATACAAAATAACGATGTACTGATATAATGATCAGGAAAAAACAAACATGACAACAAGACACAAATGGCAAGATTCCGATGGACGAATAATGATTATTTGTAACTCAGCGTGTTGTGTGGGTGTGTAGGTCTTAATGCTGTAATGTTTCTTTTGAGTGCGTTTGTCTTCGTAATGGTCTTTTGTAAATAATTCACACATGACATTTATGTTTTGTAAAAAAAAACCTCTTTGAATTACCTACAATGTTCATGCACAGCTAACCTTAGACCTACACAAGGATGCTCTGATACCTTTGTATGAATATGTGTTTATTATGTGTGTCTATGTATGTGTGTACTTGTTTTTATACATTGTGGGTTTCAAATGTCCCCACAATGATAGTAAAGTCTCAATTCAAATGGATTATTAAACATACTTAATGTAAAAAGGCAGAAAGTTTTCTGTGATGGATAGGTTTTGGGGTTGGGTATGCAGTTTGTACAGTATAATGTTATTACCACTGTAGCTCAGTGGTAAGAGCATTGCGTTAACAATACAAGGTTGTGGGAATTGCACATACCTATGTATAAATGTATAGGATATTGCAATGTAAGTCGCTTTGGATAAAAGCGTCTGCCAAATGCAAAAATGTAAATATATGGAAACCTAACGCGGTGTGTGTGCAGGGCTGGCAATGATGTTTGAAATGTGAAGTGGACAGGATGTAAATAATCATGCATAGAAGAGTATTCTATTCTATTCCATTCCATTCTATTGTATTCTATTTTATTCTGATTAATCATTCTGATTCCACTGGTCCTCCTTCTTAAAGTTAAATTATGGTTGTAGTGGCACCTTATTAACAGCTTAAAATATGTGTAAAAAGTGAGTCACATATGTTGCCTGTAACACCATCCCTCCCCTCAGCTGTACTGTCAGAGCCGCTGTAAATCAGGAAAGGAAAGCCGTGAAATCCCAGCTTTTATTCAGACATGCACATGAGTGAGTCAAATGATGGCTGCTGGTACCTGCTTCAGTTTTTCTCCACCTCCTACTGTTTCTCTTCTGTCCATCTCTCATCCTCTTCCTACTTGCTGAAAGATAAGGGAAAGAATGACACTTTTGATCGGATGTCTCCTTAGCGTACAAAGCACGTATGCTTGCATGTTTAGGAAAATTGTTGATTTATACTATACAGACTTAACAAAAGATTGCATTTGCTTTAATGGGACCCATGTAGTCGACTGAGAAGCGTATTGATTTGCCTGAAATCAAGTTTGACTGGAAATCAAATCGTCCATTCAATGCCATAATGGCCAGTGAGTGAACCCACACACATATTTTTTTTATCATGCTGGGCAACTTTTCTTCAAATCCATATTCTACGTATGAAAGGAACGTCTTTATGATTTTATTACATTATTGAATATGTTCGTCTAGCAAACCTGAGACGATAATGGTTATTTCAATGAAAGTTTTAGTACTGCATTTACTTATAGTGGTCTTTTTCAAATTGCTTTTTATTTACTGCCTTAAATGTGCTTTAAAAATGGACCGAGACTGAATTCTTGAGACGTTCTGGACTTTTGCTTAACATTAATCAATCAGCATTGATATCAGCATTTGAAAGTGATCATTAGCAAATCCTAGCATTTCATCACTTAGCATCTTACTCAAATAAACTCAATTCCTCATCTTAAGACATTTAAGATAATCACTGCCCACTGTGATTTTGAATAAACGTCTGTACTTTCCTGTGCAGGAAAAATGGTGTGTAAGATGAGCATGTTTTCTAGAACTGAGTAAAAAAACACATCGCCTGCAGTGGATTAGTAAAGAGAAGAAAGAAGAAGCAAAAAAAAGTGCACCAATACAAACAGTCTGATGGAAAGCACAATGTCATTCATGCCACAATACCCAAAACCTCCCAATTAACCACACATCATGGTGAAGATAATGCACTTTTATGTATCGAGGGTTGTGTATTTCATGTGCATGCTCGTTCTCCGAACTGTGAGATTTGAAATGTGTGAAATGTGTGAGCTCATGGGGCAACCAAACATCAGAGCAACAGTAAACGGTATGTTGAAAGCTTTGAACAGGAGACTACTGCTTCTATGATCGCCAGCTTTTTCCAATGTGATGAGAGGTTCACATATACGCTTAAATGACTGAATATCACTTTCAGTGTCTCTCCATTGCAAAGATGACATTCTCACTAAGTGCTTTTTTCTTGTTTTGTACTAGGAAAAATATGTAAGCATTCTAAATCAAGATGCACTCTCTTGACAAGTGCATATATTTATTCTCTTTTTAAGGTGAAAAAAAGATGACTTTTTATGGTAAACAAGCCAAAAAATCTGTCAATGGGATGTGAAAAAATCTACTTGAATTAGGTACTTCAGAAAAAGGAAAAATTAAATTCAACTTTATTTTTCTCACCCCATTGGCAGATTGTTTTGCTTGTTTTTACAATAAACTTATTTTATCATTACATTATTTTTCATAACAAGACTAAATATCTTCGGTCACTTTTCTTGTCAAGTAATTGTATATTGATTTGAGAAGTTTGGATATCTTTACTGAAAACTAGACAAAACGCTTGGTAACAATGTCATTTTTTTAATTGAATTTAGATTCAACTCAGTGTCCAGCACAATAACATAACAGAGATGGCAAAGGTATTCCGCATATTCAGACAACACTACTGTAGATGGAAGTACAGTGAGTGCTACATTTGAAGCAGTAGGCATGAGTTTTTGGCCAGGATGTGTGTGTGTTTGTGTGAGGGGAATTCTGCAGTGTATATAGGTGTGTATGCCTGGTGTGATGAGACTTTGCCGTGGAAGTGTTTCTTGTGGGTTGAAAGAGAGTTTGCGGAGATGCTCCAGAACCTTTGTGTGGGTGAAGGTTGTGTATCTGTGTATGTTTGGGGGCTGGAATAGTGTGATTTCAAAAAATGGGTTTATACTACATCTCTTGAGTCAGAAATGTTTGCAGAAGCGAACGTATGTGTAAAGAGTTTATTTCTTTTCTGAGTTTTTTTATATTCGCCCCAGAATGTAATTTTACTTTAAGGACAAAATCAGCGTAAGACCATTCAATTTCTTTTTATAAGAGAGGGTCAAAGACAAGGAAAGAATGAATGAAACTGGAGTGAGATGAAAAGAATAATAGTGTGACAGAGAAAAATGAAATGTCATACTGTGTCTGTGTGAGGACTATTAAATTGTTCTGCTTGGTTGCACCACATGTACAAGTGACACAGGCCTGTCCATACAGAGCTCCCTGAAACTTCAAACTCACATAGAAACGTCAGCATACACATAACATGAATATTCATATACATTGTTTTAGGTAATGGACCTATTTACAAACAGTTGTTGGTTAACATCCCTATGAGGCCACTGTAAAATCAAATTAGTTGATCTAATTAGTTGATCTTAAGTTGATACTTAAAAAAAGCACGCAAACCGATTGCTTTAAAAAAACTAAGTAAAATGAAATGGTATTGTTGAGTTCAAGTAACTAAAAAAATAGTTCAGATGTACTCTTGACTTAGTGTGGAGTACTCAGAATTAACTATTATTACCAACTATTATTGATTTATTGCACAGTAAACCCAGACAAGTTTGCAATACTAAATTTTGATTACTTTATAGCTAATATAATTTTTTCTACAATTTAAATATTGTATTTAAATAAATATATCCATCATTGGAGTTTTAAGTTCACTAAATTAAATTCTTTATTTCACATAAATATTATTCTAAAAATGCATAAATCAAACACATTGACTTGTGCAACACAAAACGAGCAAGAGGAGACTGATCTCAGAACTGTACACACAGACTATGCTCATTGGTAAAAACACATGCGCTTTGCAGACCCTAATCACATGCACCTATCTTCTAAACAGTGGTAACCACAAATTTGAAAAATATGTCAAACTCTTCTTAATATCTAAGAAAAGTGAATATTAAACACTATCAAGTCTTTGACTTTACTAAAAACATATAAAATAATCATATTTTTAAAAATGTGCTCTGCTAATGCAGTCTGGGTCAAAGCATGCTGGGAATCTTTATTGCGTACAAGCAGGATCTGCTCTCTATGCCTCTCACTGGTGTAGTAAAGTAATTGCTTCGCTTGCCGCTTCTTGCTTGATTTAAGTAAAATATACTAAAGGCGAAAAGTAAATTGTTTTATTTCCCCTGCAAGTAATCGTAACTTAATAAAAACTAGTAAAATGTATATATTTTGACAACTGAGTAAAGTTAACAAATAATTTGTAAGTAAGGACAACAATTAGATTTTACAGTGAAGCTGTAGGGACCCTTAGGGATGCTTTTACAGACACTAAAAAGAGAAAGGATATCCAAGAACTATCTAAATATCTGATAAATTCTCTTCCACATTGTCTTCCGAATGAAACTGTGAAGGAGATCATTTGTGGAGATCGCCTTCCTTTCCACACACATGCATAGAAACTCTTCACCAGCTTGTGCGCTTTAGAACAGAATTAATCGTAGATTTTCTCTTCTTTGATTTAACTTCTCGCTGTACATCACCAGATCTTACATTTTACTTGCTCTCTCAAAAGACTGAAATCAAGGCTTGAATGACATGATGATGCTTTGTAGGAATTTTCTTCTCACGCCATCCTCTTCTTCTCTGTTCTTTCTGTCTGTTTCATTTCACTGTTTCGAGCATTCACGCTTGTCAGAATTTCACATTCACTCTTTGCCTGCTGCAGAAACTCTCACTGCGCTTTCATGCTAAGTGATACTACCCTTGCACACAAAAAAATTGCCATATTTGCATGACAAAAAATTGCTCAGCGACCAAATCACTATTACAACTCAGTACACTGTAGATTTTTTGCTGTAGTTATGCAGCTAGTTGCCAGTAACTTACTATAAATTCATAATCAACTAATTTACCGACAACAGTTTGTTCAAAGATAAATGAACTTTAAACATTAACAAGTCTTTATCTTTACAGAAAAAGTATATAAAATAACAACCTCTTGCAAAGCATTCTGGGAACGAGAAATCCTTAACAACCTATTTCTGCATTGCATGAGGCTTTTATTTTACAGTTTATTTCTGTAAAGATAAAGACTTGTCAATGTTCATTTATCTTTGAAAAAAATTTGGCAGTTAATTATGTAAATCTACAGTAAGTTAATGGAAAACTGCTACCAGCATGTATACAGAATGTTTTTACAGTGTAGGTAAAAGACCATCTTATGCATTACACACAACTTTGTAGCCCAATTCCGTGGGAAAACTGTGGACTTGGCAACCCTAATTCAATGTATAATAACATGTTCAATACGTCAAAATGTTCAATTTATGCATTTATAATGCACGTTACACAGCAGACAATGTTTTTTTGTATATATACATCCATTTTTCTTTTCAGTTCCACCAACACTGTAACTTCGATGGTCTATTTTTCAGATTGTTCCCACTGTAAATTGTCTTGAATATCAGACACATTGTCTTAAATTGACGTTGTGATTATTTCCATATAAAATTGATGATGATGATTACCCGAGTGATGATAATGGTGCTGTTGATTTCTATGTTCCTCTGCAGTCTCGTCAGACCCCAGAGGGCGAGTTCTTGCCGCTAGATCAGTGTGAACTGGACGTGGGGTTTGGGACAGGTGCTGATCAGCTCTTCCTGGTCTCTCCCCTCACCATCTGCCATGAGATCACCCCCAAGAGCCCATTCTTCGACCTGTCCAAGCGCTCACTCATGAATGAGCAGTTTGAGATCGTCGTCATCTTGGAGGGCATCGTGGAGACAACGGGTAGGTTGGATCTTCCAACCCATGAAATCAGTATTATGTCTTTTTTATTCTCTATATTTTCGATCTTTGAAGGGATAGTTTAGCATAGAAACTATGAGATGAAATAAAGATGAAAATTCTGTAATCATATTCTCACCTTCTTGTCATTTCAAACCTGATGATGACAAAAGTTTTTGGGTAAACTACCCCTATAAGTTAATGTACTCCTAAAAGTTCATAATATATATTTTTTAGCTGGTATGGGTTTAAAAAGTCCTGAAAACAAAGATTGTCATAGTCACTCATTGTCATGTTCACAGTTTTGTCCAGTCAAATAATGTTTAAAATGGGAAAGTTACAGCCCCTATCACCCGCCACCAACTTATTTGTGATTAGGGTGACCACCTGCTAATAAGCCCAAGGGGGGACAAGGGGTATGTTTCTGAGGGACAATGTGGGACACTGCCTGGCGCGGCGGTGCCCCCACCCCCCGGACACACTCACTGATAGTGGTTTACCCATTTCTAGCACATACCACCTTACATGGTATATTAATAATGCCCTATTCCCCTAAACATGTGTAATTGCTGATGTATGCTCATGAATAGGCCAGGCAATGTATATTTTTTTAAATAAAGATTCACAATATTTTGAACATTCAATGAATTGACAAATGCACTTCCACTTACGATTTACTTTAGCTATTTAATTTTCCCAGTCTTTCTTGTACCCACACCTTCTCTTTTTAATTAATGGCTCAGACCAGTGGCGTTGCTAGGCCGTTTTTAGGGGAGCTAAAGCCCCCCCTAAAGTTCTAGCTCAGCCCCCCCTAAAATATTGTGTGTAATGTAATCTGTACAAGAATTCGAGATCGCTTTACAGCCCCCTTTAAAACTCTTATTATGAAAACGGCGTTAGGCTGCGTTATTTAGCGCATTCTTCAGTTCACAGCAGCACATTGGAGTTAACGTCATTACCAGAGTAACTTTACAAGGTGTGTTCATTAACATGACATCTACATTTTTGCCATTCTTTGTTATAATTGCATCTTCATATGATGTGGAAGCGATACAAGACCCTTTCCCATTCACTGTTTAAAAGTTTTATGTGCGTTTACCCCTCGTTAACTATTTGTTAACGTTACCTCAAGCAAAATAAAAGCACTAAACACCAATGACGGGATACTTCGACGATCAAGATGATATTGTAGCGCACAGAAAGTGTCATTAATGATGATGTGCTATAGTTATGGAGAGTTGACGGTAGTTTTGACAGCTCCGGAAAGAGGACGCGCAGATAAGAGTTACTGTAGTTCAGCCCGGTGCGGCAGTGTTATTTATTGATCTGAGTTCCGAGGAAATAAAAGTTTTTCAGACGCTTCAGTATTTTTATCATTAATTGAAAACATATTGTGGAGGTAATAGATAAACACGCAGTCATGCAGAGAGTGACAGCACTAGTGCTAATCAGAATGAATGGCAGGGAAACATATTAAGTTATTCTTACTAAATAATGATTCAGCAGTTGATCGTGACATTTATTTTATGGACTGTGGCTGTTGTTGTCACTTTGAAATATAAATGTTGCAGATTGACCGATTAATGTGATATTCATTTGAATAACAATAACTTGTATTTATGCTTTTCTGCATATTCTTTCTTAATTCTTTATTTTAGTAACGTATACAATATGTGGTGATTAGAGTGTGGCTTTCTCTCTCTCTATATATATCCTCATTGGAGACTGAGCCCCCCTAATATTGAAAACCTATCGCCCCTGGCTCAGACTCAGTCTCTTTCTCCATTTTCAAATTGGAGCGCGCATCTAAAAGCTCCTTCCCAGTGTGTGCATGTGAGCGCGCTGTCATGACAACAACGGAACAACCTAGTCAGCAGTTCAACTGATAGGTGGGTGTGGCAACTGTAGCGTGCTGAACTGTCAAGTAATGTTAGTTTGGCTGCCTGGGGCGACCGACTTTTTTTGAGCAAGCCTTGATTATGCGTGACACGGTCACAATTTGCGGGACGCATGAATTGGGCTTCAAACGCTGTGCGCGCACGCGCTACGCGGGACGGGTGGTCACCCTATTTGTGATATCAGTCTCACATGCACATTTAGACAGGAAGCATCTGGCTGACACATGAATCCACATATATGTTTTTGCTTTCATATGCCATTAACGGTAGAGTTAATCTAAAAAGATTAAATCATGAATAGACAGAAAATGAATAACAAGTATAATAACTGTACTCCTCAGGCAAGTCTTTAAACTTGTTTTGAGACCGTGTTGTCACAAATGTTAATTTGTATGTACTACTGGTTTAATATTGGTCTTTCACTACAACATCGATCTCATCCCTCCAGTCAAAGTGTTCATTGTGTTCTTCCATTAATCTGACCAGACTGAACATTTCACCTTTCTCTTCATTCATTTTTATCTTGTAAACTGTAATTACCGTCCTCAAAGCCGAATGGATGTATTAAGTATAGGCAGGGCAGCAGAGGTAACTAGTACATTGTAAAAGAGTGGATTTCTGATTAAATTATCAGACCATGCTTTTAAAAGTGCCCGGTATATAATAGTGTCTTGTCAGCTTGGTACTTGAACTTCAACTCTCTTTGAGTTTATTCTGTTCCTGGTATTCTTAATGGAGGCAAATTGTGAGGAAGGATCTGAGTGAAAAGCAGGGTGGAATTTTCTTTTGAGGACAGGAGAAGAAAGGACATTTCTTTTTCATGTTTGCTAAAATGAGATTCGTCCGCATAAACAGACAGTAATATAATTTGATTTATTCTTTTGCCTCATTTTTTACCTGTGATATTATCTTTTGATTTGGGTCAGAAAGCAGCCAGATAGAACGCCATAGAAAGCACACAGCATTGCAATTAAATCCATCTGAAAACCTTAGAACTCCTGGCCTAAGTGTCACTCAGGGAACCACCCACAAAACCTTTCGAGAGAAACAACATTCAATTTATATTCGAAAATTATAGTTTTTTTATCACCTTTGTTCCAATATCTATCCTTTCCTGGGGCTCTGTGTGTTGGTTGTTTCCTTTTAAATTACCTTTAATAAAATGGTAATATTCATAAAACACCAGGGAGCCTTGCAATTTGTTTTCTGTTTCTTGCTCTCAGAAAGAGGATGGCGACCAGAAGAGATGAAGCATGGCAAAGTGTCTTTGTGGCAGCAATGCTCATCATTCAGGTGTTAAACCAGTGATGGCCAGAACACAAAGTTATCGAACACATCAAAGCATTTTTAATCGTATATACAAAGTAAATCTTAAAGATATCATTCAACATTTTGATTTAGCTATAATTGTTTCTGTAGGTTGGATTTTGTTAAAAAAATTGTGCAGTTTGAGAAAACAAAACATAACAGGAAGTTCTTCTCTACCAGAGCTGTTTACGTCTTCGGAAATGTTTCTATATTCATTTATTTATTCTATCATTCATTCACATGCTTTTTTTGTCATGTCAATAACAAGACAAACACGCACACAGAGGTTTAAAACAGACAGCCTCCCTGCGGGCTGGGACCTATTCTGTCATGTACTCATAAGTGCTTATTGATCCACTGAAACCCTGGACACAGAAATGTCAAGTTAATCATTGTAAAAAGACATGTGTCCGTATTCCTTTTAGGATATGTTAAACAGCGTTTGGATGATTAGCTCCATCTTGCACAACTGCAGAGCCCTATAGGGGCACAGCAGCAGTGAGCAGGTACTCACTGAATTATAGCTTTAATTATAGTCATACCATTAAACTTATAGAGCTCACAAGATCGAAATGCACGTAATGAAGTAAATCCATAAAGAAGTGGAGAAGTTCGCGGCTCTGTTTAATCACAATCGATACAATAGCTGATCTATTGATTTTGATTAAACAGAGCAATAAGGAGAGTCACAGACGGACCTTAATTATGTATGCCGACAGCACATCGTACAATTAAGGCTGTGAAATCATCAAGCTAGGATTTTCATTAATTTAATTTGATTTATTTTTAAAGCCAAATCAACACTAAAAGTTTTTCATTACAAACTCAGTGATGGTCTCACAGCTTTACATTATAAAAAAACTTTACAAATCTCAATATACACAACTCAAATGCTTAACAATGTAAAATAAATAATGATGAAATAAGTATTTTAAGTTCTTTCATTTTAATACATGAAATCCAAGATCTTGTCCATTAATACAATTTATGAATAAAAACGCTTACATAAAGCTCACAAAAAAAAGGGTGGTTCTTCACCTTTTAATAAGTATCCATGTGTAAGCATTAGCCTATTTTATCATGAATACGTGTACAGCGTACATTTAAATATATTTGAACTTCTCTGATTTTAATGTTTGGTTTGCCGTCAAAACTATGACCAAATCCTTCTGGTAAAACAACAACAATGAAATTGTTTTCAGGGAACCATACATGTGCTGATTGGTCTATTGATGTTTTTCAATTTTATTGAAGAGCAGGCTGTGTTTTCAGTCTGAATGATGCTTATCAGTCACTGAATGGCCCTCTGGTTGAATTATGACTGCAGGAGTCTTCAATTCTGCCTTGCATGACCTTCTCACACACATTATATACAGAGTGTCTGTAAATCAGATTCTTGGAGGAATTGCACACTTCATTTTCATGGTCACATTCAGGCAAACCTGACAATAAAGCCTTCTTATGTGAATCACAGTTCAACCGCAAATCTTTCTTCTCTATTGTTACGCTTGTTTAATATATGCCGTCTCTCCACAGGCATGACATGTCAGGCTCGTACCTCGTATACAGAAGATGAGGTGTTGTGGGGCCACCGTTTCCTGCCTGTCATGTCTCTGGAGGAGGGCTTCTTCAGGGTGGACTACTCCCAGTTCCACAGCACCTTCGAGGTGCCTACGCCACCCTACAGTGTCAAAGAATACGAAGAAAAATCTTCCATACCCTCTCCAATGATGACTCCGAACCGCGAGCACGTGTTCTCCATGGACTGCCTGGAAGCAGGTGAGGAAGGGGCGGGTCCAGGAAGTGGCAGCGCTTCTTGCAAACTACCCACTAAACTCCAGAAAATGAGTTCATCCGGCAAAGATCTGCAGAGGAGGGTGTTGCGTCTCAGCTCTCTGCAATCGGAAAAAGCTTCGAGCACTGGAGACCTTCCTCTTAAACTTCAGCGCCTCAGCTCCAGTCCCGGGCAGGGTGACGTAGAGGCACGATTCCACCTCAAAGCCCTCAAGGTGGGGTTTCAGCCTTTGGCCATGTCCACCGGAGATCTTCACCAGAGGAGTCTGCCTCCAACTCCAGCGGTCACGCACTCTTACGCTCTTCCACATACGCCTATGACCTCCGTTGGCGGACGACCGGAGGATAACCTGCCTGCCAAATTACGGAGGATGAATGCAGATCGCTAACCTAGAAGTGCATTTGGAACTGCTAATCTGAGACCAGTTTCAGTGTTTATTGAAAATTGCCAAAAGGAGGATGGACAGCTATTCCCAGATTAGGACAGAAAGCTCATATTTTGTTTGGAGTTGAATGAGGACTTTTGTGGGGAATGATGGAATGTCAAGAATGAACTTTGCTTACTGCACAATGAATGAAAATGTAGGAGTTAGAAAACTATTAGAAATGATGAGAGATGGAATGTAGTTAGTTGTTTTGTCATTTGTCTCTTTGTTTTTGTCAGAAAGCACAAACTCCAACTGGAAGTACTTTTATTTTAATTCTTTATCAGTTTTCTGGTGACTATATGATCACCCAGTGTGTCTTGTGCACACGTACATTTAGAAATGTCACAAATACACTCAACAGTTAAAAATATCTGCATGCCTAATTCTCATCAATACTTGTGTATCACACAACTCTCTGTTATCACTAGTTACAATAAATAAACTATTTATTGAGCCATAAAATATTGTTAGTTTTTTGGACTTGCTTTTGGGAGCTTGTGTATTTGAAATCTGGGAAAGTTCACCCAACAACGTCTCAGTTATGATGGTTACATTTGTTCCCTGATAGAGGGAACAAGATATTGTGTTGAGAGTCAGACTGGGTTTTTTACCTGTATGCTCCACCCCGTGCATACAGGTAAAAAAGGAGATGGCAGTGTCCATTCATTCATCTTTTTGGGCTGATGAACCTGAGAGACATTTCCTGGTTGCTGCTGTGGCGTTTTTTCTCTATTTTGCGAGATAGCCACCTGGTACCGTAAGGGAACAATAGGAAGCACTGCTCTGTCTTCTGAGGCTGGAGCTCCAAGGAGTCTTCCGCATCTGATGCCATGAGGTAGCTGTACGATGCAATGACAAAAAGTTTGTCCGAGGAGAACGTGTGGGTGACAGAGCTGGGCATCACTGGATTCCTTCGCCAGGGGGACAGCTTCCAATCGTGGCACTCCGAGGCGTGGGACAAAACTTCATCCAGCTTGTCTCTACCGCCGAACGAGACTATGCCACTGGGCAATAGTCCTTGTAGGTGAAGCACACAGGATCGCTACGTTGTGGTGGAGAGAGAGCATGCTTGCATTCTGGCTCGCAGCTCGGCTGAAAGGGAACCACTGAAGCACTTCTCAAAATATTCCTGTTTCTTTCTGCTTCTTTTCTCTCTTGTATCTTGCCTATTATTCCTTGTAGGGTCCTGTTATTGGATGTACTTCCTGCCAGATTTAGTCAGCCCCCTCTCCGGCCAATCGGATGGTAGTGTATAAGGACTACACGCTATGCAAGTTCGGGAGCGCACACCTACCCAAGCTCATTGCTGCTTAATGGCCCAGTCTCTCTCGTTTGTTTGCTCCTGTTTCTCTATCATGCTGTTTGCATGCTTAGTTTGTCTCAATTGAGTAACTTTGTGATTCCCAGTTGCTGTTTTCTTTCTTTTACCGAATGGTTTGGATGTGCTTGCAAACTCGATTATTATGTTCTACAAATGAATGCTTGTTTGCGGGATCCTCAGCTTTGTGTTATGGGACAATGTTGGGTTAGTATGTCACGTGACCTATTATACAGCATGTACTTCCCTGTTGAAAAAAACAGCGTATGCTGGTTTGGTAGCTTTTGATGCTGGTTTGTGATGGTTTAAGCTGGTCATGTGCTGGTCCATGACTGGTTTAAGATGGTCAAACCAGTATCAACACATACCTAACCCAGATTATGTTGTTTTTCATCAGGGTTTGTTACTTTGTATTATGTCCATTCGTGTAGGAGCCTCTGCTAACTTTTGTATTTATCTTTATTAGTTAGAATAGTTTAAGTTGCGTAACTGCGCCAGTGTTTTATTTCCATTTGTTTCTCTAGATTAGTGTTTGGATTGGTAAGAGTTAGAATTACTTTCTTTGCTTTGGCACAGCTCATTTGTCCCTCACTTTTTCTTTTGTATTCATTCACAAGATTATTGTATACATATTTTGTAAATATTGTTTGTCTTTCTCTTGGATATAGAGCAACTGGTGTTAACTTTAAGCGGTGACAAAATTAACTAAAATCAAGTCGATACTTATTCTGTGACTCTGCTTGTTTAATTCACGTGCACACAGCTCATCTCTCAAATTAAGTTTCAAACACATCTTAACAACAACTGAAATATTGATTTATGGTCTCTAAAATATTTATTGATGTTACTCTTCTTTTTACCCTGGACGCCAAAGAGAAAGAGGGGACGTAACAGTTCCACAGAAGAAAGTCATGAGTTTTGAACGACACGAGAGTGAATAAATGATGACAACATTTTATTTTTGGGTGAACATGTATTTTAGTCTAGGCTCATTCATCTTCAGAGGTTAGCCTATGATCTGATAGATTCATAATATTTAATTAATTATTTCAAAACCCGAACAGCTCGTCCATTTATTACATCTGTCAAATTAAAAATGCATGCATTTATAGAAAAAATCATGATCATCAATTTTTTCTACTGGCAAGAGCTACTGACAAAAATCTTGACTTTAATCATCGAATGAAACTTTTTGAGGAGCTAAACATGACATGAAAATTATAACAAAATTTTACATCATTTAGTGGAATACAAAATACAATAAATGGTTACAAATCAGCTCACTGTCAGGATGCAATTATTCACATTTAAACAATCAATCTGTCACCTCTCTCACTCTCACTGCGTGGGGCTGAGCCTTTGATGCCCTAATCATTACCCATGGCAAGATAGAACACATTAAATGTCCATTTTGCTTCAAAATGATCCATTATAACCTTTCACTGTGATTGGTTAAAAGGAGAATCTTTGCTTGGCTTCCTGGGGATTGAAAGTGTGGTGATTGGTTGACAGAAGAACAGTTTGATTTACAGAGGATTCATCAGGTCAGACAGGAAGGAATGACTCCTACACATACACATATTAAGACCACATACAGACTCGTAACACACAAAGAAAGAAAGAAAGAAATGTTTTCAGCACCATGGACAGGGCTCTATGACCACAGAAAGGAGTCCATAGACTACTGACATATCGCTTGGACACAGAGATCTAAAAGTTGGAAAAGAAAGATAGAAAACAGGGACAAAGAACTGCATTTTGAAATGGCAGAAAATTGGAAAAAGAGGAGAGAGTGGAGCATATTGTTGTCCAAATGTAAAGTATGTGGACATTCAAACCCACACACCCATATGCTCTTGTTGAGCATTTAAAAAACAAGACATTAACATTAAGAGGGAATTGACCCTTAATGTACTGATAAACAGCCACCACTGTTCTGGGAATGTGGAACGGATTAGCTTTAATTTAGACACAAGACTATCAGTGAGGTCAGGCACTGATGGGGTAATATAACAACATGTTAAATATAACAAATTAAAGGGAGCGTTCACTAAAAAAAAAAAATGTGTCATTTTCTCACCCTCTTGTCATTTCAAAGCTGTTTGACTTTTTTTCTTCTGTAGAACACAAAAGAAGATGTTTAGCAGAATGTTGGTAGCCAAACATTGATGGTTCCCTTTGACTTTTTTTGTGTCCAAACAATAGGAGTGAATGGGTACCGCCGTTGTTCGGTTACCAACATTTTTCTAAATATCTTCTTTTGTGTTCTGCAGAAGAAATAAATCTTATATGTATTTTTAAAATAACTATATAATATAAAATGTTTATAATTAAAAGAGCTTTCCTGTAGCTCAGTGGTAAGAGCATTGTGTTTACTGTGATTTCGATCCCAGGGAATTGCACATACCTAAGTATAAATGTATAGGTTAATGCAATGTATGTCGCTTTTAAGTGTCTGTCAAAAGCATAAAAATGTAAAATATTTAAGATACAGTTAAACAATTACTGATCTTCAACTACTGACCGTGTTAGATTTCTTTTCTTTCCACATCAGAGTTTGGGAAATGACAGTTTTCCCCAGATCAATTTCAGAGTGTCTAGGAGTTGAGGACACTAATGACTCCGACAGACTGCTGATGTAAAAATACTTCTGACATTAAAGTTTCAGTAGAACTTGGGAGGAAAAAGAGAACAGAACATTGGAACTCTTTGAAATGTCTGATGAAGGTGTATGATTATAACTGACAGACAGCAGTGTCCATCAGTGGACTGAAACTCTTGGGTCTGAATACCTGCATGTTACCCGGAGTAATGATTAAGGCCATTTAGACCTGTGATTTGTCATCAGAACCCAGTCTGCGATAGAAAATGCTGTAAACTGCCACTCTCAGTCGTCTTACTAGAAAATTTCAGTTACATGCAAAACAACAGTAACAACAATGATCTTATTTTTCAAGTGAACATAATTTCTGACAATTTAGATGAACAAACCCTTGTATCAAGAGTAGTCAGCATTTATAAAGAATTGTTTGTAATTCACTTCAGTTTCTCAATGTAGCATTGTAAAAATGTCTTGCACGCCCGCCACCCCCTCCCATCCCTAGTAAATGTCTGTTCACATTTGCATTCACACCGATTGAAAATATTGCTCTATGAAGTGTACACTTTCTCAGAAATCTATGCTGTATGTGTCTGCACATATAAGCATGCGTGCATGTGAATCCTTATGTGTTTTTTCTGTGTATGCGTTGTACTCTAAGGTGACTGACCTTTTGTGTACGAGTCATTAGTTTAGGTGAATGGACATGCTCATTTCTCATTGCATCTTGTCACACAAAACAAATCTCATCCAAAACAAACCCTAACTAAGACGATGCCTGTGTGATCTACACAAGTAGGACATTTTTCTAGATAAACCTGTTGTGTTGTTCCTGCATCAATGTTCATCAATGTCTTCATGTGTGAATATGTCAATCATATGTCTTCATATGTTAACGTATCTCTAGGAATGTAATGTAAAGAACCAGGAACAGTATGGGCCCAGAACAGATTATTCTGTGGCACCTCGCCTTATCCAATGCACTTTTAAAACATAAAGAGACATTACCATGAACAGCCGTCTTTATTTTAGTAACAAAAAAACATTACAGTGTTTATAATAGTACGTAAAACCCATCACAGACAGAAAACACTGTACTCATCTACTGTAACTAATAAGACTGCATTTAAGGAAGACATATTTGCTCATATTTTCAGTTAGTCAGCAGATTAAGTCTTTGGGAGTCTAAATTCTTCATAGCTTTTCCAAAATGGCTAGTAATCAACTTCAGTGGGATTTAAACAACAATCTTCTTAAGTGTCATTTCCAGGTAGAACTGGAACATGCAGTGCAGTTATTCAGCTCTGGTATTCCTCAATAAAGAGGCACATTAAACCCGTGCACATGCAATTAGAGGAGGATCAACACACACAGAGCTGCATCTCTGGGTAATGAACATGGTCACTGTAACACTGAGTTAGCAGTCACAAGACAAGCACACAATGTTCCTGAGTTTCAATTCTTAGAATGAATTACATCTGTTTTAATTTATCTTTTTTGCTTCATGTATTACTCATTTATGACAAAGTGTTTAGAGTAACATCTTCATAATTTACTAAAAAAAGAAAGGCTGGTGGCATAGTGCCTAGTATTGCATTGCCAGGATTTTGACTGACAACATTGAGTTTGGCTCACTTTGTAGGACATCATGGCCAAGGATCACCCACACAAGTCAAGTCTGGCTGACATAACATATAAGCAGTTCATCATGTGTTAAATGGCTGGGTTTATCTGTTGACACTGGACGCTGAATCCAAATTACATTAATTGAAATGTTAGTAGACTATAATATTTGTGATACCGTGTCTCAAGCAAAACATTTCAGTAACGGTTTCAAATAGGTGCCATGAAGCAAATTTTGGTTAATACATGAAAGCGTATACCTGATTTAAATGTCTTTTAACCGAGTATTATTATCCAAAGCAACTTTTTTCTCTTTTTAGATTGTATGTATCAAAAGGTATCTATACAGTAGATGTCATATATCAGCTGAGGTCCCTTGTGATTGTCACGATGAAACGATGCCAAAGGGATAGTTCAACCAAAAATGAATTTTAATTGAGTTGTTAGGATAACACAATATCTGACTGAGATACAACTGTTTAAAACTCTAAAATATTTAAAATCTAAATATTGAGAAAATTGTCTTTGAAGTTGTGAGTCAGAAGCACTGTGACAGGACATCCACTCACAACAATAAAGTTTTTATATATTTAAGGTAGGACATTTTCAAAATATCGTCATGGAAAATGATCTTTACTTTAAATCCTAATGATTTTTGGCATAAGAGAAAAAACAATAATTTTGACCCATATAATGTATTTTTGTCTTTAACTAAAAACGTTCCCGTGCTACTTAAGACTGGTTTTGTCATCCAGCGTCACATATTTTGAAGAACGTTTGTAACCAAATATACAGTCATATACAGGTTTTGAATGACATGAGGATAAATAAATGACAACAGAGACAATAAATGCAACATCAGATGAGAGTTTATTACTGTATCTCTGTTCAAAAGTCAGACTGCGATTGATGTGCAGAGCATGACTATGTCATTGGTGTAAAGTATAAGAGAGGCTTTACTTTATAAGCAAATCCATTCAAAATTCTTAAATGCCATCGGTCTCTAATCATCATCAGAGTTTTAGACTATTTTTGTGCGTTTGTGTGCAGAAACAAAACGTGTGGTCTGTGTCAGTGAACCCTCAAGATGAGCTACACACTTCACCGAGCAGAGAGATTTGATGCAAAATGATATAAGTGAGACGATCCACTTGACATTTCCTTGATTGGATTTGCCTAGACATGAACAAAAGCGCACACACATTAAACATCTTTAAAACGCTGAAAGACATTCTGTTTGTGCTGCTACAGATTAGACCAGGAGAGCAGACTTCCTTTACTCCATAGGGGGTAGCCAAACACAAGCCTCCTGGATAACAGCTAAATATCCTTTATGAATTATTAAACAGATTACACAGATTACAACAAAACACAGTCATGTGACACCGACATTTAGCTACATGGAAACTTGCCTATTATACACTAAAAATGATGGGGTATTTTCAACCCAGCGTTGGGTCAAAATGTACAAACCCAACTGTTGAGTTAAATTAACCCAGAAAATGTTTATATTTGACCAAAAAATGGGTTAAAACTATTCAGCATTTTGAATTGAAACAAACCAGCATAGCACAATTTATAACCCGACTGGCGAGTTTGTCCTTTTTTGACGCAACACTATGTTAAGATAAAAAAAAGAGTGCATGGAAGGTTCATTGTATCCAATAATATATTCAATATTCATAAACATATAGACCTACCAATAGACTCTTAAAGAACCAGACAAAAATCACAGAAAAGACGAAACCTCATTAAGGTATCAAACCTTCCTAAATAGCAAATAAGTCAAAATCTCAAAGCATCCCAACATCCCAACAATATTGGTGATCTGTTGCCGGAGATAGAATTTGCATGCCACCCCAGCACACGCCAGAATGAGTTCCTCGTTTGAGAGACGTCATCCCTTTTTTATGTCATCTCGCCACCGGACTGACCAATCAGGCTTCCAGGGTAATCAGCCAATCCCTGCACACATGTACATACACACAAATCAACAAAGAAAGAAGAAAGAGCAGACACCGAGATTTGTAACAACCCTCATAATCTTCAGTTAAAATCTGAGATTTCGCCCTGAAATGACTATCCATCTCAAATGACGCAAATAAGACAGCTTGACCGTAGCATCCATTTAATCCTTCCCTTAACTGTCAGTCACCCGCCGGCTTCATTTCAAAATCAATGCAACAGCTTTTTTTAAACATTAAAATCAATTCACAGTGAAAAAGGCAAGCCACGCCCTCAAATTTTCTCCTTTGAAATCCCTTTTCACTTTGTATTTCGACGTATTTCCGAGTGAAAAATAGTGAAAAACAGTTTAACAAATTATTATTGATTTAATTTAAACTGAAAAAGGCGGGAATAAGGATCCCTTTCCCAATACAAAGAACCATTTCAGCAGAAAAAGGTTCTTCAGAAGACACGGTTCTACATAGAACCTTTAGCATCAATAAAGAACCTTTTAAGAACCATATTTTTTGAGTGTAAACTTTGTTTAGTAGTCTAAAACAAGGCAATACAAGCACCGCTGGTTTGCTGAATGCAGACTTAACCGAATATAATTTGCCCAGAAATATATTAAAATAGATAAGTGACATTGTTTTATCTCAAGATGCACAACAGTTATGTATTCTTCTAAAGCAATTTCAGTAAAGCGACATGAATATTTTAATTCGACTAAGGCATAGTCCTGGTTTAAACTATGGTTTAAACGTTTCAAACTTGCAAACACATACACAAACACCTGCATCGATCTGTTTAGTCTTGCTTAACACTTTCCTGATTTCCTGATATTTGCATGTCTTTTTATGGGATTCCTTTTGTGCCAATAAATACGAACGCGAAATAAGAAAAACCAAACAAAAATAAACAACACGAAAGAAGAAATACACTTTGAAAACGAAAACAATGAACTCCAATTGCAAACTTTTAACATACTTTCAAACAAACTTCATTCATCATCAAATTTTTCTAAATATCCTTTTCGAAAATCATTCTTTATGAATACATTGCCCGAGATTTCGTTTGCGCTTCATTATTTTTCGTTTACACTGCAAAAAGTTACGTTCGGACTTCTGGCACAAACCTCTCGCGTGGGCGGGAGTTAACAGTGCTTTACTCTCATTGGCTAGTCAGATTTTGATCGACAGGTCCGTGACCTGGAAGTTGAAGAAGTCTCAGTGGCATCGCGCAACTTTAGAAAGCGATCTGGAGGTGGACGGTGAAGTTACTTGTCATTAGTTACCTTTGTTATTAAACGGTTTTTTTTTTGCTACAGTTTGGATTGAAATGTACGGAGCCCGGCCTGTCACACGTCGGAGAAAAAAAAACAAGACCTGCTAATCCGTGGCCACAGTTTTGTAATTCGTTTCCAAGGTTTAAAAATCCGTACGCACAGATTTTTAAACGGTTCCCACAGTGTGCTCTCGGATTGATAAACTGTACCCACGAGTATACAATCCGTCCCCTCCGTTTTTGAAATCTGTACCCACAAATTCTTAATCTGTACCCACAAATTCATAATCTGTACCCACAAATTCATAATCTGTACCCACGCTTTCGCAATCCGGGCGCACGGTTTTGCAAACTGTACTCACGGATTTGTGGCCCCTCCCTCATTTTGGAAACCTGGCGCCTAAAGCAAGGAACAGAACACGCAACATTGTGTGTTTAACAATATTTTACAAAATTGAGAATTTTCTTATAAATGAGTTGGATGACGTGACTGTCAGCTTATCGAGGGGAGAAGGTAAACCCCAGTAAAATACGAGCAATGTACCAGGTTATGTCGTAAAACATTTACATTTATTCTCGATAAAAAGTAGAATCATGGATTTAATTAAAATGTTGCATGAAGCATACAGCCCTTATTTCACTGCTGTTTAGAACATGGTTACCGTAGTACAATCCATGGGTTTGCCGATAATCAATACCCAGAAACAGGTGATAACTTTTATTACAAAAAACTATAAGCTTCGCAAGGGAGCAGGTTACCAGTGAGGAAACATACAGAAAGATCATGTTTTTGTCTCGATACATAAGAGAATTCAAACGGAACATTTACATAATTTAAGTATTTTTGATGCTTTGAAAGCGACGGACATTGCATTATATTATACATATGTTTCTGACTTTGTGCAATATACTGGATCGAACCAATCGGCATGTTCTTACCACTGAGGCACAGGAAATCTTATTAAAGCATAAAAATACTTTTGTGCCAGACAATATGATTAACATGAAAATATCCCTAACGAAGGACAGCATGAATCGAAGTGAAATTATGTTGGTCCTAAAATAAAAAAAAAACATGTAGATCGTTTCAAACTTATGTGACCTCCTCTGCAGAACACAAAATATATTTTGAAGAATGTTGATAACCAGAATACATTGCCCTTATTGTATAATAATAATAATAATTAGAATTATTAATATGATTATTATTAGTTTCAGTTGTAATAGTAGCCTTCAATGTAATGGACACCACACATTTCTCAAAATATATATTTTTTGTTCAACAGAAATTAAATGACATGAGGGTCTGTATTCCTGTTATACAGAAAACGTTTCAGATTATTTTGGGACATATAAAACATCAGATGAATGACTTCTGTCATGTATCCCTAAATTTGGAGACTGCTTTTGCCATAGATGAAGCTCCTCTCTCCAGCAAGTGGGTCAGCATCTCCACGTATCGCTGGATATCCCTAATTGTGCTGTTTTTGTGTTGTCAATAAATCCAAATAGTCCATTTCTTCTCAGGATTTTTTTGAGTGTCTTTAGACTAATAGTTATCCTGTGTTTGACACTTAAAATATAAAGGATCTCTTTATAAGGTAGACTCAAGTCAAAGTAATATTGAATTAAATCAAATCAATCCATACCATATGATAAGGAATAAACAATCTGCACTCAACAGTTTTAACACATGAGGGTAAACAGAGAGAGAGAAAGACAGAGTTACTAGACAGTATTCTGTACATGTATTTAATCACTGGTTCCTTTTATCCATTTACATAATTGACCGCATTTGGGGAAAATAACAGCACTACTTGTTAAGAATGTAAATGAATAGTAGATGTTTCTAAAAATGTAAAGTTATGCAAAAAGACTAGCCGGGCTCCGTACATTTCAATCCAAACTGTAGCAAAAAAAACCGTTTAATAACAAAGGTAACTAATGACAAGTAACTTCACCGTCCACCTCCAGATCGCTTTCTAAAGTTGCGCGATGCCGCGGAGACTTCTTCCACTTCCGGGTCACGGACCTGTCGATCAAAATCTGACTAGCCAATGAGAGTAAAGCACTGTTAACTCCCGCCCACGCGAGAGGTTTGTGCCAGAAGTCCGAACGTAACTTTTTGCAGTGTAAACGAAAAATAATGAAGCGCAAACGAAATCTCGGTCAATGTATTCATAAAGAATGATTTTCGAAAAGGATATTTAGAAAAATTTGATGATGAATGAAGTTTGTTTGAAAGTATGTTAAAAGTTTGCAATTGGAGTTCATTGTTTTCGTTTTCAAAGTGTATTTCTTCTTTCGTGTTGTTTATTTTTGTTTGGTTTTTCTTATTTCGCGTTCGTATTTATTGGCACAAAAGGAATCCCATATCTTTTCTGCATCTTAAAAGATTGCAATGTGCCTACTAGATATATTAGTACTTTTGCCACTAAGACTTTAACAAATTGTAAGAGGTGAATATTTGGTATCTTATGTACCTTACTTAGGCCAAATTCTGAAGCACAATGACAAAAAAAAATATTATTTATTTTTGTTTATTGCTTATTTTTTGTATTTAATATTCATTTGTTTATTTTTATATGTAACATATATGTAACATAATATATAACACTTTGTCAGTGTTTTTTGTATATTTAAATTCAAAACATGTACGTTATTCTACAGGGGACAGAGTTTTAGTCAAGAGCTAAACAGTTCAGTTTAACTGAACATAATGAACAACCACATTTCACAATCAAAGTGACAACCTTATATTTTATAGGACACAGCCTGGCAAACACATGCTGTGTGAACAGAACTGCACTATGCAACCAGTTTTCTGTCATGTCATACAGTGCCAGAACCCCTTTCATGGAACATGCACGTCTTTAATATTTTAAACAGACATATTAGCTGTTTTAACAAAGATTTAAGACAGTCATCATCTTTATCTTCCACTGGAGATGTTGGCAGATTACTGCACTCTATACACTATTAAACTAAAAAAGCACTTAAAGTCACTGTTGGCTAATTAAGATCTGACAAAGTCCTTGCATCACGTTTTGACTTGTTTATTACCTTCATTAAAGCAATAAGCCCCAAGAAGCAGTGGGTAACCGGGGTATTTTATAACGCCTTAGAACTCTGCTCAGCCAATCAAAATCATAAAATGCCAGCTGCAAAGATTTTTCTAATTAGTTACTAAAAAGGTTCCACTTCAGTTGTAATGTTGTTAATGTATGCAAAACAGTTAATCAGAATACATTGTACTACGTCATTTTCACCTATCTGTTTCTTTAATATTGGCAGTGGGACATCTTGTCATAGGTGATATAGGCTGTTTGCCAGAATGGCATCTTCTGGGCTGGTAGTGGTACTGCTCTCTGATATGCACTCCAACCTACTACAGATCCGTGGTAGTTTCATTAGATGCCTGGTCCATTTGGTCTTCTCATTAATAATGAACTCTATCCATGCAGCTCCCTGTGCTTCACCTCGTCACACCCTGTCACTTCGACTGCTATCCATCTGAACCAAAGACAAAGGAAAGGTGGTCTGCTCCTGAAAAAGTGCCTGTTAGAAGCCAAAAATGTGGAGGAACATGATAATACTTCGGAGTATAGTTTAAATGGTAAATTGTAAATCTACAATTCTTGAATTTAATTGCTCTCTTTTCTACATATTTAAAAATAAGTTATACTGTAATACTTTAATACAATAGACTACCAGTCAAAAGTTTGGAATCACTTGACAAAAATGTTTCTCATGCTCTTAAAAATCGTTTACTCTGAAGGTGTATGTTTGAAATGACTTGTGTGGCAAAAATATAATTGTGCCAATTATTAATATCTTTCTAGAAAACTACAATCATATATATATATATATATATATAATGGATTACTTGGACAAAATAATGAAAAGAAAGCAGCCAGTAAGAGGCCAGAATAGATGGAAATTCCTTCAATACTATTTAAAAAGCGTCACAGGTTGAGACATTGAGGTTATAAAATTCCAAGAGAACAATTATGCAAATTCTGGTCAAAGGATGACTACTTTGAAGATACTAAACTAGAACATAGAGTTTACTTATTTTTAATGCTTTTAGTCACAACATAATTCTCACGGTTACAACAGTTTTATTAGTTTTGATGAGTTTATTATTATTCTAAATGTGGAAAAACATAAACAACGAATTAGTGAGTGTTCACAAACCTTTGACCGGTATAGTGTATACATGTTTAATGGATTTCCAAAGAAGGTTCTTTCGTTCATGTTTTTTTCTTGAAGTGTTTCTTTCAGTCTTTCATGTTACTTACTTGTAATGCAATGAGCATGTTCTCCTGTCTCTCCAATTTAAAGGGGTCATATGGTGCGAATACTTGTTTTCCTGAGTCTTTACACACGTAAATTTGCAAAAATTTAAGTGTCGAAACAAAAGATTCATTCTATCTAAAAGCAAATGCTCACTCAGACCTGCCTGAAACGCCTCGCGTAACCCCACCCCCACAAATCTACATAATTTCGTGGTATGACTTGACTAAGACCGGTAAAATCTATATGCAAGTAAGGTGGGCGTACATGTAAATCTCATTGTATCGTCATCGCCACAGCCATTTCGTGTAGACGCTGTGTGTTTCGTTGCGAAAAGAAAGCCTCTCCAAAAGATGAGACAACTAAAAACGAATGGTTGCATTTTATATACAATACTGTTCCAGAATCGTACAATCTGAATATTCAAGTGTGTGCAGCACTTTTCACAGATGATCGCTTCATGAACCTGGGAGAGAACAAGGCCGGCAGTTCACGAAAGCTTTTGTTAAAAAGTGGGGCAATTTCAACAATTACAAAGTCACTCGGAAAGACTCGGAATCACTCTGAAGACTCGGAATCACGTAGAAAACTGGTAGGTGACAGGAAAAATAACATTTTGAGACCAGACTCTGACTGAGTGTGTGTCTTTTATGGTGAGGCTGATGAGGGCGCTGATTGAGTGCAGGTGCAGGTGATCCAAATTCTGGGGTGCAAGAGTGGCATGTGGGAGTAGTGAGAGAGTCTAGTGTCTCCGTGACACAATGCATGATCTACAAAATACACAAACATGTTTCTTCATATATCATTATATACTGAGAATTCAAGACACAGGATTATCAGCATCACCTTTCAATATATTGTTATTAGTGAGAGTCACACAAAGTTTAAGCATGTTCTGCTATACATTTGAGGACATTTTAAATGCAGCCATGATCAAGAAATCAAAGAAATCACATAAAAAGGAAAACAGCTGATTCCCTCCATTGTCCATTGTGAAAAAATATCTTTTCAGCTTTTTTGAGCAGAGTGTGAAAAAAAAGGCTGAGTGCCTTCTTCAAAACACCATGGCAACTCTGTTCTGACCAGTCCTACTTTATTTCTTAACCTTAATTCCCCTTTTCAAACCACCTCTTATCCACCATGAATCCTCTCTCTCCTTCTATGTTTGTCCCTCCAATCCTCTTTCTTTTCATGCCCTTATCTCCCATCCTGTCGGCAATGAGGCTAGACAGATCTTAGAACTGGAATTGTGAGGCTGACCAGGGCAACTGTTGAAAATGGCTTTATTTCTGTGATATTTTCCCAAGAAAGCATTCAAATTCAGTGCACAAGCATCTACACCAGAAAGGAAGAACAAAATTAAATGAAGAAATCAGAAGAAATCACCTAGCATACAAATTCAGGGATTACGATCAATAATCTCATTGTTCTTTGGGTTTTGCCATGTTCTTGGTTGTTTGCTTGATGTTTTAAAACCTTCTGTTGCAATTGAAGTCCATCTTTGATTCGAGATGGGCCTAGACATAAATTGCCTCAAATCACGGAGACTTCTTTCTTTTAAATAAAAAGGGAGTGATGTGATAAATAATGCATCAGGGGACTAGAATTCAGTCTGTTACGATGGCAGGCTGCCTCGGTTCAGTCATCATTCAATATTTCAGACGTCAAGGCAGGAAAGGCATCGGAACATTTATATAGACCGGCACTTCCTTTGGACTAATGGAATGGGAAATAACTGGAAAAGATTATTAATTACATCATTTCAGATAGGCGTTACTTTAAATTGAGCTAACCGAGTGTAACCCCTTCAGTCCCTCATTGTGTCCTTCGCTCGAATATGCATGGAAACGATTTTATCAAGCACAGTCATTGTAATACTTCTGTTGTCATTCTCAGAGAAAATTGCCGGAGAACTGAGTCCTGACTCCTGATGATAAATATTTATTTGTGTGATGATGGAAAGATGAACACACCTGCTCAAGAGTTTACAATGAGCTCAATCAGTTTCCACCCACGGCAATGACTATCACACAAACACAGACACACATACACACATTCGGCGTAATAGCACACCTGTGTTTTGATGTTTAATGACAGGGAATCAGACTGAAGTGATTATCTGCATGTCTGTGTTTTGTAATGATGAACCACTTCAGTAAACAATACTTGACATATTCTTGCCTTTGCTTTGCTAAACACATGCATGAATCAACAACCAAAACACTGAGAGAAAAAAGAATTGTACAGCGGTGTCCAAAAAATGTTTCCCATAAATAAACAAAAAGTTTTGAAGGGTTTTAAAATTTTAGAAACAAAATTCTGCTCTTTTTTAAACTATCACCTTTTGAGACACTGAATATCTTGTTTGTGTGGAAAAAAAAGATTGTAACATGGATCATCGGGTTTAACAAAAACCCATGCTTAATAAAACTACTGATTATTGCAGATATTTTTATGCTTTTTGATTACATTAACACAGCCTTGTTTTTAAAGCCTCTTCATTCTTTAAATAAGGTACAAAGAAAGAAAGACAAAAGATGGTAAACATGGGTCAGACAGCATCGGTGGGCGTCACTTTGTCAGATTTCATTTGAGTCTTTATAAGTATCCCTCAGAAAAACAATGAATGTAATAACATCCCCATTCCGTCTCCCTCCTACTCCTGTCACTCTCACCGAGTCTAGAATCATCTGTGGAGTTCGGTAATTATCTATTCCACGTTTCATTTTTTATTCACAACAGACAAAAAATAATTTATGCGCTTTTTGTCCAGAAAATGTTGGATGAATTCATTACAGTTCATTATACTGATTTAAACAAGCAGATTTAGCACCTGATTGAATTAAAATGTGAATGTGTGTGTGAGAGAGAGAGAGAGAGAGAGAGAGAGACAGAGAGAGAGAGGGGGGGGGAGAAAGAAATTGAGTGATGAATACAAAGACCATGCATAAATGTCTTTATTTTAAAGAATCCTTCTTTTTGGAAACCCAAATGTAACATTTTGACTGGACTCATGGCAGAATATATTTTATAACACTGTAACAGGTGGGTTTTGAGTCAGGTGGGTGTTTTTCCTCACGTCACAATGACAAATTTCAAACCATAATTCAAAATATCTCCAAGAGCCCACAGCCACAGTCCAATTTTGGAAGGGAAATAAATGAATTGCAGTCATTGCAATAAATGATGTGACAGTGTGCCTGAAGATGCATCATTCACAAACTAGAGGGACAAAGAAGCCCTAGATTTGATAAAAAAGCAGCTTCTGATGTAATTTTACATGCAGTTTAACAAGCAATTTAACAAAAAGTGAATTATGCATATTTTTACTTGTTTAATATAGACTTAAGCAGTACTGTTAAATTATCACTGAATAGCATTGCTTGTGATGCAATGTGGGACAGACAGCCACAAGAGCGCAAGATCTTCCACACGTTGCTGCTGGCACACTGTCCTGTGCTTCTAACAGATCTCTGTCTACACAAGGTGGTATTTCAGCTGTTAATCACATCCTTCTCTCTCTCTCACACACACAAGTATTCAGTACACACATACACCCTTCTGAGATAAGTAGATGTTTCAGCCTACCTCAGAAATAGCATAGCATGTGTGTCAAGATGGCAATCAAAGGCAATACTGTGTGTGTGTGTGTGTGTTTTCAGTGTCTTAACACTGGCATGATTACACACCTAATTTGTTATAGGAAATACATTTGCATGGGGGACGTGACCGGTTAAAATTGCTTGTAAATACACAACTCAAGGGTTTAGGAGGTGAGAGAGTGTCTATGTGGGTTTCATCCACAGTAATACATGTCATGAGCACAGCATCACTCTCACGTTCTTCTGCTCTCTTCGTTCATTACCATCCTATCAACCGTCTTTCACTCTCCAGGGAAGCACAAAAACTAGCACACACGTGCTATTTAACAGCCATCTTCATGTCCCGACAACATCACTTGCACTTCACTTAATAATGAATCTGCTTGATACAATAAAGCCACATATTATCACAGTCACATAGAAATGTGAAATTAAAATATTAAATATCTATCGATCTTTAAAAAAATGCAGCATCTTAACACAGATCCTATGGGAATCTCAGAAAATGTCTTTCCCTGTTTATTTTTCAATTGTACTTCAAGTGGTTGTTATTCATCAAAAATCGATATATTAACAATGTTTGAAATTCTGCTTGAAATTATGAAGCAGTTTATTGAACCTGCCTTAATTGGTTGTTTTCACTGGCTAGAAATGTCTAGAGCTGTTGTTAGAAAAGCAGACTTGATGCTTGAATGCTGTGGCATTCAAAGGTGTCTCCTTTGTTCAGACAGGGAGTAAAAATCAGATTTTTTGTCATTTCCAATTCAGATCAATAGGTTTTTAATCTGACAGTATAAAGCACATGCAATACAATGTTAACAAATAAAAAAGATTAAATGACAGTGTTGCCATTTCAGAAAGTGTCATGTTGAAACTACATCATTACTACAGCAAATGATGCCATACACTGCACACTGAACAAATCAGATTTGCAATACGACAATGCAAACATTCAGTCCAAAAGGCTGGATGAAAACCAAATTTAATGTTTGTGTGCAGTATGAAGTTTTGTCCCATAGAAAATATAAGATTTGCTAAAATAAAATTGGGAAATTGATTAGATTTATAAGGGTTCACCTAAAAAAAACTTGATTCTAATGAATATGCAATGGAAATATTGCTTAGTGAATACTATTATAGAAATTCATTAATTTAGCGGTTTAAATAGTCACAGGGCCTGTTTTATTATTGAACAGGAAATTGTGCCGATTCTTGTAAGTTGTATGTGTTTTTTTTTCTGATAAATGAGCAAAATCAACGGGGTGAAAGCTAAAGTGTGTAATTTCTGTGCAATAAGCATCACCAATGTAAGAGAGTAGATGAGGAACAGAAAATAACTGAATAACTTTTTTCATTCATTTTTACAAAAACTCTTCCTTAAAGGGTTCTAAGATATAAAACCAAACAAACTAGTGTTGGGGTTAATCAAAACATTACCAAACACTCGCCTTTCAGTCACTGGATCTAAAAACAGCTCTGATCCAAACTATCTGTTGAGACAATATTAGTGTGTGAATGCTCGAACAATTCTCGGGATTCTCTTTTTTTACTCCAAGGCCCCCGATGTATTTAGCAATATTCAAAATTTCTACCCAATAAGATATTTCAGAGCTTGACATGAATAAATGACACAAATATCTTGTTTATAAAACTAAAACTAAAATATCTAACATCGAAGATCAGGAGTTATTGGCTGCGAAACTTGGACTGGAAGAGTGGAGGCATTGGTTAGAGGGGTCCAATCATCCATTCCTCATCCTAACTGATCACAAGAACCTTAAGTACCTCCGTGATGCCAAACACCTGAAGATTTACAGATGGGCCATGTTCTCCACACGATTTCATATTCCTACCGCCCCGGATAAAAGAATTCCTGTGCTCTCGTCTGCCTTGTGGTTTTGTGACAATAGTTGTTTCAAAATGCTCATTTTGTCCAATTTTTTAATTCATCCTGACGCCTCATTGGAATTCTTGGCTCTGATCGATCTGACAGATTCTACTAGGCTATCTTGTTATTGATCCAAAATGATATCGTAGTGTTCACATGCCGAATACTGATAGATCTAACTATCCTACAGACTTGGATGTCAGAGGGGAAGAATAGCAGGCAGGAGACGAAGTGATTTTATAATAAAATGAACAAAGTTTATTGTAGAGAGAAAACATAGTTGCGTTCAGGTATTCAGATGCCCATTCTAACTCTGCCGAGAACTGTCTGGAGTTCACTCTATCTCCGTCTAACTTTGTCCGACTTTGTCTGACTAGAAACACATTGAGCAGGTGTTATTATACCAACATAGACAGTGCAAAATTACTGCTTCATAACATTGTCTTGTGACATTATTACTTTTAGAATGAGACCACCGTTGATTAAAAGCAAGCAAACTCACACAATCATTGCTCAAAACATCTCATAAAAGCTTGTTTGAAACCATTTTACATGCCCTTATAAAGTGGACATGCCATTTTCTGTTTTATACTGCGTATCAGCATCAGTTAAGGAGGATATGTCTATAGACTTAATGGTTTGTTGTTTGACCATCATTGTATGTCTGACAAAGCAAATAAACAAATTCAAAGTAATGTACAAGAGCAAAGATGTTAACCCCTCCATGAACCTACAAATGTAAAAATGCTTAAAACATGACAACAACATGTTAATTTGGATAAAAAACCACAAGTATATTCGTCTCTGCCCAGCAGAAAAGATGAAAACATATTCTACCATCCAATAAAAAACATTCATCAGCTTTAATCTAACATAGAAACTGAAATTCATAAATGAATATGGCAAATCTTAAAGTAGTGCATTGAATGTCAGAAATTGTTATTTCCAATGAGAACAAGTCAGATGGTTCTTTCCAGAAACCTCTGCACAAGTCTTTGTAATTGACAAAAATCACACAATGCAATCTTTGAGATTTAATTATATAACTGGGTCTGTAACTCACCACATTGACTAATATCAATATTTGCTACATCTGTTATTCATCTATGATTACTGGAATATACGCATCAGGAGACCTTTGCTCAAACAAGAGCATACACGGTCACTCCCTCGATTCAGCTAATTTGTTTGTTTCAGTGAACGTGACAAGCTATATTTTATCAGAGTATGAATTCATCCTGCTGTGGGGAGCGGGATACACTATGTATTTAGGAGTGTCCGTTTAAACAACTTTAGGTCAGAGTAAACTGACACGCATGCAAGTGCACACAGATCCACACAGTTTATCAGGCAAGCAATTGTTCTACACAAAGAAGCGACAGGATGTAATTTCAATCCGCTCCATAAATCGACACCGTCATGATTGGGTGTCTGTCTGGACACATTAGGAGCCCTACAGCATGTTTAAATATAATGAAACTCGGTTATAATTCAGCACGGAATGGCCGAGTGAATGAAGCAATGCAGCTTTGATTATGATAATATATGTACATATTCCTTTTGATTAAGAGAAGCAAATGTGCAACGCCCGACACGGTCAAAAGCATTAACACAGCTAATTTCCATGGAAAAGAGGGTCCTGTGTGTTAGGGGATAAAGTTGCAGTCTAACAGTCATCTATATGGGAGTGGTGTGGTTTAATAGGGCCTGGTACCCTGAAGGACACCGGTTCAAGTCTCACCATGAGAAAGACAATGTGACCATTGTGTCCTTGAACAGGACCATGTTATTTAAGGGATACTGGTCCCAAAATAAGTTTGTCATCTGCTAAAATGTAAAAATGTATTTCTTATAAAGTCCATGAAACTCAATAGACATACAATATTTCCACCAATCCATGCATGAAAATGGATGATCACTATAAAACTGTAGAGGGAACCACTCTGAAAAATAAAGCTTATTTAAAAATAAAACTTAGCTGTCACAAAAGCACAAAAAAGATAAAACCCAGAATTATGCCTCTCTCAGGTGGGCCGGCATACTCTGGTTCGATTTGTTCTCTGTGGAAAGCTATTTTAGGAGGTGTTTAAGGCCTCCTGAAAGCAGAGGTGTTGTGGTTATCTGTCCAATTCACACTTCACCAAGGTGAGAAGCGAAAAGGAAAAACGTAAGATACAGGCAAGCTATCACATGCACACCACCCCCTGATGACCCTCATCTGAGAGTACGAGAGAACCAGAACGTCGGTAAAGGAACGGTGAGGGGACGTTACGAATCTAACCCGAACATCACGCACCTTATCTCCACAGAGACTATGAGCCCACACGGGCTTAAAGTGGGTGACAAAGACACTGGTGTGGGGATCCGAAGCCCTCCGGCAAGGCCATCTGTCCACACACATCACACCACCCTTAATGAGGCAGCTAAAGGTCAGTTTAACACCGTTTCAGTCAGGAATGCCCTCGGCCACCCTGTGGGACAGGCAGGAGTCCTGATAGCAGAGAGGGCACTGGATTACCGAAGGTGACAAGTGGTGCGTTACCTGGAACAGAGTGTAGGTGGAGAAAGAGAAAAATCTGTAAACTGGAATTGATGTTGAAGTAGAAACAATGCATATGTTCGGAAGTGTAGATGCAAGTGCACAGTGGCAAACGACTTTGCGAACCCTGACACCACGACAAATAAAAATCTGCTGGTCATGAATCTTCATTTTAGGGAGAGAAAATGTGTAAATGTATTATTCTGCAACTTTCCAGCAGCTGTTACAGAAGGAGATTAGACACAGTAATGACTGAACCCCGACTGAAATAGAAATACTCATAAAATGATTGCAAGTCAAATGAACTGGTTTTCATTTCCTTTCATATCTGTAATATCGCATGGCTCTCAATGGCCTCAACACACAAATATTGTGCTTCGTACATATATAAATGGAGCTACAATTCATTACAGTTTTTTTGGATTGCTTACACACTAAAATTAAAAGCAGTACACTATAAGCAAAACCTTACACTCAAGAAGCAAGACATCAGCCCCTATTTGCACAACTATAAGCACATTGTCAACCTCACACTTGTTGCAAAACTATACACACAGTGATTTGCAAAACACTAAACACACTTAACATACATTACACACAAAAAACTATCATGAAGTCACTTCCTTGCAGTATCAAAGCACTGACTGTCAAATTACCGCACCGTCCAACCAATTGGTTCAACACAGTCATCAGGTGTGCAAACACTTGTTTGCTTAATTGTAGACACACCAATCAGATGTATAAGCACTATAAAAAGCAGCAGGTGAGTCAGAGAAAGAGAAAGACAAGGAGGAGAACGAGGAGGAGGACAAGGAGGAGGAGGAAGGGGAGGAAGAGGAATTAACAGAGGAGGAATCAACAGAGGAAGAGATGGAGGCCATGCTGGAGGTAGAGGAAGAGGAAGACAAGAAGGTGCTCAGAGAGGACTGAATCTGACAAATGAGATCAGACCATCAGGTCTCAACATCAACACTGGCACGCATCCTAAAAAAAAACATATTCAAATGAAGCAAATTTATCGAGTCCCTTTCCAGCGCAATTCCGAAAGGGTGAAACGACTGCGGCATGATTATGCAGAGGTATGTTCTCACTTTAGCAGTGTGATCTTGCATACTGTCTCATAATCTTTTACTGTACTGTAATATGTATACTAGATCTACACTGAACTACACAATTTTGCCTGACACAGTTCTCCAGGGAGTTTTACGAATGGATGGAGAGGAGATCCAGCATGAGTTCATTTACATAGATGAGGCTGGGTTCAACCTGATGAGAACGCGAAGGAGGGGAAGAAACATCATTGGCCACAGGCCTATAGTCAATGTCCCAGGGCAACGTGGGGGTAATATAACACTCTGTGCAGACATTACACAGAATGGGGTCCTCCATCGCCATGCCCATATGGGCCCTTACAACACAGCACTCATACTTACATTCTTGGACCAATTGCACAACATAAACAGCAGCAAATCAAATCGATCATATGCAATACATTGTTGTCTGGGACAATGTGTCTTTCCACCGCTCTGCTCTGGTTCAGAACTGGTTTCATCCACATTTCACCTTCCAATATCTTCCACCATACTCTCCATTCCTCAACCCTATAGAATAATTTTTCTTGACATGGTGGTGGAAGGTATATGATCTCTGTCTCCAGGCTGAGGTACCCCTCATCCAAGCCATGGAGGAGGCCTGTGACCAGATGGAGGGAGCAGCAATGCAAGGATGGATTCGTCATTCAAGACGTTTCTTCCAAGGTGTCTTGCTAATGTCAACATTGCCTGCGATGTTAATGAAATTCTCTGGCCAGATCCAGCTAGGCAAAGAGACAAGGTCTAGTTTATTTTTACAGTAAACTTACAGTACAATACGTAAAGTGACATTTTTTTACAGTATTATGAATCTCCATGTCAAGATTTTGGCCTGTTGAGAAATAAATGAGTTTCTTCAGTCTGCAACATTGGTCTTGTGTAGTGTTTGGTGGATTTACATTATATTTGTACTGTGTTGATGGTAGCCCACTCTAATCATAGATAAGTAGAAGTGCTAAAAGTGTTTAAGGTTTATCATAGCAGAGTGTAACTCGTGCAAACAGATGATAGTAATGTGAAACGTGTTTGTTTCATATGGTAACAAAGTGTGGTTTTTAAACAGAAGTGTATAGTTTTTACAAGAGTGTTTAATTATGCAAATGATCTGTAGTGTTTTGCTAATTGGGTGTGTGGTTGTGCTAATTGTGTGTAGTGTTTTGAAAACACGGGCCCTGTTTTGAAAATCGTGCTTAAGCAATCCAAAAAAACTGTAAAAGACTCAATGCAATAAAGAAACACGTATCAGTATTTTGTTCCGCAACATGCATCTTTCCTCTAAGAAGAAGCTTTAGACACCAACACTGTGTTCCCTTGTGACATTACAGTGAGGAAGAAATGATGGGTAGAGATGAAAGCTGCTGTGTGAGGCATGTGTAGGCACAGGTAAGATCCTGTGAGAGTTATTACTGACCTGTGTGACACGGGACTGTGAATGATCCGAAGTCCTTATCAGTGGCGTAGTGGCCTGCTTTTTGTAAGAGAGATGTAGGAGAGTGAAGATAGGACGCTGTCGAGGAAGTGGAAAAAGATATTAGCTCTTGCAGGAGGAAGACGCTAAAACCTGTTACTGGTCTGGTCATATAACACATGTTCTTTAATCATATAAAAATACCAGTGTGTGGCCGTGAAGTGGAATTACCTTCTGTGTTTGCCAGTGAAATATGACAGCATGGGTGAGATTGACACATTTGAGAGGGTGTGAGGGAATTAGCAATCCCACTTCATTTGACACACTAACTCATTTTTTCCTTCTCCACTCATTAATCTCAGGATTTTAAGTCATACAGGTTTCGAATTACAGAACTGGAAATCGAAAATCAAGTTTATTCCAGCATATTTTGACTCTTTTTATTTTAATCAGATGTATATTATTACTGGAAACCTTTCAAACGAAAATACTGATTAAGAAAATGATGTCGTGCAATGGGCAGGACACACAGACACACATACACCATGTCAGATGCACAGTGCATGTTTAATCTTCTTGACCTCATATGTTTGAACAGCTCAGCCCCACAGCATCACAGTAAATGTTAGCATTAGCATTCTGGCATTTCAAGTGTGAGTGTGTGTGTGTGTGTGTGTGTCGTGTGTGTGTGTGTGTGTGTGTGTGTGTACGTGCATGTGTATGTGTTTACTTCAAAGCAGAAAAAATGTCCCAACTCCTTATGCACATGGTGACCTTACGGACCCTTGTCACTACAGACACACAACAAGATGAAGAGAGAGAGCGAGAGAGCGAGAGAGCGAGAGAGAGAGAGAGAGAGAGAGAGAGAGAGAGATAGAGAGAGAGAGAGAGAGAGATAGAGAGAGGGAGAGAGAGAGAGAGAGAGAGGGTGAGAGCATTGAAAGAGGAGATTTATTGTGACTTCCTGACTAAATGGGCTTGAAAGTAATAGTTCACCCAAAAATGTAAATTCTGTCATCACTAACTAACCCTCAAGTTGTTACAAATCTGTATACATTTCTTCGTTCTTGTGCACACAGAGAAATATTAGGAAGAATACTTGTAACCAGTTCTTGACCACCATTGACTACCATAGTAGGAAAGTTGCTTTATAAATTTATAAAAATGTGTACTGTTGAACACAAAAGAAGGTATTTTGAAGAATGTAGGAAAACACTTTTGACCACCATTGTCATTTTTCCTATGGAAGTCAATGGTGGCCAAGAACTATTTGTTACAAGCATTCTTCCAAATATCATTCTCTGTATTCATCAGAACAAAGAAATGTATGCAGATTTGTTTTGTACAGGAAGTTTTTGATTATTTTTTTGTCCCACTACGTGTGACAATTTTTCCCTTTGATACTAAAAATATAACAGCATATATCAGTGCCTATCTTTGTTTCATCGAACATCAACTGAAACTGACAAATGAAATAGAACAAGAGGGATGTAATCTACTCATATTTACATCAATCTGCACTTTTCTAAAAGACAAACTTTAAATTGTCTAGCTTTAAATGTTATAAAGTGTTTTATACATGTAAGGGCAAATACTGTATACTGTGAAATGGCAAACAAAGACATCATCTTTTTTCTTATCATAAAATTGCCCACACAATGACGCATGTTGTTTTTGTGAATGTACGTATATGCTTGTGGATATGTTGTTGTGGAAAGTGATGTAACAGTGTCCATCCATCACATAGGGCCTTTCTCAGTCTGGTCCTTTCACGCAACCGAAGATAAAGGTTTTAGCACAGCACAAGTCAGGGATATAATTAAACTGTCCTGTGTAAACCATTGAGCTTGGGCTACAACATCAGCTGAAGTGCCACTTTGTGTGAGACAGAAGAACATAATGGCTGGCTTTTTTTCATTTCACCACAAATGTGCTTTCATGCTACATCAGAATAGATTTATGTCAACAGTCATTCATGCAACTCCTCCATGAGTTGGCCTATGCAGATAATAAAAATGAGTGAGGTAACGATAGAGCAGGGGTATGAAGGTTATGCGTATTTGGCGTGGTGTCCGGGGAGAGGGCTCCGGGCCCGAACCGGCCCAAACCCAGTGCGTGACTGGGAGTGCAAGTCTATTTAACAATGCTTGGTGCACAAATTTGTTCCTAGGTTAAATTGTTTGTAAAAATACTATTTAAATTAAGTTAATTATGTTTGTTAAATTTCTAAGAATGGAAAAAGCTTCCTGTTTTAGCTACTGTACTCTAAAGTTGGACTGGGACATATGGTTAACATTTTTTAAAGGGGACCTTTAGTTCAAGTGACTTGTTGTCAAGATATCAATAGGCCTATCAAATACAGAGAGTATTTAAAATATTTTCCAATGCAACAAAGCTGTGTCCTCATGCACACTGACAAAAAAAGAACAGCAGAGCAAGGGTTTAAGGTCATGTACACTGTAACGAATTGCTGTAAAAACTACAGCGTTATTATACAGAAGCTGACTGTTTTTTAAATAATACAGAATATTGCTGTAAAGTGCAATGCATTCTGGAGTCACGTGACGGATTAATTTAAATGTACAGAATATTGCTGTAAATTTCAAATCTACAATGGCGGGATGACCTTCAACAGTCGAGATTTGGGAAGTGCGCAAAATGAGTGATTCACACCTGTGGTAAGTGACTTATTACGTTTTATTTTCCAAATTTGGTAACTATTATACTGGTAATGTTATATTGAGGTATCTACATTCGTGTTTCATATTGGTAACCCCGGATACAACCTTCATCCGCGGGGATCGTAGGCGTCTTGCGCGGGGTTTTAGCAGCGCCGTCGCGGTAAGATTTCAAACATTCTCCGTCGCTATAGCACCTGAGGACAGATGTTGTTCATGTTATTTAGAGTTTTTGTACACACCAGGAGTGAATGCGGTATGTGACGAGCTACAGTTCATTGTATTAGTAAGTTGACGGTTGTTTTTTTAATGTTGAACATCGCGCCCGCCATAGACAAGGTAAAAGTTACATGCTTCGACTGTTGGGATTCACGGGAATTTAGTGTTGAAAACCACACTCGGTCGTGATTATTTTGTGGTGTAATTCAAATTTGCAAATGCAGTTATCCGTTAAATCGAGCGCCCAAATTAAAACGAGTCACCAAAGCTTGAGGTAAATCGATGTTCACAGAGGATAGCCCGGTAAAGTGATTAATGTACGTAACCAGCTAGATATACATTATATGTAACGGAGGCCAGCTGAGAGCTATAGCAAAAGACATTAGTGACCCCTCATCGTTAGAGCAAGACTGTCTCCGAAATAGGACCGTTGGAGGGTGGGAGTGAGATGGCCCGTTACAAATACCAGTGTGACCATTTCTTCACCGTGACATACCTAACGTTAGTTGGCTTACATTTCAGTATATGTATGGTTTAAGTGTAAGTTACTCTGTGTAATTTGCTTAGAGTTTGTTTGTAGAGTCACTTATACTAAAATGTAGTTTAAATGTAAAAAGCTTAAAGGTAAAATTGTTTAGTAACTATTAACTATCGTCACATGTGGCATTGTTTGTTTCAGGACACATTTGCAGGCCACTGGATGCTGACTACTGAAGGTTAGGTTGTGTGTGATTGTGCTCTTGGGGGCCCTAAGCAGAATTTGATTTGGGGGCCCCCTCCCAGCACGCAGAGTCACCTGTGCTTGAAGATTATTGACACAAATGTCACGCTATAATGTTACATTATAAATGAATAAAAATACTCAATACGATACTTAAATAAAATACTTTACTCTTCAACTTCTGAATACAAACTGTCACAAAACAAGAAATAAATAATTTGCAAATGTGCAAATGCAAATGTAAATTAAATGTGCAATCTTTTAAATATATTTACATTTAGCAGACGCTTTTATCCAAAGCAATTTACATTGCTTTATCCTATACATTTCACATAGGTATTTGCAATCCCCTGGGCTCGAACCCACAACCTTTCGTTGTTAACGCAATGCTCTTACCACTGAGCTACAGGAAAGCTGTATAAAACCAAAATACACAAACATTCATATGTATTGGTGCAACCAACATGGTATTGGTATATTTTAACATTCACTTCAACACACACAGCAATGCTAGCGGGCATCCCTTTAACTTATAAGGTTAAGTTCCCCTTCGGCTGTTTTCTCCAACTTAAACTGATGTCTATTATCAATACGTGAAATACACCTAGATAAATGTATATTAATAATGCGAGACATTTCACTGTTGATGGCGGGGATTTAAAGTTAGCTCTGGTGAGGGCTTATATAAGACCACGAGTCATGGCTAGCAGCTACCTCAAGTGACGTGAGCACAATTTTCACTAATCATGCAAACATACCTTTATCTTGCTCTTTTTTCTCCTCCTCTGTGCTTTTCACCTTTCTCTTTTCGGCACCAGAGGGATACATCCTTTTTTGTGACATGGCTTGTCATTTATTAATTACAGTGACACGCACTTTCGCGCCGGCGCGAATTGTCAATGCACGCGAAATGTGTCTAAGCGCAATTGCGCATGACTCAACCGCTGGCAGTCACAGCAGCAGTTGTCTGCAAATCAGAATTTTCTTATCTTGAATTATTCATTTCATTTATTCATTCATATTCATTAATTTATTCATTCATTTATATAACTTGTTTTAAGTTATTTAATTGTAAAAAAAACGATTGGGGGCCCCCTGGTGGCCAGGGGTCAATATAGCTGCCGCTTAGTTCGCTTATGCCTCGGGCCGGCCCTGGCACAGCTTCATGTCGGGCCTTGCCACTCTGTTCATAGCATGGGCGTAGGTTTAGGGGGGGACGCTAGGTACTAGTCCCTATCAATATTTTGAGATGACAAATTTGTCCCCACCAATATTTATCAAGCTCATTTGAACTGCTATTTGGATCTTTGCGCTGCTATTTGGATCGATTCCAACGGCCAGGACGACGACAGTACAAGAAACGCCGTAATTTGATTGGCGGCGGGGTATCTGACAGGCTACACGCGCGGGCCGGGACTACTTTTGTGCTTGCGCTGGCAGCGAGCGAGCGGTTGGTGTGTGTGAGTGTTGACGACGCCGAAGGAAAGTTACCAGGGCCAGAGTAAAACAATTTTAAATTCCGGTTTTTGTACTTTGAAGATCAGCTATGCCACCCAAGAAGAAGAAAGGGGACAAACGAAGCTTTTTCATAAAGCAGAGTGTAAATAGTCAAAATAACTAGCCACACAAATAAACTAGCAGTAGTAGTGACTGATTAGGCTTTCAAATGCAGATTCTACTGTGGAAAATAGTATTAACTGGTGATAGTATGTGTTACCCAGGATGGCTACGTTAGAAAGTCACTGAATGTTAATCAGCCTACCTTAACTTACAATCTTGTAGTCAACATAAACAGTGGATCTGAGACATTTTTCGTTTGTGTTTGTGAGTGTAGCCTACCCAACATGCAGAGAAATACAAGGGAAATCACGCACAGTTTAATGAAGGTTTTATTCTGTCGTTTCTAGACACATGTGCTGGAAAAACGTGTTGGCAATTTTAAAAACTATCTATCTGGTATAAACACAGGGCTCTCAAGTGTCACTCATTTCGGTCTTTTGTCACGCACTCCCGCCACACATTGTATTTCTCACGCAGAAAAACTATTTATAATACATTTAATATGCCGCAGCGCCCAAAAGTTATCTGGTCGCGCCGCTCTCACTATGGAAACTGGCAGGAATCAAGCGCATCTCCCCTGGAGTTTTTAATCGAGCCTGCCACTTATCAGCCAATCAAAAAAAAGAAATAGGCTACACAATAGCCAATCAGAAAATAGCACTATTGTATCTGGGTAAGATTTAACGCAACAACCAATGAAAATAAACTCTTGTTACTCTTGCCTGTCTTCAAAACTTGAGAGCCCTGTAAACATGATGTGTTGAATGCGTAACCGGAAAGAAGCACACCAGCGTCGTAGGTAAAGTCTTTATGAACTATGAATTATTAAAGCGTGATTAACGGAAATTGTAAGTTTAAATAGGCTACTAACGTACATAGTAAATTATGTTTGTTTGTTAATAAAACGTTTGGTTGTTCAGCATTTCACAGTCTCAGGTTTTTATTTTTTTTTAAATGCATTTTTGAGATTATACAACAGTCTGAAATATAAAAGGAAACCGCCATTAATCACTGGTATCTTACAACAAAAGAGTTCCAGGGGGAGGGGGGATGTCCCCACCAAAGCTGAGACCAAACCTACGCCCATGGTTCATAGCATGTTACATATTCAATCTTGAGTACCAGGATGGGGCAGCATGTCTCTTGGAGTCCACTGAAAGGTATTGGTTGAACAACTTCCTTACCTGCATTTTATAGATATGTTAATGTTATATACCTGTTAAGACCTTTAAAACAATATTTCTCAACGAGAGATGGATTTGTTTTGGGCAAATTATTTAGAAGTCTCTAGCAAGCTGATGATTTAATCCATGTGTTTTAATATAATATGTTTTGTACATTTAATATAGAACATTTAGTTTTTCCTGACTCTTTGTAGATATTAATCCAGAGAGTGGAACAAGAAGAAAATGGCAGGATACAGAAAAAACAGGTTGCAGTGAACCCACATGTTGCCGCTCTTCTAAACACAATGATGAATTTTCAGCGTAATCAATGAAAAGTAAGAAACACGCACACACACTCACACACACACACACTGACTATAAATTGAATATCTAACATTATTCTCTTTATTCTCTTCCATAGTTCTAGCTACTTGTTGTGCTCTGATGGATCAAGATGTGGACCGTTTTATAGACTCACTTGGGCCTTGTTTTGCGATGTTGTTACATGATGGATATGTTGGTTAACGTGTTGTTTAAACATTCATTGTTTAAAGAGCCATGTTGGCTACTATGAAGTTGTAACTGAATAAAAATATTTCATGTACAACAAGGTACAAAATTCGTCTGTAATGTATTTTTGTATCAATTAAAATTTTTATGCAAAACATACTGGATATACAGTGAATTATGTATTTCTTCTTAATACAGTAAATCAAAATCAAGCAAAAATAATAAAAAATACAGCATTATACTGTTGCTATTCAAAACTATAGTTTTTTTCCTGTATTCTGCAATTCTGCTTAACTGCCTATCCTTTGTCTGACTTTTTAGAGATTTTCTTAGAAGAACTGAATATGTTCTGTCTGTCTGTTTGTCTGTCTGTATCTGTCTGTGTGTGTGTGTGTGTGTGTGTGTGCTCCAAATACGTTTCATCTGGCAGCTGTCAGGTCTGTGACAGCCAACTGGAAGCTCTTTGATGTGTGAAACGCCAGAGCTGAGCTCCATTCAATTATGTGTAAAATGCCTTACACACATGTACACAGACAGAAAACAAAGTGTGTGCTTGGCTCCATTGAAGGACAGCTTTCATAATGATGCATGTATACATCTCAAACTCTGAATTACAAATGAGACTTAAGAGCACGTAAAGCGGATACAGACAATGGAGCTTATATGTGTAAAGTTGCGTCACAAAAATTTCAAAATTTTAGTCTAAACCTTTAAAAACAGTAAGATATATAAGAGTTGCTTTATCTGTTCTGGTAGAGAATAGTATTAGGCTACACTATAAAAAAATTCAGCCAGGCTGTTCCTGGGATGGCATAATGGGTACACATTGATACCAAAGAGTTCATATTAGTATTTCAAAGGCACATCTTGGTACCAAATGTATTCATATCTATACCTAAATGGACCTTTTTAAAGGAACAGTTCATCCAAAATAGAAGTTCTGTCATAATTTACTCACTCTCTAGTTGATTTATTCACTCACTCTCCAAATCTGTATACATTTCTTTGTTCGGTTGAACAAAGAGAAAGATATTTTGGAAGAATGCTTGTAAACAAACATTTCTTGGACTATATTGACTTCCGTAATAGGAAAAATGACAATGGTAGTAAAAGTGCCCCAAAGCTGTTGTCCTTAATCCTCAAAAAATCAAATTTAGTGTTCAACATAACAAAAAATAGACAATATTTTCCTAAAAAATAGACAATATTTTCCTAAAAAATAGACAATATTTTCCTTAAAAATTAGACAATATTTTCCTAAAAAAATAGACAGTATTTTCCTAAAAAATAGACAATATTTTTTTTTAAATAGACAATATTTTAACAAAAAAAAGACAATATTTAAAAAAAAAAATAGACAATATTTTCCTAAAAAATAGACAATATTTTCCTAAAAAATAGACAATATTTTTTAAAAAATAGACAATATTTTTTTAAAAATAGACAATATTTTAAAAAAAAATAGACAATATATTTTTTTAAATTGACAATATTTAAAAAAAATAGACAATATTTTTTTAAAAAACAGACAATGAATAGGACGAAATGAATGCATTATCCCCGAGTGGCCGAGATGTGTGAGAGAAAAATCAGGCATTCCACTGCATGACAATGATAGTGTTAGATGAAAAGCATTGTTCTGAACGATCAAGATGGATTTTGTATTGCCCGCAAATAGAAGAATATACTAATAAAATGGTGTGTATTTAAACCCTTATTATTCTCTATTAGCTTACTGTCTTTCACATACATGGTTTTCTGTCGGTTAGAATAATGAAAGGTTTCATTTGATGTTTCTGCATTCTGCACCATCTGGTGTTGCACATAATAGAAAGCACTCTGGGAACCCGGATCCCCTAGGAGGCCATGGTGTGTTCTTTTTAAAAAATTCACTGTGGGGGCCAATCTAACAGCATCATGTTTCCCTGTTTTGCTTAATTTGTATTTAAAAGTGTGCTCTCAAACAGAGACTCACGCAGATACACTGCGCCACACTGCAATTCATTGAAAGAACCTCAAGAGCTTTTAGTTTCTTTCATCTGGTATCCCACAAACTGCACTGCCTCTGGCTTCCCTTAAAAAAACTCACGAAAGCAAAGTAAGGTGAACCAAAAACATACACAGAGTGTGTATGAATGTGTTTGTCCCTTGGGTTTTCTTTCAGGGCCTGTTTAAGCTAGCCAGCATCCGAGGAGCATACAGGAAGCGCTTAGCATCTCTTCAGAAGATCCCCTCGGAGAGAGGAAGAGAGAGCGAGATTACAAGAGTGAGTGTGCATCTGGGGATCTGGCTTACTTATCACACATTGGCAGGACAGACCATTCACCACAGGGACCTAAAATCATTACGCTTAGTCACTCAGCATGTCTCAGTCCAGAAAAACAAATACTGACAAACAGACGCAAACACATAAACATCATCTCATCATACAAATGAGATATTGCATTTCCACGTCCAGCTACAATGACCTTTTTGTAAATCCGTTAAGACATCCTGAAGGGACTGTATTCAAATGTAAGTCTCTAGTTATTGGAGACATAACACATTCATAGCTAACAGCTCTCTTGTATATAGCAACACAGCTACTTGTAAATGCAACTGATTTAATGAAGCTGTTTGACAATGTGCAACACTTCCCATTCTCTGCAGACTTAATAAATCACTAGCAACTGAAAGGAACCTTACTGTAATACAACCCGCAGACACACAAATACACACACGCATCTCTCAATGAGATTAGCATTGAACCAATGCGCCACATTAGAAAAGTAATTAGTTGCTTTGATGATTAAATTCATGTTTAATCTTTCTGGGAGGATGGGTTAGGACTTTTCATGTTGCTGAGCGCTATTGTAATCCGTATCTTACTGATTGAAAAGCCATGTTGTGAATATCTGTTGCAGATCTTCATCAGTGCCGGACAACCTCTGGTTACAGAGCGGAGCAGGTAGAGAGAAAGAGAGAGAGAGAGAAACTGCTGACATGTGAAATTCAATTACATAAACTCTATTTGCTGTTTCTATTGGATCGTGTGCGCACGAGTTTGAATGTGTGTGTGTGAAGAAGCACGAGTGAATAAAGCTCCATTTACACCAACATGTGTAATGTATTCTTTATTGCATGATGCATGTGAGGGAGATTTAGAGAGGGGCGGGTGTACATATACAAACCTAAATTATATACCCTTAATTGTCATGCAGCCTGTAGACAACATCACGATGTGCGCAAATCAAAGAGATGACCTCTCACTACCAAGCGAAAGGACAATTGATATATTGGAAAAAAGCCATTTAAATATAAAATAAAAGGCTACTTTGTTACAGGAACATGACAATAAAAATAGTGTTCTTTGTCTTTCAGAACTCATATGACTTTTTTACCTGTGGAACACAAAATGAGTTTTTGGAGCTTAACAGCTTTAGTCCCCATCTACCCTGAGACCATGAACATTCTTCAAAATAATCATGTTTCGTGTTTCACAGAAAAATAGTTACAGGGGTTTAAAAAATGAGTGTTAGTAAGTCATACAATAATGTTCAGTTTTACGTGAACTTTCCTTTAAAGGTCCTGTGTGTAATATTTAGTAGGATGCACTGAAAGAAATGCAATGTAATATAAATAACTATGTTTTCAGAGGGGTGTAAAACCCTTTCACAATGAAGCGTTACGTTTTTATGATCCTTGTTTCTATATACACCACAGTTCCCCTTACATTAAATTCTCAATTTTGTTTCTAAAGTAGCCCTAAATAGACACACTGCTCTACAGATTGCTCCTTTAGAGACTGTTACACTTCATTCATTTGCATTATTTCCACAAATGATGTAAAACAAAATCTAAAATCATTAGGAATTTTTTTATTGATATGGTTCATTTTATGTGTTTTCTAAAACTAATATGACTTTATAGCATGAAAGTAGCATGAAAGTCTGTTTTTGATGCAAAACTGTTATGTATTTTTTACTATTAAAAAAAAATACTAAGGAAGAGACGGGGGCTACATCAGAGGATTGCCGTCTTTATTTCGCTGAACACCCTTCTACGGCAGTTGCGTAACAACCACGTAACACCGGAGAGTGAAGAGATGACAAAAAGTCAATTTGCGTTTCGTAAATACACAACAAAAACCATTGCTGAACCTTCACTGACTCTCTCACATTCCTTCCTCAGGCAGATAAATAACTGAGCTAAATCACACAATCTGTGAGATCATGAGTGTCCAGTCCAGCTATCAAGATCAATTTAGTCCAGTACTTCATACTGTAAATCAGATACATCTGAATCATTTTTACGTACACTTCAGTTGTTTAATTTCCAATTTAACCTAACCAGTTCACCAATACATTCCTGTTAACAGGCCTAAACAATTATATTGAGAAAGATAATCATCTGAGAAGCTCATAATTATATAAGTATTCTTATTGAGATTTTATCAGCCAAAAACAAAGAGAATATATTGTGTTTGCACAGAAAATATATTTTGTGTCGCCATTCCTGTCGCTCTATTATGTTCTTTTTGTCTGTTTGTTTCCATTTTCCATCTGTCTCACTGGCCCTTTTTTTACACTTTTAGTCGCACCCATCCCTCTCCTCGTCGCTACGCTCCAGGGGACCGTCTACCAGGAGGGACGCCACTACAGGAAATTGGGAGGGTGACTCAATAAGGCTGGTCATTAATCTGATGGGGTTCCTAAGCAACCTGCTGGGCCAGCGGAAATATAAAAGTATAAAGAAAGTGTATGAGAACAGGGAGAAACAGTCCAGCATATCCAACACTGAACACACACACATATATTGATTTGGGGACACTTTGAAACACACAATGCAATTTCAGTAGTCGGTCTGGGTTACTGAAGCTACTGATATTGCTGTTTCATTTCATGACAGTTTTTAAACATGTTCCCTGAAAGTTATGTTCATTACTTGTAAAACTTGTTAAAAAGTTTTTTAAAGGAAAAAAACACTGAGACACTAAGAAAAGGGAATCGAAAGATAGTTTGTTTTGAAGCTCATTAACCCTGAAAATTTGCTGTTTTTGACTATAAGTCCATGAATTCACTATATTTCTCTCTTTTTGCTATGCTTTGTTTTTTGCTATAAGGGTGTTATATAAATGACAACGCAATACATTATCATGAGACACAAGGAAACTGCATGTCATTTCTTTATTGTGCTCATTTTTTGTGAAGACTAAGCTTTCCAATTCCCACAATTTTTCTGTTCCTCTCGTCAGGTCAGCTCTTAAAGTTTTAGCTTGAATGTTCTCAACATCTAAGGATCACCACACCAAGCTTAACATTAAAATGGATTAAGAAAATATTTTTTAATTTAGCAAAGAATTCACAATGTGAGCCATCGCATAGACATGAATGAAGCTGATGGGATGTTATGGTACGGACAGATCCAGAGTCTGATCCAAAAGGTCATTTAGCACCTTAAGTAAATCTAATGTGACTTTGCATTAAACCAGAGTGATAGACTTGGACATACAGTAGCAAGTTTATGTGTGTATAGGTCAGGTTTTGCCTACATTGTGTGGACTGAAATCAGATGCAGAATTTCTGTGAGAGTTATGTTTACTGGCAAACAAAACACAATTCAATTAGTCAATAAATCAATTATAGAATAAATTATTTTAAACATAATAAACTTTTTATTGAAATATTTTCTATTATTGTCTGTATGATCATAACGTTATTATCTTAATAGCTTACAATTAAAAAAATATTTTTTATTACTGCAATAAAAAACACCCACAGGCATAACAGTCTTTGATGAAAACTGTAAAACCAGTTGTTAAATACCTAAAATGTTTCCACATTGACTTAGACAGTATTGATAATTTTAAAAAATCACTTAGCAACATCAGACAAAGTACAGCATGACTTCGATTTAATGATGTTCAGTCGCTATGTTTGCCACATGCTACCCAGCAGGCAGTGCAGCTCAGCTCACAGTGACTGATATGCATGTGTCTGAACAAATGTCACACCACACGCATGCACACGGAACTTAACATGAGAAGACGAGAGATAGAAAGAAAGTGTATGTGTGCATTTCTAAACTTGTACAAAAATAATATAGGCCTAAGCCAAGATATAAACTCATTTCATAAGGATCAGTTTGTAGTCTTAAAATCTCAAAGCTACTTACTTTTACAGAAAAAAAATGATAATCATAAATGACCTTTTTTGCACTCTGAAGCTTTATGTTTTTTCTTAGTTTGTGACCTTTGTTGAAAAGTCTAGCAAAGTGTCCTCAAGCATGATATGAAATCCCCCAGACAGCCTAGTGGGGGGTAAGACACACAGGAGTGTGGAAACACAGACACCAGGAAAAAGTAGAATATAAAATATCTCCTTTACTAATTTCCGAGTAAATGTACTTCTTAACTACTAAAACCATGACCTGAATATACAGGTTTATCAACACCAGAACAAACATAAGATAAGAAACGGTCAAAATGAATAAAAAACATTTAATTTAGACTTTTACTTAAAATGTGCTATTTTAATATTTAAACAAATCATTATCAAACCATCACAAGTAATCTCTGTAGACAACAAACAATCAAATGCAAATCATTTCAAAGAAACACACAGTATCAAAAGCACACTTTTCAACATAGAAATCATAAAAAGGGGTTTTTAGGGGTATATGTATTTGATATAATTTCTAATAAAAATTATCAAATTAAATATAATGATGTTATCATTTACTCACCCTTTTGTCATATTAAACCTGTATGACTTTCTTTTTTCCGCAGAACACAAAATAAGCTATTTTGAATGGGGTCCAGTGCTGTTCGGTTACAAACTTTCTTCAAATAATCTTCTTCTGCGGAAGAAAAAAGATGGTGGGTAGAAAATGACAGAATTTTAATTTTTAGGTGAACTGTCACTTTAAGATGCACATAGGTAATGTGATGAACTCCACTTGTCCTTATTCATATGATTAGATGTCTAATGCAATTCTAGACAACAGTATCATTCTTCGAACACAAAACAGCTCATTGAAACCAAAATCTGTTCTATACTTCCACAGTAAACAACACACTGTCTCTTTAATCCTGCAATCTTTCAAAACAAGCTGAACTTTACCGAACTTCAGTTCCAAATTAAGATTCTGTTTCTATGACATAACTGTGCAAAGACTGTACAGATTGTGTTTGTACGTTTTCGATTGTTGGGTATGGCAAAAGAAGACCATGACCACGTCTACATGCCTGTCACTGAAGAATGTCTTAATCACTCAACAAAGAAAAAAGGTGGCCTTTGAATTTATAAAATGACCGTGTGTGTGCGTGTGTGTGCAAGCGTGCGTGCGTGTATGCGTGCGTGTATGACACAATGTAAGCAAGAAAAAAAGGAGAGAAGAGGGGGTTTTGTTTACCATCATCATGAACAGAGGAATGTGTGTTTGGTTATGTGTCTTCCTTTCAGCAAGAGGTGAAAAATCACAACATATGTTGGCTATGTTTTGCCTGAGATGACAACATCACTGTCATCCAAAACCAAAACTGTCAATCAGTCCACACACTCAGTCCACTGCACCAGGCTTCCTGAAAATACAAGAAAAAAAACACATCTCCGTACCTGAGACAGGATAAATAAAGTCATCATGCTTTTTAGACTACAAATTACAATAGAACCATTCAGGCACCTTTTAAGGCTGGACAACTATTAGAGAAATGGATTATAATGAGATAAGTGAATGTACCAATGGTGAGAGAACAAAACATGCTTGGGGAAGAGTTGTGTGTCATTTCCTCTCTTTGAGCTCACACAATTTACAGAAATGTTGGATCAGGATTTACAATAAAATGACTCCAAAAATGACTTCATCACTTGTTGTGTTTACACGGAACATTTTATTTCAGTTGTTCCAAAATGTGTCAATTAAAACAAAATGTAAATCTAGCTACTGTTCTGTTTTTTTTGGGGAATAACAGCATCATTTTTATTCAATCACCTCTTTATTCAGAAGCAAAATAAACCGAATTGCTTTAAAACCCAGTCTTAAGTCTCATCTTCTTTTAAGTTGGTCTATTTACAAAACAAACACTCATTTGTTAGAACCATGACTGCTCTAATCTGACCCACTCCATTCTAATAACATCACTTGTTGTGTTTACACGGTTTTGTGAAATTGGTTTGCCATCAATTTCACACGCAGTAAGACCACATTGAGGTAATTCACAATAAACAAATTTTAAATAAACAAACTTGCAGCATTACATATTTTTACAGTGTATACATGAGTCAGAGATTTATGAGATTTATGTCTTGTGTTAATATAATAAATTGCACATTATAGTTGAACAAATCCCTGAAATTGAATGTCTGTCTTTGTGCAAAATGTAGCAACACTGGTTTATGCAGCAGAATTCATAATTCAAGTATTATTTGTTTTGCTTTCATCATCCAACTAAAACATTTTACTTTAAGATTTAGAATATGAATTTGATAAATCCTGAATGCGTCAGAACAACAATTATTATTTTCAATTTTGTCCACTGGCCACTATATGAGCAGAGAGCTGACGAGCTACTGCCCTCGTGTGGTCAATTGATTTTAATACAATTTTGTCTATGTTGAAAATCTGAGACAAACTTACAGTAACTTCCTCACATGGAAAACGATCAGTTACACTTAGTCCACTAAAAAATCGAATAAAGCACTAATAATAAACTCTGATACCCAAGGATGTCAAAAATTGCAGTTTTAACTATTAAGTATAAAATAATAAAATTCCACACTATAAACAGATGGTTACATGTTAAGTGAGATATATTTTAGCCCATATATGGGATATTGACTACTGAGTAAATGGTAAGTAAAGAGACAAACAAGATATTCTTTTATTAACATTAACGGCTGCGCTAATGGTAGTTTAATGATGATTTGATTGAACAGAAGCATCTTTACATCTCAGAACCATCAGAGTATTCACTTTAATAACAGTTCACAGCACCCACATAACCAGTTAAATAAATTGAGAGCTTTCTTAGTTTCTTAACCTGCTCAGACATCTCAGTTTTCCTCTGCTTCTTCATGATCACATTTAACAATTGCTTAATGTTTTTAACTTTAAGGAATTATCTACTAAACTTTATGCATCCTGCTTCTCGGACTGTACCTTGCCGTTGATGTTGTAGCTTCCGTACCACTGGGATCCCTCGGGCTGTACTGGTTCGAGCAGTTGCTTCAAGCAGGTTCAACCATACTGGGGAGACTTTGCGGTGAGAGGCCTGACAAAAACAGTCCACCCGTCCTCCTGGTTAGGGGTTGGGCATGGGGCTAACAACCACACCCTTTAAAAAATAAAATCTTGATATGGTTACAAATCAAATGCCAATAACTACAGCCTTAATATGGATTTGAGCCAATCTGTTGGCAATATGACCATTTCTGATAAAAGTCAAATGGAAGTGCAAAGAAAATCTGCACAGGCCCTAAAGTTAAGATCGGACATGGAACGATTCTGTGATTTGTTGAATTTTGCTTGGATAATGGTTGCGTGATAGGAGACACCAACTTTCCACACAAGAACAACCACAAACTCACATGGAACTCGTCTGATTGTCAAACTATCAAAATGCTAAGCACCAAATCACCAAGATTGCAACAACAGGCAAAGCAGGCATACAAAGCCAAAGACAGAGAGGTAAAGAAAACCGCCAGAAGGGATAAAAGAAACTGTTGCTGCTAGAGGGGACATCAGCACCGTGTTTAAGATCACCAAGCAGTTCTTTGGCAAAAAGACTACTCAGTTAGTCTCTGTTAAGGACAAAGATAGAAACAACCTTGAAACAGGACAAGCCCCCAGATATGGCAAAATCGTATGTGTTTCTATGTGTCTCTGTCTTGCTATGAAAACAAAAAGAATAAAAATTATCTGATGTAAAGTGATGGAAATGGTCTTGAGCTATATATAAAAACACCCCCCCCCCACACACACAAACACACTAACAAATGTATCCTCAAGTTTAGAGAAACCATCAACTGTCCTGAAATGGACATGGCTCATGTTGTTTATGCTAAACATGAGCTGCATTTAATGAAACATACTTGTACATTTGTATAGATAATTGTAAACTTCTTTTAACATCCCTGTTTTATACTTCATCCAGGAAGCATATATTTAAAAATGGGAAATGATTTAAAATGAGTATGTTCCTGAGGCCGTCACACTTCACACTTCACATGTAGTGTTTGTGATTGTGTGGAGCATCACTAAGAAACAGTCATGAAGATTTATTTGTATCTTCTCCTTCACTGCAGGTTGTAAAAGACCACCCACGGAATCCAATGGTGTGGTTGAAGGGATCTCGTGTTCTGCTTCTTCTCAGCGATTTCTACATGAAGTTATTTAAGAACTGTTACAATTTAGTTCAATTTATATGACTCTGTGGTTAAGACCGATCTGACTCCAATTTTAATATAATATAAAATAACATTAATATTTATTATTCATAGTTATTCTTTCGATTGGGACCTGCAGTCGCACAGAGTCTCACGCCGGCCGGGTTCATGGATCTCACGGACACAAGCATTGATGTGAAATTACTTAAACTCATCATCTACAGTATATTTAGTTTTTATTAATTAAAGCTTACGATTTAAGCTAAGCTAACCTACAGTAGTTTTACCCTACACAATAATATTATGTGTGTAGAGATCACAATGTTCAATTTTAATAGATCTGTGATATTTGTCAATTAAAAATTACTGTAAAGTGCATGGACATATTAAAACCTTTTTATCCTTTGTTTTTTGTTGACTTATTATTAAATTGGGTAAATGCCCTTTAAACGTAACAGAATTTACATTATTAAAATAAATAATTTGGGTTAAATTAAGAAGATGCTAAAAATAGTATGTGAAGAGAACACACAATAAACAGCTAGAACACAACCTGCTTGGTATAAGAAGCCATGTGTAGATAAAATAATAAAGTGTATTTACAATAAACTAATTCAAATGTTTAATGTTAAAGTACATGTACAGTGTCACTTTAGACTCAACCACTGGTGCTAACAGTAACAACACACTGTTCCTGTACACACAGTTTACAAAAGACATTCTCAGTATACTATGATGCCACTATATCCCAAGATAATGATGGTAAACTATTACACTTAACAGAGTGTTTAAAAGATCCAGGAAGTAGAGCGTAGAAAGAGGGGAAATGACATAAGATTTCTGAGTTCCTGAAAACATTAAATAAACATTCACAATTGCACATAAACTGTTTGTGTGGAGGATCAGTAAGAAACATGAAGATTTGTTTATATATTTCCCTCTTAATGCTTCAATTCACTGCAGTCCAGATTTTTTCTTTCAAACTATTGGGGATTGTGTGGTTGCACAGTTGTATTGGTGATTTGATTGAACAGTTGCATCTCTATTCATAACACAACCATGTTTTCATCAGGTCTGATGTAAAATTCAAAACAAAATTTAAAACTCTGATCAGGCATTTAAACGTTTATCTATAGATGTGGACTCGACAAAAAGAAAAATTAAGGTTTCTGGCATTTGGGAGTTATTCATATGGATGTTTATGTGTCAGTCCAAAATAAAACATCAAATGGTATTTTGATCGTATACACTTGATTGTGAATCATAATCACACATTTGGTGATTGACTGCAGCTGGACTGTGATTGAGAGCGTTTGAGAGCGTGGTTTGAGACAGAGCTCTGTCAAACTTTTTCTAAATATATCGTTTATTCCTGTTATTTCTTAATATTTATGTTCTAAATTGATTACTCACAGAGGGTTAAGCCTATCCTTAAGTGTATCCCATACCAAATATCGTCATATAACGCACATACAAATTTGTTTTATACGATCATTCGTTATTAGCACTCAGGCTGTTAGCATTCTGCTTAACTCACTGTTCTCATTATGACACCACTAATGGCTAATGATTCAGATATGTGTTTAACGTTACCTTTGAGTGCAGATGATGAATCTTTCTTCGCACTTCAGTCAGAACTGGAGGTATTGGAGAAGCAGATCCACGATCTACTCGAGAGGCAAACACGGCTGCGAGAACGTAAAACGGCGATGGAAACATCCCGGGCTGACGCTCGCAAAGCTGCGGTAAGTGTTCGACGTGATTGTAATTCTCCTATCACTTCTACTCCGTGTGTTTCTATGCACAGATCCCAGGCTTCTAGATCACGACGAGCCGAAATGAATTTCACGCCTGCACCAGCACACACACGGCGGAAGGCGAAATCCAGGACCGGAGCGATGAACTCTCCCCCACCGCCGCCACCGGTCTTCGAGATCCCTACCAGTAACCGCTTTGCCGCCCTCTGCGAGACGAAATCCAACGCTGTGGTCATCGGAGACTCAATCGTCCGGAACGTACGCGCCTCCTTCAATGAAGGTAAGGTGCGCACTCACTGTTTTCCTGGCGCCCGTGTTCTCGATGTCTCTGCGCAGGTAACTGCGATTCTGAAGGAGGATGCAAGAGTGGGAGCCGTAGTTCTGCACGCGGGGGTGAATGACGTGAGAATGCGGCAGTCGGAGATCCTGAAGAGGGATTTCAGGAGTCTGGTCGATACTGTTCGCAACGCATCGCCCACGGCGAGGATCATCGTATCAGGGCCGCTTCCTACTTACCGACGAGGGAACGAAAAGTTCAGTAGACTATTTACGCTTAATAATTGGTTAATGTCATGGTGTATTGAACAGAAGCTGCTCTTTGTAAATAATTTTGATCTGTTTTGGGAGCGACCAAGGCTCTTCCGCCCCGACGGGCTGCACCCCAGCAGCATTGGAGCGGAAATTCTGTCTGACAACATCTCAAAGACGCTACGCACCATTTGACTAGTAAGTACAAATTTTAACCATAGTCTGTGTTCTTCTCACCCAACTGTTAAGAATGTTACAGTTAAAAATGTTACTGCTTTCAAATGCATAGAGACTGTGTCTGTCCCTCGAATAATACAACCAAATAATAATTTATTTAAAAGTCAGCGAAAAAATCTTATCATGATTAAACCAAAAGACAATATTCTTAATGAGCAAAACCAACGCCTAAAGTTTGGGCTACTTAATATTAGATCACTAAATCCAAAGGCAGTTATTGTAAATGAAATGATCACAGACAACAGTTTTGATATACTTTGCCTTACTGAAACCTGGCTTAAGCCAAATGATTACTTCGGTCTAAATGAGTCTACTCCACCAAGCTACGGTTATATTCATGAGCCACGTCCGGTTGGTCGAGGTGGTGGTGTCGCAACAATCTTTAGAGACTTTCTTAGCGTTACTCGGAGAACAATGCATACATTTAAATCATTTGAAATGCTTGCGTTGAACATAACAGTTCCAAACAAAAGTAAAAAATCATTGATCTCTCTTACATTGGTTACTGTGTATAGACCCCCTGGGCCTTACACTAATTTTCTGATAGAGTTCGCAGACTTCTTAACGGATCTATTGGTTAACGTCGATAAAGTACTGATTGTTGGAGATTTTAATATCCACGTAGATAGTGCTAACGATCCATTAGCTGTGGCGTTTAAGGAACTACTAGACTCTTGTGGTGTAACACAATACATCAATAGACCTACTCATCGCCTTAATCATACCCTAGACTTGATTATATCTCACGGAGCCGATCTAACCGATATCGATATTATACCTCAAAGCGACGATGTTTCCGATCACCATCTTATAACATGTACACTTCGCACTAGAGAAATCAGTTGTATATCTCGTTATCGACAGGGTAGAACAATCACCTCAACTACTAAAGATAGTTTCGTAAAGAACTTGCCAGATCTGACTCCTCTAATAACCTTTCCAACTAATATAGAATCGCTCGATGGCATGACCAGCAACATGGGCACTATTTTCTCTAACGCATTAGAAGCGGTCGCACCTATGAAGTCAAAAAGGATTATTGAAAAGATCATAGCACCATGGTATAATAACACCACTCGAGCCCTAAAAAGAGAAACTCGTAAACTGGAGCGAAAATGGAAACAAACCCAATTAGAGGTCTTTAAAATTGCATGGAAAGAGAGTGCAAGCTGTTACAAAAAGGCACTAAAAGCAGCAAAAGCCGAGCATTTCCGTAACCTCATAGAAAATAACAAAAACAATCCAAGGTTTTTATTTAGTACAATTGCTAAACTAACAAACAAACAGACTCCACCTGACCTGGGTATTCCGCCGCACCTTGGTAGCAATGAATTCATGAAGTTTTTTACCGATAAAATCGAAATAATACGAGACAACATAGCTAAAACCAAACCTCCAAGTGTGTCGGAAGAATTAGTTTCAACCGTCACCCAAAAAGAAAAGCTAGAGTGTTTTTCTCCTATAAATCAGGAAGAATTAATTAAAGTTATTGCAACATCCAAACCGACGACATGCTTATTAGACCCCATTCCGACTACTTTATTAAAAGAGTTACTACCTGCTGTAATTGAGCCCATTTGTAACATCATCAACTCGTCAATTAATCTAGGACATGTCCCAGGGCCCTTTAAGCTGGCTGTAATTAAGCCTCTTATCAAAAAACCAAACTTGGACCCCAATGAACTTGGAAGCTATAGACCGATTTCAAATCTCCCGTACTTGTCTAAAATACTAGAAAAAGTAGTGTCAACTCAACTGTGTACCTTCCTACAAAATAATGACATGCACGAAAAGTTTCAGTCTGGCTTTAGACCGCATCACAGCACTGAAACTGCGCTCGTTAGAATTACAAATGACCTCCTTATTGCTTCAGATAAAGGTAACATCTCACTCTTAGTCCTGCTTGACCTTAGTGCTGCTTTCGATACTGTAGACCATAAAATACTACTAGATCGTTTACACAATTATATCGGTATTCAGGGACAGGCACTGCAATGGTTCAGATCTTACTTAACAGACAGATATCAATACGTCCATTTAAATGGGAAATCGTCAAATCTTACGCAAGTAAATTATGGATTACCTCAGGGATCGGTTTTAGGACCCCTGCTTTTCTCCATATACATGCTGCCCCTCGGAAACATTATTAGAAAACATGGAATTAGCTTCCACTGTTATGCAGATGATACTCAGCTATATATCTCATCAAGACCAAATGATTCATTTAAGCTATCCAAACTGGCTGAGTGCATCGAGGACATAAAACACTGGATGACTAGTAATTTCCTCCTTTTAAACTCTAGCAAAACAGAAATATTACTTATAGCACCAAAATCAAGTAAACAGAATATCTCCGATTACAGCCTGCAAATTGAAGGCTGCACTGTTACTCCAACAAATATTGTTAAAGATCTAGGCGTTATATTAGACGGCAACCTGTCATTTAAAAATCACATCTCAAATATCACAAAAATAGCCTTCTTCCACCTTAGAAATGTTGCCAAATTACGAAATAGTTTATGTGTTGCAGACGCAGAAAAGCTTATTCATGCATTTGTGACCTCACGGCTTGACTATTGTAATGCCCTACTTAGTGGTTGTCCTGTATCATCGATAAACAAACTACAGTTAGTTCAGAATGCTGCTGCCAGAGTTCTTACTAGGTCAAGAAAATACGATCACATAACCCCAGTTTTAACATCGCTTCACTGGCTACCCATTAAGTATCGTATTGATTTTAAAATTCTTTTAATTACTTACAAAGCCCTGAACGGTTTAGCACCTACTTACTTAACCAAGCTTTTATCACGTTACAACCCATCACGCTCCCTAAGATCTCAAAACTTAGGACTTTTGACAACACCTAGAATAACAAAATCCACCAAAGGGGGACGAGCTTTCTCATACGTAGCACCTAAACTCTGGAATAGCCTTCCTGATACTATTCGAGGGTCAGACACACTCTCCCAATTTAAATCTAGATTAAAGACACATCTTTTCAGCCAAGCTTTCACTTAATGCATAGTTAATGAACAGCAGCTACGCTAATTATCCTCTTTATTCTCTTTCCGCCTCTGCCTCGGGATGCCCATCCCGAGGTAGGAAAAAGTTCCACCATGTCCAGACGACCGACAGATGCCCATCCCCAATTTGAGATCACGCCAGCTACAGCTGCAGACTGACTGACCATCCCAGCTCCATCTAAGGCAATTCCACCACCAGCCAAGAGAAATATGACCATCTGACCATCCCAGCTCAGACCACTACATCCCCAACCAAGAGCAAAGACGTACTATTTGGCTTATTAATGCTGAAGTTACAACATTTGGTATTAAATGCTAAACTTAAATCACATGTCACCAGTTTGAGTGCAGCTATGACACGTCAGAGGGGATCTGGCCCTCCCGGCTGAGCCTGGTTTCTCCCGAGGTTTTTTTCTCCATTAATTAATCATTGGAGTTTGGGTTCCTCGCCACAGCAGGGCAGTGTTGGCCTGCTCACCGGGAGACTGCATTCATTCATTTATTTATTTATTTAGAAATTAGCTATTATTTATTAGTATGGTCTTACTCGTTGTATGAATACCATGCACTGTGCTGTGATTTTCTGTTTTTCCTTTTTGCCCCTGTAAAGCTGCTTTGAAACAATACACATTGTGAAAAGCGCTATATAAATAAACTTGAATTGAATTGAATCATTTCTGTTTCTGAGGTGCCTTCTTTACCTTCTTTATCATTTTGGAAACTTTTCTTTTTTAAATTATAAATAATATGACCAAAACAAAATGCTAACTTTAGGAAGTGGTTAACATACATGCAAATGTCTGCAACTGGTCAAACAAGCATGAGAGAAAGTCAGCAGTGAGGAGGTTAAAATACTCACAGAAGCTGCATCAGTATAGCAACCTCAAACATGTCCATTAAACTATCTTTCTTAGCTTTTCACTCTGTTCAAACATCTCTGTTGCTACAGCTTCTGGATAAATGTTTATTAGCCATCTCTGTTCATTAAAAAAAATCTGCATTTATATTCCCCATATAATGAGTTTATTTATAAGCATGAATTTTATGAACATACAGGTTTTATCAAAAATCGTAATTGTAATGAATATTTTAATGAATATGGAATACTATGTGATGTGATAATATTGTAAATGATTCATTCCCTATTACTGGTTGACACTCAGACACAGCAGGTGGTACATTTGCACCCCTTAAAATGTTGCTTTAAGAGCCACAAGTTACAGACTCTCCCTCTCGCTGCCTCTGTACACTTGCATTTCATGTGAATTATTTACAATTTAAGTACATTTTTGAGTAAACACAAAATTAATCAAAATTAAAGCAGGATTTGACTGATATCATGATTTAAAATTATGTATATACCAGTTTGCAATAACATGTAATCAGGAATGCATATCTGCTGTGCTGTCTGAGGGGAGAGCTCCAAGCTTGAACTTTGCTCTGTTATTCATTTTCACCTGGCAATTTCTAAAGCGCTAAAGAACGTTTTTAAATTAGAAATTAAAATTGGTAGGACATGGCTAATTTAATTTATATCACTGAAGTTGAGCTTTACATTTTAAATGCCTAAATGTTCATGTAAATTGAATTCTGCTACCTGTATGCTTCCTTACTATATTAAGCACATACATGATTAAGTGATGGTGAAAAACCTTCAGCTTTTACTTTCTGTTATTTATTCAAAAAAACATTTCTATCTGTTTTGAAAGACAAAACACTTTTGTCTGCAGGCTGTCATCTATCTGAAGATGAGAGTAGAGTAACAGGATACACTGGTGGTTCAGTGTTGCTGTCCTGTGTCTGCGCTGAGCCCCAGTCTACAGTTGAGACATTTACCTGGCGTTACAACAACAGTCCATATCTGAATGAAGTATTTCAAAATGTGAAATTCAGTGGCAGACTGAAGCTGTTTAATGAAACCTCTCCTACAAACCTGTCTCTTCTCATTTCTGACTTGAGAGAGGAGGATGAAGGACTCTAGTTGTGAGATTCCATTCAGTCATTACAGAGACATCAGCTTAACAATTAAAGGTAAATAAAGTGCAAAGCTTTCCGTCTGAAATACCTACAATTTTACACTTCTCAGCGATTAAGAATAGCTTTAAATCTGTTTTATTATAGTAATGATTTGTCAATGTGTCTGTAGGTTGTGAACTGCTAAAAAGTACTTATTTAATGGAAGTGAAGGCACATCCTGGAGAGTCTGTAGTTCTGCCCTGCTACTGTAATGAGCTGCAGAGTAAACCTGAACAACATACATGGACACATTTAAACAAAACATCTACAATGATTTACTCAACTGTTAAGGGTCAGAGAAGGAATTTAGTCAAACTACTGAAAGAAAACTTCTCCAGAAATCTCTCTCTAATTATATCAGATTTGACCCATGAACACCAAGGAATTTATCGGTGCTTTGTTGGGTCAAAATATGTTGACATCAAACTTATTGTTGAAGGTAATTTTCTTCCCTGAATAATATAAGATGTGTTTATAAAACAGAAGAATGAGATGATCATACATGAAAATGTTCTGTTGTGTTTTGACTGATAATCACTGGACTCGGAATAGAGAAAAGACACCATACAACCCCACATGCAACATCTGAACTAACAAATCAAGTTCATAAACACACAACTACTCAACACTTAGAAGACAAGTCAATCAATCTATGTAAGCAACAGTGTCGGTGCTTTTTACTTAATGGTAATAATAGGCGTAATATATTTTTTATTTCATAACATGCAGTTGTGTGTCTTTCTGTCTTATCACAGATATCGTACCAGTAATTTCATTGTTTTCACTATTGCTCTTGACAGTAGCAGTAATGTTCTGGAGATGCAGATCATCAAATGTGAAAAAATTCCAAAGATTTAAAAAATAATATATACCAATGTCTTCAAATTGTGAACAATTCTAAAAGATTTAACTGCATTGTTATGTGTTTCTATAAATATTTAAAAATTATTTACTCTACTTTAACTTTAGTAGGTTTTGCTTTAGGCATTAAATATTTTTCACCACATATTAACTAAATTAGTGATATGTCATAAGTTTTATTGCAATTTCAGAGCTTACTTTTCAATGCTTTGTTGTTTAGCAGTAAGAAATGTGACTAATGATAGACGAGTGCTACGCAATGATGAGGCGACACAGGTAATATGTGCAAGGCATACTGTATGATAAACATACTGTGTTTTTAGGTTTAATTAATGCGGTTAATCTGGTGTGACAGCACAGAGACCATTTGTACAACACACTCACATGCCAAAGGAATATAATTTGAGAAGATTGTGTGAATATAGCCCTAATGCATAGAGCAGAACCTGTATATATGTTCTTATCAAGCGTTTTTTTTATAGGGTGTCTTGATGTCTTGCTCAACTCAAGACCAAAACATCAATCATGATCCTACTGAGGTAAGTCAAAAATCTATTTTGTTTGTGCGCATGTTGTAAATATATAGGCATTTATGATAACATTTCACTGTTATTTTCCCTCCAGGATGAAGTGACATATTCTGCTATTGTTCATAAAACTGCGGTCAAAGCTGCTCACAGACAAATTGTCACTGCAGACCTCTCAGACTATGCCACCTTTAAATAAATTTCACAAGCCTGCAAGAAGTATATACTATGAAGCGATTATGATTTTATTGTAATCAGATTGCTTTTGCTTAAATAGCCTCAACTGTATTCAGTTTATCGTTAAACAATTATGGGATGGATTTGTGATGTGGTTGACCAGCAAAGAAAGACATCTTGATGTCCATATCTGCAAAGCCATTCATGATATTGACCTTAATATTTTACAAAAAATCCCTCTTGTATGTGCAAACATTTTTATATTTTAAAAAGCATTGGCAGATTATGAGATAACATCAAACATGTTTTTATGTGCAAAGGTCTATATATGTCATTACAATTGCAAACACTGTCCTTTGAAGGAGTGAAATTACTAAATGCAGCTGTGAACTATATTTATAATTTAATGTTTCTGCTGGACATTAAAAAGTCTGTATAGTTGTATACTGGCATACTTAAAATAAAAATGATGTTACCCCTAATGATTACTTTGTAAGCTAACTGATTGTTTTCAAAGTCGCGTCCTTTAAAACTTTAAATATCTTGATGAGTTATTATCTGTTGAACTACAAGAAAATATTTTGAAGAATCTTTGTAACCAAACACTTCTGGGTCACTGTTGACTACAAAAGTAGAAATAACACATTGGTAGTCAAACATGCCCCCGAACTGTTTGTTTCACTACATTTTTTAAATCTCTTCTTTTGTGTTCAACAGAACAAATACATTTATAAAGACATGTTTCCTATGGTAGTCAGTTGTGCCCTGGATACAAACATTAATCCATAAATCTATCTTTGTGTTTATCAGAAAAAATAAATAAGTAAAGTAAGTAAAACTAAGTAAACTATGACAGTTTTTTAGTTGTTGGGTGAACTACGCCATCAATAAACTATCAATGGGGATTAACTCTCTAATGACACCTGCTGGCTGCGTCTTGATAGTTCAAGTGTATGGTTAAGCGCGCCTCGGACAGGAGCGAAGTTCACACCACTGCTCTGCGCGCTCCCGCGCAGGAGATCTCCGTGCCGTCTCCACCCGATCACCGAAAGAGACTTTGTTCATGGGACAAACAACTAAAATGGCAACAATATCCAGGTAAGATACTAAAAAACAACAAAACGCTCGCCATGGTTTAATTCATGAAAATATATATTCTCAGATAACTCAGATATCAGAATTTGTCTGAACAATAGGTGTAAAATGATGACTGTGTTAAGTTTTAATGCGTGATGAGACTGTGATTGGGAAATTGTTTTAAGTTGAGTCCTTGAGTCCTACAGTCTACTTTCAAACAAAACATCACACGAATCAAACTATATAAATCTTACATTTATTTACATTTACACATGCTTTATTTGCTCAAACTCAGTATCGGTGTGACGCAGTAGGAGGGTAAAATCAGTTTTGCCATAAAATGTAATTAATAATTAATAGCCATAAATAGGCATATTTTAAAATGTTAAGACAATGAACGGTGAGTGATCATTAGTGATCTTTGCGCATGCTTTGAAAACACACTATAACTTCCATTAATAAAATCGAACAATTGTTAAGCGTGGCTTAAAAAATAAGATATGTACATTTAGAAATGCACCTTTAAATTTAAGTAGTCATAAATATATGAATATAAGATATAGCATGAATAATAACATGAGAAATTACTGTAGTAGCACATACTTTAGTATTTACTATAAATTGTAGTTGCTATTTTTGCTTTTAATATTAAGGTACAGTATACTAAAGTATTCACTTTCCTATAGTTAATGTTACTAAATACAGAATATAAGATAGGATAAAAGTATAGTACTACTACAATTTACTACAGTTCCTTAAAACGGAAGTGTGCAATATGCATTTAAAGGTAAATCTACTTTATCTAATGTGTTATGCATTATGTGCCAAAAAAATAGCATTATTATTAAGTTATACAGTTGCTTTAATGTGTTAAGCTGAACTTGCATGTGGGCTTCAAGGTTCTGTTTTGGAGAAGCATTGTTTTTTAAATGCAAACAGTCTCGGATTCGAAATGCATTTTGGTTTGTTTTATGACAAAGTTTGACATCGACTCCTCAAGTGTGCATTTGGATCGGTGCTTTTTGTCTGTTTTATGAGTGTTCTTGCTCTCAGACAATTTAGAATTTGACATCAGAAATTTTCCATATTAGTTTTCATCTTTTCGTGGCATTTATTATTTCGGCTACTGGGTGAGAAATGTATATGGGCCTGTATGGTTCTATTCCTAGTGTGATGTTTTCTGGTGTTGAGAACTTAGTAGATGTTTGCCTTACCTGGCAAAAGAAAATAGAATTGAAATGTGCTAAAGTAAATTAAATTGTAAAGGTTCAAAAAGGTTAATTCAGAGTACACAGTATGTCAGGGCCAGAAGAACGCACATTAATCTGATTTGTGAATTATATCATTCCAAAGCAGAATTTCACATAATCCTCTCAAAGTGAAGTAGGCTTTTCATGCTGTAATAGTTGCCCATAGGGAATAATCACGGCATTCCTCACAACAATAATAATACTCGCTCAGCTTGAAATACAAAGTAAATCTAGTCTATAGATGAAATGTTTATTTTAATTTATGTTTAAAAAGTATGAAACAAACATTATTTTTATCAAGGATAAACAGCGCACACCTGTGAGCGGGTTAATAGTTGACTAAACTGTGGGATAAAGTCTGATGGGCATGGCCACTACAAAGGTACACTCACAGACAGGTACACAAACACACTCCTACGCTGACGTTTGTATTCAATGTTATGATAAAAGATTTTGCTTCTTGGACTGTAATAAGCTTCATGGGTGGATTTGATCGGAGAGATCTGACTAAAGTGCAACACAATAATCTCCCATAATAAAGTACTAGATATACTAATAAAAAATCTATTTAAGTATGTGGAAATAATGTAAGTTAAACCCTTTTTGACTCATAGTTCATGCAAACAAAGAAAACTCTTTAAAAAATGTTTTCTATCTTCCTCAGATAAATGTGGAATTTTCGGGACCTCGACCCAACAACTCTTAGACTGTATCACTAATCATCACGTAACCATGGAGACGGTGGTGATCGTGGCCATAGGTGTTCTGGCCACCATCTTCCTGGCATCGTTCGTGGCATTAGTGGTTGTGTGTCGTCATCGCTACTGTCACCCTCCTACCCTTCTACATCACTTTGATTCCAAGTATGAACTTTTGTCAACACTAGAGAATGTGACCCAATTTCTACATTAATGACCAAGCTGGATCAATTTTGCGCCATTTTACTTAATTTCTCAACCAGTAGAAAGTCTCTTTCACAAGATTTTCCATTAATCGTCTTTTGTCCCACCTCAGACCCACAGTGGATCTTATTGGAGCTATGGAGACTCAGAGTGAACCTTCAGAGCTGGAGCTGGATGATGTTGTCATCACTAACCCTCACATTGAGGCCATGCTGGAGAACGAAGACTGGATCGAGGATGCCTCGTACTGCTTTTCCTTCACACTAATCCTTACAAACATAATGTTCAACACCATAATATTATTTAATAGTAGTAGTGATATCGCTTTCTTTCTCTTTCAGGGGCCTTGTGTCTCACTGCATTGCTATTCTGAAGGTGTAGTTTTTTGCATTTATTTTAATATTTAAATACAGTACTGAGGGGTGTGATGCTACCACTTAGTAACTTAAAACTTTTGATATATAGGCATTACCAAGTCTCAGATTTTGAACGTTTAGAAACATTAAATAAATCAAGATTTCTATGTCACTTAAGAAATGTAAACACCCATCAAAGTACACAAAGTATGTAAAATATCTGTTATGTGTTGTTTTTTGATAAACAATGGATCTTGTCCCATCTAGATATGCCACACTCTCACTGAAAAGCTTGTTGCCATGACAATGGGGTCTGGAGCAAAAGTCAAAGCACCTGCTAGCCTGAATGACATCATCACGGTGGCCAAACGCATCGGCCCAAGGTAGGATAAATCTGCACTTGACACCCCTGAAACTGCTGATACTTGCTAATACTGAGATGTTTTGATCTGTCACAGGGTGGATGATGTGGTTCGGTCTATGTATCCTCCCCTGGATCCCATTCTCTTGGATGCCAGGTAACTTTATACCTCAATTTAGGTTTGCTTTTTTTGTTGTTGTTTTGAATAAGATTGCAAATCTATGAATTGGTACTTAGGGCCACTGCATTACTGCTGTCGGTCAGTCACTTGGTGCTGGTGACACGGAACGCTTGCCACATGTCTGGCTGTCTGGATTGGATTGACCAATCACTGCATGCAGCCGAGGATCACATGGTCGTGCTAAGAGAAGCGGCTTTAGCATCCGAACCGGAAAGATGCCTGCCGGAGAGAGAGCAGTCAATCTGACTCTAAAAAGCACACAAGAGATACTTGTGTATTAACTCAAGGAAATGCATCACAACAGATAGTAGTTTAAGCCTTTTGTCTGTCTTTTCTATTGTTCTTTCAATTTATCTGTTACATTTCATTGTTAAACTTTGGTCATGCTGTCCGTCTTTTCTAATGCTGGTTTCATATACACATATTAGCGAAAAGAGCCAAAAAATGTGTATAAACCTGATCTTAAAAAATGCATATGCACTATTTTTGAATTGCAGTCTTTAGAGTATGTTTTGAATAAGAAAATGGAAAATACACTTTGATACATTATTGTCTTTTTGCATCTTCAGTGCTATAAAAATGTTCAATTCTGTTTGTAAATTCACAATGTGTAGAGACAATATACAATGATATTCACATCTGAAGTTTTGATATAGAACTTGCCATTTTTAACTTTGATCTGCAGAAAGTTACACAGACACTCACATTCTGTTCTTTGTCGAGTATTCTGTCATTTTTCATGGGGTCACATGAAGTCTAAATCCACACTAATTCCTTCCCTCCAAAACCACTCAGATGTGACCACAACCCCCAACTGTAGTTAACACTTCCAGCAGACACACACACTTACACACTCCGCAATGACAATTTGTGAACTTGCATGATAATGTCTTTCTATATTTTATGGCATGATCCTCTGTAGCTGTATCAATATTTCTTCTTTCGATTATTATTTCTGTCGTCTGTGAGCACTTTTGTTACTGATGATTCTCGTTTATTGCTGCATTACTGCTTCATGCCTCATCCTGTTTATGTATTTGAGATTTGTAAATGTGAATAAAAGCTTCACAGTGAAAACATGTCAATGTTTTTATTTTAAAATAAACATGACTAAATTCAACTTGAAGTTGAGTAAATCACCCACACCTCATATTCACATGTGCTGCTTGTGTTTAAAGAGGAGATAGATGTCAGACAGGGGGGATAAAGAAAGAGCAGAAACAGCTGCAGTAGAGGATGGAGGAGGGGAAACCACGAAGAAAAACATGGCAGCAATTTGTCAAAGTCAGAGTAAACAGTTCTGTCTAGCTGTGAGAACAGAGCTTTGGCCAAAATGAGTGCTGAACATTAGGCAAAAAGATCGCAAAAACTCACTCACACTCATGGTTTAACATTCACAATTACACTGTACACGTGATTGATGTCACCTTCCAACAGAGGTGCCCAATCCTGCACCTGGAGGGCCAGTGTCCTGCAGAGTTTACCTCCAGCCCTTAAAACTGACAAGAACATGTCATTGTTTTTGTTGACACAAGATTACAGTTCTGATGGTGCTCAGTAAAGTCCTTTGCTTTTCTTGAGGTCCATTTTTTGTAAATCTGATAAGCAGTTGTAGTCGTTCTGTGTCATTCCAAAAGCAACCTGTAAATAAAAAGTGGATATAAATTAAGCGTAAAGTTTCTTCAAGCTGCAATCTGTGACTTCTTTCTCTAGACGGTTTCAAAGCAACAACATAAACACTGTACATGCGCGCGTCTGTGGACTGCCCTTAACTTCCGGTACACATTTGCAAATAATAGAGTGCCTGTATATTACTTCTGATAACAAGAAAAAAGAAGAAGAACCGTTACTTGGGTTAACTTGCCTCTCCAATATTTGAATTTAGATTGCAAATCCAAGCTAAGCCACTAGATGTCAATGTACCATACGGTTTCTTTAAAATACAGCACCCATTCAACAAATTGTTCATTTAATAAATTAACAAACAACAAAATTCAACAAATCATTTATAAAATAAAATAAAATAAAATAAAATAAAACAAAACAAAACAAAACAAAACAAAACAAAACAAAACAAACAAAAAAATAAAAAAATAAATAATTAAATTAAATGTAAATATAAATATAAATAGTTATATTATCAGACACGCAGACCAATAAAAAAACAGAGACCGGAAGATAACTGCAGTCCAGGCACGTGTGTCAAAAGAAACGGTCTAAATTGCCACCTCACTAACATTTTCCTCTTAAATAATATCCAACCGCTATGTGACTTTCCTTCTGAAGGCTCAGATAACCAAATTTGCTGTTTTTCAGGAAATGGAAAAAAAACACTTTCCTTTTAAATGATCAAATACTGTGTCGTCAAAGTTGACAACCCCTTTTTAATACTTTTTTGGGGTTAAACATTTCCAAAACCCATTGACAAACATAAAGGGTGACTAATAACAATGATTAATGACAAAAAAAATCATGAAATATGGTTATACAAGGTTTCAGAATGACAGTGATATGTAATCATAAGTTAAAAGTGATAGTTCACCAAAAAAGAAAATTCTGATATCATTTTCTCACCCTGTCATTTTAAACTTGTATGACACTCATTCTTCCGTCGAACACAAAAGAAGATATTTTGAAGAATGTTTTAACTAGCTCCCATTCACTTGGATTGGTTTTGTGTCCATACAATAAAAGTGAATGGGTGCTGCCGTTGTTCGGTTACCAACTTTCTTTAAAATATCTTAGTTTGTGTTCTGCGGAATCAAGAAACTCTTACAGGTTTGAAACGACAAGAGGGTGAGTAAATGATGACAGAATTTTTATTGTTTGGTGAACAATCACTTTAACACTGAAAATGAATAAAAGGTAAGAAATAAGAAATGTTTTTTTATTTATCATTTTACACCAAAAAGCCACAGTTGCAGCTTTAACTATAATCACAAGTGTTCTGATATTCAGTACAAAATTATTACTGTATCTCTCACCTTGAAATCATTCTGTGACAGGTAGTTCTCCAGGTGTAGTGGATCCACTCCCTCAGGTAAGGGTCTCCTCAGCAAATCCTTCAGGGGAAACTGGGTCCTATTAAGGGCAGCTAGGGCATCCTGCACCAGTGTTAACTTTTTACACACCACACAGTCCTGAAAAAAAATATATGAAAAATATATATATATTTGTTTTCTTTTGACTTAAATGTACACTATGGCACATAGGCCCAAGTAACAAGTTAATTTCATCTTACCTGTACTTCCTGTGTCTGTCTCATCTCCCATGAAGGAAAAATATTAGTGAATGTAAGAGGCTCCACCCCTTCATCTATAAGGTATGCCATTGGAGGCCGCCTGGGATTTCTCTCTAAATGCCAAACGCGAAAAAATCAAAACACAGGGCCAACACAACCAGAAGATATCCCTGCGCTCTTTTGTCTGTTCTCACCTCTACAGTATTGCATGACAGTTTCCATGGCGCACTTCTTCTCTTTGTCCCAGTGGAGGCGCTGTGAGGCTGCAGCTTCACTGCTTTGCCATAAATACACCTCCAGAAAGTTATCCAGCAGGAACAGCGCTATAAAGTGTCACAGTGCTTTTAAGAACCAAAGTATGTGCATGTTTCATTTGATTGAATCAAAAAAGTTATTTGCACTCAGCATGTCACACCTGAAATTCTTCTCACAGTCTGTATGTGTTTGTGCATTTGTGTTTGTGGTGTTGTGCGAACTTGCTTACTCTCACCTGGATGTGGCACGTCATATAATTTATCCTGGAGGAAGGGCATTGCTGTGACGACACCATTCACATGGGAGGGGCTAATAAGCTCCACCCCTTTGAACATTTCTGACTGGGCACTTAGATGAAAAAGGCGAGGAGTAAAATTAAATTTACCAGGATCTAAAAGGAATACAAAGCATAGAACATCTTTGTCGGTTGTGTGAATGGTGGAAACGTTCACTGAATGTCAGACAGGATTTATGTTTTGAGAAGTCGAGCTCTCTAATCTAGGCCACACCTTGTAACATGCAATCATACGACTTCCTGTCCTGTGGTCCAATCGCATTCCAGAACTCAGCTGGTTCTTTCCCTTCCTCCACTTCTTGGACATTCAGAAAGCTGTCAGTTTTCAAGCCAAACTCAGGTGGGCACCTATTCATTACATCAATTACCTTCAGAATCATACTTTATGCTACATAAGAATTGTTTCTAATAAATCATCAAATATAATTGTGTGTGATTCGTACGTTTCTTTAAGATGTTGGACGGTCTGCTTTGCCACCTGTCGGGCTTGGGTGTGGGCTTTGCATCCATGCCACAGGTTGATCGCCCCCTGCTGTCCGTTCAGCAAGAGCAGAGATCCACGAGACCTCAGGCTGGAGCAGACGGGTTCAACCTCCAACAGACTGCCCTCCACTGGCACATCACCTCTCACACAGAACATACGCCAGCCTCCTGAAACACACAGACATTTGTTTAGGCAGATTAGTGTAAACCTTACAGAAATTCATCTCAATAGTTTTTTATTACAATTCTGAGTAATTCTAAGTCTTGATTTAACTTTAACCATTTCGTGCTTTATAGTCCATCCAAAAACGAACATTTTGCCATTATTTACTCAACCTCCGGTCATCTCAAAACTGTATTACTTTCTCTCTTCCGCAGAACCTAAAAGAAGATATTTTGTAGAATGCTGGTGACCAAACAGCAACGGTACCCATTTATTTCTATTGTATGGACACAAAACCAATGCAAATCAATGGGTACTGCCGCTGTTTGTGTTCTGGAGAAGAAAGTGAGTCATACGGACAGGAGGGTGAGTAAATGATGACAGAATTTTCATTTTTGGGTGAACTATCCCTTTAAGAATGTATTTAAGGATGTAGTTCTTTCAACAACTTGTGACCTATAGTGTACGTTGCAGAACAAGTTACGTTATGTCTTTTTAAGTAAACCCTAAACCTTATTTTATTCTAAAAACAAAAAAGAGTTTCATAGTAGATAGCCCAAAGAACAGACCTACATCCCTGCTGCATTGTTGTCTGTAAATGACCATCCGTCCCTGAAACAGCTGCAGAAAACAGGGTAGCTCCTCCCCTTCTTTTACAAACACTTGAGGACTACACTGTTTGGTCAGTGATGATGACAGGTCCCGCCCACTGATACTCGAATGTCGCCCCTTCCAGATGAAGAGAACAGATTTTTCTTGCTCTTCTGTCGTATGATCCACTGCAAACAGAACACTTCAATTTAAACCCCATAAAAACAAAAATCTTTACAGAAAATCTTTTTTAACACACAAACATACTCTATTTACATCAACATTAACTCACCCACAGTCGCGAGGCTGTACGTCCACTGTATAGCGTATGTGTTGTCCTCATGAAACTGTCCAAAGCTCTCTGGATCTACCTCACGCTCTTCACCCTCTAAAACAAGCCACTTTTTTAACGCCACAGTACATAACTCGGCCTGTCTACCGTCGCTCAGCGTGACAAGGTCCCGTCCCCTTCGTACATCCACACCATCCAAAATGACTTGGGACGGGCTTGAGGAACAGGCTCCACCTAAGAGGGCTTTGGCATCACATGACCACTGCTCAACAAGCATTGGCGGGGAAGAGGATTCAAGCAAGGGGGTCTAGAGAACAGAAAGAGAGAGAAAAATGAGAATATATTTTTTTTACAAGCAAAGAGATAAATGTCACATTTGATCAATTATCTGTCTAGTGTTTCTCCGCTCACCTGGACTTCCTCTTGTATGGAAAGTGCAATGTGATTCTTGCTCATTCTTGTCTGTTCAAACGAGTTAGCAAACTTCTCTTTGAACAGTACAGTCTCGTTTTGGTCAAATACGCGTCCAAATATTGACCAGTCCGGACGGCCAGTGCCTTGCCTGAAACACATACACTATAACATTATTTCTTTTTGAAGACAAGCATATTGAAGATAAGCACATTCAATTTAATTTGAATATTCAATTCATTTATGGCTGAGTTTTATGTTCCTACATGGCTATTGCAACAGCTTATTTAATGTATGTACATATTGCTACTTTGAACCTACTTCAGGTTGTGGCCACCAGAGGGATCCAGAGGGTTGATCCTGCAGCTGCTGTAGTCATAAGCTCCATCCCAGACTTGCTGAGCCAGCTGCAGCGCTACTTTCCTCTCACTCGGCCCCACGTCTTTCCCATGCCACAGATAGAGCTCACTGCCGAAGTCAAACAGCAGAGTCTGAAAATAAAACAGTTTATTATATTACAGTTTGTCACATCTTAATGTTTTATATAAAACAGTTTACAACCTAAGCACTACTCACAAATCTGGTGAGCAGACTAATCATAATAACTTGACCGCTGCGGATGTCACATTCTTATAGAATACAACTTATTGTAATTATAATCATAATTGGTTAAAATTTTTCACAGTGATAACCAGGTTTAGTCACAAGTTCGAAAACACAGTAATTACATATTACTAACACTTTGTTCTTTAGTGTTAATCAGTGTGTTATAATTACAGTACATGCTGTAAGAATATGAACTGTCTGTACTGCACAGCATGTCATGCTTTCATTAATAGTAAGATCTGAGGTTAAGACCTGTGAGGAGTCCAGCAGGGTGAGGTGTGGTATGGAGGCCCAGCCCTGCTCATGTGGTCTGAGTCTGTCTCCCTGTAGACTGTAAATACAGTTCGACTCTGATATGGCTTTTTCAAAGTGTTCGTCATCAGCAGCACCATCAGGACCTGCAGTTACAAACACACATGCAAATATACGAATGACTTTGAGCGGTTTTGCAACTAAATAAGATGTCAGTACTTTAACAGTGTATAAGATGAAAGAGATGTGTCTCTTGCCTTTATACTGGGTCTGTCCCCCGAGAAGTTTCCAGAACTCTGCAGCCTGCGGGCTGTCTGTGTTTACACCTTCATCCAGGTGAATGATGCCTGTTGCTTGGCAACCCAGATCCCTCTGGGTCACAATCAAGGAGGCCAATTCAGATGCCTGCAACAAACCATCAGTCAAGATCTGAAAACTAAAACCATCACCTATTATGAAGATAAGAAAGAAGGACTAATAATATTACAAAAAGTTAAAAAATATATATTTTTTTAATGCAGATTCCCATTAGCTACCAAACTGCTAGTCCTCCATTCTCCACCTAAACAAACTCAATAGATAATAGTAATGTAAATAATATTTTTTTCTTTTAAAATGGTGTTTTATTTGACATTATTAAAGAAAATTATACCAAGCGCCAAAAGATACAATTTAAATTAAAAGATTTATATTACACTTATGTATTATGTAAACCAAGAAATCAGATTATATATCAAAACAGAATAATGTCAAGGATTATATAGATAAAGAATTGTCTGGTTTACAATTGAAATCACACAGTCTGTGAAAATGACCGTACCTTCTCTCTCTCAACGGTGTTTGAGAATTTTCCAGTCCACAGGAAACAGTGTGAGGGTGTAACGAGCAGAAAGCAGTCGCCACTGTTAAGAGAGCATGATACGGGTTCCACCAAACGCACCTGTACCTGTCTCCATCCTGGACGCACAGACACATTTATTCACAGCACTGTGACGTAACAACTCAGGAAACGTTAAACCGTGAAACTTTCACATTTGTTACATAAATTTGTTGAAAAATAATCTGATTAAATAATCACATTTTTAATTATGCAAATGATCCAAACATCCCATTCGAATCTAGTGGTCACAGACTTAAAAGATAAAACATAAAAGTCTACAGTCAGTTGCTAGGTGGCTGGCATACCTTTAACCTGTATGAGCATGAGTTTGTTGTATGGCACCGTGGGTCTGCTCACTTTACCACAGGAAGTGACATCAGTTGTGGAGCAGTTTGATTTATTCGTAGCTTCTAGAAAATAAAATGAAGTCTAAACTGATGAGAGAGGCTGACAAGAAGAATTTTCTTAAAATATATCGAGAAATTGAACTTGGGAGACTTGTCTGACTGACCACTGTTGTTCTCCATCTGGCTGTTGTCCTCATGTTGCATGAAATCCTGTTGGATATCCTCTCGAGCAGCAAGAGCTCGTAATGGATTCCTTGAACCCTGAGTCCTGCGAGACGGCCGCACTGAACGCCTGTGTTCAGCCACAGCTGAGCTCAAACTAAAAACACACAGCATTCATTCTCAATCGCCTATACTGTGATGTATTGTAAAGTCATAAATGTAAACACGTGTGCGATTTACATTGGAGTGCTTGCTTGACAGAGAGTGTTCAGGTCAGGTTCTGTGTCTCCTCCACTCGTCTGGCAAGCTGGAAGTGAAGAGGGTTCAGAGCTCATGGGCTCTTTAGTCATCTCAGAAGCACACTGTGGGCTCGATCTAAACTCATCTGGGAAAATGATTTGCGTCTCTGTAGGGACAAGTTTGGCAGAATCTTCTTCCTCACAGTTTGCCTGAAATGACAGGAAAAACTAAACCTTGTATACGACTGTAAGTTAGCTCTAGTGATCTAATATTGTAGGAGTGCTATATTTAATTAATAATGTTACATCATTAAGACCTTTATTGATTACATTGTTTTATTGTTTTACATTGAAGCGAGAAGCAGGTTTTTTCAAACATCAAAATGTCTGTGTTTGCAAAGCTGACATGCAAAGCATGAGACTAACAAGCCCAGATATTGTCTGTGTTATGACTTACTCAATGTTCACTTTTTTATTGAATGCTATTTTAATATCAGCCTACCTTGACTCTCCCCTTTATGTGTGATTGGGATTGAGATGGAGAGGAAACCTCCTGAGCTTCATAAGAAAGACTTCTCTGAAGAAAGAGACAAACAAAGCAATTAAAGATCAATGATGTGCTAAATAGATGCTTCAAACATTAATTGTGACTCAACACTTATTCGGCCTAATAAATAAACAACACGTGTTTGATGTGGACAAATGCTCACCTCATTGAAACACATCACATATTGAGGTGTGGAATTACAACGAGAATATACAGAGGAGAACACAGGCTCCTAAAGAGAGGAGAGGAGACAAAATGAGCACGGTGACAGTGACTATTGAAATCTCTCTTTCACTCCCACATACAAAGTTTGACAGACTAACATAAAGATTTATCTTTAACACAAAACAAAGTATAACTTAGCAAAGTGTATAAAACGCCAACTTATGTAAACACACACACAAGCCACTTACCCAGAGTTGAGTTTGGAGTGTAGAGTCAATTGTACTGACAGCTTCATCCTACAGGGGGAGTGAAAAAAATCATTAAAACAACAAAAACAACACAGCCTCAAAAGTGAAACAGGTTTAAAACAACATACAGCCACTGTATATATGTGCAGAGATCATTTCAAAATTATTTTTAGTTTTTCTGAATTTACTTTAGGTAATATGATCATTTTTGACAGTATTTCTCCCAAATTTCAAATAAAAATATTGTTTCTATTTGCAGGAAATGAAAACAGGAGAAACAGATGAAAATAAGAGAAAACATGCTCAAATAATGCAAAGAAAACAAGTTCATATCACTTTTAGGCAATACAAGCAAACACATGCAGGAACGGTTCGAAAATGTACATTGACTTTGTTTGATTTAGTTGAAATTTAACAGACATTGGACTGAAATGGCCACATTACATCTAGAAATGCTGATTACATGAAACTGTGGCCGTATATAAAATAACTGCACATATACACACCTGTAGTCCATCACTGCTAACCGTCATATTGCATCTTGCCTCTACACCCTGCTTTTCCTCTTCTTCCTCAGTCACTCCTGAATCCATCAGCCTGTGAAAAAGTTTTAACTTATTATCCTCACAAGACATACAGCAACCAAATATTCAGCTAACCAACTAAATAACAAGAAAGGCATTTAACCTGTCACTGACAGATGATGAACCGCTATGTTTCATGATCTGGGCTTGTGCCAGCATCTGTTCTGGTAGAGACAGACGTCCCTCAGGTTTCGGTACAGATCGTCGTGTTCTGACAGAGGAAGTGCCGCTATCCTTCCTCGCCCTCTGCCTCCAGGGAGCACCTGAGAGTGAAGCTACAGATGAATCCACGGGTGACACAGACGTACGCCTCTCCTCATTCATCTCTCCCATATCTCCCTGATTCTGCTCCTGATCATGTCCATTCAGTTCATCGCTGTCCTGAGTTTCACCTCTCAACACCGCTCTGGCCGAACTGCTCTTTTTTAAAATGCCTTTGATCTCTGTGCCTCGATGCAATGCATTCTTGGAGCAGCACTCTTCTGTAGGCTGTTGACTAGGCGCTGTTGTGAGTTCATAGGAAGATTCAGGCTCCTGTGTAGAGTTCAGAGCTACTTCGCTGGGCTTCAGATTGATGGACAGAGCCTGCTGCCGGTCAGAGAGATGAGCCGAGAGATGAAGATGAGGAAGCTGAACAGGCCCCTTTTGAAGCTAAATATTCACGAAAGAATTATTAACATCTCTGTAAAAAATTGTTTGGACATCTGATAAAGTTGACACACACACACACACACACAAGTCAAACCTGATTATACATTTTCTCCACAGTAGGCAAACACAGATTATTTTGAATAAATACACACATGCAGACACACCTATGTGTACACGTACACCGAATTCACCTACCAAATTGACCTCATCTATAGTGATGGGCTGCGTGCGGTAACGTGCTCCTTTAAGTCTGCGTCTCTCACCGGCCTCTAGAGAGCCGCCATCTCCCTTTGGACACCCGGCGGCACCCAGTATGGGCTGAGAGAGTTTGTTAAAGAGAGCCAGTTTCTCACTCATAGACAGTTTTGAACTGGCATCATCTTCCACCTCAAGCTCAGTCTGAGGCTTGGACTCACCTGACTGAGGACTTGAGTTGGATGGGAGAAAAGGAGACAGAACACACAGTGAGTATGTTTATTAGTCAGCCATAGGCTGCATGTCTTTAGAATAAACAAGGAGAAGTATTCCTTTAAAAGTCTATTAGTTTAAAGATGTCCCACCCACCTCGCTGCAGTCACTGTTTCCTCAAAGGTGATTGGCTGAGTGAGTGCCCGGTTGTCATTTCCACGGCGAGCTCTGCGCTCATGGAAGCTGGAGCGGGGTTTGAGAAGGGAAGAAACCTCGGGCGAAGCTGTCTTCTCCAACTCCTAAATTAATTAGAAAGTATAGGACAATGGAAGTCAAAGCAATATATGTATGTAATATGTATGCAATTAAAGAAACAAGTAGACATGGTACAAGATTATATAAAAAAACAGATAACTACAGCTACATTGGAAGGTGAAGAATGCTCTGTTTATTTACTTTTCCCTACTATTTTATTCTGCAGAAACCATCTGAATGGTCGTTTTAATGTCTCTCTCAGGTGCATGAATTAAATAGGATCTGTCCTGGGCAACTTGGGTAACCAAGTCAAAGTAACAACTGAACCCTGTATGTCATGTTGTAACCCAACACTCTTGCTATCCGGTTACTCACTTCAACCCAATAACAGACCCAGCAAAAGAAAGTCTGTAGTTAAAAGTTCTTTGTGGAACTATAGAGCTCAACAAAGAACCCAAAAATACATGTATCTAAATCATAAACATAAGACTTAAATTTTAACAGAATTACATTATTGCCTGAATTAGTCTATTAATATAGGCATTCAATTATTATCTTAGTCCACATGTAAAGGTGTGATAAAGGTAGGCCTATATGTAATGCCATGGTAATGAGTAATGAGGTTACATTAGGGTCAACAGATACCAGTATGACTTGGAGATCAGCATAAGGTGTATATTTGTGTATCCTAGAAATTGCTTTTCTGAGGTTCTTTTCCATTCCATCCATGGCAATGACCTTTTTTCTATTCAGGCTGCAGCAGTTGCTAAATAGATATGGCAGGGTCTTGTTTCACCTACTTTAAACAGAGACATCTTGGCAGCTACACTCATCTTGGCTCTGTCATCTGTCTTTACATCCACTGCAAGAAAAACATGATGTACAAAATCACATAAACTACTAATACTAGTAATAAACACAGGCATTTCAGCAACTGGAAAATTATCAAGAAATTTTTAATGATGTATAATGTGTCAAAATGTGAAGCATACACATATATACTTCACGATTAATGAAGTGAGATCACTAGATAACCAACAGACGTATCATTCTCTATTTGCCTCTCTCGCTGACTTTCTCTCTATCTCTCTCTTCCTCTCTCTCTCTCTCTCTCTCTCTCTCTCTCTCTCTCTCTCTCTCTCTCTCTCTCTCTATATCTCTCTCTCACACACGGACACACGCGCACACACACATATAAACTCATTGCTCTGTTGGCCACACTCAAATAGCCTGGCAGATATATCCTCACCTGTGTCTACTGCGCTACATGGGAGATTTATTTAGTTTTTTCTATCATGGTAGGGACTTTCTGTTTCACATATAAGCTAAATATATTTTATCCACTAACCCACACAGAAGACTCATTGTTTTATTTATATACATTAATAAATTACTATCTTATCATTTCATTATTATTATTAGCAGGTTTTCACAATGTAGTCAAATTCAGGTTTGATTATATCTTTTCAGGCATGTGTAGTCCCCATTTTGTAGGCAAAAAAACTTTCTCTCTTCATCCAGTTACTCAGAATATGCACGTTTTAAAGGTCCAGTGTATAAAATATAGCAGCATCTAGTGGTGAGGTTGTGCATTGCAAGCAAAGTCTCACTCCACCCCTCCCTTTCAAAGCACTTCGGTGGCTGACACTGAACCAGATGTTGGCATGTTTTCACGTTTTTTGCCGAAGGAGATAACGTATTTATGAAATGAAACAACATGGTGAATTCCATGTAAGGGGACCCGCGGTGTATGTAGATAGAAATAGCTCATTCTATGGTAATAAAAACACAACGCTTCATTATGTAAGGTCTTTATAAACCTCTGAAGACATAGTTATGAATATTACATTGCATTTCTTTCAGGAGATCTTTAAAAAATTACTCAATGGACCTTTAAAGTCAGTAAGAATGTTTTTGCACTTCATTATAATATTATGCTAACTTTGTCTACACAGTCTCATTTAAAATCTTATCTTATACATAAATGTAGTAGATATCTGACATTTTTAATTACATTCTGTGTATTTTTATGTAATTTTACAACCATTAGATATTAATCACACACAGTTCAGACTACAGCAAACAATTACTACAGATCATTTTCTATATACGTGTAGGATGATAGTCAAACAAAGAATTTCACTTACTTTCTGAGGTGTCTTGATTTTCATTGTCCATTAATCTATAAAATGAAGAAGTTGATGAGACTTCTACCAAACAACAAACCAGTCAATAAACATCATACGCTTGCCCAAGTACTTCTCAAGCAAAAGAAACGAATACACAAAGGCTACAAGTTGTGCGGAAAAGATGCACAACATCACCAGATCTGCTTAAACAAGCCTGTCTCGCACTACAGCCGTTGTGACAGACACACTAAAACACAGCTGTGCAGGTTAAAAGTATGACATAATGCTACCTATTAAAACCATGAGCGCTTAAACACACACCCTGTTTGATAAGCAAATGAAATACATGCTGAGCTCAGTCGCTGACTCAAAGGAAAGCACTGTGCCAATTCATGAGCTATCTGAGCAACACATAATTTGCAATACTCTTGTTCTTAATACATTTCCTACATTATGAGATGGCCAAAAGTATGTGGACACCGCCTTATAATGTAGACCTTCGGCTATTTCAGTAATTCTATAGTAAAGAAAAATCTTAATGCTACATAAACCTACTATGTAAACACAAAAGCATTACAAAAATGCAGAAGTTGTAACTCTGGCAATCTAAAATTACAGTATATAAAATTAAGGTAGAGATAACTTTTTATAGTCATTTACACAAACGTTTAATCCATCCCATCTGAATGCTTTTTGACACATGTAAAAACATGTTAATGCCAATCATATCCCATCATTCAAGTCAGTAAAATGTCTCCAAAGCAACCAGCAGTCTTCATACCCGTGGCTGTCATGTATCTCGTATGCTGTAATGGGCTGAGTACGGAAACGTTCGCTAGTTTTGCGGCTCCCTGCAGGGTCTCCGGGCATGTAGCGTCGGGCACGCCGGCGACTTCCTTCTGCAACTGGTTGAACCGCTAGATCAAGAGTCAAGGCCAAACCACCACCATCACTACAGTTTGAGCGGATGGACCATAACAGATGGGAGTGAAGAATGTGTGCGTATGTGTGTGAGGGAAAGAAAGAAACAAAGAAAGAATGAGGCAAAGGAAAAAATCTGAAATAACACACTTAAAGGGATAGTTCACCCCAAAATAAAAATTCTCTCATCATGTGCTCACCCTCAAGTTGAGTCAAACCTGTTTACATTTCTTTGTTCGGTTGAACACAAAGGAAGATGTTTGGAAGAATGTTACCAACTGACTGTTCGGACACATCATTGACTACCATAGTATAAAAAATGTAAATGGTAGTCAAAGTTGCCCCAGAACCATTTGCTTTCCTAAATTCTTCAAAATATCAAATTTTGTGTTCATCAGAACAAAAAAAAGACAGTGATTTTTAGTTGTATGATAGTCGATGATGTCCTAGACTGTTCGTTGCTAAAATTCTCACAAATATCTTTGTTTCTTGTGTTCATAAGAACAATAACATTCATACAGATTTGTAACAACTTGAGGGTGAGTAAATGATGAAAGAATTTTCATTTTTGGGTGAACTATACCTTATTGTTGTGTAGAGTCACTAGCAGCGTATTGCAGCCAAATTATGTGACAGAAGATTCATTACAACAGGGGTTCCCAAAACATAAAAACATAAAATACAAAATATAAAAAATATTTTGCTTAATCATTGAATGCAATATATGTATATATATATATATATCACATTGTAATACCAGAATATGGTTTTATAATACCATATGGAAAGATATCGAAACAATTGTCATTGCTATTTAGATATTAATAGGTAAGTGACTTTGCAAAATCCACTTTTATCCCTCTGTGTGATGTGGGTCAAAAGTGGGTCCCGGCCCACAGTTTGAAAACCCCTGCATTACGATCTATAAATTAAACTGAGTTTCGAAAAGCAAAGCAGAGCATAGCAAACCATATAGAAAAGAAGAAAGCAAGTTGTGGGTTAGCATGATATTCCTGTAGATCAGTTGGTAGAGCATTGAAAAAGGTGATGGAATGATAAAACACACAGTGATGGAATGATAAAAGCTTCTGCCATATGCATAAATGATATTAAATGCACCCTTAAAAAATGCTGCTACTGTATAGAGCTCTAAAAGTGGTTCTTTGCTCATCATCATAGGGGAACCACTTTTAGTGCTATATAGCACCATATCTTGGTGCTTCAGTGATTCTTCAGAGGTTCTTTGGGCTGACTGAGGTGCTATCACCGTTTCCGCATAAAGAACCTGTTAAGGCCCTCCATGGTTCTTCTGAAGAACCGCTGAAGAACCACTGAAGCACCAAAAAATGGTTCTAAATAGCAATAAAGTTGTTCCCCTATGATTACAAAACAATAACCACTTTTAGTACTATATAGCACTATTCATTTTAGAGTGTTGGACATAATGCAGTCAACTAGTTTAGACAGCATTGGTCAGATAAGCGTGTGGTAACACACACACAGAATGATGCAGGAACACATCCCTACATTATGTCAGATGGAGATGCTTTAGATGTTTGGTGTAGAAGGCTGTTCTTCAGCTTCCCTACTGATACACGAGTGTGTAACTTGAGTTTGTCTGGGTTTGACGGCCCATGGGAGTCTGGAGGGTTTTCCCTGTCCAGTGCAACTGATAGACCCCAAAAACATTCCCTGATGGAAATAAAGAGAGTTTGCAGGAAGGAAGAATTGAGATGTTGATAGGTGTTGGTTTAAAAAATATGAATTTAGCTATAAAAACGGTATGATGCACACTTTGTTCATCTGTTTGGGAATTAGAGCCATTTTGATAGATCCTCTCTTTATCTCTAAAACCCCCTTAATACAAAAATAACGTTGTTAAGGTCCTTGAATTGTCCCTCAGCGTTCCTTAAGCTCCTAGCTGAACACTGAGGAAAAAATACTCTAAACTATATAAATGACATAGGATATGAGTAATAACATTAATCTTTGTGTGATATTTAACATCAAGACCTCACCTGTTCTGATGGATGTTCTCTACACTGGCGTTATTCCTACACCCGTTGGAGATTTTTGTAGAAACTGGCTTTTCTTCTAGTGGTATTCTTCCACTTCTTCTCATTCCTCCATTTATTGCTTCTGATCCTGACATATCTGCACACGTAGAGTCGCGAAAACCCCGTCCTTCCCTCTCTCTTCTCGACCACTTAGATGGAAGCTCCTCGTCCTGGTTGCCATAACGTTCAGCCAGTTCCCGTCTTCTCTCTGCCTTGTAGCGAGCTATCCGTTCAGCTCTGGACTCCTGGGCTAAACTTTCCATTTTGTCCAAAATAAACCCCTGCTGTCACGACCGCTTTACTATATCAGGCAAACAGAATAATTCCAAACGTATGATCAAGATGATGTCAACACCTTGATTTAAATGGTGGAGTCACAATCGGAGAATGGTTTGATTATTCAGGGAAGCTCAAATAACAGCAGGTTCCTCTAACGGTGTGTTTGTATATCATCCCGATTACTGGCCTAAGGGCACGGCACTGTTGAAAAAGCAAATGAAGGAGTTTGAGGTTAAGACAGACAACACAAACATCAGTTCAAAATATAGAGAAGTCACCTAAATCCTCAAAAACACAAAAGTGAACTGAATGTTTTAATTTCTAAAACTTTCCATAAGTCCATACTAGACACAATTATTAGAAGAAATAAATAATGGTACAAAAACCACCATTTACTTGATTATTGTTGTCTCTTGGTTTGCTTTCTATTCAGAAATTCTAACACTTTATTATACCTTTTATCTTTACCTATTATCATGGGTGAGTTTAATATATATATAGATTTCGAGTTCAAGTGGGCCAAATGCAAAAAAAGGTTAGTTAATGGTTACATTGTTTGACTGTGTTTGCCACTTAAGCATAAAATGTTTTTGTTGTTTTGCTGTCATGCTTACTAACCCATTGTGTGATCAGCTTATTGTTTCATGTAAGGTCTGTGTGTTGGTATTTTTGTAGGAGTGTTTGTGTGATGACCGTTCATGTTGTTGTTATTAGTTTAGGACTTTAAGTACTTTAATTTTCAATGACATGCTCTAGGGCCGGCCTAGGACTTAATTTCTGAACTTCACTCATTCTCATTCTGGCCAACTAAAAAAAAAATCACCCTGGACCTCTCACATCCAAGCCATCATCTCTTCACAATGCTGCCGTCTAGTCGGCGATACAGAGCACTGAGCACCAAAACAACCAGACACAAAAATAGCTTCTTCCCTCAGGCCATCTACCTCTTGAACAGTTAATTTATTTTTTAAAAAAAATTCTTGCGTGCAAGACTTCTTCTGTGCAATTAACTCTGTGCAATAATAATAAAGTGCAATCTTCAATATCCTTCAGAAAATACACTATCTATTTTTTTAATACAACTTTTTTCTGTAAATTATATTTCATCTTGCTGTATATAACGCATACCTTTTACTGAAATAGTCTATTCCATTTTTTTACTTGTACATATTTACATACACACATAACTTTACTCTCTATAGCTTTACTCTTATGTTTATTGTATTGTATTTCTTAATTTTTACACCCATAGGCCCTTATTTAAATCATCTGTGTAACTGTTTTTTGTATTGTTTGATGGTCTCTGTGTTGTTGCTCATTCTGTGTACTGGATGCTCCTGTGACCAAAACAAATTCCTTGTATGTGCAAACATACTTGGCAATAAAGCTCTTTCGGATTCTGATTCTGATTCTAAAGGAAATTTAGATTTATTTTTAGATTGAGATTAAATTTAGATAGAATTGATTTAGAGAGTCAATCGTAGTTTTCCAAGTATGAATTATTTATTGTAAATTGAAAACTGAAAACATTAGGCCACTGGTCCAAATCAGTTGCAAATTCTCCTGGGGCTTCTGATGGCAATTTCTGGCCTGACATGCTGCTGGGTTAGAAAATATGAACTGTGTGAAATACTGTATACTGTAAATAAACAAACAAATTGAAGAATAGAATAGGATAGAGTCATCTGTGTGATAAAGCTCACTGTAAGAAATTATACTTATTTAATGGGTATGTCTATTAATTACCATTATGAAAGAGTTTAAGAAATTGTGAATTTAATCAGAATATGTAATGCTATACTGTTAAACCAGCATTAAAAAGCATAATTAGTTCCTCTTATGTTCCACATATGTGTGTTCCTGCATTTGGGAAACTCCCCTCACACTGATACTCTACACCTCTAAAGCTAACTCAGCAATATATGAGTGCAAGTTATTCATCAGACAGACCCATCAATCCATCAACACCAAACACAGATGTGTTTTAGTATATCAGTATCATCAGGTTTATGGGGAAGCAAATAATGACGAAAATAAAACGAACAAACCAAACCATTTAACTGGTATTATTAACATAACATACATGAATTGTTTTTTTTCCCTTATTTTAATATTTAAATGTAAATATTAGTCAAATGAGTAGGTCAAGTGCATATAAAATTATTTAAACAGAAAGTATCTATAATTTTGAAGTTATCATTACTCTTTTAAACATGATTTATAAATGGACAAAAAATAAACACAGAGATAGTAATGCATCTTGTAGACTCTCATGTTGACACATTCAGTTGTAAGACATCTGACGTTATCCAAACAAGTCACAACGTGCCCTTGTCTAAATTATCATAGACTGTGGTTACCCATGACTACCCTGTCACCTGATCTGGCCACCGTAACAAGACAACCACAGCTTTACTCATACATAAATAATGACATTATCGTCTTATCATCCGTGTAACATAGACTTGGCATGTGGTAGATGGACGACCACCTGGAGCTCTCCAAACCTTCAATTTACTGCTGCAAAGTACCGCATGAGTGTGTTTGAAGGGGCTCCTCTACTCCTAAATAAGCAAACTGTAAGCATCAGCATTCTGCCAGATCCCCTCACATCTAAAACACAATAGACACAGTACAACAACACTAAGCAGAGATCCAGCAGTACTAGATACAAGTGCAAAACTTTACTCGGCCAACATGCTTTATTTGGGTATTTAACACACTCAAAAGATTTTCAAAGCAAGTTTAAAGAGAAATTCACCCTTTCAAGGAAATAATAAAAATTGAATAATATTTTCCATCATCAAAAATACTCTTTCAAACGTATCCTACATTTTATCTCGATGCCTTAAACAGATCACGAGAGAGAGAGAGAGAGAGAGAGAGAGAGAGAGAGAGAGAGAGATTAAGGATGTGGGCAGGAGAGGTAGTGGCTGGTTGATGTTTGGGATCAGATGGACTAATCACTCCTTAATCCAGTAATTCTATCTGTCGAGAACATGTGCTGAGGACTAACAACTGAAATATTCTTGAAACATTAGATTAATTGCACAAAGCTTAGATTTCGGCAGGCGTGGCGTCTGAATTTAGGTCTATTTTTTAGATTCACAACATTACTGATGTGTCATTAGATCTCATTATATAATAATAGGAGTACAGGGCTTGTGCCACGAAAAAGAAGTAATACAAGATGCATTTTAGACTTGATTTAATAAAACAGGATATAACTTGGAAAAGGGCCTGTGCTCTTTCTAACATGCACACTGAAGAACACCTGTTGAAAACAACTGGTCTGCATTCAGTTCAGTCGTCTATAGACTACAAGAACAAAGAAGAACAAACCCATAAACTCATCAAACCAAATGGAAATAACATAACATGCTTCTAATGTGGCAATGTCCAGGACTTTAACTGGGGTGTATGTGACTTATAAATCGCAATATTTTTAAATGTATTGAGTCACAATGTCAGTGTCAATCTACTTATTTTAGTCTGTTGTAAAGACTAATGATTTCTAAGATGCTCTGTCACGGGAATTCCTGTGTTACATCACAAATCCCATGAAGGGATTCAAGCACTTTTAGCTCCAATATTGGGCTGTGATCAGGTAATGCAATGTCAAAGTTTTATTTTACTCTATCGTGAAAAGAAATATTGTTAGCCTTAAGTCAACTGCTAACAAATACAATTATAAGATATTGAATGTGTTAATCAGTAGCACCAGAACAAATAAACACAACAAACAAGTTATTGTATAATATTTGTATAGCTTTTTGACCTTGGCTATACTCACACCAGAGCCGTTGAAAAACAGAGTTACGACACTCGGTCACGTGATTCAAGGAGCGCTCAATAGTTCAAACAAATCTGTGCTGTCAATCTGAATTGATTTTAGCGGGACAGACAACAACTGCAACTATATTTGCATAAATGTAGCTAAATATAGTAGCACATTGTGTAAACTGAATACTACGTTGACTACATTTATAGCAACATTTTGTCTGGGGAGTAATATGAATACGAGATTACATAAAAAATCTATAAATATAAGATATGTCCGCCTTTTCTTTAAAATGTATAAACATGCCGTTATTTCCCCAACTGCACAGCAAATGCGTTTGGGAGACATTGAAATGAATGGGTTTTCAATGCAGTGTTTGGAACTGGTCACTTGCATAACAAGAGTTACTTCTGCATTACATTCTTTCAACGGTAGGGTGACTGCACAGCATTTTCATCCCTTGTCCCGCACCTCGCATATTGAGAAAATGACCTGCATCTTCATCAGTCTGTTGGTTTTTGGTTGTCCCGTTAAGAAACACGTTATTTAACACGAAACACACAAGACGCTTGTTTGCGTCATTGTTAATTTAACTAAACCCGGCGCCGCCAGTGTCCAACAAGCTCATACAAACGCAACATTTTTTAAAGCCTGACTTTTATCCAATGTATGAGAGGAAGGCAGTGATTTCAATCATCAAGAGGCTGCGACGTCTGTCAGTAGATCGGGTGGCGATCCTCCCATGTCAATAAAAAAGTCACTAAAACCTTGTAAATTGTGTAGCTTTAAACTGTGTTTAGCCTATAGGTTGTGGTTAGCATATTAAAATAAAACTTGTTTGCAAATCATGAAATTCATTGTTTAACAATAATACATTTTAAAAGAGAAACTCTTTTTCCATATTTGTTTGTTCTTTATTCCTTTAGTTTTCTCTTATTGAGAAGATATTCAAAGTGTACAACATGATAACTCCGCGTATGACCTCTGCGCTCAAAATTTAAAGAGACAGAAAATCTTGAATTGAAATCGCCAATAAAATTGTTGCAATTGCAGTTGGTATGGACAAAAAAAAATTTAAGCTAAAGAATTATATTAAAATGTTTTCATTCTGTTATAATATCAAAGTTTAACGCACTTTCAATGTTTTCCCATATTGTCCAAATAAACAGATTACATGTCCCACATTTGGTTTGTTGGGTGTTGGTCACCCAATTCAAGGGTAGTCTATGCAAGTGTCGTAACTCTGTTTTTCGAAGGCTCTGACTCGCCCAACACACAGGTCAAGAAAGCTTGTCATAACCTACTGCACACACACACACACACACACACATAAATTGTATTGATGTATTCATTTATTATTATTTTAATAAAAACCGTGCAAACCTGTTTTCGGTTACATATTTCAGTACTGAGCCTTATGCATTATGACACATAATAAAAGCATAATGACTGTTAATAAGTAGTATTGGTGATAAAAATAAACAAGATGCCACATGGCCAAATGCTTTTGCATATTGAGGTGATGTTACAAAATGGTGAGGCATCGGACTGTTCAATCGAGTACAAAGTAAAATGCAAATCGCAAAATAAAAGAATATTATATTTATAAGCGAGATAACGGGTTTGAGGAGCCCTGGTGCGCGTTGCTGGAAACAGGTGGAAGAGTTGCAAATATCAAATGAGCAACCCAGTCGAGTGGATTTCACATTACTCACTTTACACAGCAGTTCAAGTAGGCTATCTTACAGTAAAATACGCAACATAAAAGTTAGAAAAACTCACATGAACCGGTCCACAGGTAACAAGTCTGACGGTGTTACAGTTTAGCGCTTTGAACCGCAACATCAACTTTATACAATTATAAATTCCTGCTATAAGCAACGGCTTTTATGTTATCGTTATCAAACCTCGTGAATGTGAGAGCAGAAATGAATGACGGTACTTACTCGCTCTGTTGGTGGATCAGCTGTGCTGTCGGATCAAGCTCTGGCAGGTACACACACTCACACACACAGCCAGTGTCCAGTGAGAGAGTGAAAAGCCTTTTTAGGGTGTGTGTGTGTGAGAGAGAGAGAGAGAGAGAGAGAGAGAGAGAGAGAGAGAGAGAGAGAGAGAGAGAGAGAGAGAGAGAGAGGATATAAATACCCCATGACTAGAGTACCGGGGGTTCCAGCTCAGATTATAAAATATTGTATTTAGGTAAAAAAATCCTACAGCGATTTACTAAGGAAACAATTAAACCGATCTATGGAAGACTCGCAAACCCTTTGTATTACATTTCATTGACATGCCAGCTGTCACACAATATTCCAAAAATACATTTTCAAATTGCATTTGGTTTTACTGTGACATTACTGCCTCCTAATGGTCACCTTATGTAAAGTAGGCATCTTTACTCTTTGTCTTTTTTTATTTAAATTAACCATCAGGGTACAACTTTGAATGGCAATCAAGAACAAAGGTGGCAAACAAATGTGCACAGTGGTGTGTATTACACATCTTCATATAGCCACATATAGGAAATTATTAAATGTACGATACATTGCATATTAAAAATTAACAAAACGTTCAACAAAATTAACAAAGCATATCTCTCTCAGCCCATCCAACAACAAACTAGATGAGTTTTCCTCAAATTCTTCAAAGGGACACACCCGAAAACAAAACAAAACAATTTCGTCTCGGAACTCAAAACATAGATTGCCTTAAAAACAAACACTTGTCACTTTACAAATCATGGCAGAAAAACATACTAACTTACAATAAGAACTCATTGAAAAGACATTAAACCTACTCGTTGAAATTAAACAACCGTTTGCTGCAACATACACAACAATTCATTATTATACACCTGTCAGTCGAAGGACATGTGAGAAGCAATCATTGACTATTACTATTAGTGCTATTATCAGTAGAAACAGAAAACAAAACAGCCCCTAAATTCTTGATATCATCTATAAACAAAAAGTAAAACAATTCCATCAGTGCTAAGAGCCAAAGTGCAATTCTTCAATACAAAAAATGCATATTTGTGCTAATTCATCTGAAAGATCTTAAAGCATAAAGTCCTTAATCTACTATAGCCTAACTTGTCAAAGATCCAAATCAGTGACCACACCTCTTCTTTATCTCATTTCATCATCCCGACTTGGTAGGAGGAGCCTATCTCTCTCTGTGACCCCCCTCTATGTGCTGACATTAGGGTCATGTCAGGAAAGGGTGGGCTAAAGCACTGCAGGCAGAGATGCGATGAGCGCGATTGAATGCCAGACATTGCTGCATCAAAAGAAAAGTGTCAGATGTAAATTCATTAGAGGGATAGTTAACCCAAAAATAAAAGTACTTTCATGAATTACTCACTCTCTAGTAGTTCCAAACCTGTATAAATGTCTTTGTTTGGAAACGGAAAGATATTTGGAAGAATGTTTGTAAACAACCAGTTAGACCCCATTGACAACCATAGTGGGAATAAAAATTACTATGAAAGTCAGAAGAGCCCCAGAACTGTTTGTTGTCCCACATTCTTCAAAATATCTTCTTTTGTGTTCAACAGAACAAAAAAATAAAAAGTATTGTTCCTACTATGGTAGTCAATGGGGTCCAAGAACTGTTTGGTTATATGCATTCTTCCAAATATCTCTCTTTGAGATCATCAGAACAAAGACACTTATACAGATTTAGAACAACTCAAAGGTTTCCCTTTAAAAGCTCTTCTTCTGAGAATCGATTAGGTATACGTACAGACAGTAAGTCATTCTCTTCATGAGACAGGTTGGGAAGAAGTTGTGTTGTTGGCTTTTTCTCAGCCCAGGAAGGACTGTAGCAGACAGCACTTTCTATAGGCCAGTCCTTCTCACCTGGCACACCGATAACTCTGGGAGAAAAAACATGATCAGAAAAAATGCTTAATTATTTGACTGCAATTAATATTGTTTCTACTCACTCAAAAATCTTTTGCAGCTGTTGGATCTCTGTAAATTCATGAAACAAAGGCCTGTGGAAAAAAATAATATGTTTAAATGGTCTACCACTAAAGATGTCACTTCTCATAGCAACAGCACATCGATAAGATTGTTCTGCTCTCACCTTAACAAAAAGAGCTCTGCAAAGATACAACCAGCACTCCAAATATCAACTGAAGACATGTAACTCGAGTGAAGCAGGACCTCAGGAGCCCTGTACCACAGAGTCACAACCTATGGACACAAACTCATTTCATGCAGGGGTTCGCTATCAATCCTGTAGAGGGGGTTTTCGGACTGGAGACCCCCAGACGGTTGCAAGGGGTCCATATAAAATTCCAGGCAAAGCGAGATAAAGCAAAACTTGGGAAAGCCAATTGAACATTTTCATTGTATCTTTTCTAAGTGTTAATCTGCTTTCATGCATAGTTTCCAGAATTGTTTACATTTTTTAAATTATATGTTGTCTTTATAGTATATAATTTTCTATTTATCTAACAAAGTTTAAATGTTTCTTTACACATAAAAAATATAGATGGATATGTATTTGAGAAAGGGGGTCCCTCACAAAAGGTTCATCTTATTTTGGGGTCCCTGGGATCATTTGAAAATCCCTGCACAGTTGTACTCTGGGATTGAATGTTCATCGAAATGTTTATATTCTTACACATGGGGTGAGGGCGATGTGGTTCGTATAGATCCTAGCCAGACCAAAATCTGCGATCTTGATCTCTCCTCGACTGCTCACGAGAACATTGTCTGGCTTCAGGTCCCGGTGAATGACGGTGTTAGTGTGGAGAAAGTCAAGTCCACTAAACAGCTGACGCATAACGTCCTAAACAAAGACAAAGTCACAAGAACGGGGTATGAGATGCATTTTGTTTGTCTCAAAAGGATGTCAATATAATATATTCTATATAAACGTTAGAATAAATAGAGGGAATGTCAAACCAAACAGCTTATATGAGAACGAAAATATACATATAAGACTGGAAGCAGACTGGAAGATATAAAACCTTGATCGTGTCCCTCGCAAGGCCCTTCTCTGATGCTCTGCTGAGAAATGTGGACAGATCCTGATCAATATACTCAAATACCAATGTCAGGTCAAAGATCTGGTTCCGCCATCCAGCCGAGACATTCAGCAGCCTGTGGGGAGATGTTATCAAATATAATAATTATCAAAGGAAAATCTCTACCGACTTGCGTTTCTGATGATATCTCAACTCACTTGACTATGTTTGGGTGGTTGTAATGCTCTAACTTCCGCAGAAGTGCCACTTCTCGTATCATGAACTGTGGGATGCCAGTCTCCGGGTCCTCGGAGATGTTGAGTCGCTTCACCGCAACGAGGCGCTGGCGGTCACGGACCTCTCGGGCCTTGTACACTTTTCCATAGGCGCCCTGGCCAATTTCTGCCAGGATCTCATAATCTGACAGTTCCCAAGAGCAATCGCCCATATTTTCATCAATCTAAAAATATGTGTTACTGTGAAAGATAAAAAAGATGAAGAAAATAAATAGTGCGTATTTACCGGTTTCTTTGTTAATATTAGTTGGACTGCATGACGTTCACTTAATTAACAACACGGACATTAATATAAAACTGATGTAAATGCATGATTACCTAAACATTATTTCGGTTTTGTTTTTAGTTTGCACTTAAATTAATCTAAAATGACGTGACAGTAGCAAGTCTATCAACCATCAATCTAATCCATCTTAATCGTGTCCAATGTTTTATTTGTGTCCGCCTAAACTAGTGTTTATTACAAACATTCATAACGTGGTAAGCAAGCTAAATTACTTCTTTAAACGATAAGAAAGTTCTCTGCAAGAAACAAAACCCATGACATAAGAAACAAAAATCATTTGCGTTTCTAACTTACCTTTATTGCTAAAGTCATCAAAAAAAACAAGCAAGATTGTTAATGTCACTGACACGGATCAATATGAAGCGTTTGCCATGATTTTAATAAAAACTCGTGCTGAGCAGAGGTGCGGGGTTTATATGGGTCTCTGTCATTGCGCTAGCCAATGAAAAGCTGTGGATTTTCTTTTGCATGGATTTCCCACCTCTCATTTGAACTCTCATTAACCAGTTAATATGCATCTCTTACACGTTTTGAGAAATCCTAAGTATTTTCTCACATCTGATAAGAAAAGTGCACATTATGTAAAGTGTCATGGAAATGATCTCAGCATCACAACAATTAACGCAGAATTCAGATTAACTCAAGTATTTACTACTAACTGTAAGACAAACTAAGTTTAAAGTTATTTATAAAATACTACATCTGCATTGAAAAGCCATTTTAGGATACTTGCATAAACCACACTGCCCTCTTGCGGTGACACATACAGATATAATCCACATAGTAAAAAAACTTTATTGATTTAAGGTTTCATTCTTTTATGAAAAATCAATTACAGTAAGTAAAACGCGTAGTTGTCAATGGGTACATGTGCACATGGCATCATTATTTGATAAGACATCTGCAAGACTGCATTAATACTCTCACACAATTAAAGTGCATAACATTTAATTTGTAAACTCCAGTTCGCATGCAGTCTGTGCTAAGTGCCCTTTTTTAGTGTTTCGCATATTGATGAACAGGAAGTAGATTTAATTGATGAAACAAAGATGATGACATCTTAATACCGCAAGTGCACAATATCACAAAAGCTTAAACAAATTTGTCTCCCTTTAATGGTTTCCTCCTTGTAAATTCAAGACAGTTTTACTAATAAGACACAACTAATAAAACGGATGTTGTGTTTTCAGTAGCAGTTTATTAATATTCCTTTAATATCAAAGATAACCTCTGTCTTCTGTTTAATAGCTCCTGGTAATGATTATGAAGTAGGCCCACACAGAATATGTCCACACTCTAAAAACATTTTAAGATTATACAAGAATTGTCCTTCAATTAAAAGTCAGCTAATACTGACTGGGGAGGATTACAAACGACTTATTATATCTTCTTGTTCTTGTTCTTAACCTTCTTAGCAAGAGCGATGCTATCCAGGTGAAGATTGCGATTCAGAATGGCCGATCCACACGTCAGCGCCCCTGCTAACGCTCCGGCGAAGCCGCATAACATTACGTCCTGACCTGAGAATAACATCCAGAGACAATCAGTTAGACCGATACATCTCAAAACACATTTGAGCAAGACAGACACAGTTTCGCATTAATAAACAAACACATGTCGACTCAGACCATCCACGTACCAGTGAGGAGGAGGTTTTTAACTGGAGTCTGTGGTCTGATGGCCGCGTTCAGTTCTACAGTAAATCGAGAAAGGCAATGATCTATACCGTACATCTCTCCTTTAGATGCGCCGATATAGTGTTGATTCGTGATGGGGGTCCCTGCATCCACGTATACAATCTACAAAAGTAGAAAAAGGGTGAGCACTGAAGAGTAAGAGAAAGGAGCAACTCTAAGACAAGCAGAGAGATGACAGACTTTTCGAGATGGTAAAACCGCATACCTTGTCCTTGATCTTAGGATAGATCTGAGTCACCCTATCCAAAATAGTATTGATGATAGTCTCCTTCAATTCTTTATATTCTGCATTTCGGTTCTTCACTTTATCATCCTTCCACTCTTCAAACCATGCATAGTCAGCAAAGCTAACAACAGTCAGAGTAGATTTACCTGCGTAGAAAAACGAAATAGTTTACATTAGTGTTTATTAACATTGTTTACCGGCAGCACCTCTGGGTTCTTCGGGTTCTCTCTTGATTTCAAAAGAGCTGTGTGATTAATTACAAATGCAAATTTAAAGATATCAGAGAACCACAGCACATATTTTTTGCTGCTTGGTACTTATATACAGGGCACCCGGTCTATACCTGGTGATCTCTCCTCCCAGGTGGGATCTTTGGCAGAGGGTGAGGCCACAAATATCAGAGGGATGCTCTTAACAGATTCTTCTCTTTTCCCCTTCATGTAGCCCTCAACACTGATAGAAGAGCAGATGTGGACAGCAAATGAGAGCAGAACTACTGTTGTCTAGAGCAACAGTGGTTTAGAAAATGAAAGATGCCGGTGAACACTATTACAGGTTTACAGTGACACTCACACGTCATCCAAGTTGTTCTCAGTAAAGATCCAGTAATTGTCTGCTTTTAGACCCAGCTCCTCTTTTGTCCCTTCCAGACCAATGAAGACACTGAGACCACCGTCACCATTATGCACCATACTCAATTGTTTCTGGATCGCTGCACAGAGAAGCTTTTGGTCATTTCAAAATCATGCACATTGTCATTCACCATTGCAGACAGACACTCAATGTTTTCACTGCAGTACAGAACCAAGTTTCAGCTATTTAAAGCAGCACTTTGTAGTTTTTCGACCTTAAAATAACATCTCCAAAATGATTTCAGGGTTAGAACAACTCTTAACTGGTTGAACTCTACTCCTGCTGCTACCTGAACGGCGTCATACCGGCTGTAAGTTCTGTGTTCGGATCGGTACACACAGCCCCGCCCATCCCCTGCCTGCGGAAGAGTGCGAAGTGGGTTCCAAACTACGTTTCTTCCTTTGCTGGTTTCATCAGCTTAGTCAACAAATTCACGTCATAGTTGCCAACTCTCGCGAGACAAATAAGCAACCTCAGCTTTAAAAACAAGCCCAAAACAAGCCCAATATAATTTGATTATTTTTTTACCATAGTTCTAATTTATCATTAACTATGTTTTTACAATAAATGAGCCTGCAACATTTAAACTGGAAATTCTCGTTTATTTTAAGATGAAGAGCAGAAGATATTTTGCAAAAATCTTCATACGGCAACAAAACGTGAGGTCACGCTCTAACCACTCATCTTCACTGACCTGTGAGCAGATAGGGTTGGAGATGGAAAAGAAGAAAAAGATAAAAGCCTTAAAGGGCTTTGTTGTACTTTTTTCTATACTTGGACCACTTTGTTGGTGCCATTGTTTTCTCAAATGTACATGTTTTATTTATGTCCATCTAAATGTCATCGCTTGGATTACAATGTCACGCGCCTGCACTTTGAATTCGATTTTTCTCCGATGAGGGGAGAGGGGGAGGAGGGGCTGAATGTTTTGACGAAATAAATTACAGAATTGATATTACTTCATTGATTGGCAATTAGCTGTAATCTGAAAGTGTCAATCAATGCATGCGAGTAAAACTGTGAGCATAAATTTAAAGAAACGAAGTTGCTTGTCAAATTTTCCTAACAAGCAACAAATATTTTTTAAATAAGCCCAAAAAAACGCAACCCGCGACTTCTGATTTTTTAACGCGACTTGATAAAAAAACAAGCCCAAAGTCGCGGATTTTAAGCGGACTTGGCAACTATGATTCACGTGTATTGCGCTGCCCACGGGGAAGCTTAAACAGCGACATTATTTACGACACTGGTAACAGACAATTGCGTTTATCAACCACATGGGGGAACCGTGAGTAAATGTTCTAAAGTGCCGCTTTAATTACAATGTAAACATAGACTCTCTTACCAGGCATGGCCTGCACATCTTTGGGTAGAAGATTCTGGTAAGTGTTTAAGATTCCAGCATCTGAAATCACCATGGGAGCGTGTATGTGAACTTCCTCTTGACCCTTCAGAACACTCACACCTACATGCATGCCAACCAAACCCTCCGGTTAGTACAAACTTGTGCTACATGTATAAAAGCTTAGAGAGCCAATCTCTTACCAATAGCCTCTTTAGCGTCATTCAGAAGTATGCGGTTGACAGGTGCTCTGACAAGCACTGCCCCTCCCGCCTTCTCAATGATAGGGATCATGTGGTAGGCAATCTCGCTAGCGCCACCTTTTGGGTACCAGGCACCATTCAGGTAGTGGCGCACGAGCAGACTGTGCATGGAGAAGCTTGATTCTTTAGGCATTTTACCTGTTCAAAAAGAGTATCACACAAACACTGAATAACAGCTCTGTGGGCTAAACAACGAGAGTACCCATTCACTTCTGTTGTAGCGGTACAAAACCAATGCAAGTCAATGGGTTTTAATAGCCATTAATAGGTTTCCAACATTCTTCAAAATATTGTTTTTTTGTTCTGCAGAAGAAAGTCAGTCAAACAGGTTTAAAATGAGGGTGACTACAAGATGTCTCTTTAGCCACTCGGACCGGTCAGGTGGATGATCTCACCATAGGTTCCAAAGACGTAGCTGAACACAGCTCTCAGGTCTTTATTTTGTGTGAGCTCATTCACCACCTCGGTCAGGTTGCGTGAGCTGTAGCGGAAGAAGGAAGAGATACGATTGGCCAGACCCGTGTGCACCAGGAACTTTGCAAGAGGGACTGGTACGAGCTTCAGCAGCACCATGAACCACACACCATCCCCAACTTTCTGGAGGACACATTAAGAAACAGAGTTACACCTTCACAGTGGTTATCTGTCAATTTGTGTAAGGTCATACATTGTGTAGTGACAATCATTACAGTCTCATAAAACAGATGAGAAGGTGTGGCCTGCTGTGACTCATTTTTCCCATGGAGACACTTTGTATGTGCCTATGCAGGTGAAAGTTCATTGAAATGACGGCTTATTGTAGGGCTGTCACAACAGTTAAATAATCATCTATCAAAAATATATAACCTAACTCCAATTATTTTGGATAACAGCAATTACTATAGACCTTTGGAAGACAACGTGTGATCTATATTATCTGCATTGGCCCTAAAGCATATATAGGTATTAAGTTCTGCTTTGAAAACACACACAGAAAAAAGATTCTGAGTGATATCATTAAACCTTATTGTAAAAAATGTTCATATAAACCACATAGGTTATAACAAATGCTCTAGATATAACAGCTTTCATATCACCAGTTAGACCTATAATATAATATGAAAAACTATTCATTTTATTCCCACAGTACCTTGGTAAGTCTCATATATTCATCAATGGCCTTCTCCTCCCCTGGGAAATATTTCTTCAGTTCGTCTGGGAAGCGTTTTCGTCCACTGTAGATGGGGTAAATGCGACGGTCCTCTTGGGATCCCAAAACCACATGGTCATAGGGGTTATCCAATGGCTCCCACTGCAATTGTCCATTGGTCATTTGATCGACAATGCAACGCATGGGCTTATGATCCAGCAGCTCGCCAATATAGTGTATGCCTTAGACATAGGAAAAAAAGGACATTTAGATCACTCCAAACATCTGATTAAATGATTACTTAAGTGTATTGAATAAATAGCCAAACCACAGACAGAGAGCTGTACTGATAAATCTGAAAAATCATGTAGACATGTAAATACAATTTGGTCATGTGGTGCAACTATCTAGCTTCGTTGCTGATCAAAGTACAGAACCAAATCAATCTTACCAACATCAAACTCAAAGCCCTGCTCTGTGAAGGTGTGACAGCACCCTCCAGCCCGGTCATGTTGCTCCAAAACCAGAACCCTTTTACCTACTTTAGCCAACAGGACAGCAATTCCCAATCCACCAATGCCACTGCCAACAACTATTGCGTCCAAGTCCTGAGGGATTCTAGTTGCCAGAAAGCCTAGACATGAAAATAAATGTGCAGTTACTTAATAGATACGTCACAAAAACAAAACAAACTCATTTAATGCATGCTATCTGTCTGGAGATATTTATTCAGATACAGTTTCTGTCCGAACAGTCGGCGATGTTAAACGATCTTATGTCAACAAAGCTTGCATGAAGTGTCTGCGTGCACTTGGATCAAAGTATCCTCGACTCACCTTGCTTTAAAACTTTATTCTTCACCTTGCGATCAAACACTATGGGTTTCGGCGCTTCGCGGGTGTCGATGTCAAAAGGGTTCGGTCCACTTCCTAACACATATTTGAGAAGAACAGCAATTAAAGCTATACATATTATGACAACAGCGACCCACATGTTGCACAGTACAAGTGTTGTCAAATGTTATAATACAAGAAAGCTTCCGCATGCCGTATCTTCAAGACCCCGCCTCCTCGGATGTTTCTTGACCAATCGAGAGCTGCTGTTAAATTGCGTAAGGTTTGCTGCGTAACGCGTAAATCAGTTTCAATATAAAGGACCTCTTAGTGCAGTTGATCTCGATCTTTTCTTACTTTAAGCCTGGCCATAGTTGACAATGTATGAATACCCTCCACATTTCAATTTCAGATATTCCCAGATTTTGTGGCATTATATGAAATATAGACATTTATCATACATTTTATGTAATCAAACATCAGAAAAATAAGACCACCAGCCAAAAGTATTATTACAACATTGTATTTAATGTATGTAATATTATACATTTTTATAAGGGGCCCGGGAAGCAATGCCCTCTACATAAGCGGTCTAGCTAGATGCCTATATTCTAGACCAGGGGCCGGTTGGATAAACTGGTTGGACTAGACTTAGATCCTGTTAGTCAACTCATTTTTTTCTTCAAGACTGGCCATATCTTCTTTAAATCACTTAACTAAAAAGGTAGCTTAGGCTTATTGAAATATGAAAAGTATACTGAATAGTCTTAACTATTTCCTTGTCTGTTAGAACAGCTGTTAAAACGCAGTCTACCGTTAACCTAGAGGCGTATACGTTAATGCAACTGCCCTGTGGGGTCTACGAGTCCGACCTTTTTGTAAGCAAGGGCTACCTGAAGAGTGAGCGCACAGTGCCTGTTGTAACTTGCACCCAAAATCCTTCCTCTTCACCCCGGACTCAGCTTTTCGTGGCAGCAACATCGAAAAAAACCCACTTCAAATAGTCCACTAAAATGGAGAGTTGAAGAAATTAAATGGGTAATATTCATTTTTTGGTAGAACATAAATAAAGGCAACTATTAGCTTTTCTGAAGTCCAAACAGTGATTACAGCAAGCCCAAACACAAAATGGCACCCTTCATTACTGAAAACAGTTTGTCCTGCATAGGCTACATTTAGAGAAGTTCATAATTGTGCTGTTAGTAATGTATGTGTTTGAACAAGCATTGTGCCAATTTATGTTTCTGCTGGGAGTTCGACAAGCTCATGTAGGATGTTGGAGGGCCTAATTTTCCCAGAGCAAAGCGAGCAAGTTTTTAAAAGTAATGTGTTATAGAACTTTACGACTAATTATCAGTGAACAGAAAATGTGCATCTGACATCTTGAGTATTCGACGCGAGAGACATTGAAGATCAAACTGCTGCATATGCACAGTGCGCCAAACACAACAAAATAAACTTGTAGAATATTAAAAAGTTCGGGATCGATGCCTCTGTCACGTGAGAGCTCTGTCATGTGACCGTGACGTCAGCTGATGGTAGGGCAGGTTTAACTTAATAGTGAGAGTGTAAAAATGTGAAAGAAATAGCCTATCAAAAAATTTCTCCATTTGCTGAGGGAAACATCTGTACCGTTCATTGCACATTATATGACAGTTGAGTTTACATGAACAGCATTTTGCATGAAATACTTTTTTTATTTTCTATAAATTATATTCACTTCCACTCTAATGACAGCGTTTAAAATTAATTACATTTTACTGTATTTATGATGTAGAAATGTGTATGCATAAACTCATAAACTCATTATATTCATACTGGCCAATCAAATCTGTTATTTGACTTTCAGTGATTTTTATTTTCATTAGTATTTCGCGAGGCAAAACAAAATACATTTATTGAGATTACCGATTATCCCAATTCAGTGACATGCGTTTTAAATTATATTTTAATAACAACTAATGTATTATTATTGTTATTATTAATGAAAACATTGAGCCCTTTATGTTTATTTGGGGGGGGGTGGCCGGTTAGGGACCTGAAAAATGGATGGGGGGGCGCTGAACCCAAAAAAAGTGTTTTATAGATGTGTATGCACGCAGAGTTTGTATGTATGTGCGAGTGTTTTATAGATGTGTATGCACGCAGAGTTTGTATGTATGTGCGAGTGTTTTATAGATGTGTATGCACGCAGAGTTTGTATGTATGTGCGAAAAAGTGTATATGCATGCATTTTTTACATAAGATGTGTTGGTATGGATTTCACATTAGTGCGGACATGATTTTCATATGTGTTTGCTTGAACATTCAAAAGTATACATGTATATGCGAGCAATGTATATATGTGTATGCACGCTTTTATATATGTAGGCCTATTCATGAGCGCTGTTTGATTTACACCCTAAACGGCGCATCATAGACAACAGCCTGAATAAACACCCCTTTGTTCCTGTAGTCGTCTCATTATGATCTGAAAATGTCACAATACTTTTCAACTTTAAACATGTGATGCATTATTTTTCAGTACACAGGACCAAATTAAATATTCATTAACATATGTTTGCACTTGAATATATCAAAGCTTGAAACACATGCTAATAATAACATTTTCATGACAGATATGTAAAATCGTATTACCTGTTTATTTTGATAAAATGCGCCTGATATAATGATGCGTTTTTACATGGCCATGGCTTTAAAACGGAAAGCGTCTGTAGCGGGAAGACACAACGCGAAGCAAAGAACAAGAAGGTATGTGTTTTTGTACTATTTTCAAAGTCTAATTCAGTTTTGCCAAATTATGCAAGTACAGATTTATTAATTTAATGTTTTTCCACTGGCACACAGGTGCCGTTTAACTGGTTTTAACTATTTAGGGGTCGTCTCAAAAGTTACATAGGCTACACAAATATACACGTTTCTAACTTCAATAGCATTTAAAGGGAATGTCTTACAGTCACAAAACCGGCTGTGTTCATGTGTCTGTATAATGCACAACTTTTATCGTTTTGATATTTATTACAATAGACTGTCAAATAATATGTAAATATTGCTCTATATTTCACTACTGTATGAGTTCATTCACAAAATATACCATTATTTAAAGCTCAACAGGGAACAGCTTACAGTCACAAAACCAACCGTACAAGGTTCTTGTGAGTCTCAGCTATAAGACACATCACTGCAATCCGCTGTATTTCGTTTGCACATGATAATAAGTCATTTTTGTCATCACATTAAGATAGTTATTGATGTGTTTTCATATTATTTATATGCTTAGGTTTATTGAGTTAATTATATGTTTCATGTTTTATTTTTGTTAATCACTCATTTTGTTATTAAAAACACACAGCATTCGCGTGTTACAGTTTTTTTTACAGTTAAATGGTTCCAGAGCCACTTGTTAGTTAAGGTAAATAATTACGTGTGAATCAAAATGTGAATTTAATTTTAGACTTTATTGTCCTAACTGTCAGTTAAAGGTTTTTGTCTTTCAGTTTTTATACATTCAAGTGTGTTCATTTTTATTTTATTTTTTCCTATAGTTTACAGTTATTTTTATTTCAATTTATCTATGGAAAGACCCCCCCCCAAAGGTTTGCTTAGGGTCCCCAGACATCTACGATCGGCACTGCTTGCACTAAAAACATAATATTGTGATATTTGCACAATAAAGAAAACTTAAATGATGCGCTTAGTAAATTTTCCTTTAACTTAAAATGCTGCGTCTCCACAAATAAGTCCAAGCAAGATTTTTCCCCTTTCATATTGTTGATCTGTTTGTCAAATATTTGTATATATTTAGGCCTATTTGCGTTACAGCTTTCCTGTAGCTCAGTGTTAAGAGCATTGTGTTAACTACGCAAGGTTGTTGGTTCTGGGGATTGCACATACCTATAAATATATAGGATAATGCAATGTAAGTCGCTTTGGATAAAAGCGTCTGCCAAGTGCATAAATACAAATGTAAATGCATGTTTTTCATTATATATTGAAGTGAACTTGTTCTGATGGACACTAGAGATATTTGTGTTGTTGGACAAATGCTGCGAAGAGATGCTGAAGAACTGATGAAATATGTTTAACTTATGAATAAATGCTTATAGCTAAAAGCTATATATTGAGCTATCATTTTGCAATGATAACACGTATTGGAGTGTGATTTTCACTTTAAACTGTCAGTATGAACTGTATTTAAATTACAAATGATACCATTCACGCATTTTGAGCAAGCAACGTAACCCATTTATTTATTGTATAACATAAAACAGCATATAAAACAGTCACAATTGTTTTTCAAAACGGACAAATCTTACAAGTGTACCCCACCGAGGTCAAACGATCGATTTTGATGAGGAAAAGACACTGTAATGAGTGCTCTCATTAAATCATCGGTGTTTCGAGTCAGATCCGTGGGCGTGGCTTGTTGATTTTGACTAAATCTCTGGTGTTTCAAGTCTTACGAAACCTTATCCCTAACCCACAACTAACCTTACTCTAACCATCTTAACTACCTATGTTTGTTAAAATTGACGAAAAAACACGTTTGGGAGATGACGTCAGACTCGAAACGCCAAGTATGTGGTGAGAGCCCTGTAAACGAGCACCATCTGCAGTAAATGGTCTCCTCCTGTGAACTTCCGGGTTTAACACACATTTAAAATTACCGACAGACGAAGTGATATGTCAGCTGTGATTGTGAGAAAGCATTGGTTATCGCTGTCGCTACCCGATCCGTCCCGGAAACACGATTTGTTTAGCGCATGTGCGAAAATGCTTCTACTTCCGGCCGAAACAATTTACGGCAGTTTTAAAAAACAAAAAGTAGCTTGACACAACTCGTTTCATACCGGAAATATTTTTTTAATAAACTCTTTATTGAAAAGTGCACTTAGTTAAAAGGACAATAAACAAATTACAATTTGTAATGGTTTGGAGAAATGTACTGAACGAGGGATAGGCTACACTGCCCTTTTAAGAGCGGAAAATAGTCTTTTATTTAATAATTTTGATATTTTTTAATTTAATTTTTTAATACCAATGAAAATACAATATTTAACAATGATATGTGTCATGAGTGAGAAATATTTTTTATTTATAAAATATTTTTTTATACATAGGAAAACGAATATACAATATTTTTTATTAGTGATTCTCTTTTTTTGGCAAAATATGTCACGGTTAATATGTGGCACAAATTGTTATCCCAATTGAATAATTAAAAAATATATATAATTTAATAGTTTACATTTGTTTGACACCATTTAGTAAAGTGTGTGTTTTATTTTTAAGTTATGCTGTACATATTTTAGCGTACTTTAACAAATGTTTGTATTTAAGAAACACAGCATTTTCTGAATTCATTCAATTTATTTATTTTAAACATTTGCTCCTTCTCTTCTTAAGTCATTACCTCCCTCCATCCCTGGCTCCCTGCCTCCCTTATTCACACTTTCACTCTCCTCATTCATCTATGCATATACTGAAATTGCTAGTTGATGAGAATGGCATTGACCTTTTGGCCTTGTTAGATTCAATACAGTATGCCAAAAAATGTTCCCTTGTCTTCTTGATACTGAAATAGCAACAAAAAGTCATCCTTTGCCTTGGAGAATTGATCCCTCAGGCATCCGCAAAAATACAGGCTCTGTCACCTCTCCACGGAATAAGTAACTACAAATTGTAATGTCTTTTGATGTTGAGTGCAATTTTCAATAAAGAGTTTATTAAAAAATGATAACTGCCGTAAATTGTTTTGGCCGGAAGTAGACGCACTTTCGCACATGCGCCGGAAACACGATTTGTTCTGCGAAGGTGCGAAGGTGCGTCTACTTCCGGCCGAAACAATTTACGGCAGTTTAAAAAAAAGTAGTTTGACTCGTTCCATACCTGAAATATATTTTTAATAAACTCTTAATTGAAAATTGCACTTTACTTCGAAAGACATTAAACAAATTACAATTTGTAATGGTTTGGAGGAATTTACTCAACGAGGGATAGGCTACTCTACCCTTTTAAACGGAAAAGGGTTAGTCTTTTTTTAATTAATTTTCATACTTTTTTATTTTATTTTTGAATACCAATGAAAATATAATATAAAAATTATATGTGTTATGAGTGAGAAATATTTTTTATTTACAATTGTTTTTATTTAAATATAGAAAAGCATATATACAATAGTTTTTATTATTAGTGATTCTCTTTTTTTGGCAAAATATGTCACGGTTAATATGTGGCACAAATTGTTACATCAATTGAATAAGTAAAAAAAATCTAACTTAATAGTTTACATTTGTAAGACACCATTTAGTAAAGTGTGTGTTTTATTGCGATTGCGTTAGTACGTTTGCGCTGACTGTGAAGTCTTAATGGCTCTCGACAGCGTCATGACGTCATTCTGAACGAGCTCTGCATGCGTTGCACACATTGATGATCTTCGTCTAAACTTATTTCTGGCCACAATTCAGAAGGTTTGCAACGCTATTTGTTTTGGAATATACTGTTTGTTTGTCAATTTATGCAATAAATACCTGTGACTGGCTGTACATTCACATGTGTTGCGTTTTGATTGTTTGAGTAGCATTTAGGTTTAGGGTGGGGGTTGGGTTAGGGGTTCAAAAATATCTTTAAAACTATAAATATTGATGAAATTATCATGTATACTATAACAAATGCGAAGATTTAAATCCATTAAAAGTGAACAAGCTAAAGCAATGGAATGAATGTACTTCATAATAAACTCAAATTTCTGGGTCTTTATCTGGGTCTTTATTTGGGGTGGACAGTTAATGAAACATTGTAGAAATGGTCGCAATATTTGGCCCTTGTAACTCATATCCACAATTATGAAGGGAAAAAATGAAGTAAAATAAAGAATAGTGCACATTTAAAAAAATAATCACATTATAGCAAATGCATTCATATATATATATATATATATATATATATATATATATATATATATATATATATTCATACATTTACTATAGTGCAGTAACATCTTATGATGATTTTACGATTAACAACATAAAATTAATCAGTCATATTTTTAAATCAGAGGCATGGAATCTCACAAATGCTTCTCTCTTCCCTATGGCAAGATGCATCCCCTTGTTTATTTCCTTTAAGTGTATCACAGTTGACTTGTTCTTGTCCTTTCCAGTTCCCCCCACGGTTGCCAGTCCAGTAAAAATTAGATTCTCCAGTGATACATAATCTATGAGCCAGAAATGCCTGCATTTCAAATAAAACAATATTTTTTATCATTTCTGTAATACATATTATAATATTTTCTAAATAAAATATTTGTATTTATCGGAATGAGATGAAATGCTATTTTGTTTGCAAGAAAACAGAGGTCTTCATAAGTGGACATACTTCTTCCTCTTTTCCTCTTCCTCATACTTTCTTCCCTGTTTAAAAAAATAAGAGGGTGGTCTTAAACAATTTAATGTACGCTACCTTTTTATCTGTATTGTTGATGATGACCAGATCTCCTCCATGTTTCTTACAGTGTTTTCTGCTGATGTTCCAGGTCAGGTTAAAGCTGGTGAAAACATAGAAACTGCTGTTGCCTTTTACCCACTGCTCTGGCAAATCTACAAAGACATTTTTTACAATAATGTAGAAAAGGAAATGAAAGTCTGCGGCTTGACTGAAAATACAGTTATGTACCCAGTTCGCTGCACCTTTACATACTTGTAAATGTATTTCCTCAGTAGATCTGACTGACTGGTTGTTATAAATAATACAAGACTATGGCCCCGTTGAGATACAGAGCACAACATGGTTTTACTGTATAAAGAACTCTTTAGTCACAAGCATAAAGGTGGCAGCATATATCTGGGAACGGTCTGTTACAAGCATAATCCTATGGACAGTATGCTGAATGAAAAGAGAGCTTTACCTGGGCAGTAGTTTAATAATTCCTTCTCCTGATATTTGCAACTTGGATTACCTTCTGAAAAAATGTGTGAAATTTATGTAGTGATATCTTACATTGTCTCTCTATAAAACAAAAGTTTATAGAGAGCATTTACCTGAATTTGAGCAGTTTCTTACTGGTGCACAATGCCAAAATGTACTAGTTTCCTTCATGAAATCTGTAGTGGACAAAGTTTAACAAATGTATATGTAAATATTGCTTTGATAAGTTTGTTTGCTTGTTTGATGTTTGACTTGTGAGTTGTGTTTGTTATACTTACAAAAGGATCCTAGCGCTGCATTAGTCAAAAGAGATAGTAAGAGAACAAATAGAACCACGACGAAGATATAACTTTTCTTCTTGGTACCAGCCCTCCTGTCTATAAAATACATATTAAACTGGTCAATGAGGAAAAACAAATGCAAAGAAAGAGGTTTTCATAATTAACTAAACATAGCCTTTAAAAAAACATTGTTTCTTGTTGGGGATGCCATTATTACATATCACCAGCCATTTGTTTACAACTTTTGACGTTAATTGAAAATAAGTTTTGAAAGACATTACTGCATTAGATTATTTTAGGATGCGAAAAAGAGAAGTATGTGTTTTATAATTTTATCAGTTTGTCTATTTTACTTAGTTTTTCGCTGTAGGGTTGATCTTAAATATTAACAGGTAGCCATAAAGATCATTTAGAAATGTAACAATTTATTTTGTCAAATTTGAACAATTCTTGCAATTAAAATGTAATAACTCTGGATTTGCTTATGAGTTTAAGCACACCAGCAATGCGCGAAACCAATAGTTAAGAAAAAGTTTAATATGAGCCAAAGGTGACCTGTAAAGCTGTACGTACTAGCAGAACACATTTATCAGAAGGATCATAGCATGCACATGGATGTTAAACACAAGTAACATATTCATAAAAGAGACAAAATTCTTAAAAATTGACTGTTCCACACAGCTGGTGAACACAGATGAAACACTTTTAAACTTTAACAAATATCAAGCACTCACCCTCACATATGTTCTTTTTCATCCATTTGGTGTTATCATAAACATGATCACACATGTCATGTTTGGCCATTATTGTCAAATAGAGATGTGAAGCTTGCTCTGATAAAGCTGCCTCTGGGTATCAGATCAGTGCTTACACTCTAATACACACAGATCATCATTTCCTGTGAACATTTGTCAGAACATTTTGTAGGTGTGAAGACAAACCTCAAGCTATAGCAGGTTAATCTGTCCTACACTGTCAAAAGCGTAAATTGTTGCTAAATAATGTACAACTATATGTAATAAAATAAAGATACAATCAACCTGGTCGCACCAATTGCGTATAAATAACACGCTGTTGCATTATCGTCTAATACGTACGCCAAATTGCAATTTTGCGTGCATATGATACGCCAATGTTTGCTTGTACCTGGGTGGAGATCTCACATTTTAAAACGTACATGAAGAGGAAACACTGAAATAATTAAAATAATACTGTTAGGTTTAGGGTTTGGATAAGGGGACAGGGTAATGAGACAAATTGCTGTTTAATATGCAAACACGGTAGTTGGCGTATCATCTGCACGCAAAAAATAGGCGTATTTGTGCACGCAAAATCGCAATTTGCCATCCGTATTATACGATAATGCACAGCGCGTGTTATTTATACGCAATTGCTGCGAATATGTAGATCAGCCCATTAAGATAAATATGTCCTTAATCATTTATTAAAATCAATGTAGAAATTGTAATGAAACAACATGTGTAACCATGCAAAATAGTTTTTATGGGGAATCTTTCTTCAAACCACAACTCAGAAGACAGAATATATGAAGACTTCATTTGTAAAATCATGTTTTTATTGTGCATTACAATGAATATCAATCAAACTGCAGTTGGGTTGTTTTGATTAAATAATAACAACTAAAAAATAAAGCTAACTAACATAATAAAACACAAAAAACATGACACATAAAAATAATAATAAAAAATAGATGTTTATCTGTTTTTGTAAATAGACTCTTCATACGTAAAATACCATTTTGATTCAATACATTCAATAATCTGATAAACATCTGCTTTAACGTTATATTGTTAAAAACTATTAAATTGATTGTCATTTTTCTGATTTTTGTGCACCTGTATGATAAACCACAGGTCAAAGTAATTCAAATGGCAAACATTTACTAAGCACACAAAATTTCACAAATCCCTCTCTCTTTCCTTAAGCAAGAAACATCTCCCCATTCTGCTTCTGTGATCCGTCCATTTAAAATAACACAATCTTCACCTTCAGGATACTCAGGCGATGTGTAGTTATCCGGTTGAGATGCCCAAAAACTGACACATACATTTTAAGAAAAAAACAATTACTATGGCTTTATCCTGGCTTATAGTTATTTGCACTAATCCAACCAAGTCTAAAATTGAAGAGACAATTTGAATCCCATCAACACACAAGATTTCAATTGATACTTGCCCATGAGTTAAGTGGGTGTCGTCCACCCACCGCCACTTCCCCTCATCATGGCTATCGCTCAGACCAATCCAATATAATGCTTTTGTTGTCATATTCAATATCAGGCCAGCAACATATTCCTGCATGACAGATAGACAATTTAAAATGCAGATACTACAGTATACATACTTTAATATGATGTGTAGCAAATAAAAAGAATAAGGATCTTCCTCTATACCTGCTCCTCTTTACTGTTGATGATCACCAGGTCTCCACCCAGAGTCTGACAGCGTTCCCTGCTGCTGTTCCAGTTCTTTGCATCCGTAGAGAAAACATAGAATCTTCCCTTTCCCTTGAACCATACCTCAGCAAAATCTTTTGCGACAGAAATGGACAAAACATAATAAGTATAATAACAAATGTGATTTACGTCTAACATGTGACATGAGTAATGTATCACTTGCTTTTTTCTGGACAGTTATGTGCTGCTGTCCAGTCTTTATTATCCTTGGGATGGATCCATATGTTTTGTGCATTGTGTTCGTCATCTAGTGCTTCATGAAGCACTTAAATAGAGAAACAATTAAAACACATGCAAAAATCGTCTTTTTGTTATCATATACAAGGAAACGGTGGACTTGATATACAGTACCGGGATCTGTGCAGTTTGTTACTGGCTCGCAACCATCACTGTATTCTGTCATAAAAATATGATCATGCATTATACAAAGTCCGTAGCACAGTGTGAATACCTACACATAACCTCAACACTACATGCAAAAGAAAGTGAATATTTTCATATAGTCTATTTGATAGTCAATAATCCATGATTTTAAAACCTGAATGCATAAAAATAAGAGAAAAAAAAATACATTAAACATGCGCCTATTTGATGTGTGCTGTAGTTGTTAGTGACACAGAACAAGTATATTGTTTTAATAATGTATAATAAATAAATGTTTTTATTCTTTTAAACACATATTCTGGTATTTGTGTGGGTTCATGTAAATCATGAGGTTACTCACGCAGATATACCAACACCGCATTAGCCACCGAAGACAGGAAGAGGGCAACAAAGAGAACCACAGTACCGCCTCGTTCCTTGCTGAAGCAGTTTTTATCTAAGAAACAAGTTAAAATAACATACAATAAACTACTCATGAAAATCAGTTCAATGGATCAATACAAAACAATTTTGTCTAGATTTACTTGATGGTCTTGACGTGGTCTTTAGAACAGTATTGCAATAAATATTCTCATGCATGTTTTGCATGCACAGAAGCAAGGACTGAAGTGTGGACCTTGCGAAGCCAGATAACTTGTTATATTTCCTGTAATCATATCCTGTCAGTTGTTCATTGGTTGTTACGGGTACCATGTTCAATACGGTGTCTCTAGCCCTGTTTCTTTGTTTTTCAAGGTAGATTTGGGTTCCTAATTACGATTTATTTATTGTATTTGGCCTATAAAATACTAATAATGAAAATGGCCAAGATTCCTCCGCACCCTCTGCACAAAACCCCACCCAACATTATTTACATTTACATTTAGGCATTTGGCAGACGCTTTTGTCCAAAGCGACTTACATTGCTTTATCCTATACATTTTACATAGGTATTTGCAATCCTCTGGGATCGAACCCACAACCTTGCGTTGTTAATGCAATGCTCTTACAACTGAGCTACAGGAAAGGACATTATAGGTTAGTGGGTTGATATGCGTTCAGTGCTGGTAGTAAATACGGTAATTTCACGTGTGTACATCCTGTGTGATACATATATGACTGTTAAGAAAGAACGTATCAATGTAATAAGTCAAATAATAGAGCAGAATAGGAAAGACATGAAAGTTTAAAAAAGATTGATGATCTGGCGTTGGTATCCTTTTCTTTTCAATGTGTGTAATAAGTAGAATAAAATGACAATCAAACCATGTAACTATGATGATCAATGCAGAAGTGTTGCTAAGAAGTAGTGAACTTTCGTCAGACAAAGTCTGTTCCTGTTCACAGTTCACAAAAGGATCTAGAAAGTGTTAAAATTTTGAAGGTGTAAAAGCAACCACACCCCATTTTGTGTGTGCAAATAATTTTTTTTGATAAAACAACCTATATATTTTTTATAATTCAACCAATAAAATTGTTTTTTTACTTAAAACACAAAAATGTTGGCAAGTTGGCCCACATAAGTCAGGGCAGGTTTCAGTGTTGTTGAAGAGCAGTATTGAAAGGACATCTGTTTTTTTGTGTCGTCAACGTTGTTCAGTCATTGCATTGATACATGCCACATAAAATGTTTCACCACCGAACTATTGCGAAACCATTGTAATTAAAAAAAAACTAAAGTTAAAATCACAGGAAATCAGGAATTAGGGTATTTTATTATGGGATTATTATAATGAGAGGCTGAATTTTTAATCTGTATGCTTTGCGTCCATCTGACACTTATCTTCAAAACAACCCTCAGAATATCATTAAAAGCATCCTATGGGCATCCTACACATTTATCATTATTTTGACACCTGCATTATAATAAGAGTACTTTAGTGTTATCAGAGCAATCACAGGTTATTATGAGCCAGTCATCTGACCTGTAAATTCCATTCATTCCATTGATACTATAATCAAAATCTTATAACTCAAATGTTGCTGAGATGATGACAAAGTATCAATCACTACACATTATTAAATTGAACATGGAGTCCTGCAAATGCTTCTCTCCTTCTTTAAGCAAGCCCTTTTTTGTAAATCCAAACACCACAGTCTTCCCCCAAGGGATCATGATGTTCATCATCATCACCGGGAGGGTAGATCCACCATCTGAAAGATAACCTACAAGATCTGTGTATGGTGCATATGCATTTAAGAACTTTAGATCTTACACCAAGCACTGCTACAGCTCACAAGACACAAATCTAAGCATAGAAGATACGCATTAGATGTCATGCCAGATTTGAAATGATACTTGTGTGAGATAAGTGTTTAAGGGGGTGTTGTCTACCCAAAGCAACACCCCCTCAGTCTGGTTTTCAGTCAGGCCAATCCAGTGTAGCGTCAATGTGTCTAATGTGCAGAGCAAGAAATTCCTAAAAATACCATTTTTATACAATAAAAACCAAAATATGTAGACTAACTGATCAAGAATAATTTACATTTGTGTGTATCTAAATACATTTTAACACAAAAGCAAATTACATTTATATGATAGATTTTAACATTTGTAACGACTGTGTGTGGCAAACCTAAGAGTTGAGAGTTCATTCACAAGTGCCTTGGGGGAGTCTAGTTCATCATTCAACTGAAATCTAATTTGAACATCTTTTATATTGAAGAAAACTTCTTCTCAGAAAGCCATGCAGTACAATTTTAGGCATCACTCGTGTTCATATCACACATTTGATCCCTAGCAAATACCACAGATCTGAATTGTACCTGCTCTTCATTGGTGTTGATCATGACCAGGTCTCCATTCCGGGCTCGACAGTATTTCCTGGTTTGTATCCAGTGTATTCATCTTTCATGGAAAACATAGAATCTCTCCTTGTTCAAAACCCACTTGTCCGGCAAACCTGAAACATTTGCTTACTTAAACACAAACACTGTGATAAGATCTATTATATCACTGAACTTAACAGACCTGGCTCTAAACTTCGCCACAGGGCATTGCATGCTCATGAAACTCAGATATTATTTAGCGGATTACACAATAAGGAAAAGGAAGTTTAGAAAACAATATAAAGAAAAAACAACATTTTCAGGATTATGTCACCAACTGTACATAAATGAATGGGATGCTTTTCAATTCTGACTTGAGCGTAAACGAGACTAAGAAGAAATAACATATCCCAAAATACTTGATCTTGCACCATGTACAATGTTACTAGCATTAAGATTTTGATTACTCAAATAACTTAGAATGTAATGCAAAGAAAACACATACTTTAATCTTTTTCTGTTGCTTTGTTTTGATGCGAAACAGTGTTGATGTAAATGTTTTCAGTAATCTTGTGACAGGGAGATGTAAAGTGTATTAGTTAGACTTTATTTGAGAGTTTTAGTTAAACTTAACTCACCTCCCTATCGTCAATTCCTGACAGCAGATTTAAACATTTAGTTTTAAATCTGTAAAAAAAGGCATAACATCCTATTTATATAGTTTACACCAAAATGTGTACAAAACAAGAAATGCATTAGTTTATTTAATTGAGGACAAAATTAGACAATTTTCTATTAATGTAATTCAAGAGCCTATGAGAGGCATGTCCACAGATGAGACGAAATGGTCAAATGTAACATTTAGTTGCTGTTTTGTTGACCACTAGGATTTGCCAGATTGGATGTTATAATCTAGGTTCATTCTTTAAAAAAAATCACCATCAAACTATATAGGTAAATAACAGTTCAAATAACAAATAATATCGTTTCCGTTTGTAGAGAGTTTGTTCGTACTTTCCACGAGGAGCATTCACACTACAGGTTACAAACTCACATAGCAAACCACAGAGCAAAGTCACAGCAGCTGCTACTTTTTATTTAGCACAACAAAAAAAACATGTCATCTTTCACTCATTTCATAAAAGCTGAAAGACCCGATTTTAGTCGCTGCCATTGTACATACACAACCAGTTTCCTCAAATCACTCTTCTTTTACCCTATAACTATGAATACCACAAGTTTAGAGTAGATACTGCCGGTTACTCACAGTTCTTTACTGCTCTGGTTCTATGTTCTTCTGTTTCCTAAAATGACACTGCAGCTCTGAACAACAGTCATAAATAAGTTTTAAACTGTAAATATAGTTAGGATATTCACACATCCTTTAGAGCAGTAAAACTTTGAGTTGGCAAAATCTATTCTCTAAGACACATCACAATTCATTCTTAACACATTTCTTCGCACTTGCCCAACCTCCCACCCTCCCCGATCAAAACAGTTTTCTCAAAAACATAATTATTGCTAATTTAATCCCTTAACCATCTGTAAAATGTAGATTTAATCACTGTCAACTTGTAGATCTTCTAGGTTTTTATCTTGTATCCTTGGTTATTTACATAGGCGCTTATATGTTGGCAATACTTTGAGTGGAAATCACAGGCAGTTAAGAGTCAAATAAGCAATGAACCGATTAGAGACGAAAGACTCAAAGCAATGACAAAGCAAAACCGAGACAAATAGATCTCTCACTGCGTACCGCACCCACCGATTGGTCAAAGAATGTCAAAAGAAAGAAGAGACGGTTTCCATGGCAACAAACAATCTAAGGATGCAGGAAGAAAACGACCAAAGAAAATCATTGACAGCAGCCCTTGTCATGTCCATTTTGGGTGTTTATTATCTCACTTGACTTTTGATTGTTTCATTATATTCTTGTCTAAAACACTGAAGTGAATGAACGTTTTCATTCTTTTTTGCAAAAGTACCTGCCACAGGCCAGGGAGTGTTACACTGAATGAGTTGGACCACACTTATGGGAGCGTGTCTGGTAGTTATGTACGGGTGGGTTTGTGTGTCTGTGTGTGAGTGCCATTAATAACAATCATAACAGATTAAAGTTCCTCATCTCTGATGATGGTAATTACAATGGCTGTGGGTCCATGCGCAGAGAGAGTATAAGAAAACAAGATGGAGCGAGTGAGAGAGAGAGAGAGAGAGAGAGAGAGAGAGAGAGAGAGGGAAGAGGAAATATGATCAATCAAATCCTCTCATCCTGGCAGCAGTAGTGCAGGTCCAAAAGGTCAAAGTTCAAATGGGCGGTGAATTCTTCTTCCTGAAGCAGCAAATCCATTATTAGCATCTGGCAGGTGGTCAGTGCGTGATGTCATAACTTGGACTCGCTGTCATGCGAGACCGAGGTTACTGATGGTAAAATGGGTCACTGCAGTACCAAACCCACCTAGAAATGAACACAGTTATACTTTAGGTAACTGTATAGTAACTTTGTGGTAATAAATGGCAAATAAGTATCCCTGCCTTGGGTGGCAAAGAGCTCTCATGTTACCCAGTGAAAAAGATTATAAAACAATGGCCACCTTGTGCACATACTTAAAGGTCAAATGTGTCATTTTTGTGGAAGATCTATTGACATAAATACAATATAATATACACATGTCTTCAGAGGTATATAATCCACCATGTCGTTTCTACAGTAGCCCAAAAACAGACAAACTGATCTACAGAGCGAGTTTCGCAAATATGTTATCGCCTTCAGCAAAGGAACAAAAACGTGAGAACATCGTAGTTCTGTGTCAGCCACCATAGTGCTTTGAAAGGGAGGGGGGGAGTGAGCCGTCGGTTGCAATTTGCAACCTCAGCACTAGATTTCGGTGTTCTGTCGAATTGTCCAGCCCGGTCAGATTTTCCTACCAGAGCAAAATTTTATATGATCTAGAGCTGGGCGATATATCGTGCGATTCTTATGCTCTCAGTTTCTCAATGAATTATGGTTAAAAGCTGCCACACCAGAAGGCAAGAGAACGCTCTTGCGCAGAAACTCTGAATATGAGAAAGAGAAGAACGATTAAGTTCCAGGAAATGCCAATGGTCATATTCTATTGCTGTTCTTTAACCATTCAGGTATTTTCACGATAATAAAGTATATTTATAATGATGATGAATGAAGAGTGTTGCCTTTTCAAATGCACGTTATAAACGACCTAATCTCGTAGTGATTTTAGATGGTGTGGTACTTCCTACTGATCAAAGAGCCGTAATTCACGGAACAGCTGTGCATATAACACAGAATCGATTTAGACATGTATAATTAGCGTGAATCGTGATATATATCTCCCAGTCCTAATATTATCTAAACCACATTGAATAAATAAACAGGTAGGATTATTTTACAATGCAAAATAGCGTGTCAGACAATCCTACCAGCTTAAAATAAACACATAAAATAAATTTACATCGTAAATACCCTGTCAGATTATCCTACCAGCATAAACAAAACATGAAGGATTAATTTACACATTAAATGTGCGCATGCCTGGTAGGATAATATGACGGGTAGGATGAAATTTCAGGACACCGGCAAATGTCATACACTAGACTTTTAAGAATGTCAAACGTTAATGATTTTCTTTTCACTGAAAATATGCACCTTTTCTGCGCCCATGCTGGGACATTTCCAATTGTAGAGATAATACTGCAGATTTCCATCTCCAATGCCAAACTTGAGCTTCTCCAAAAATGTCTTGTTCTCCATTAGATCCAGTGCATTAAAGACATCAAATCCTTTCTAAAGCGGAAATGAGACAAGAAAAGCTCCAATAAACACAGAATATATATCTATATGTATATATATATATATGAAATATTATACGTGTTTAGATAAAAACAATTTCTATTTCATTTTGTCTTTAAATTGCAGAAAATTGAAATAGACATAATTGTCAAAGTAACAAAAAAGATGCAACAGTGAATAATAATGCTATGTAAAAACATTTGATAATTCTGGTAAAACATCCAGTCACTGACCGACTTGGCAAGGATTAGAGCATCTCCCATCAGGTCCAGCAGGGTTGTTGTGGTGTGTACGTTATAGAAGGAGTATGCTGCTTTCAGACTGCGGTGCACAGGATGGTTCATGATCGTGGACGGCAGTGTGTAGAAACTCAAGAAGTCAGTAATTTTCCCCTCTGGATTCTAAAGCATATTAAACTTCATTAATTAGCCAATCAAGTCAAGTATTTGTGACCTAGTATTTAAACAGTATATAGTTTACTTGTGTATATATAGTTGTGCTAAACATTATAAGCATAAAACCACCAATAAAAGGGGTTTAATATTGTTATATTTCATATCATTTTAATTATTGTGGATATTTATTAGTGCTGTCAATCGATAAAAAAAAATCCCATAAATCACACATTTTTCTGTGATCGATCACGATTAATCGCACATTACATTAATGTTTTAAAAAATACTTTACAATCTAATATTTTCACATTTAATGTTCAAATTAATGTAAAAACAACAGATTTTTTTAACCACATCATTTTATGAATGAAAGCCAACATTCTGATATTAGTACTGTTACTGATGTCTCTATTAAATTGATTATTTTTAATTTACTTTAACATTAATTATAGCCATTCAAAAGTGTAATTGAGAGCTATCATGTCTAACAGGTAGGAAATATACACCATTTGAATAGAAGCTCTCAAACACAAATACAGTCTTACTAACTTGTAAATTAAAAACAGAAGAATTGTCATTAAAGCTACGAAGCACATTGAATTCTTCTTTACTTTTGTTTTTTTATTAATATTAGCCACAGAAGTCACAGCAGCAGGGCAGATTTGACGCCACTCCCATCTTCACAACTCTTTGCATTCAATTAAAATTTTATTTATCATGTCGAAGTCTGGGCTAACACTATGCACGCGTTAATCTGAAAAAACCTATAGCATGAGTTAACGGGTTAACGCTGACAGCCCTAATATTTATATATTCTGTGTAGTATTCATATTGCTTTAGCTGCAGCACTAATGCATTTATGAAATGAACATGATGTATTCCTTCTAGGGACTACAGCTTTCAGTGTTCTTAGGGGCCTGTTTTGAGCAGCAGTGAGAGATCTGACATAGATAACACTCAGTGCATCTTGAAGGCTTTATGAGTTTCATACCTCCACAACATAGGTGTCAATGATGTTCTCCTGAGGCAATAGCCAGTGCTGAACCTCCTCTGGGCTCATGACAGGCACCAGGTGGAACTGACTCAGGTACTCCTTCAACAGCCGATGAACCACTGGCACGTCCTTAACTGTCATCGCCCTCAGGCTTGAACTCTTGGGAGCCTTCAGAATAATAAAATGAGAAAAAATAGGAGCATAAGCATTTTCTGAGAAACAAGAAACATTTTCTCAGAACGGACAGAATTTTTATATCCCATGACTTTTCCTATGTACATAATATATTTTTAGAAATGCGTTGTTTACTCAATTATAATGTTTTTGCTGCCTGTTATCACATGACTATTAATGTAAAGACCCCAGAAATATAAGTTTTTGTAACCAAGGATTTTCCCATGCTTTGAATCTGTTTGGCACCCAAGGTCAACACAAAACAAGCATTTCTGTATTTACTTGCTTTTCCATTCATACTTCAATAAATTACACTTATTTCTATATTCAGTTAAAGAAACTATCATTTAAGAAGTAACATGAGTTTATTTCAGTTCATTTTCACACTTGAATCATTAAAAAAATGAGGAAGTGAAGCAAATCACAAACAGAACAAGTGGGTTATTATTAACTATAACCTCTTCCTGGTCAGCATTTGTTTGTGGGATTGTAAGAGGATGTTGACAGTGAGAAGATAAGAAAGGTTAATTCATATTAGGGATAATAAGCATGCACACACCTCTGGTAGCCGGTAGAGCTTCATTGTACGTTGCATAGTCATGTTCCGACTCAGATGAGAAAACTTCACCTCAATCAGCTTTCGTGGGTTCAGTGATCGGTGCCAGTACCTACACATACATACATCATTTATGGTTTTCAAATTCTTGAAAAAATGATGTTAGTTTTTACTTTATTAAAGTATATTAGAAGGCTTTTTGCGCACAAATATCTCTAATCATAGTAAAAACACAGAGGGTTGAATTTTGTGGGTACGATTGAAAGATATGCGCCCCCTGGAGGAACATTATTTAACCTGTTACGAAGCACAAACATTTGCTTTCCGATCACCAGACTAGACGCTTGTAAATCCTGTGAGAGGGTGAATGTGTCTTACCTGCAGGTGCCCACAGGTTTGGGCAGTACCACGCCTGCAGTGTACACAGCTTGAAAGATGCCCTCCAGGTTGACCCGTCTGGTGATCTCCCTGATAAGTACCGGAGCCACTCGTTTCGAGCGAAGTTTCTTATGCACACACAGAAAGTTAATCTCCACCATTTTCTTCTCTCTGGAAGGATCAATGAGCGGATATGGGTAGAAGGCTTTGAGAAATCAACGGTGTAAAAATCACTCACTTTAATAAGCAACATGTTAGCACGATATTTTAGCTCACACATATTTACATTCTGCAGACGCTTACGAAACGACATGCACTCGTGAGGAAAACAAAAATGTGTGAACACTTTGACTGTCTTTTTGAAAACACGTTTTAGAGAATAATACATGGTTAACTCTGTTGGTCAAAAAAAAATCTTGTTGTTCATTCTCTCCTTTGCTTACTCCAGCTTTAATCCTGCTGTTAGCATGGCCTTGTAACCTAATGGTACTGTTTGGCGTGTTGACAAAATGTTTATTTAGTCAACTACTTTTAAGTCGCTTTGGATAAGAGCGTCTGCCAAATGAATAAATGTAAACCCTACACAGTTTCATCAGTCGCACACGCCTGGTCCAAACTTAACTTCCTGTCTGTGTTTGGTTATAATACAACCCCTTATTTATAATACTGTTCATTTTTATTAATAGTTTATTGTATATTAATTGTATTAAATTATAATCAAAGTACACAACATTTCTAGATTCTTTGTGGAGGTCTCCTCGAAGTCATGTTTTTACTAGGTTTCACATAACGTTTGTGTATGTTGTTGCCGCTGAAACCATCTATAGATTTGCGCTCATAACTGCTTACATGTCATAGATGCGAATGTTGGCTGGAATGGCACTGATGAAACCAACTAGTTTATGATTAGAGTTCACTCTCACTCCACAATGCCAATGAGGCAGCCAGCCTGGAGGACGCAGAGCCCTGGAGACAGATACATAAAAACACAACTCAGATTCATTTAAACCTAGATAAACCTTTAACTATACAAACAAGGAGAACAAAAACGGTTCATTTGGTTCTCCGTGAAGTTTTTATAGTTCTTAAAGTTTTAAAGCACATGTTTTTGCTTACCAAAGCAGAAACTCTGGGGAGTAATCAAAACGAAACATGTTGTCATCGTCCTCCACATAGTTCTCATTGAGAAGAGTGTACAACTCTTTTAGCTACGACAGAAGAAGAAACTGAATTGTTTCCCGGTGCCTGTGTAGTTTGCAGGAGTATATTTGCAACACTTGTATAAAAGACTCATGGAGAGATTGTCATACCACTGCAGCGTTTCCCAGGTCAAGAGCGTCCCAGACGAAGCCCTGTGGGAGGCTGTATGGCTCATCTCTTATGGAATCTTTATCTGCTTCAATGCAACCATGTGATGTCACAGTCTCTCCTTCACAAACAAACAAACAAACATGTCTTAAATTTGCGGAACCTAAAGTCAGTGCAAAAATGAAATGAAGATCCTAAGCCTTAAAGGGATACTTTACTCGCAAATCAATATTTCCCCGGTGTTTTACTCATATTCTACTCGTTCTTTATGGAGCTTCAAAAAGTCAACAACCATTCACTCTTAACGCTTGGACGTAAAATGATACGCGGTATTATAACTCGGACTGCATTATTCTTCAAGAAAACCGTATTCAGTAAGGATGCCTTGAGGGTGAGTAAAACATGGGGAAATTTTCATTTGCTATTAAAGTATGCCTTAAAAAGATAAAAAATGAATGTGACAAAGAATATTAGTGTAAAGGTTCAATACCAAGTTTGGGAACTGGCTGAGTGTCCCAGAACTGATAACTGCGACGTGTGGCCTCTTCCATGGTTTTAGCTGGACCCTGACCCACTGAGAAGAGCTCTATGGCCTTTTGAATTTCCTGTAACTTATCGGCAGGGAGGGAGTTCACCTGTGAAAAGAAAAAAATTGTAATTAAACTAAAATGACTGTGAATGAATGCACCACGTGATGGTAGTATCATTGTTTTTTCGCATTACAAATGTTTAAGCAGACACCCAAATCACAGTCATACCACCCTGATACAAAAAATATAAATCTTTTCGAGTTAAATTATTATTTTCACAGATATAGATTTAAAGACACACAGTAACTCACTTTGGCCAGCGGATCTTGTACTTCATCTGGGGCTCCAGATTTGTCCTTGTTCTTTTTCTTCTGTTTCTTTTTCTTCTTCTTTGCACCTGCGTCATCCTTTTCCCTGCAGGTCACATGAATTCCAGTTGACATGAGCGGCTACAATGCAAGGCAATGTCCACTCAGCACTAACTTTGTGTGATTCGGGTAAAAGAGGACCGGACGTCATCCCAATGAAGCCATTATTGTTACTTACGCTGTCTGCATTATTTTAGACCTGACCTTTTGACTGATGTCAAAGAACGCCGGGGAACACAGCTTTACATTTCTAACAGAAAACGTTCAAGGCATGCGAAAGAAATGTTCTAGGTTATTGCTATAGTGCAATACAATTGATGTTAATTGACATAAACATATCCATCTCAATTTGTGGACAAAGTAAATTTCTGAAGCACAGGAAAAATATATTTTATAGTAGTCTAACAGAGCAGGACGTACCTAAATGAAATTGGATGACTACAACACAGCAAACAAAGAGACGGCCAGCTAATCTTATTATTGTTCATGGGGGAGAAGCGACAGTACTGAGCCACATTTGTTAATGGGGGACAGATGGTCCATCACATCACATGACCTGCTGAAAAACGTGGGTTTTGTTTGAGGGGATGTGGGATATGACAAAAAGACTGATGGAATATGTGCTTTGACAGGATTTATCCAGCTCTTGTTAGACGTGCTTTTGTTTTTCATGTACGGCATGCAACATTTATTTGCATATTGCTTCAATAGATAAATGCATCAAGATGCCTTCAGATCATAATGGACGACCGTCTTGTACATGTGTATGGCGTGATTGATTTATGATTTAAAGGCCGTTGCTACTTTAAATTAGCCCACGATTTAAACAATACAGAAAATATCACATAGATGCAGCTGGACGTAAATTGTAGAGTAGAAAAACAGGATCCCGACAGGATTAACGATGCATTCATTGCACGTGATTTTCGACACACTGCCATTTTTTTCAGTCAGAAAATATAATTTTGCTCTCAACATAATAATTTGACAGAATTCCGAGTTTGGGTGAAAAAAGCATAGGCTTAAAAGTTGAGCAATTGCCTTTTCCGTATTTTTCAGGGTGTAAACCCACAAAAACAGGCTAAATGAAGAGTCTGTAGAGGAGCTCTGTGTTCGGAAAGTGAAACCCACAGATGAACACGCCTGACCGACCGAAATCAAATCAGTAGCCGGATAAACGTTAACTGATCCCGGGGTCAAGATAACTACGTTAGATCCTGTCAAACGCTCGGTTGTGACAGCTGATACATGTGACTAACATAGTGGACAGAGACGGCAATAAAGACATGCATGACTGGCTTTGAAAAGGCGTTTTGGTTGTTTTATTGTGGCGATATTTTATGATGGGTCATTGGAGGGAATCACAATTTAACAACGAGAGTTTACATAAGACATTTGATTCTTTTACCCAAACCAGGAATACTATAAAGCTGTAAAACTGCTCCAGTAAATGCCCATGATTCCACAGAATCGGCCATATGGGTTCGTCCTCTTGTCTGATTGACGGCGCCTGGGCCAATCGTTTTCAAGTTCGCGATGCCAATCAAACGAATCACCCAGTAGCGTAACACCAAGGGGCGGCTTCATATACAGTTAGCGTGCTTCAACCTCGCGAAGCAAGGGCCCGGTGTTTCAAGACCGACAGAAGGACGGTTTTACATTTTAACTTAACAACAAAACGCATGCACGCTCACCCATCATCAGAGTGATGTTCTTCATTTTCACAATTGCTGCAGTGTCCATGGTCCTCTTCTACCTCCGTTTCTTTCTCCTGGTTCGGTGCTGTCTCATTCTCATCCGCCATCTTTAACTAGGAAGTGAGATCTGGCCCTGCGTTCTCACATACCGCGAAACTATTGGTGGACTGCATGCAAGGTCTGATGGGATGTGTAGTTGTTTTATAGCTCATCCTTTAGGCTCCACCTCATCACAAGCGTTGTGATTCTGGTTAGTAACATGTTTGATTGCTTTGCTCATCGAGAGATGGCAGTAATGTTTCAAGTCTCATAATGCGTCTGTCCTATTAGACTTCTACATTATTTACTTAAAGGGACCAAATGTACACCCCTGGAGATCCCCTTAGCAGATTCTTAGCCAACCTAGGGGTTGCCTGGGTGTAGAACAGTAAAAGGATAGCTTGTCCTGATAACACTTTGAAGTACCTGAGATTAAGGTATGAACTAGCACAGGCTAGTCTGGAAACTACTCAGAGACAGTTAAATATGATAAATGAATGCATAAATGAGTCAGTGAATGAATGAGAATTGACTATAACAATATAAAATAAAAGGTATTCAGGGTCAGGCCCTGTTCCTGGAGGACCATTTACTGTACTTCAACGATACCTAGAAACACACGTTCAAGGACACTGTTTTTATGATTGTATTTTATTTACACGCAGGTTGTATTTTATTGTTATATGGATGGTAGTAAATGGAAATCTTTACAAATGCAACACTTAAATGGAATCAGTCTTCTAAACATGCTTCTCCAAATCTTTTGTTCCTTAGATGTTTTTTTATTTCTTTTACATTTTTATTTTCCTTTCATAGCCTGATACATTTAAATAAATATATGAGTTAACATGACTACCAATACCATTACATTCAGCATTCACTATGTACTACATCAGAGCCCTTGATGCTGGGGTGGAGGTGAGGGTGGCAAGAAATTATTTTCTGGGAGCACAAAAATATAATTGTAGTTATTCTTTTTAATGATTACTATCGTATAATAATTAATAATTATTATGATGTTTTCAGGTCAAACTCACCTTGACTGATTTTAATACAATGCACCACACATTTTGAGATATTGTATAAGAACCATTGGAAATAGCAAACAGATCAAATAGCAAACCGATCAACGCTATTCAAAACAATATCTAGAAATGACTTTACAAAACACATTACAAAAATGAAACAACATAAATATGAGAACACATGAGAAACAACACTGTTTTTAGCATTTTTCGTATTAAATAATTAGTGTATATAATATAACTATGAACAAAGGGAGTAATTGAAACATTCACAGTAATATAAACTATTCAGTGATCCTTTTTCTAATAGAATCTCCAGATTATCTTAAACCATTATTAGACTGAACCAACAGTGACAACTGTAAAACTGCTGTAAATTAGGACAGTTACAAAGTAGTCTCAGCCTGAACGTCTGATGCATAAAGCACACTTTTCTGGAAACACTTCAGCACGTTCGAAGTCGTCATCTGATTGGTTGAATATCACAAGATTTCCCGTGTGTGTCGCGTTCTTTAACGGTCCGCCTGGAAACAGCACGAAGTCGTCTGATTTACGATTGACTAAACGCTTAATTCTTAAAAGTATGTGTGGTTCGCGGCATAAACTTAATATCATATGGTTGCTATTAACTTTATACGCGTTTGTGAATTAACACCGGACTGTTACTGCGGGGACATTTACACTCCTCTAGACATGACGCGGCACAAAACGAAACGTGATTGGCTGCTTTATCTGTCAGTCATATGGCCTTTTGGGCGGGCCTTGCCTAAGACAACGGCGATAAGTGATTGGTTGCTTTAACTGTCAGTCATATGGCCTCTTGGGCGGGCCTTGCCAATGAAAGCGGCGATAAGTTTAGAGACTAAGTTCCGCAGGGACTCCCCAGGATGTCCCCAGTAAACGGGACGTCTGGTCAGCCTATTCTAAATACTAATTTCATTAATAGTGTTACTTGTTAAAAGTATTATTCGGATATATTATTCTACAATTAAATTTGAATTTATGGTTTTGATTAAATTAAACATCGATAAACGCAAACTTTTCTTAGTCACAACTTTTTGGAAACATGACTCTTATTTTACAGTAGGCTATCAAGATGTTTTCCAACATCACACTCGTATCTTCTTGGCACCCGAAGGTGAGCACATCAATAATTTTGTCCCAAGCCCCATAAATTCTAATGGAGACCCTGCATTTACTTACATTAACAAAACATGTTCACATTCCTTATTTCAAGGCTCACAGAGACTATAAAAATATTTACCCCAATTCAAAGAGACAAATAAAAATAATACTGACTTGTAGTTTAAAAAATACTGTCTTCATAACACTTAAGACTCCACTAACCAGTCCATAACAAGTCAGGTTTCATAAACAAACACTGACTTTTCTCTGACTGATTGTGTGTTCTTGTGAGTCCATGGTGACTCGTTCAGTCAGGTGCTTTCACAGGTAGGTAGCTCTGTTATTTCAAGAGCACCAGGTAACGGACTTTCCCTTCAGTAGGGTTCCTCCAGAATTAAGCCTTCATAAGGATCATGATAAAATAACTTCAGGCCTTGCCCACACGCTCAGACACCGTTTTAATAGGAACTCCTCGCCGTACCACCTTGACATGAATGAAAAGCGTGGCAGGAGACAAACTGGATCCATCTGCTTTTAGAAGATGTATATGGCGGTAACCTGCAACATAACACAAAATTAATGAAATGTATAGTTCAAAATAAAACACACATCACAAAAAGTTTTGTTTAACGTCAAACATTTAAAAAGAAATACGAAGCCACTTAAAAGTAGTCACTGGTCACTGGTCATAATAGGTCTATCTATTAAATTATATCTTCACAAAATCCTAAATAACATAAGGTTCTTCTGCAAAACACAAAATAAGATATTTCAAAGAATGTTGGAAACAAAACAACAATGGTCCCACGGAAGAAAAATTAATATAAAAGTTTTAAACGACATAACTGTGAATAAATTATTACATAATTGTTATTTTGGGGTGAATATCTCTTTAAATTAGCTAAACAAAAGTCATATTGTGAGCCTGTCTGGGCAGGAATCTAAAGGTGAATTAAAATGTTTGTATCAAACCTAATCCTTAAAGATGCATAGGGTGTAAACTCCATTTTACACAGCACATAGCCTTTGTTAAAACTACTTTTCTGTCTTGTTGTTGATGACAAATGATAACACTTTCAGAGCAGTATCAAACATCGGTGTAATGTCAAATGCATTTGTGCCCTTGAACTTTAGACTACTGTGGGCATTACAAGAAACCATTTTGTTTTGAACAACATACCAAGATGCAAATTTCCATCACCCTAACCTCTCAATGAAGTCTAACTATTATCTTTTAAGATAAGACATAGACTTGAATAACAGCATTCCAGCAGAACTGAAACTGTTTTGAGGGCAGAGGTTGGTGCTATTTTTAAAAATATCCTTCATATACTAGTTTATGCAAAAGTATTTCTTACAGAAGCAGTCTTAGAAAAAATGAAAAGGAACATATTTTCACCAGAAGGCATGTGTACATAATAATTCTGTTGTCATGACAACATTATGCCTTAAGTGTAAGCCTACCCCGCTGAACACACCTGTTCGAAAGCTGGTGAAGGGCAAAGTGAACTGGCCAATGAAATCGTTCTTCGCTGTGTGATCGTGATCTTCCACCACAAAACGCACCAACGCCAGTTCAGGCACCTGCAATTGAAAGCTCAGAGTGCAGTTCCAGCGTGGGTTGAAACCTGCAGAGAGAGACAAGCGCACCCACACAGTGTCAAAATCTGAATTGGTGATCTTGTGTGGTGCTGGAACCTGCTCTGAATAAAGGCTGTTTATCTGAATCAAGTCAGAGGAGTTTTTAATAAAACACCATTTAACATATTGAATACACACGGTCAAAAACAATATTAATATCACTAAAATGTTCTTTAAAACAATGCAATTTTCTCCAAAATGGCTTACGTACATATTTTTTTATCTTTGTCATCTTTAACAATGTATAAAAATTCATGCCACTATAATGCAATGCATCCACAGTTCTGCTGTATCTTAGGAATGGACTAACAGCTCTTAAACAAACAATACGTTGCTCCTAAACTTAGATTAGAAACTATCACGATCTTACCCAATTACAAATCATAATAGTATGCAAGTATACCATCGGACTTCCTCACCATTGTTATCAATGCGCTGGGTTTTGGCACGAGCCTTATCAATGGAAACTCCGTGGATCTCCACCCAGACCTGAGGGTCAACAATGGAATTGGGTTTGTCGGTGTCAATCTTGGGAAGCTGCTGAGCTGAAATCACCTGTAGAAAAAAGACAAAATACAAAGTAAAAAAGATGATTTAATACAAACTTATCAAAGACATTTAAAAGCACATGGGAAGACGAATCATAGAATAACGCAGAGGGAAAATGTTGCTCACCCGTATTGTAAGTTGGGTGGGTATATGTCCTGGCCCTCCACCTGTTTTCTCAGGGTCAAAGTTAGATTTTGGGTGACACATAAAGTCAGATTTCAGTACGTAACCACAGCGACCGTTGGGTAGAAAGCGTCCCTGGTTTAGATCCATCTGCTCTCCTGGTGTCTGGAAATTCAGAGCCACTGAGGAACGGAGAGAAAGATTAAGCAACACGAAAAAGACTGAATCAAAATATTTCTCTCTGCTTTGTAACTGCACTAGTTGTCTGATAGAGAGCTCACCCATCTGACAGCCTCCGTTCCACATGTCCTGTGGGTCGTAGTTGGAGGACTGTAACCTTTGACCTGATGGATAAACCCTGCTCAACTGAAGACTGTTGTGTCGAATAAACAGCTTTCCTATAGGGTTCAAAAACATACACACGTACAATAACTAAAAGCAAAGTTAATGTAAGTCTTTTTAAATAATTAAAAGGGCCAAAGGCAAAAAACGAATGCTGTCCAATTCCTTACAGGGTGAAACCTAAATCAGACCTAAAGCACATGACAAGATTTCAATAAATGTACATTGTACGTGTTTGGTTAGGTTGATCTCACCTGAGTCTTTGATAAGTTTGAGAGCCTCGTTCTCAGAGAAAGATGACATCATACTAGGAGGTTTCTGATTGGCTGCCTCGAAACCATGGAATGGCACACTTTGACAGTACACCACCAAATCTGACAGCTCAGGACTCAGTTTAGAGCTCACAGGCTGAGGAAAGAAATATGCATGTTAATGCATACCATACAATACATACACATTATAGTATACATGTTGCTTGAGGTGGTTCTAACCAATTCATTCACTTGATAAAAGACAAACTTTGTCACAGCACAGGTTCTTTGTCATGCAGCTATGTGTGCAATTTCTTCCAACCAATGTTTCATTTACATACAAGTTTAAAGATGAAATAAACTTTTAGTTGTCATTATGCAAAAAAAGTAACTAATTAATGTCACTCAGATTTTACGACAACCACATAATAAACACAAATAAAACACATAACCAACCAATCAGAACTAACCTTGCCAGGGTCCTTTTTGCTAGAGCCCTTGTCCGCGCCCCCTCCAGTAGCTGATTCTTCATCTGAGCTAGATGTGAAGCTAGTATAGCTGTCAGTCTTCCCCAGCTGACCACTCAACTTCTTTCCTTTTATCAGGATCCGCCCCATCATCTCCTACAGGGAAAAATACGAGTGACCGAACTGTTCACCAAGAAATAATTTGTTTTCAGTGTTCAAGACAACTCGGATGTTGGATATTTTAGTGGCATTACAACATTACAATTATCTGTTCCATAAATTATTTCTGGGTTGAAGTGGGATTTAGAATTTCTAAGAGCACATTTACATTTATGCATTTGGCAGACGCTTTTATCCAAAGCGACCTACATTGCATTATCCTACACATTAGTTTCTAAGTATGTGCAATCCCCTGGGATGGAACTAACGACCTTGGCGTTGTTAGCGCCATGCTCTTACCAATGAGCTACAGGAAAGCACATGAAGGCAGTATTTGAAATAACAACAACTTATTTTAGCGCTGGAATGTTGAAACACAGAACCACTAAAAAACACATCATGATGTGATGAAAGAAGTATTTTGCAAACAGCGCAAGTGTAAGACAAACAGAAGATTATGAATATGGAATGGGAGGCTGGAGGCACTTTAAAAGCTTACACTATAACTATGAGCACCGCGGTTTTATTGATTTAAGATTGTTCCCAGTACTCAATGACGGTCCATTTCCTTGAAATCCTCAGCAATTACTGGAATTATTTTTGAAGGCTGCCGTGTTTCTACTAATAATATTCACAAAGTAAACAGAAGAGGCTGGAAGACAGAAAAGTTAGCAACACCAAGATCATAGATTTGATAACAAGGGATATGCACAGAAGACGAAGTGTGTACATTTAAATGGGTGAAGTATAAAGGAAAAAGATGTAAATGTGTTTAACCTCAGGTGAAGGCAGTTCTTTGAGTTGATCATTGAGTGGCTGTTTAAGGAGCTTTTTGCCCAAAATGGATTGAAGATGGTTTGCCATGACCACCTGTTGTTCCACTGAGCAGTGATTCTCGATAGACAAAATCAGAGGATATGGAGACGTCTATGAAGAGAGGAAGATTCAGTTACTTAACATTTCAACACTCTTTATCCCACGCTGCGGTATAATACAGAAGCCATTATGTTATGCATAGTGTGACTGTACCTTGAAGGCATACTGTGCAATGGTCTCAATTACTTCTTTAAACAGGACTTTAGAGGTCAGCGTGTGCCCGTGGAAGATCATGGGTTCTCCTTTATCGCCGTCCCAGCAGTCCAGCTCAACACAGCGACAGCCTTGATTCAAAGCCCTGAACACACAAACACACCCATGCATCGACCACAAACACGCACATAAACAAAGACAGTATGTGACTCAGTTCTGTGTGTTTTCATGTGTGTTGTAAAATCTTAAAAGGTTATATATGCTTAGTGCTGGGATTGACATGAACTGGCTGTGCACCTATACAAATCCACATAAAGCTTGGTTTAGTAAAGAAGTCGCTAGAACTATCAAAAAGCAGACAATAGTTTATTTGCAATTAACAACAGTTGAAATTTGCTTAATTATTTTAAGCAACTATGTAATTGATCTTAAAATGATTGTTGCACTGATTATTATATATTTAGAGTCATTTAGGAACAATACATTATATATATTTATATATATTTTATACGTTTTTCAAGGATGAGGAGGAGTGGGACATTTAGTACGATAGGTTGATTTTAACTTTGTACTTTAGGTTGACTTGTTAGTAATAGTAAGTACAGTAATCTATAAAAACTAAATTAATTAAATGCTTATCATTTTTACCCTTTTCCTCCAAAATCAAATAAAAACAAATGTACTGTACTGTGTACTTTATCTTAAAGGGATATTTTACCCAAAATTAACATTCTGTCATCATTTATATATTTTGAAGAATGTTGGTAACCGAACAATAGCGGTACCCATTTACTTCTCTTGTATAGACACAAAACCAATGTAAGTCATTGGTTCAGCCGTTGTTTGGTTAAGGCTAAAATACACTACAAAACTTTTGCTCCGATTTTGCCCAGACTTACAGTCTGGACTTGTTGCAGAAAGTCTGTGCCAGTCTGCAGATTTGATCAGTTATTGTGCTTCTATCTGAAACTTTCAAAAAGTCTGCAAGTGTATGATATCTAGTTTAAAAAAAAAAAATTCCAGTCATTACCAACATTCCTCAAAATATCTTCTGTTGTGTTCTGCAGAAGAAAGAAAGTCATAAAGTTTTGAAATTGCAAGAAGACGAGTAGATGATGACAGAATTTTTTTTTTGGTCAACTATCACTTGTGTAGCATACAATAGACCTCTGCAGTGCATTGTGTGTGTGTGTTCTGTACCTGATATAAGGCTCTGTGCTGCTGTCGCTGGTCACCTGGTCTTTGGTGAGGTAGGTATTATGAGATGAAGAGATAAAGTAGTGAGCCAATGGTCTGCTCATGTCCTGATACACACGAGCATGATCAGGGTTGAACACGTCATTCTCATTTGACAGCATATACATGGTGAAACCGTTCTGAGTCATGAACAGATTCTTCTGGGCTGTGGGTCACAAGGACAAACATATGTTTACTACTAAGTATTTTTGATGAATCACAATAGATTCCAACTACAACTGACAAGAATAACCAAGGTGTAGTTTGTCAGATATTTAGGTCACCAGTACTAATGACACATTACTAAACTATGCTCTCACATGAGATGAAAGTTTGCTGGAGGGTGTGGTTTTACAGTTTAATGTTGAAACTGCACTCCAGCCATCTATTTACTCAAGCTGATCATTTTGTTGGTCATTGTTCAAGTCATAATAATAACATGAGCTTTTGTGTTTGGAACACTTAGGGACCAGTAATGTTTTACAATATACACCAACTTCCTTTTCTCTTAAAAAGAACATGAACCCATCAAAATAATTGAATTAATTTCAACTTCATTCTATTAATTATCAAAATGTAATAGATTTTTTGAAGTCAGTTGAATATAACAGAATATCTGTTTTATTAGTATTCATTTTGACTACTGAAAGGCAGCTCTTTACAACCTATGAGACCTGGAAACCTCAGTAATGGACTACAACAATGAGACACGTGTTGACATACAGAGCTATTAAAATCTACAATGTTTTGAAATGCATCGCTTACATAATTTGGTATTCAAAAATTTTACAACAAAAAATATTTTGCATTTAAATGATATTATTTGTGTGATTTCTTTCCTGCAGTAAGGGCAAAAATCTATATTCAGTGCACACGGAACCTTGTCCACAACCACATCATACACCTATGGTAACGGCCACAGTAATACTGAATAATGATGCAATCGTACCCCAGTGATTGAGCTCATATGTGAGGATGAGATTCTGAGCATGAGCCAGCGACGCGTCCTCGCCCTGATCACCCAGAAAGTCCCGCAGCTCCATGGTGGTGAGCACACATCCGTTACTGGAATAGTGTCGGAACACCGCATCCAGCTCCGGCCTGCGCATCAACTCCCTGCAGAATTCCTCTATCTCCACGTGATCCAGCCGTCCATCACAGGACCGGTCACACTTCTACAGAGAAGAAGAAGGATGAGAAGATCAAAAGATAAACATTACCAATGTACACGGAGACACAGCCTCACCTTAAAAAGTGTGCGTGCGTACAGTTCGTTCAGATCGATGTTGATCAGCTGTAGCAGGTGTTTCACTTCATCGTAGGTCATCTTGCCGTCCTTGTTCTGATCTGCACGTCTCAGATAGCCTCGAATCCAAGTGTGTGCGGTTAGGGAAACTACACAATGACATCAGCGCATATGCTACAAGATCATATCAAATATATCAAACTCTAATTAAAGTGCAGACCTCTGTGTTTACTTTTTCTCGTAATGGAATAAAATATGTTAAAAAAGACATAAGGAAGTATTATTAAGGTTATTTTCAGGTGAAGAGATGAACATGTATAAAGTGTGAGTCACAAGTGCAGTTGCAGACTGTTTATATTCTATATTTAGTCACCGCTCGTTTGAGCAATATTATACATCAAGGAAGAGTTTGCTTACAAGTGGATTTGTGGCAAATGGTAGCTAAGTTAACCAAACCTGTTCTCAACACTGTAAATGGCAATAATCCACAGGGCATGTGTCTACACGCTGTATGTTTATTAGTAGCACTCTGCATTTGGTGCACTTGAAGGATATTGGTCCAGCTTATCTTTCTGGCTCATGTTGGCCACGCGGCCTTTGAGCAGGCGGATGCCTCGGACCCAGTGCTGGGCTTCCTCTTGCGTGGGGCAGCACAGATCCAGACTTTTCCTGGCTCCACGGAACACCACAGTAAAGCAGTGGCTCTCAGGGACCAGACCGGCCAGCCGCCGCAGACATTCTGACTGACAGCCCTCACGCACACACTCCACCTCCGTCACTGAGACTGAAGGAAAACACACGCACACACGTCACACTAGGAAAACAAATCATTACATAAAGACAAATATTGACGTTTTCTTATCCAATCTATTTAGACGTAAAGAAAAAAACATTGAAAAGAAAAACACAATAAACAAAACAAAATGGATTAGCCAAATAAACAAAACTGAATTAAACTCAAAAGAATCTTTCAGTTAGTAATTATCTTTTAGGAGATGGTCAAACATGTCACTGCTGTCTGTGACAAATAATGTGTGTATGTGTGTGAGAGGATCAATTTGGCTCTTGTAAAACCTGACCTGAGCAAAGCAAAGCCAAAGAATGTCACTTTATTAATGTAAACTTTATTTTCTATAAAATGTGAAAAGCATTTGGCAACAATAACTTCTTTCATCTCAACAAAAAGACACTGCTGAGACACTGTGCACATGCACACATGGCCTTTCAGAAAAAATATTTTCTGCCCACTTTCAACTCCTGTCTGACAAACATGCATTGATGTGTGTGTGTGCACAGAGAAGCGGGGTGTTCATTTTAACAGCGAGCGTGTACCGTGGCATGCGCACACTGGCATTGAATGGGCGTTCACGATGCCACTGGCATTCCTCACTAATACCCTCTGCATACAGGGCTTATCTAAGATCCACAGGATCCTCAATGCTTTACGACCCCGGCCGTACTTCTGCTGCCCAGTAAAGAGGACGTGCCTACTGCGACGATGACACCCGGATAGATTTGTCGACTACCCAGATTTATAATTTGAGAGCTGGGTATTTAACACTTATGACTTTACCATGTGTCTTCTATCTTTATCCACTTTATTAAATAGCCAAAATAACCAAGGGATAGAGTGTTGCACTGAAGATGATTATATGATGTAATGCGGAACGCACAAACATTTAAAATTTTTTTTTAGATCAGGTGTCTCAGATTTCTCAGAATTAACCTTTTTAGTGTCTGCCTATTTGTCATGCAGGATTTGAGAAATGCAATAATCCAAATCACCTGCTGGTTTGATTGACTAAAAAACTGCACTGACATACAGTCATTGTGTTCCTAGACAACTTGAGTAGAAAATTACACTAATCGTTTTTTCTTTTCAAAAGCATCATATTTTATCCAAAAATAAGTTGTTACAATGCAGTGGATGTCCTTAGTGAACTTTGTTTTTCACTCAAGTGCCTGGCAGTCGGTGAAGTGTGAGGGGCATGCTGTGTTACGGGAGGCGCTGAGCAGCTGAACTTGCATTCCAGAACCCCGTGTGACGCAGCAGAGAAACTGAAAATGAGATCTACTTGTGGTCTAACTGCACTACGAATAAATCAATGTGGGTTCAATAGTTATCAAAGTCAGACCTGGCTGACGAAATACTCTATGTGTTCCATGAATGAATGAAGAATTGGGCTCCATTTATTTTTGAGCACGTGAAACTCGTGTTATCTATTCATGTGATGCCCGATGTTGAATCAGTTCTTTTGTATCAGTTTTAATCTTGACAGTAATCGATCAAGTTAATCTATCGCAGGAACACGTCCAGTGTTCACTAAAGGCTAAAATACACTACAAGACTTTTTGCTCTGCAGATTTGATGGAGGTGGGTTTTTACTGCTGCACAAATAAGTAGCTGATAAGGAGCAGAGAAAGGCAACTTAAATAGGACGCAGTCTAGTATGTGTTGTATGACTATTGGTTAACGTTGATTAGTTGCACCTGATGTGATTGGTTGATGCAAGCTAGTCTCACGTGACCTGGCAGAACTGACGCTACACTTTACACATGTACACATGGCACTGTATGTCAGTATAGCCTACTGTAAAAGTACAAACATCATGTTTAGTCATATATACCTGATCTGAGCCCTAAAAAATAGCCTGGGAACCTTCTCTGATATGTAAAGTGGGCCATAGGGTTTATTCATAGGCCAGAAACTGAGGGTGGGGTTTTATAATAAAAGTTCTACAAGGTTGCGTTTGAATGAACAAAGGTGACATCCACACAATAATATAATCAAGTACAGATTTTATACAGATATAAAAAATACCATATTAAGAACAATGTATGCATTATACACTGTATGTTGTGCAAGGGAATAGTGGCTACAAATGTAAAAAGCCCATGTGTTTTTAGATATCTGATTGTTTAAACAACATTGAACTTTAGTGTAAATATCACTTATTTTTAAAACTGTGCCATTCTTGAGCCGAATAAACCTGGTAATAATCTGCTCACATTTTTGGGATGGGCCGAGTTCATAAATGGGTGGTCCTGTTTAAACAGGCTTGTTAGAAATGTTTCTCAAATATTGTTTACCTTGTGAGAAAGGCCACAATCAAAAACACTCAGCTGCTCCAGTGAAGCGGCATGAATGGGATTATAGCAGGAAGTCTGATTTTCTTCACTCTCATTTGGGATTAACATATCATATCATAAATGTGATTAAAAAGAGATTAGCATTCATCTAAAAGGCTGGAGACAGATTAGAGATGACCGAACAGCACATATCCCATAATGCCTCTTGTCAGAGCAGAATATAAGGCATGTTTCCAATATGCTGGAAGCTATGGGTGAATTTGTGCGATTACAGACAGATTAACAATGTACAGCGAAGTGAAGTGAGCATTGGGACCTCTATATCTCTCATGTCTCTCTTTAAAGCTTTGTTGTGTTTTAGATACATTACACGGCCAAAAATTCTAGTATTATGATTTGTTTTAGATGTAATACAAGGTGTATACACGATTTAAGATTAAAAAACGCTATATTTTCCACATACCGTGCATGTTTGTATCTCCTCTTTGCCCCACCTCTCCGAAAAGCGCTGATTTTTAACAGAGCTCATCTTTCTGAAAAGCGAGGTGTGCTTTGATTGGCCAGTTAACCAGTGTGTAGTGATTGGTTGAATATTGCAAGAGCGTGAGGGAAATGTAACGCCCCTTAACATATTCAGAACATCATGATCAAAAGCAATTTATTGCGCTTTTGCAAAGAATGCATCTTTTGTTCCGACACTTAATTTAAGCAATTTTACGTGTCTAATACATGCATGGGCAATTTATAACACACCAAAGACACAGAAAAACACGTATTTGCTCGATATGCCCCCTTTAAAGATATGGTTCGGGTTAGAAAAGATCTTCTTTATAATGGGTCCGGTGTTCAAGTGCCTACATCATTTTGGCAATGTAGTGTGTGTTCACAATGTAACCTAAGCTTGATTTCCAGAACTGGAATCATAAAGATTTTTTGTATATACAAAAAAATAATTTGACTCCTTTAACTAAAAATTCTATGTTCAAGATACTTGTTTATCTTTGTAGGGAGAACGTTTTGTGAGTTGGTTGTTTTACAGTGTACACGTATTGTGATGGCACCATTTTGACCTCTTTCCTGAGGTTTATAGTCCAGTACATTACATTAAGCCTAACACATCCGCCCTGCTGCAAGCATTCAATTTGAAAACTAAACATCACTGCATTTCATTACTGATGTATACTTTGGGAGAAGGTTATAAACAATATGAATTCAAAGGCCATGTTTACAAATTCTGTAAATATACTCATCTAACAACCATCCAAGGAAAACTTGATGCATTTATATTTGTTTACATCAAGCATCTTCTGTATCTAGAGTCTAGACAAGCTGATCAAATCACTATTCTTTGCACAATATATTATTTAAATTCGGAACAAAATGCCATCGGAAACAACAATTAAACTGTTTAAAATAATTATATGTGTTTGAAATTGTAGCCAGTAAACAGTTGCTCATTCATATACAGTACAAATAAGAGAGGAAGTAGCATACTTCTAGTAGATGGAGTTTAAATATCATCAATCTGTAAATGCAGATATGATTACTCATATTTCATATTTTCATATTCATATTTCATTGATATTACAGTGATACTGCAAGTCGACCCAACTGTTTGTGATCAGGACAAGCAAAACACACATTGGGATCACAAACTGACACTGGACCATTCAATGCATATGGGGACAACATTCTGAATATGTTGACTTGCTATGAAAAGGTGTTGACAGGACAACAGGAGTGTTTGTTGTTCCTGGAATATGTACTCTTCCTCTAAGGCGTGTCCCTGATCTGACTGAATGTATAGAAAACCCCTGACTTCACAAATGGCAAAGCAGCATTCCCATTCAAAAGAACCTGTAGTCACACTATTGTAGTAGATCACAACAGGCTTAAAGCTTATGCAAGTCTAAGCTGGGAGGGATTTGTTCATGTTGATCATGAGTTTGTTTATCTTATTTGTTTCCAGGAACACATAATGAACAATTGATTCAAAGAAAGTACACTCCTGAATGTTGAAATTCTAGTCGCTGAAGTTCTATGAGAGGTCAACAAACATAACTGACTAATCCATAATAATAGAGATTATATTGAAGTAGTGCTAACCATCATGGATCAGAACCAATATCTGCTTTCACCTCCTTATGCTTCATATGTAGACATTTACAGTACTGGATTTGGGTTTTTAATTTTGTTTGCAGCACAGTTTTTCCAGATGATTTACTCACATGTCTGCTCTCTCTTGCGGGAAGATTTGCTGGACTCGCACCACACCGTCACACAGTCCTCCAAAAGCTTCAGTCTCCTGTCCTTCCGCCAACGCAGAGATCGAACCTTCATCATCTTTGATCCCTTCAGCATCACACACACATCTTCATCGTCCAACACACCTTGGAGACACATACACACAAACAAACGCAACATTAAAATACAATGACCTCCTAAATGTTTTCCAGTCCCCTCTGTCTAACACACCTGTTACATGCTGTAAATCCTATATGTCAAATCTAATAGAGGGAAAACACCGTGAGAATTCACTCCTAATGTGTTGGCCAAAAGTTGATCTCATATTCAGCAACTGACATAAGGGTCAGTGTCACAAACATGATGAGAAATGATGTAACTCCACAGTGATTTCAGTCAACAACGTCAGCTGTAACTTTCAAGGATCAGTGCAATTCTCAATAGAATTTTAAAAAGCAGGGTTTAATATGAAAACAATAGGTAAATTGAAGAGACCTTGTTTGGGTTGCCAAGAAAGAGTAAATAAACAGCAAATAATTGTTTCAACTTTTTGTGTTTTGAGCCTTACTAAGTATAGTGCGGTTGTTTCAAAGAGTGTTTACCTCACAGGTTTGAGCAATGCTGGAATAAAATATTTACGAAGAGCAAAGATTGCAAAACTGCCTAAAAAGCACAGTGAGCAGACTTTCCAAAGCCATCAATAGTTGCAAAACATGGAAATTCCCTCATTAATTTTTCCTAACCTGTTTGCCTTTAGTTTTACTGTGACACAAATGGGAAAAGAAGAATCTTCACAAAGCTGTTTTCCACACAATGATAAGCCCCAAAAAGCATTAAAAGTGTCAGTGTGCGTTGAAATAAGATCAGGGCCCTTAGTGCAAAGTGTTCCTCCTAGTTAGAAAATTCTTTGAAATGTGGGCGTTTCCCCTTAGAATTGTAGAAAAGATCCTATTAAAGAAAAAAGTAATTCATAAAAAATCTTAACCCTTAAAAGAGCTCTTAAGTTCCAAAATTTTAGGAGTAGCGAGGAGGACTTTTAAGAGACTTAAGAGTTTCTTTAGAAGCAGAGAAAATAGACGAAACACGAAAAGTGAGAAGAAATGTGTTGCAATAGATGACACTTCCATATTACTTTTAAGGTTTATCAGATTTTTGTTTTATTGTTTTTGGTGTGTGTGTTCAACTTTTCATAATCTTGATTTTGGTTTTCTTGTATAGCTGCTTTGATGCAATGCACATTGTAAAAGCGCTATAAAATAAAATTACATTGAATTGAATGACAGTGATTTAATAAGACACAACACATTAGATGTTTGTGACTGATCGTATTAGAGTCACGGTACATCTGCAAAACAGCGCAGAAATGCCATCGCGCCAGAAATAGAAGAAATCACTACATTAACATATTTAGCAACTGGAGAAATCGAGCTAGGCAGCAGAAACGATTTGGCACTGTCACAACTTTCTATACTGATCACACAAACAATTAAAGCACTTAAAGAAACTTATTGTATCACTGTTCGTTTTCTATCAAATACGTTGACATTATGGTAAATAATAAATAAATAAATAAAATGTATAGTGCGTATATATATATATATATATATATATATATATATATATATATAGTGCGTAAGTGAGTAGGGTTAAACAGGAAAAAATACATGTACAATTTCAAACTAATGACCCTATACTTAAAAGCGCTCTTTTTTCTTCCTTGGTCAACCAACCAATCACAATCTTTAAAAAACTGTGTCATACGTAGAAACCGGGTCTGCCCCACCTCCTGACTAAGATAATTGTTTTTGTCTTTTCCTTGTTTCTCTCAGATTGGTCCTGAATCTTCTACGTAGAAGTTTTTAAGCTAAATTATTTTGAGGATTCTTAGAAGATAGGATTCTTTAAAAATATGGGCCCTGTACTGATATGTTAAAAAAACAATCCTTTCAACAAGTAGATAATGACAAATGTTTTTTTTGGGGGGGGGGGTGAATTGTGAGCTGTTGTGCAGTGCCATTACGTACTGAAAAACCTACTGATTATCTATGTATGGCAGAGATTCAATGAAGCACAAAAGACCGGAAGAAATAGAGCCGTCCTGCTCACAGTGAAATGGCTGCATTCACATGGAGATCTGCCCCGGTTAACACTACTCTCCAGCGTCTTCTCCATCTTGTTTAAACAAAATTACATTCTTTATGTTTTACCATCATTTTTTTTCAAATGAAAAGTAAAATTAACTCTCTGATTGGAAAAAAGGATCAAAGACAGAAGAAAGAAAAGAATAAGTGAAAAGATTGCAAATGCCTTGACCACTTCTGAGGAAGAGCCAAGTTTCTGCAGAAAAGATCCCATCACCAAGGTAACCAGTAAAGACTTGTCAGCCTCTAGACTCTACAAGTCTGGGAACCACACAAACATAAAACTAAATCACGTAATATAAATAAGTTGAATAAATGAGTAGAAATAGTGGGCTATATCTTTTTGTGTAGATACAAGCAGTGTTGTGCAAATTTTCTTGTGTGTTTATTATGGGGCCTCTTTAAGGGGCTGCCAAAGAACAAAGTGGCCCAAGCCTAGTGCCTAAAGTATATCTCGTATAGGACAGACCGGCTCTGACAGCATGCCAACAGTGCATAGTGAGTGTGAAAGAAATATGAGAGCAATTAATTTTTGCAGTCCCCTTAACCAGCTGAAAAACTGTATTCACTCTTATTTTTCTCTTTCTCTCATTCACTAAAGATATAAGAGAACCACTTGATTTTTCTGTTGTGAAGTGCTTTAAAAAAGCAACATGAAATCACTCTCAACGCCTCTCCAAAAAATCCACACAACACCATTTAACAAGTGCAATAACTGAAAGCCATAGCTAATTTAAATTTATAACGAAAGTGTGGCCATGGCAGAGATGGACCAGGGCCATGGTGGTTCACGTAATGCCCACTCCTAAAACTCTTGTGTAATGCACAGTACTCTTCTCTTCAGTGGCACAAAAATGGGGTATGCAGCATATGCAGTGCTTAGGGGCCCCGCACAAGGGGGGTGGCCATTGTGCCAAAATAGTTTTTTTAATAAATGTAATTATATAATACGTTAAATACATCAACTTTTACTACTTTTTACTCAATTGTTTTATCAGTTTTCAGAATTGTGCATCTGTTACACTGTGAAGCAGTTGGAAAAGTGTTTATCTAAAATAATAACCTTTATGCTTCTGTTATAGATACAAATCTGATTGTCATCTTCACGTGACTTAAAATACAACTAGAAAGACTCCAAAGTTAATACACAACCTGTCTACAGATTTTTACATTTTTCAATATTGATGGCGCAAAAACTGATGTCGAATATCCCTCAGAAATTGTGCAGTTGCGCCCATGCTTGTTGTAAATGCACACAAGGTTCCCACAACAGATATTGGACTTTATATGGCAACACAAACGTTCTTGAAACCTGATCTAAAACAGGCACAGGTGCCATAAAGCTGATAAAAGCGGTTTTTATGGAGGTGTGCTGTAAACATTGACATTGGAAGGCTAATGAAACCGCTTTATTCAAACACCAGTGGTGCAAAGATAAAAACATACAATCACGTAAGCAATTGTCAACAAATAATCATTGCGTCACACAACTGTAAAGGGTGTTAAAAGATTACATGGCATATAATGACATGAATGTGAAAACAAACATGTCTCATGAGTCAGGAATCTGAATAAACTGTTAAATACCTCTAAGATCAAAACGCAAAAACGACCACACGACTACATAGTCTTGATTTTTGAAAACGTTTTACACTCTACGATAATGATCCATAACCACGATAAATGACGCGATAAAAATAGTCAATCTTTCAAGGGAACAATGTATTAGCCTGAACCACCTTTAAAACAATAAAACAATAGTTAAACGCTAAACGTAAGTCTGGTTTAAATGTCAGCATGCTAAATCAAACCAATAACGCTATTTAACACGTTTGACTATAGCAGTTCGTCATATGTTTAAGAACATTTTAAGACTTTAGTAGCTAAAGTAACTCTTCACTTTTCAAAACTTGACATTTCGACGAGTTAAACAGCCGAAACCGAGTTTACTTTCTCTTTACTAAGTCAACGAAACGATGTTTTCCTGCGTATTTGTATTTCTAATGTTTTTATTATATTATATGATTTTCTCACCGAGCCTGCGCAGCGGATCGTGGGCTTTCGGGTCGTGTGCTTTGCGATCGGTTTCGGTCGCTGGTTTCTTCTTTCTCCCCAGCATGTTGAGTGTCCTCCGGAACAGGCAGAACTCCTTGAAAGCGTCCCGACCCGAGCTGTGAATGTGAATAACAGACAGAGCGATCGAGAAACGCGTTTAATCTGTCGGTCGATGCGTGTAAATCAGTGCGCTGCTGTGACGCCCGTTGAGACACTTGACGCGTGTTGAAGTGAAGCGCGTAACTTGACTCCAACCCTGAGCGGTAAATACTCACATCACATCTAAAAGAAGAGTCGTCCTGTATCACACTTTATGACACATTTAGTATAGTTTCATAATCAGAAACTATCATTTCTATAATATTCCTCAGATATTTTAAGAAATCAAGCTGTTTGTGTTTGTTTTTACTCGCTTAGGCTACTTTTTTATGTCACTCTTTGATAATAAAGCCTATTTACCATAGTATATTGACAACAGTTTGTTATGGTTATCTGTTGTTCATTGCATTTAAGTTCTACACGCTTAATTATACCTCATTTTTTATTTGTAAGTTTACTGTAGAAAATCTTTTTATTAGAAGTGTTCTTAGCTCAATGTGAAGAAAAGCACTTCTCGCAAGACTCATATCTCACCTTCTCAAAAACAGAGACAGTCATCTGCCTTGTGACCTTTTGGCAAGATGAACCAAATCAGATTAATAAGAATTTGACAGACACTTTATCGAGGTTAGCAAATAATCATTTAATCTCGTTTTGATTATTATGGCTCGTCTGTTTTACTAATACACAATTACTTTATACCAATGGTCAGCAATATTGTAGCACCGGTTTAATTCTTACATTGGCTTCCAGTTATAATCCAGGCAGGGCTGCTCCAAGCCTAAACAGAATTTTATTTGGGAGTCCGCCTGTGCCCCCGATACAATCTACTATTGTCAATGTTTAATTATTTGCATGCACACTTTAAACCGGGGGGGCAGATGGGATTTTTTTTACTGGGGGGACCAAGCGGTCACCCCAAGATTTTCAACTTTTGTGTAGTTTGGGCTTTATCTAGTCCTCAAGTTGTTACTTTGCGTAATTTGGGCTAATCGTTTGCACTAAAAAGCCATTGGAGGATTCTTATTTGACATCCTGGATAAACAACAATGAACAAAGGCCACCCTGATCAACACTAGCAGTGCATGAGCAAACTGTTATTTGTCTAGTATGCCAATCACCCACCAAAACTTCATGTCTTCTTCAAAATACGTTTTTTATTTAAACATTTAAACATAAATCATTAGATTTACCTCAGTCAACGTATACAGCACATTGTGCTAGATGATAATGTTATGCATCGTGCAACTCCAGATAAAACTCTATGCATGTGTGAGTGTGGTGGTGCTTTTGGGTTCTCGGTCTGGAACGGGTGAAAGGGCTAGGAGGGAAACACCAAAAAAAAAAAAAATACTACACCACAGGTTAATTTTATCTGTGACCTAAAAACACAGATATGAATTTGTATTTCCTGACGATAAATTGTTTGATTTATCCAATCATTCTTTTTGTTTTAATTCACTATTTGTCTCTGTCCACTCATCTAATTGCAAAGTCATGCTCTCCATAAATCGTAGAGGGTCATGTCCCTCCGTCCCTAGTGCCATCTGCGGCCTGCATACATCATGTACTCGCGTGTCATTATTTCTGGCAAGTTAAATTTTGTGGTAAAAAATGAAATTACAATGATTACGTCTTAAGATAATTAAATCTTAATTTTATTATGTTTTTAACGAAAATGAGACAACCTCGATTATGTATACTGTAGACAAAATGTGACTTCCGGAGGGCGCAGCTCTTGTCTGGTCTGTGCTCAAATTGTAAAGGGACAGGTTCACATAAAATTTATGAAAGTGCTGAAATTGTTATCACAATTCTTCTAATGCAAGGTATTTGTGCTTTTTATTCAACTTACCGCCATCCCATGCCCCCTGCAGTTCCTCCACAACCTTTTCCCAGATGTGGCAGATTAGTTGTATTTATTTGTATATCTAGTCTTTTGCACTTAGCAAAAACAGCAAAATGTGGAGAGCATGACTGTGCAAATTAGGTGAAATGACAGAGGGAAATAGCGAATTAAAACAAAAAGAATGGTTGAATAAATCAAACAATTTATCGTCAGGAAATACAGACTCATTTCTTTGTTTTTAGGTCACGAATAAAATTAACCTGTGGTACAGTCTAGTTTTTTTTTGGCATTTCCCTCCCAGCCCATTAACCCGTGCCAGATCGACAACCCATAAGCACCACCACACTCACGCATGCATAGAGTTTTATCTAAGTTTTACACTAACTAAATCAGGGTCGTGGCATAACTTTATCATCTAACCCAATATGCTGTAAACGTTGACTGTGGTAAATTTTCTGATTTATGTTGAAATGTTTAAATAAAATATATTTTGCAGAAGGCATGAAGTTTTGGTGGGTGATTGGCATACTAGACAAATAACCGTTTGATCATGGATTGCTAGTGTTGATCAGGGTGGCCTTTGTTCATTGTCTTTTTAAATCAAACCATTGAAAAAACAGTCAATTGCATGAGTCTCACAGCGAATGTGTGAGGGTTGGCAGGCCTGTTATTGTAGATCAGACTGTGTCTGCCCCAACCCGATTCTGAAGCAGTGACAGAAAAATAATTAAGGGAGCGGCGGGCATGTCTGCCACTACTTAGGAAAATGTACATAGTGGAGACCCTGATTAATCCTCAGGCTTTCCGATGTTTGTCACCTTTCGTAGGGACAGTGAGGGGGACGGATCGGGTCACCCTCACCGAATCTGAGGGGATCATGTAACCCCCGTCCCTAGTGCTTTCTGCACGCTTGCTTGCACACCCAATTCTATTAGTTGTAGATGTGTTCGGGATGTAGGAATGTCATAAAAATAAAAACACATCAACCTTGCATTACAAGTTTATTGTGATTGTCAAAACATTTTGACTTCCAATTTTAGATTAACTGTAAATTTCAAGCACAGAGCATACAAAGCTTGTAGTTAATCGTTCAATGTATTTGAAGTACTTGGTATTTGGAGTACTATTTGCAGAGATTTTATTTAAAAAATATTTGTTATCTTTATTTTATTTTAACCCCAACCTATAAAACTCAATTTTAAACCCACACAGCCCTTGATGATGATTTAATCTTTTTTATTTTGTGTAATGATAAACATTAAATTAATTAACAATATTTACACAATTATTCTTAACCTTATCACAAATAAAACGCTGAATTTACAGATTACACGAATCACATAAATTACATAATTTTCATCTAAATCATCATTTTTCGTTTGCATCAATGAATACTGTCAGATGTTCAACCTTTCTATCGTTAAACACTAAACAGTTGTCAAATAGGCTATTGAATGCTTTTAGTCACTTACAGTATGTTGTGTGTTGCACAGTTCTCTCAATTTTAAAACAGCTGCTGAACTACAGCTTAAACTGTGACAGTAGCTCCGTCTTTTTTGATTTGATTAGTCACTGCCCGGCTATGTAACCAGTAACTCTCGCCTCCTTTCATTTGATTGGCCACCTCACTTATTTTGATATTGCAATGTTGCGTTTAGTCAGTAATTTCACAAATTTTGACACGCGCCACAGAAAAATAGTGGGCACGGCCCACACAAATATATATCACAAAAAGTTGTAACTTCATGCACTCTTGTGTGGCGAGGCCCTTAGCAGCCGCTTAGTTCGCTTACTCCTTCCAGGTATAATCCAGTTTAAAATATTGTGATTACTTTTAAAGCTTTTTACTTTCTTTTAAAATTTGAATGTACAATCTGTGGAAAAAGCAGATCATTTGTTTAACTTTTTCCTTTAGTTTATTTTTTGTTTAGCTGTGAAGCACTTTGTGACATCTGTCTTGATAATACATGTTGTTTCTCACAAACATAGGTAGATATTTCTCTTTTAGAGCAATAATCTTGTTCTGAGTTTGCACCTCCATCTTTGAGACAAACCACAAAAACAGACTGAAATATGCTCAGCAATAAGAATTTATTATAGCTTGTGACAGACACTCTTTGCAGGTTAGAGCTCTTTTCTTTGCATTGAGGTGTATAGATTTCTGCATAGTATTTGTAAGTCACAGAGAAAGGCCATTAACTGGGGAAAAACAGTCGAGCGGAGTTAAAACACGTACACCCCAAGATTTCCAAAATAAAAGTACTTATTCAATTCATACAAAATATATGTATAATATATATACTGTGTATAAAACAAACAAACAAAAATATTTAAGAAAACATTTCAAGTAACACCTTGAAAAGAAAACGACCGCGCACCTAAGTGCACTTTTGTAAACCATATAAAACCTAAATAAAAAAGAAATGATAATATAATATGTGTATTTACAAGGTTAACTTAAGCAAGACTTTGTACAAATGTTACAAAATTGTTTGACACACACACTCAACCTCATACACACGTACACGAGATTTCATCAACGAACCGTTACTCAAAATGAATAAGGTGAACGCACCACACGGCCTCTTATGTTCTTAATGTAGCATAAAAGCTACTGGTAAAATTATGCACCTGGTGTTAAAACTATACGGTCACAATCAACACTGTTTCTGTTTGCTAACACTGTTCAACCAATACTGTACCGGCGCTTTTAGAGAATTGGTTCATTTGGGGGTTTTTTGTTGAGAAGATAGCACTCCGTGACATGAGTGTCCTGGCAGTAAAGCAGGAGATGATATCATGTGACTGATCAAGCACGCAAAAGAAAAAAACTTTGGCAACAATTTAAAGCCCATTTGCCATGCAGGTCTGAAAACAGTAAAATAAATTATATTTTGGACAGAAGGCGAGTCTGTATTCTCGATCGAAAGTCATTTTCAATGAGAGTTGAATCGCAAAAGAGCGGTGACGCAATGTATCAACCACCAATGGGAGTGAAGAGTGGATGTGTGATCCACCTCATGATTTAGCCGTTTTCTGCATTTAAGTAGGAGTGCTCTGACAGGGATTTTATCGCTGTCAGAGAGCAGAAGTAACTTTAGAAGACACCGCTACAACAAAATCCAAATCAAGATCTTTTGGTTCACTAGCCTGTACACAAAGTTGTCTTCCACTGTTATAAGAAATCACGGAAGCGAGAGGTAGGCATTGCCCGTCGTGCATTAAGGGCTTCAGTCTCTAATCTCTCAGGATGTGATCCCCTACTGTCCCGTCGTTCAGCAGAAGGTGAAGCTAGTGGTTTGGGGGAATGAGTTTGTAGGTTTTTGTTGCTGTTAGAGCGAGCGAGGGCAGCTGTCTTGTCGGAACAATCCGTAGGGGAGACCACCACTGTGTGTCTCCTCCACGCCCGTTTCTTTCTGCGTGTCTCCGGCGACAGTTGTTTCCTCAGCCCGACGTTCCGGAGGTCCTCAGCTGAGCCCAGGAGGAGCCGAGCTCGTACCTGATCTGCCAGGGACCCCTGTCCCGGAGACAAAGAGCAGCTTTTATTTCCAGACACAGTACACTCGTTTCTCACGTCAACACCATTGGGGGATTTGGAATTTGGTGATGGAGAGGTTAACAGGGAGGAATCAGAAACATGACCCTGTGTGGGTCGCTTCCCCCCTTCGGTTGCAGAGGAGCTGGAAAGGTCTGAAAGGTCCATGGAAGAAGCTTTGGTTTTGTCTCCTTTAAGCCGACGGCGTGCCAGCGTGTCGCACTGTATGAGCCGATGGGAGTTAAAGGAGTGGCGGCTGTGTTGGCGCTGGGAAGCAGATGAGGAGCTGGAGGGCGTGGAGGAGCGGGCATCAGTCACTCTGTCTTCGGGGTTGGGGGTGATGTGGATGGAAGGAGTAGGCGGATGGAAGGTGGAGCTAGAGGGAGTAGGGAGTTTACAGTGCGAATAGAGGTAACTGCGCGGCGGGGCTGGTTCGGGTGACGCGTTTGGGTTTTGGGTGGAGCGAGAAGGCTTCTCTGGCCGCTCCTGGGTGAGGGAGCGCGAAGCGAAACCGCTTTCGTTGTCAGTTTCACTGATCAGTTCACTGTGTTCGTCATCTGCGTCCTCGCCACGCCCCTCTGATGCTAAACTCCGCCCTAATGTGGAAAGAGTGGAGTATCCTGAAACAATTGAACGTGCGTCGTCTCCCCTCCAACTGCGACCTTTCACCTCTGACTTCTGCTCCTCCTCTTCACTTAGTAGCACTACAGGCGTAGCTTCCTCTGTTGCGGAAATGCAGGGAACAACTTCCTTCTCCTTCAGCACTTGCACTTTCTGCCTTTGAGTTTCTTCCTCCTCCTCCTCCTCCTCATCTTCATCGTCCTCTCCCTCCGCTCGTGGGGCTGAGAAGGATGCCACTTGGCACATCTCTTGTAAATCGTCTGTTTCAGAGACGCTGGATTTACCAGGCTCATGCTCAGAATCGTCATCTGTGCTGTTGCCCAGGAGTCGGCCGTTACGTGGTTTTCTGCGTTTGCGGGTAACAGCCGACATAATAGATAACGTCAGGATATCCTTGGCAGTGAAGTCACGTTTTGTTCCCCATGATCCCTAAGAGAAATGTGAAAAGAAGGGAAAAGTTGAAAAATCATGATAATAAACTAGTTATTCAGAAAACATAAAACACTAAAGAGTCATTTACATTAAAACATTTTTTAACCAAAAATGGAAAACTGAGTATGCGCTTGTTTTGACTCTTCGTTTTAATTTTTCGATTTGGGGGCCTGCAAACGCAACGTTTGAAAAATACTTTCAAATCTTTAGAAAGTTTGGGAAAACAATACCTGTATTGTCTTTAGGAATTTCATAAACGTGTATTTACATGCACAACGTTATTGTCTGTACGCGAAACCTTTTCTGCTTTAAAGGTGCAGTGTATGAACTTAAGCATCATCTAGCAGTGAGGTTGCGAATTGCAACCAACAGCTCACTCCTCCCCTCCCGTTCGAATCAGCTGAAAACAAGTCTGAGATATTGTCATCCTTTCGCGTTTTTGACGAAGGAGGTAACGTATTTACAAAACACGCTCTGTAGATCAGTTTGTCTGTTTAGGGCTAGAAACAACATGGAGAATTCAATGCAAGGGGACCCGTGGTGTATGTAGATAGAATAAGATCATTCTAAGGTAATAAAACCTAACACTTCATTATGTAAGATCTTTATACACCTCTGAATACACACAATTTTGTATATAATATTGAATTTTTGTCAATATATCCTCCAAAAAATGACACAATGGACCTTTTATTATATCACTGTTGTGCAAACAAATCCACAGTCATAATCAATAGGAAATCACAGAATCTCTTTAACACAAATGTAATCCTAAATCATAGCATTCAAAACCTGCAATTTCTGCCTCAAGGTTATCAACTTTGAAAAAAAAATTGTACATGACTTTTGGTCAATACTGACCTTAGATTTTGCAGAATCACTGTTGGTTGAGTCTGCCCGGTTTATAAGAGAGACAGAGACAGGGAGAGAGATTGTAAGAAAGTTAGTAAAACAGATAATATATCTGTGCCATGTTAAATTAATATGCTGTACTAATGAGAGACACAGAGGAGGATAAAACGACTATGACATCACTTCCTACTTCCTGTAACTGTCAGCAACTTATATATTAATCTGCAGAGACAGGTTTCAACCTCTGTGTCGATCATTAAACATTATCACCAAAACCTGTGATTATAAGACAGTGTTCACACAAGATCCATTACAAACCACATCAGTAGAATAAATAAGCTCCAATGTGAACAGGGTCAAGAAGCAAAGGGGATCATGGGCGCTTCTCATTTCTTTCACTGCGCATCCTCACTTCCTTCAAGAACTTCAAGAACATTTCTTTGCGCAATGTCACTGCGTTCAAAAGATCCGCCGTCATGTATCTTTCATGCAGAACACGTCTCAAACGCTGATCTATATAAATGACTATATTGTCGCTAGAATGCTAAACCAACGACAGGAAATGAAGCCGCCGGAAGCGATCACGCCGTCACCTTGGTATGCCCAACTGACAGAGAGCGCCATTGACTAACAATCAAAATGACGATCTGAAATAACACATTTTAGTGTGTCGAGGTGTCTTGTAAGTCTGCTGATCTGATAGGTACGCTACTGTTATGAAAAGGAATGTAACTATATATCTAACAAGACAGGAAAATTCCTGATAACTGTGAGACTTTAGATATAAAAACAGGGACTGGTAAGTTACTGTTTTATCATTAATATGTGACAACTCCCTATTCAATTAATATGACGTTTGGGCATACCAACAAGGTGGCGCGGTAGCTTCAGTGAAATGACGTCATGAGCAATCCAGTTATTAATATAGATCAGTGGTCTCAACACATGACTTCCACATAGGAAATGAGGAAACGACAATTTGAGTATTGAGAAGCACCCCATATCAGCAGCAGGTATGATATAGCACACACTGATGACATCACGAAACATACTGATGACATGGACCCATGAAAGAAGACATTGGAGGAGCAGGGGCAGAAACTTTGATTGTCAGAGGGGGAGAAGGCTCACACACACACACACACACACTTCCATCATTGTGTGTACAGTATGTACAGCACGTAAGCATTAAAACACACACTCATGTACATGCACAGAGACACGCGCACACACAGAGGTCATGGCAGGGTGAACCCATCCTACCGCAGTGGCTGTTCCAAAGGGTCAGCTAAGAGATGGATGCAGAAATGTACAAAGAAAGACAGCAGAAATTGAATGTAATGAAAACGATTTGTCAAATGAAAACAAACACACAGAAGTCTAGTGTATTCAACATGCAGGAAAAACGAAATATGAGCGTGCAATCCACTACTCTACAGTCCACTCTCAACAGACCTGTACATCCAGACATGCAGATGAAAGCATTTATACGAAGTGTTAGTCATGTGTAGTCGAATATGACTAGTCGTTTTTGACAGTACTATCCGTAGCACCGATTGGCTGTTGTTATGGACAGTGAGATGATTGGACACTGCCGGCTTTGAATTATAAAACTCTCTCACCTGACGCCTCCCCTAGCAGGCATGTTCGGCCGATGTTAGACAGGAGATGATCTATGTTAGGTGCAGGCTGTACATCCTCTGTGTCCACCGGTGTCTGAGGGGCGACATGCAATGTTTAGACATTTTTTTCATGTTGATTCATTTTGTTTACTATTACAGACTACTAAAACCATGATTTGCTACTTGTTATTAGTAGTCAGTAGCAGGTAGTACAGGGGGATGGGAGATTAATATTCTAGCAAGCTCTTTTTAATACTTTTTACACCACTGGTAACGTGATAATATAATAAATATTTGTATACATTTTACAATAACAGTTAAAGTCAATTCACGATAATGATCTCATGATAAAAATGTAAAGCTTTTTTTCTTTCGTAAATGCTGCACATTTCTTTGTAAAATAAATATATATTTTATGTAAAATAACAAAACTCATTGCCATTTCAAAACAAATTCCAAATCAAATAAAAAATGAATAATGCAAAAGTCTCTTTAATATAATTTTTAAATTAATAAAGAAATAAGATTTTGTGCTTTTCCTAACTTTGATTTTTTTTAAACAAATATAAGCATTTCAACAGTTTCCAAGTTTGCAGTAAACAAGAGGCCCCTGCTGTTTAAAACATGTGTCGCGATTCGTTTAACATCTCAACCGACTTGAATCCTCACATATTAAAATCGATTTTCTACCGGCTCACAGTGAATCGTTACATTCCTACATACTAATGAAGGTTATTATTAAGCATCATGTAAATAACTAATAACTAACTAAACAAGACAAAACTAACCTTTTCATCCTTTTCATGTTCTTCACTGAAAAACCAGGCAGACTGTACAGACAGAAAGGATGATAGATGGGCTCATCATTTAAACAAAGACTAGCTGTGAAATCTGCTGTATGATCTACTCGTGTGACTCACATGCTGAATGAGTGTCTCCACAATCTTGTATCGATCAGGCATGTGGGTGACCATGTCTGTCATGTTGTCCTCTGACGTCCGGACAAGAGTGGGCCCAAAGACTAGCGCCAAGTTACGTGGCTCCATCTGTACACAATTAAATGTAAAAAATTAGACATGGGATAAAGAAATCCCAGTATTGTGATTTGAGGGGACCACATGTAACGAAGTACAATTTAACAACACATGTCAACTTATATTAAATATTAAGGGATGGAGGTTAATGCCTACGGTGGTCACGGCCGGTTCTGGTTATTCTCAAAATGAGTTATACATCAATTTAAATTATAATATTAAAATATTAGTAACAAATATATTCATATTATCAAGTTAATATCAGCTGATGCAAAACACTGCCCTCTAGTGGAAAGGGGTTGTGTTACTTTTTTAATTGATTATTCATTACAAAAATGAATGCAATCAAACATCATGTATTACTTGCCTTGTTTTTCTCACAATGGTCTGCCACAGTCTTTAGATGAACAATTAAAAACTTTAAAGTGTGGAAATAATGATCTGGCAGATCATGGATCTAGTGAGAGCGAGAGAGAGAGAGAGAGAGAGAGAGAGAGAGAGAGAGAGAGAGAGAGAGAGAGAGAGAGGTAAGAATCAACCGAGAATGAAATGTATGGGTACATTTTCGTCAGAATGTGTTTTTTAAAATGACACACTGAAAATACAGTCATACCAGTTTCTTCATGGTTCTAAGTCTATCACTGGCATTCTCCTTCCGATTGGCCTCAATAAAATCATTGTATTTGTCTACAAAGGGAATCGAGAGAAAAAAACAGCATAAGAACAAGAAAATATAAATGCATGACGTAAAGTGCTTCAAAGGACATTTCAAAACATAACAATTGTATTTTCATGGACCTAAAATAACACTGAAATAACAATTAGCTTCCTCATATCTCACCATCAGTGAAGAGAGGTTCAGGAAGTTTCCGGAAGAAGGACTTCAGCAGACTACAGACCACATTCAGGTCCTGCCATTTCTGCACATGAGTAAAAAACGTGAAAGCAGTTATAGGGAGTTTTTGTTCAACAGAAGAGCCTGTCGTTGAGTTTATTATGAGGAAGCATCTCTCACACATGGGAAGTGAATATAACCAGTATATTGACTTGGTCTTAAAGAGCCAGTGTCTGACAAAGATCAAGAGTGTGAGTAAACACCTCACCTCCTCAGCAGTGTTGATGTCGCAGCCTTTGTCGAGCTGTTCCTGTAGACTGGACACGACTGCGTTGTTTCCTGGTACTCTGTAGATCCCTGTATACTCCAACCCCATGTCCTCAAGTAACCCACAGCAGATCTCCACAATCAGAGGGATAAACTACACACACACAAACACACATTTGTTTATCTATATAGGTCAAATGTAACTGTTATTTTCGTATATTTGACTCAAATATTATAGTAATACAAACATTATGGACACACCTTATTGTTGGTGGCGGGCTGGCAATCTTCAAGACGCACTCCAAAAGCTTTCGGACTGTTCTTCTTAGCTTTCTTCATTATGTTTATGCCCCATGGAGATTTAGGCGGGCTGCTCTCATCTTTGACCTCGTGTTTTGGTGAGCGTGGAGGTGCATGGCTGTGGAGAAATGTCATGCAAGGCACTCTGGGTGAGAAGTCTGGTTTATTACCCGTTGGACTGCAGGAGGCGACCAACAGGAAGTTGATTATTGTAAATGATAATAATGTTGGTGACATCGAATGGCGGCAGCGCACGCTTACAAAGCTCTCTAAACTCACCTCTGCTTTCTGTAGTCATTAAGTTTCTTGTTGATGAGAGCCTGTCGTGAGAAACCCAGTTCCTGCAGAATCACATGAATAAAGAACAATTAAACTTAAGGAATTAGTTTCATAGACACTCCCCCATCTGTCATTGTTCTGACAAATAGACAGTCCCACCCCAAAATTTAATTTGAGTTTGTGTTGCTGTGCTGGAAAACTCAAATGAACGATGCTGAAAGGGTTTTTTCACCTCATTGTCTGTCTTGCTGTCCTCTGTGATGACTTTTATCCACTCCAGCATGTCTTCTCTGTCCTCCGCCTGAAGCAGATATTCACAGAAGTCCTGTGTTGTCAATCTCAGGGCGTTCTTGCGTTTGGTTTCGCAGTACGCTATGTCTAATAAGCAACCCCGGATGCTGATGGGCTGTTCTTCCTCAGCTCCGCCCCCCAGTGCTGCCCCTTTAAGCACCGCCTCTCGTTTGTCCTTGTAGAGGAACAGTGAGTTTGATCGTAGCACAGAGAAGACCCTTCTCCATGGCCAGATGGCACTACCTACCTTCTGCAAGATCAAATCAGAGAACAAAAGTATTGGCATTGATATAAATGCCCCATGATGTCAATCCCATATAGAGAACCTGTGGTCAATCCTCAAAAACGGAGTGGTTAAGCAGAAGCCCACAAATTGTGATCAATTTATGGCACTAATAAGGCAAGAAATTATCATCCTTAGTCAGGATTTGGCCAAGAAGGTAATATCCAGCATGCCAGAGCAAATTGCATAGGTTGTGAAAAACAAGGCCCAAAACTTTGAATATTGACTGTTTAACTGTTCTTTGTTTTGGCCATGTTGCAAAATAATCTACAAATACAGAAGCAGAAAACTTATTTATGTCACTGCCAATAGATTGTCCAATTTTGACCACGATTGTCCAACCTTACGGTTACCAGCTCAGATCTTCCAAAACAACAACAGTTACAATGAGACTGCATGAAAGTTGTTTTAACATCTCTTGTTTTTTCTTCATCTTACCTTGCCCCTCTCAGTGTGGATCTGTTTAAAGTGTAGCCAGCCTTCTCTTTTCACGTCACTGTAGCTAATACTCCCCAGCTCAGAGGTAGAGTGTCGTTTAGAGCGAACCTCTTCAGCAGCAACCAGACTGTCCAGAGACTAAACCATGACGCAAGTAAGGTTTAAACATAAGTGATCTGTTTAACGCTAACATGAATAATTGCTTTAAAAACTATAGTGTTGCAGGGAGGACGTATTTTTGTAGGCCAACCGAAAGTTTAGTGCCGCACTAGTTCCCTCAACCGAAAGCCTATGGATTTTTCCCATAGACCATTGGAAGTTCGTTAACAAATAAGCTCAGTGATTAACAAAGGTTTGCAATAATTAGAGGTTTTCTCGATCAAGATAACCTTTACAAATAAACACAATGGTTTGGAGCTTGAATACAATCACCTGAAGTAAAAAGCTGACATGAGGCTATAAACAGACTACACTTTGATCGCTCAATATCAAAGTCACCACCACCAAGGCTTCGACAACTTTTGCAAACTTTATTAAAAACAAGTAATTGCTCTGAGAACGAATCCCCATTAACGTTTTTAGAGATTTGTGCCCATGTTGCATTATTTGTGAGATTTAAATGCATGATTGTGAAGATTTATATGCGCCTTATGTCCCCGCCAGAGCCGTTGAGAGGGTGAGTTGGGTCAACACGGTTGACTCCAACGGACCAGTTTTTCACAGCAATAGCGGTTCATGGAGGCTCTCAATAGTTCCCGAAAGTAACTAGTAACGCATAGAGCTGTGGCTAAACAGACAGATTGTGATGAACTTTTAATCAGTTTAAAGTCATTTAATGAATAAAAAAAATGAAAGCAATAAAGCATTTAAAGAGAAAACATAACTTCCTGAAACTATAAGAAGGCTCCATGAATCACGTGACACGTGAAAATTTTGAACTTTTTGTCATAACTCTCTCTCAATGGCTCTGGTCCCCGCCAGAGGACGTAGTCGCTTTTAGCAACTTGTAAGCAACTGCCATTTTAAAGACAAAAAAAAAACGCTTTCAAAATCAGCTGGTTGAAACTGGTGTGTTTTATGTCATTGATTGAAACGTGAAAATATTTAGCGGTTTTGTTTCAGTTGATTTACCAAAAAACAATTTAAAAAATCCATTGACTTTGAGGCGGAAGTGCTAAAATGTTAACTCGCTTCACTGGTTTGCATACAAAAATACGTCATCTCTGCGGTACACTATACAGACAATAACAGGAAGAGAAAATTAAAGCAATATTTGGTTCATAGTGCTTATTTAATTATCTTCTCATTTAGTAAACTGAACTCACCCCTTCGTTGAAAAAGCTTTTGTCTCTTTTTGGAAGCCTCCTGTTAAAAGATCATAATAACATCAAATCAACAGAAGACAAAATAACTAAGAGTGTAAAAAGCTATATCAAATGTAGATGTTTTAAAAAATGACTTTGATTCAACACTTACGACAAGACCCTCCCCTCTTCTCGATACACGTTTAGCCCCTCATCACATGACTTGGAGCGTTCGGTGGTAATGGCCAACAGGTAAGAGGAGCGACGATTAGACTTGACATCACCTTCTTATTGAGAGAGACACAGATAGAGGGAGTTCATTACAAACAGGCAAAAATGATCATTATACAGAGGAAAAGAGAAATACTAAGGATAGTTGAGTATAGGAAGAGTGCATTGTGAGATCAGGTGAGTAAAGGAAGTGACATCACAGTATTAGGAGGGGATTTGGAGGTCTTTAGCGAAGTCCAAAGGCAATGGAACGGCATTCCCGACTGATCACGTGAACATTTGGAGTACGACATGCACGCGTTCCTTTCTACTCACAGGTAACTTCACATATTGGTGCAGTATGAGTATTCATGCAATACAAGGGATCTCTAGATTGTTGACATGCATTTTCTGAATATTCGACTTATCAAATGAGTAACGACCATAAAACCTGGTAGAAATTGGTTTAGATGTTTGTATATACGGTCGCAGGTAGGAGTAGTTACATCTATACTTAATGCTTCAATTCCACAAGACAGTAAATCAGAACAGGAGCAATTGATTTTTCGTCGAAACAAAACACTGCTCTCTTTTTTCTCGTCACTCACTGCAGTCGAGGGAGAAAAGACGGTGGAGGGGAAAGGTGAAGGTTGGGGAGGCGGGGCTTGTGGCCACAGCAGGGGCGGAGTTAATACCGCCACTCGAAACGACGGAGGAGGCAGGTACATGACGTGCCCGCAGATCTGCAGTTGGACTGGTCGGCTCATCTGTGGGAGGAGTGGAGCGAAAGAAGAGAAGGAAGGAAGGAAGGAAGGAATACAGACAAGAATAAGAGACAGTTAAATTGGTAAAAGGAGTAAGATTGTAAAAAAGGAAACAAAAGCAAAGGAAGAATGGAAGGTTAGAAAAAAGGCAAAGTGTTGCACAGTTAATTTAAATGATCAAGATGTTCAGATATCATGAAACACCAAAACACAAGAGTTTCCCTTTCACTCGGACACACGTACACATGCGCTTATAAAAAAACTGCATTCCCATATAAATAAAAATCATATCTTACAGCTCAGTCTCATTGAAATAATCGCGTTACTGAAATTGATCAAAAGGCACACATCAGTGCGAACGAACTCTGAATGGCAATGGTAAATGAGCAATGAAACCAAACAAACAAACAATAAAAAATCAGTTGACAGAATAAACAATCTGTACCTGACTCGCAGCCCTCCATGAAATATCAACTAATGTGTGCTCAAACGGGAAATGAAATGTACAAGCTCTTTTTGTATTAAGACATGGTTTCAGTTCTTCCCAAAGTGATATGTGTGTGCAAGCGTGTGTGATGGGGAGTGGTCTCCTGATGCAGGTATGCTTTATTTAAAGTGATAATTCACCAGGAAATGAAAATGTGGTCTTATAACCAGAGAGATTTAGCCGCCCATCGACTCTCACAGAAGGAAACATTACGTATCATTTTTTTGCTCTGTTGAACACAAAGACATTTTGAGGAATGAAGGACAGCAAACAGTTCTGGGGCACTTTTGACTACCATTGTATTTTTTCCTACAATGGCAGTCAATGGGGGCGATCTGTCAGGTTATAAGCATTCTTCCAAATATCTTTATCTTTATCATTCTTCTTTATCTTTACACACCTGCTGCACCATTTTTGAGAACATATAGACATTTTTGGACCACCTAAAATGTAAATTTGTCATGGACTTTCCAAATGAACTTTCCAAAAGTTTTCTGTAAAAACATTGTTTAAACAATCCAACACAGCACTATGGAGGCGGGACTATCTGTTTGCCTGATTAACGATTGGGAAGTTTTAAAAAACCGGTTTGATACAGCAATTACTTTTGCAGTTTTGATGATGCTATAGTGGCACAAAAAGACATGTAAAGTCTGTTTCAAAGCACTCGTCTACAAGTGCTTCCACTTCCTCTTTGACCACAGCAGTTAATGGTCTGGTTATATATCAGGTCTTTCGTGATCTGCAGGAATATCATTATACGTTCAAAACCTCCCAGCAAATTGACATCAAAGCAATATCACTCTACCACCAGGTGGCAGCAGCATATAACTACAACTAAAACATTAACAAGAATTTCTAAACAGCCAAAAATCTCGTTCCCTGTTAAAGGTATTAAATGTGCATATCTCTTGATTTATTTTATCTTTTTGTCTTTTGTAATTCATGTTTTTATATTAATTTTACACACATTCAAAATCTATTAAACAAGAAAGTGTGAGGCGAAAAGCATGAAGCACAGTCTTTACACTAGGATGCAGGGACAGTAGTTAATAGTACACATAACTATCCAATTGGTGTGACTGTCAATCAGAATGAAGCATTTCATATCACATCCAGAGCCATTGAGAAAGAGAGTTCTGCCAACAGAAGTCCAAAAACGCTGGACCTTCACGTGATTCATGGAGCCTTCAGATAGTTCCAGGAAGTTATGTTTTCTCTTTAAATGCTTTATTTATTTCATTTTTTATTCATTAAATGGCTTTTGTCTTTAAATGGGTTAGAAGTTTACCTCAGTTGGTCTGTTTAGTCGCAGCTCCATGCGTTACTGACTTCCGGGAACTATTGAAACTGTGAAAAAACTGTTCCATTGGAGTCAACGAAGACGCGACTCTCTCTATCAATGGCTCTGATCACATCCTAATAAATCTGCCTTAAACCAAATGCATTATGTTTTACTTCCATTTATATCTCAACTTTATCCACAGTTTTCAATGCTAAAAGTGGCCAAGGAGCCCAAGGAGAGGCACAGGCATTCCCAATCCCCCTCTCTCTCTTTGGAAGGGAGCAGGGGCGGAAACATTCCCAATCTGGGATGTGGAATCTGGACTGTGCCTGTTTTCCAGCCACTGGCAGAAATAGATGTTCTGTGGCTTTAACAAAGGCCATCATTACTGCAGCCCGAGTACGATCTCGCTCTCTCTCTCTCTCTCTCTCTCTCTCTCTCCCTCTCTCTCTCCTCCAGCCAGTCTACATTATGGACATGTAAAACTTTAACATCCAAAATCCATGTGAACAGTTCTGAAACATCAATTCTGCATTACAGCCATTTTCTGAGGTTAAGTCAAGATGCTATAAATATGATCCGAGCCTGACAAAACAAACCCCATAAGCGAACCCTCACTGGCCATGATGTGCAGTCTGTCTAGCATTTCCACAAAACCAAATTGCGAAGAATGCAAAAATAACAAACAAGGGATGTTTCTTTTTATAGCTTCACAAATCAAAATGTAACCAAGCATGTTGTGAGGCTAAAAAGACAAAACGGTGGAAAACATGATGTGATTTTATGAAAGAATGTTCATATTCCTATAAGTAAGGCATGTGCATGTGTCTCTGGTGTGTTCGCGTGTAAATAGTCAGTGAAGACTCTCTCTTTAATTGGAGACACAAAGAGCACATTGATTACAGAAAGAGCCGAGTGTGCCAATTGTGTCCAGTAATATCTGAGTGTGTAAGAGTGTGTATGTGTGTGTCCCTCACCCTTAACCCCAAAAAACTCTTCTCACCAGCCCCTCTACTCTCATCTATTCATACTTTGTCAAACTGTGGTAGAAACAAAATATGATTTAGAAAAAAACATAAAACAATGTGAAAGTAAAAAAAGATTTGCTTCAAAATGAAGCTAAAAAAGGTCTACCAAATTTGGGTTGTTTTTTGAAACCAATTGAATATGAATGAGTGCTGACATGATTTAATCCTAGGACTAGGGAAAAATGTCTTGGAAATGTTTGACTGTATTTGTGAATCATTTCCAAAACGAAAAGACTTCACATAGACTTATAGTTGTTTACAGAGTAAATATTTTGTGATTTTTAAGGTCCTACTTTGATTTATGGAGTCTCCAACAACAAGTTTACTTGCATTCAAGGTGTAAAAACTATTTCATTTTCTAATAATAGGCAGATATTATTAACTAACTTCTTGACTGACTCTCAAATGATTTGTTCGGCGATTCATCTGTCTAATCCCCTACTTTCTGTCAGCCCATTCTGATTGATCAGATGGTCTAGTATGCTGTGATTGGTCTACCGCGTGCAGTTTCGCAAATGGAACGTAGGCGGGCATTACACACAGTGACGCAAATATGACTCGGAACTAAAATTAGAACGTCAGACGACTCATTCGTCTGATTCAGAGTCGACTCCATTTTTCCCAAGCAAATAACTTTGTTATTCGTTCACTTTCGGGTTTACAAGTTGGCAGACTGCTTAAATTCACACACAGTAACATTACTCACTGCATGAAATGTAATTTCATTACAATGACAGTTACTCTTTAATAAACTGGCAGATTGCAACAGAATTTCCATAAGTAGGATTGGCCAATAATGTTCTAAAGGTGCTGTGTGTACTATTCAGGAGGATCAATGCAATAATAAACAACTGTCTTCTTCAGAGGTGTATAAACCCCTTACATAATGAAGCGTTATGTTTTTATAACCTTAGAATGAACTATTTATATGTACATACACACCAATGGTCCCCTTTCATGGAATTCAGCATGTGGTTTCTACAGTAGCCCTAAACGGACAAACTGTTCTCCAGAGTGCGATTTGTAGATTCGTTATCTCCTTCAGAAACCTAACGACACATTAGTCCTGTGTCAAGCACCATAGTGCTTTGAAAGAAAGGGGTGGAGTGAGCCGTTGATTGCAATTTGCAACCTTACCGCTAGATGCCGCAAAAATCTCCACATCCCTCCTTTAAGCTTAGCAAAAGGTCAGTTGTTTGATTTAAAAAATGACCCACTCTCCAAAAAGTCCTTTCTATGCATGATTTAATACAATTTAAACAAGGGTAAAAAACTCAGACAGGGTATACATTGTTGTTTATACTGTATATATGTTCAAAAAGATGCACTTAAATGTCAGGTAGAGATTGAAACTCTGTTGTGTTATCATTCTGGTCGTGCATGCCTAAGCTTGTTTCAGTTAGTTTCCGTTTAATTGATCGGCCTCCAGTAAGCAACCAATCCTGAATATGTACATTCTCACTCTATTTCACATCTTTTCACAAACACAAATGTACAAACTAAAGACTCGTACCTTGTATACACTGGGTGTGTTATCCTGCAGAAGTGCATATTCACATCACTGTGCATCTGTCATTTTGGTGTACGCGAGTATACTGAATGGTAAAGGTGGGGCTTTATGCAAAGTGTAGTGGTTTTAGGCTTAACCCTCCTCAGGAATGAAAGCACAGCACTAACAACACTTTATGCAATCAAAACAATGTGTAAGAAACCGTTCAACGGTAATCTGTGAATCGGCTGTGTATTTCTGTGGTTGTTATGTTCTAATGTTTCCATTTCAAACTCTTGATAGCACTAAAAGGATGCCAAACAGCCCATCTCAAAGCCTTTAAGGAAAACTGCAAAATCAATACCACTCCAGCTGATACATCTGTAACTTATAATTAGACAAATTAGAGGTTCATTGCCAACCGTCTCTGGGCCATAAGCACATGCAGCTCGACAAGTTTTAATGGTACGTGTGTGTCATAGTTTGTTTTGAATGTTCTGCATTCAGATAGCCATTTTTCAGTAGATTTCCTTCTGCACTCTGGTTTGGCAATAAAGGGCAAGCAGAGACAAGATTAGCACGAGCTGGAGGCCAGAACGAATGCACAAACACAACACATTTACGTTTGTCTCATCCACAAGAAAAACATAATGAAAGAGAACTACCAAACTTTAAAATCAAAACAAAATATGTGTTCCTTATTCATACAACGTTTTGTGTGAGGATGTTACTTTATTTATTTTAGTCAGATTTAGAAAATATGTTGCATCTCCGAAACACACTCATAAATGTGTAAACCTATAATGCCAAACAGCTCATGAAATATCACTTCTCGTAACAACTATTGAATCATTTTGTTGCAGATCAAGTATAGAAACAGGATGGATTGGGTGAGGCACTGGAACAGAGGGAAAAGGTGATTGTGAAAAACAAAGTGAACTAATTTTAATCCAGTAAATCTGATTCACCTCCAGAAGACTAATATTGTCAGCCTGACCATGGGAGATTCCAGCGTTACCAAATATATAGACTGGTAGAGCAGACAGAGGAAATGAACTGTAAGACCAGTGGGGTTGTGAGTTATTATGCAAGTGTAACATTCCCATCAGTCTGTTTTAATGATGCCTGGATATTCATTTCATTTTCCTGTTGAAGTCACAACCGTGTGAAAAGAGTAGAAAAGAGCGGGCAAGTGAAACAAAGAAGAAGTGGGAAAAACAAACTTTGTCTACTGTACATGGACTTGGACTACTGGTCAGAGATGGATCCAGGGGCGCCACAGATTTTATGGTATTCAATGAAATATATAATTTTTTCATACATTTTATTTTTAAGCCCACCAACCAAAAGTATTGATGACTCAGCATTGTATAACTGAATATGTTTTTGGTTTAAATAAGATTCTAAGTTTAAAATCATAAGTCTTTATTTGGGGAGCCACAAAATGATGCACTCTACAGAAAGTGGGAACCACTGCTGAAAATGAGGAAATCTTCACAAAAACAAAGATCTGAGTTAAGAAGGAGAACAGAATAAGATGTGAATGAGCATAAAGGACTTACCTATGAATGGAATTGATGCCAGAGAGTCATCCTCTATGGAGAGGGGTGGTAGGTTACCATTCGTGCGGCGATGTGAAATAGCCCGTTCAGCTTTGGCAGGAGGGTCCGTAGGGTCAGAGGTAAAGAGTAGAGGGTCACTGGAATCAAGAGCTATGGCATAGGCGTTTGCACCCCTGCGGCCAACAGATGGTTTCTGGCGTAGTACCACTTCCTGTGTCTGAGCCTGGGCTTCACCTGTTGCTTCCCCGGCCCCTCTGTCGTGATTAGTGGGCCGGTAAGTTTTGTCTTGTCCTTCAGGGGGTGTGGAAATTGAAGTTGTGGAGTTGGTGGTCGTTGGGGCTGGGGAGGGAGCAGTCGAGGTGGGAAGCCCTTCCGGAGGACTGGTTTTGGGTGAAGGGGTCCAACTGAAATGTGGACCTGTATAGGAGGGGTCTCGAAATGACTGTGCTTGCTGCAGGATGCGACCAGTCTTGCGGTTAAAAGATGGGCTGTAACTGCGGTAGCCGATCGGCTCCTCATCTAGACTCTGACAAGAGGGTAAATGTCTTGTCGGTAAAGCTGCCTGCTGAGGTTGTGGTGGTGCCTGAGACGAGTGGTGCGTGTGTTGTGTTGCATGTGTGAGGTTTGGATGCTGAGGTGTGTGTTGAAGGTGCTGGGTTGTGTGATGTCGAATTTGGTGCTGTTCATGTTGGGTTGTGTGATTATGTAATTCTCTGTGTTGGCCGAAACGCCTCGGATAGCAATCAGTCCTGTTTGGGGGCTGCTGGACCCTGGTTGGTCTTTCCAGCTGGGGTGAGAACGTCCCTACAACATCTCGGTTGAGAGTTTCCAGTGAACGCCCCGAATGGCCGTACCGGCTTGCCAAGAGGTTTTCAGAGCGTTTGTGCCCATACAACACGGCGGATTGGTGCTGCCCATAAGTACGCTCACCTCGCCAGTCTCCGTGGCTCCAGTATGGGTCAGTGTACACGGCGGAGCTTTGCTGCTGTTGCTGTAGCAGCAGCAAAGTGTCTTGCGACACGCTGTTGGGAAAAGCTGCATGCTGGGAACGTCTGGCTCTCCCGAGCTCACCCAGACGATCCTGTGAGAAACTCCTGTGGCGTGGATTCATGGAGCGAGGACTGGATCGTTCCCGCTCACGCTCCCGACCCGGTACCTGACTGTAGTACCAGTTGGTAAGAGCTTGTTGGGTCCGTCCGCCACGGCTGGAAGTCGACAGAGAAGGGCTCACCCAGGGCGGACTATCCTTGCGACCACCAGTGTGCCCCATGGAAGTACCTACGTTGTGATTGGCAAAATGAGCCTGATGCAGTGGGCTCATCAATCCTACGGAGGAAGAGAAGGATGAGTATGCGCTTCCTCTCATTTGCCCGGTTGCTTGCTGTCCCCTGTCAGTCATTCCATACTGGATCTCCTCAGTTCGGTGGGCAGGGCTACTGTGACCAAAACTGCCTGGCTCACAGCTCGTTCCTTCGGCGGCCCAGAAAGTGTTGCTGGAAGTGACTGTGCGGTTGTCAAGGGGTGGAGAGGGACCCGGGGGAGAGCCGGGCCAGCGGCTCCAGTTGTCCAGCTGGTTTTGCCCCATGAGTGGAGAGGCTGGGGAAGAACTGGGGGAGTATTCTACAGGAGGCTGTGGTTTTGTATGAGGAGGGTAGAGCAGAGGGGGTGGAGGTGGAAGATTTTGGGCCTTTCCTTTGTATGGGTCGTTACCTATTAGGTAGGCATCATGGGAGTATGCCTGGAAAAGAGAGAGAGAGGGTTAAAACTAAAAGAAATGTACATAAAGAGGACCCATAAAGAGGTGAAGAAGATAATAGGTTATAATAGAGGATAATCATATGAATGTCAATTTCGTAATAGCTCAAATGTTTGATGCCTTAAAAGGACTAGTGTATCCAAAAACGAACATATTGTTATTTATTCTTTACAAGCAATGTCATCCTATTATTTAAATATTTAAATGTTTTACATGACATAACTTATTTTTTACAACAATTCACCACTGGTCAAATGACCTCTACATAATAACTTATGTAAAATATTTTATAAGTCCCCAATATTCCCATAGGATGACACATGTTGTTAAATGAAATTCTTTTATCAAAATATACCCGAAAGCACATACCCAAATCACAATCTTGCATTATGTCCTTTCATGGTGTTATTTCATCAATGTTGAAGCTAGAATTTTTCATTAAAGTCATGTTTTAATCGCAACTTTACTCAAGTTAAACTTACTCAAGTTATTACAAACACTGTGTGACAATATTCAGAACCATTGAAATGTCAATATTCAGTTGAAAATAAAAAGCAGCTTTGTCAATTGTAACTCCAATTTCAAGACAATTATTGGGTACAAAACATCTAATGTAAGTATAAATGTTTATCTAAATGTACAAGTACAATATAATCATGGGAGATCCACGATAATGTTCCTACGAATACGCATGACTTTAAAACCTCAACAACTTCCACAACCTGTACAATGACAACTGTGTTCCTCTAAAGAGAGGAAGTCAAGCTCACCAGAAGCAGCAGCCACTCATTACCACTGACCTCAAAACACTCTGATACAAACTGGAGATGTGCTACATAAAAAATGCATTATCAAAACAAAGCAGTGACTGGCTGACGTAAAGCTGCATGACTTAAGACAAGCAAATCAACTCGCACAGCGCATGCACGATGACAATACATGCAAATACAAAAGATAATGTAACAGAGAGAAAGGAAACTCGCAGAGTTAAAGACGCATTTTTCCCAATGTTTACGTTGCCACTCCCACTTCTTTTCTTAATAGCGTTCTCTACCACCACTTCGATTTACCTGTTAAGTCCTGATTTTGCTTTCCCAAGTTCATGTCTCGTTGTCATTTCTCCTTTTGTTCCCGTCATTCCCTGTAATCTTTTCTCTTTCTGTCTATGGTGAGCCCTACCCAACCCAATGCTCTCTCCCTCTCTTTCGCTCTCTCTCTGTCCTGCTCTCTCTCCCCCAGTCTCGTCGTCTCTCCACCCTGTGGGAGTGTGGGAGGGGCCACATAACTGATGATGTCATTCCTGGAATGTAGCTGATGCGGATATAAGGAGGGGTTTAACATGGAAAAGGAGAGAAAGAGAAGGGGAATGGATAGATTGGGGTCTCTCAAAATGGTGTATGGGTAATGCGCCCAGCATGAGTACCCCGGCATTCATTCAAGTGTGTACAAAGCGTGTGTCTGTACGTGCAAACCCGTAAAGGTTTCTTCTCTGACTTTGGTGAGTTGCATGTCTGATCATGTGGGTAATTGAGTAATTTGTGCAGCGAAGAAACTATGTGAGCTTGAATGTTTGGGTGCTGTGTGTTTGAGGGAGGAATGCAAGCGTGTATTCGTCTTATGACATGCACGCTTGCGAAATAAATAATCCTTTGATGATTCAGATACGTTACCAGATTAATCTATTGAGTCATACTTTTATTTGAGAAATGTACATTTATTTTAGTCTGTAAAGTCAAATTTGACAAAATGTTAAAAATAACAAACAATAAAAACACAATTTTGTGACTATCTTTCAAAACCTATTTTACATATTTACTAGTGTTACATGCTTTAAAATGTAAGACACATATTCTATATCTGGTTTGTTTGTTTTGTGTGTGACGGAGAGAAAGAGAGAGAGACTCACCAGCTGTAGAACATCCTCATCCTTTGGCATTATTGAGAGCTCCAGGACACTCTCACTGGACGGAAAATAAAGAGAGAGAGAGACTAAGATGGTACAGAGAAATTTTTTTGTATAAAATCCCCCGAACCCAGCTCAGGTGTATGGTATTTTAATCTCCGTTCAAAAATAATCTAAACCCTATGGGTCAGTAATAACACCGACCTTTCTGAGTAATGCACACACACAGTAATGGGCTAGACAGTAAACACCTGCCTGAGGTCATCCTGTTATGTCAAAACATCTGTCACAAATTCCACTAAAAAGACTCACGTGTAACCATTTAATTATGTTCTGTTTCTTAACTTTTAACTAAACATCTCAATAATGCTGTAGATCCCCATTCTTCACCTGCATTATTACTACCAGGTTAGCATTGATATCTGTGAACGACCTTACTATTTGCAGATATTTGAGGTATTTGATGTTGTCTCACCTGTTCTGAATCAGTGCAATGACCTGCGAGTACGTTTTACCCAGCACACTTTCTCCATTCACTTTAACCAGCCTGTCCCCTGCGAATACACAGACAAAAATACTCAGATTGTATCAAATACAGTTTTGCTGTGTACACTAATACAAAATCAGTAAATACTTTAATTCAATCACATTTTATAACAAAGTCTGTTTAAGACACATAGATAAAGAAGGCCCATTCCACGTGTTCACTTAGTCCTTGGATGGACACAGTTCATGTTTAGGGTTCATGTCAGGGTCAGATTACAGGATCAAACAGTGGCCGTAAGAGGCTAGGTTAAGGGGCGCTGATCCTCTACAAAAATGTATTTGAAATAAATGTAATAAAAGTTTTGGGATAGAAATAGTTTATTACTTAAATGTATTGACATAAAGTAAGAAAAACAGGAAAATATTGCAAATAATATTTTTTATTGTTTTTTTTTCAAAAAAGAATTCAAATTTTTTTTGTAAGACTTATTGCTAAAGTAATTTTTTGTGATTTACTGTTTGTTATATAAAATCCTCCTATATAATGTAAAGAATGTTCTTCGAAAACAATATCTTCAATATTGACTGAGTAAGACCATGTCAAAGATTGAAATCATAGTGAAATAATTGGTCGAAACTTTAATGCTTGTTGTCTCAGAATTAGATGATGAGACTCGCCTGGATTTCAGACGGGGTAACATTTTATTATGGTGGTTTCTACACCGGACCCGACAGGCGCGACGAATTTGTGGCATTCTGTGGATAAATATTGGCCACACTTCAGTATAGGGGGCAATTCTCGCTATTAACAAACCATTTACTATGACCTTTTCCCCAATTAACTCTTAATTTGTGGTTTATTAATAGTTAGTAAAATAGCTATTAGGTTTAGGGATTGGGTAGGATTAGGGATGTAGAGTATGGTCATGCAGAATATGTGCTTTATAAATACTAATAAACAGCCAATATGCCAATAATAGGCATGCTGAGGACAACTAGATAATAGTTAAAATTGCCCCCAATACTGAAGTGTTACACAAATATTATCATACAACGACCATTAATTGTATGCTCAAATGCTCACCCTGTGCTTGTGTCGGTCATATATAGCATCAAAATAAAAATGTTTATTATAAGTTATGCCTGTAGATGAAACGGCATGATTTGTTCCATTATTTTCCATTGATGCAATACAATGTAAGGAGAGCAGGTCTGATCAATATTTACACACCAGCCTCCCTGGAATATTTCCTCACATCATGCTGCTGAACTCACCACATCTTTCCCGACCAGGAAGAGGCCATGAGTCTTTCTCACATACACACACACACACACACACACACACACACACACACACACACACACACACACACACTGATAATGAGTCACCTTCTGTCTTGCTGAAAGTTTATAGTGAGAAACACAAACCCGCACATCACAGGAAGAAACTATTTCTCTCTGGAAGTTGAAGCGCTATGTATCACTTTGAATCTCAAGTTCAAAGTCATGTTAATCACACGCATAAACATGATAGTCTGTTGACAGAAAGCATGATCAAGTGTGTCAGATAACATCGGTGCTTTCAATTCAGTATGCTTGAAACTACACAAATGCTTATGACGTCATGAGGCAGATTCTTTATTCGCGGAGGGCTCCAAAGAGGAAAAAGACCATGTGGGGCATCGAGTTCAGCGAGCAAGTCATAACAAGACATCACACGCTGTATGTACATACAGGGGCAATGACGTAAAAATCAAAGCTGAAATCTCTGTGCATGTGAAGGCATGAGCATACACACAAATACTGAACAAACATACACAGTCACAAACAAAGGTTATAACTCTTCAGGACTAAATCTGTGTCAACAACACCTAGAGTTTTATCTTGATATGTCATTGACATGAAGGGTTAAGTGTGTGTTAGGGTTAAATGATTAAACAACAGGAAAACATAAAAAAAACAAGTCTCTCTCACACACTTTCAGAGTATTTTACCTGTACACAAGCCAGCCTGGTGGGCGGGGCCTTTCTCCCTCACATTCTTTACAAAGATGGTGTCCATGGGCTCCAGGCGACCCCGATGGAGCTCTATATGAGACACAGAGAAGACACAATGAAGGAAAAGTATAATTGATAGTCTTTACAAAAAAATAAAATTTATTAAAATTTAATTAAAAAATTTAATTAAAAAAATGTAATTGTGGCTATCCACACAGGAAGAAAAAAAGAAAAACAGCCAATTGGGGATTGCTAGACTACAAGCTTAATCAGGCTGGTATGTTTGCTGGTTTTAGAGGGATTCCAGGCTTTTCAGCTGGTCTGGCTCGCAGACCGCGATAAATCAGCTAAGACATTCTTACAAAAAAAGCTTCAGTCAGTGCAAAGCATCCTGCTGTTTTATCATCATCAAAGGTGCCATAGATGCCACATTTTTATAATGCTGTGTTAAGCAAATTTACGTTTTAAATGTACATCTCAAGACATCTGCATTGTTCCAGTCTGTAATGCTGTCTCTAGCTGTTTTTCCTGTGTAGAAAGCCCAAAAAACTCTTCAAAAAACATGTGCATGAAGATGTTTAGACTGGTGATGTGGAATGCGTTTGGCATGCAGATGCCAGTGTTTGATGCATGGGATGATGGGATAGGGGCAAAGACAGACTGCAACAGTGAACTAACAGGTTTGATGCAGTAATAGATAAACTGATCCGAGACCTGTGAGACTTGTGATATGTGCCATATCATCCGCACAATCTGTTCAGTTACTTAACAATGCAGGATCTGCTTTCAATCTCAGTCTCATACATCCCATAATACGCCTGTGTGTATTTGTGCACATGATTTTAAAGTGCTTAAAGATGCCTGGTATCCACTAATAGGACATTATGACAACATGTATTAGTTGCTCAGTTTTGTACCTGCACCGCTGACATGGTTTTTATTTTCTAAAACTCTTTTGTTTTCTTTTGTTATTTAGCATGTGCACAAGTATTGTGGTGTGGTGACGTGTGTTTATTCACCTTTTTTGTTTGATTTGGAAAATCAAGGAACATTTTCCTATGGTTTAACTCCTTCACAGACACATCATGTTGAATTAAAGAAGTGATTAAAGAAGCCTGACTGATCTGAATGCAGATGGACATACAAAACGTGCAGTTGACTGCCATCTAGTTTTTATATCTGCACTCTAAAGAAGGGCAACAGAAAGTTCCACCCATAGGTGGTGCCATGCACCTTTTTTTGCCCTAATTTTGCCAATGACACAAAATCGAGTATGCAATAAATGTGGAACAGAAAGAAAAAGCTAGAGTCAATTCCAACAAATAAACATCAAATAATCACACGTGTCTTGTCTAGACATTCTGCAACGAATGAATGGAAATATTCACAGATACAGAAACATGAAGGACAGACTCACCTTTTTCATTTCCGTTCTCTTCATCCTAACAAGAAACAAAAGGACAGTTAGTTCACAGCCACCACACTGATTAAGATATAGAAATAATGATGTTATGATTAATATAGGAATCTAAATTAGTTCAGAATAAGTTCAGTTAAAATCACGGGCTCTCTGCTAATGGGTCGATTATGTGAATCATGTGAAATTCACTCTCGAGAAATCCATCTCCAGGACCCCCCAAATCATATATAGCCTGTGTAATATGGATCTATCCTCATTTATGTATCAAAATTACCCCTTAAAAAGACAAGAAAAAGCAAGACATGGGTATATCAATGAATTAGTTTCACCACCAGCAGCAAGGGGCCTCCACAGGGATGTCAGTACAGTGTCCCACCACTAGATGGCAGGACAAGGACCTCTTTTTACCTGAACCACTCAGTTAACATACTACTTTTAGGGGTTAAACCCTTCTCAGGTCAAGAATCAACTTTAGGATTTTTAAAGTGAACTTAATTGTGTATTGGTTAACCCTTTAAAATATTTTCATATAAATTAGTAATAGATCATAAAAGTACAAAAAACTAACACTAACCCTCTGTCTTTCTCTCAACAAGTAGCGGTCCAGCTTTTGTTGAAACTAGTAACTTTGTATTAGCATCTATTGTTTTACTGCTCCTGTATGACATATCGCTTATCGCTCCCTGAACTCTCTGTGTGTCGCTTTGGATAAAAGCGTCTGCTAAATGACTAAATGTAAAAGTATGCGGTCAACTTTCTGTATTATCACTATGAAGCCCCTCTTAAAAGAACCCTGTTTAACACCCTACTTATTAAATATTCACAAACACCCCAGACGTTTGGGATGCTCAACAAGACCTGGATTTAATCTTTGCTTTATGTAGTATAAATCATAGTCTTTCTTTACAATATTTAGTGTGCATCTTTATAAACAAAAGGCACAGTTTAGATAAAACATATGCACAACCTCCAAAAATAAGCTGCAAACTGGTGTCTCAAATAGCACGCAGACGCAACGCTGATCTGGCAGTTTAAAGTGAGCAGCCCAATGTTTAGTCTGAGCTGACTTTGCTCTTTCCTAACAAACTCACACAATACTGCGGCTTTGCCACCACGGAGAGAAAGACAGAAAGAGAGAGTCAGAGGGGAAAACAGATGGGCAGAGACCGACCACGACTCAAACACTTTAAGATTTATAATATTCACAACCAACATCAACCCAAGCAAAAGCAAACGATGACAGAATTTTTTGGGTGAACTGCATCTTTAACATTCAGCTGGTGGGGTGACAGAAGTCATAATGTCGTGTGACCTAGTGGACACAAGGAACAGTGATTGGACCAGAACACATTGTCCTAGCAGAACTGGTACAGCCCAGCCCAAGGCGTGTGTGGTACCAGTCAAACAAAATACTCCTTTTGATTGGGAAAGCAAGCTGCAGCTGGTGACAGAAGGGCCACTGATCATATAGATCATCATAATGGGGCTTTGTTTCTAACTTTAACATCATACACACATACACACATACACACCATTCAACACACACCAGTCTGGAAACAAACTAGGAGAATGAGCATCAAAGCGGCTATCCCAAAAAATGGTTTGGATTCAATTGCAAATGCATGAATATCATGGCATTAGATAGTATAAAAAGTATACTTTACTTTTACACTTTTTTTCAATTCCGAAACAAAACACAAGTTGAGGATGATTTCATACTTTCTCAAATTGACCTCATGTGGTTCAACACATTTTATTTGAACAAACTGAAGTGTAAACTTCTGTAAAAAAGATGTTTTTTGATAAAGCATAGTATAGATTTAAACCCGGAATATTTAATAAACCTCAAAGGTCAATTGTTTATTGATAAGAAACTTTTTTACTAAATGTAGTGCAAATAGCCATTAAAGAACCATATTTTATAACCAAATTCTTGAATTTGCGAGCCTGTATGTCTTTAGATTAAGGTTGAGCCTTTATAAACCTTTATAAACAGGGATGTTTCTTGCGGTTTCTAGTGTGGTTGGGCTGGATTAGAACAATTAAGTTATTTCACGTCTGACTATTCCACTCACGTTTCCTTTACCTCCTCTAATCCACTCTCTGATATGCCATTTTCGTATCGGATACTTTCATTTCAGATCCCCCTTTACTGTGATTGTACAGTTTTCATATTGTAGCTTTTTTTTGCGCTATCCGTGACATTCTTACCTTGAGATTAGTGTGCAGGGCAGACTCTGGCGGGTAAACGATAAAATGACGTAACGTGAAGCCAAAGCCCTGAGAGTTTTTATGGAGCACGAGTGTACGTGGACCCTGCCAGGACACGCCCAGTCCCTCTGCCCCACTCCTGACCACCGGCCGAGGGTTCTCATTGGATGAAGAGATTCCATCTCTCCGCCCCTTTGCCTGGACATAGAAAGAGAGAGAGATATTTATACATTATGTTATTTTGTCCAAAGCTTCCAATCTAGTAAAATAACTCATAATTTAGTTAAAAAGCATATTTAATTTAATACTCTGACTCATGACCAGCTTTGCCAGAAACAAGTCCTGAGTGAAAATTAAGGAATGCATATTTGTGTAGTCGTGTGACAAAGGCGTCACGTTTAATGTGATAATTGTGGAATCCTCTTGGCAGGGAATTGTAAGAAATAACGCCTTGTTGTTTTAAATGACCATCCCAACTGTTTCGGATCTGTCAATCTACTCAAGCCACCTGTGCAAACAAGACTTTGGTACTTGAGGAAAAGTAACTGAAAGGGGGAGGGTATGGGAAACATCTTGCAACATTTGGGAGTTGTGATGTCATATCTGTGCTGACTGCATTCTTTGAGTTCATAGAGGACACTTAAAAGAAGTGTTTCCTATCAGACAGAATATAAGACATAAATCTAAACACTTAATTTAAAAACAATACATTTTACCTATAGTCATCGATTTTGCTGTAGCACAACGGGAAAAAAGAAAACGCAATAACTAAGATTCACCCTAACAATTTATCATGGAAGTATTTTAGTATTCAACATGAGTAAAGTATTAGGTTTCGGTGCAACTTTGCTTAGTTCTTTAATAATATTGTGTGTACTTCCATGCCATAATGTACTAAAGATGGAAAACCATATACCATACTATAAATTAGAATTAAGTATAAAAAACCCAGAATTCACTTCAGTTACAAATACAGGAGGATGGACGGTTATAAACCAAGAAAGTCAAGATTGTGAATACTACATGGAACTTCGGTGAAGGAAGGTTTGAAAGGATGAAAGGGATGACTATAGAAAAGAATATTGTCCTGGTCCAAAATAAAAAGGGGGAGCAAGAAACACGGCATGACACTACAGAATGTATGGGGCTGGGGCCCACCCTTACACTTTTATCCGTAGCCCCGTGTATTCATTCAAGCAATGGCCCTGAAAAAAGACATGTTTGTCTGGGTGTTTTGTTTCATATACACTGACATCATCATCACCCCCCTATTTTGCAAGAAAAGACCTTTCACAGCACTGTGGCTTTTACTATAACAGGAATAATATGGTTAAGGCAAAGGAAGTTCCCTGTGAACTGTGCCAGCTATTCAGCCAATATACTGGATATATATGAAAGCAGGGGGATTTTTATTGCCAGCATACTTTATAGAAAAGCAGTCATTCAGTTCTCATTTCTGTTCTCTTAACCTCGTGTAACTCCTCACATCCCTCTGCACTCAGCAGAACTCCTACTCTATAATCCAGCAGCCAACCACAGGCTCACTCCTCTCTCTGTCTCACTCTATTCCTGTCTATACTGCTGTACTTGTGTCTGAACTCTTACAAGAAAAGGAAAAGAAAAGTATGACAATTTAGCGGCACTTCACCGCTCCCTCCTTCCTTTCCAAGGAATACGGAGGGTGACACAGAACTAAGATGTCATCACGTTTTCCCTTCTTTGCCGAAGGAGATAACGTATTTTCGTAACGCGCTCTGTAGAGCAGTTTGTCCCTTTAGGGCTACTGTAGAAACAACACGGTGAATTCCACGCAAGGGGAACCGAGGTTCATGATGATCATAAAAACACAACGCTTTATATGTAAGGTCTTTATACACCTCTGAACACATAGTTAAGTATATTATATCGCATTTCGGTCAATAGATCCTCCAAAAAATGACACATTGAAACAGGTGGATGATGCCTGGGGAAAGGGGGAAATCTGATATATTTTGTGTGAACAACTTTAATATATTAAAACGTGTTATAGCTTCTGACTTACTACAGTCTTTTGCCCCAAAAGAACAATCAAAGGCTAAAATAAACTATTTATTTTATAATCAATTTATTTAAACATGTAACATGTATAACTTTGTGAATGACAGGCGTTCCGATTCTTCGGAGATCTGCTGAGCTCTTGCGCAGTTACGAACAGATTTAGCATGGGCCTGCTGATTGGATTAAACAGCAAAATAAAAATGAAAGACACAATAAAAGGCGTGGAAATGACAGAATGAAAGAATGAAAGTACTGGGGCATGTGTGAATTCCTTAAGGGTTACCGTTGAGCCGAGACATGTTCAGACATAGACGCAAAGGCTATCAAAAGAGACAGAGAGAGAGAGAAAGAGAGAGAGAGAAAGAGAGGGGACGTACAGAGAGGGAGAGTGGCTCCAGCAGGATACAACATGCAGGTTTCGACCACAAGGTTCCTCTCGGCATGAGAATAACCAACCCTGTTATTACCCCCCAAAACCACCCAAAACTGTACACACTGACGTCCAGAAATGTCCATCCATTATAAGAATTAAAAGCACAGTTCACACAAAAATGAAAATTCTGCCATCATTTAGTCACCTTCAGGTTGTTTCAAATCTATATACATTTCTTTGTTCTCCTGAACAAAAAAGAAGATATTTGGAAGAATGTAAGAAACTAAACCAGTGTGGGGTACCATTGACTACCATAGTAGGTTTGTTTCCCACAGTCCTGATACCCATGTACATATTGTGTACTTAATACAGTAAATATAATAAAGAGGTAATAACTGATACATTTCCATACATTTTAAGACCTCATAACCACTTACCACTTACACTAAAATACTGATTGTAAGATAGCACAACTAAACAGTCTTAGTTTGTGATAACTCCTTATTGATGCAACATAATTCAGAAGGGTGGGAATGAAGCCCCAGAGAATAAATTGACTGACTAAACCAATGCAAGGTTTATTAGAAAGAGAAACAAGTTTATTCTAATCGCCTTCCGGCACACAGAGCGGTACGCCTCACGGTTAATCCTAGAGACGGCCCTCAGTCATGGTTCCTAATCTTTATCATCCAACCATTTGCCAGAAAACTTGCATTTCCCGATTAATCAACGATGTTGTTTAACCACTGGGTGTAAATGGTCCTCCCACTATTCACCTACGCAATGATTAATTCAGGCAAACTTTATGAAAATATGAAAACATGATACAAAATTTTATATCTTGGAAAATGGCATTTAGGACTTTTCAATACTTTTTAAGGGCCTTCATTTCCTCTAAATGTATTTATCAACTTTTAATACATTTTAAGACCCCGTGGAAACCCTGTCCCTGGGGGAATAGCATGGTTCTCTGCTAAAATATGTAAAATATCCTCAGTGTACCACGTGTCATGAAGGTTTCAGTATGTGTCCGTTCCTCTGTCTTGGCAGGCTATGCTTACACACGCTCACAGACTGTGGCCAGAAACAATACGCACCCGACAGCTGAATGGGCCGAAAAGTTGAGTGTAATTAATGTTGAGTGTTTAATCCCTGACACTCTGCCCTATGACTACAACACACACACACACACAAACACACAAAACAGATGACTGAGAGGAGGTGTGTCAGTGTTTTTGAAACCTGTCTGTCAGCTCTTTTAGTTCCGCTAGCGCGCTGTTAAACAAGGTTTTCCACCTTTGAATCCAGGAATGAAAAGAAACGGAGCTGTAGGGAGCATGAAAGAAATAAACTTGTACCCAGCATGCCAATTAACATGAGATTAACAAGACCACAATATTAAATATTGCTTATATAGAGAGGTATAGTATCTTTTTCTTTAGAGAAGAGATGGAATGGTTCAAGGAAAGAACCTTGAACCAGGACTCATGATATATTATAGTATCGTCCGCACATTCCAAAGCAACTTATAGTACATTCAAAGTACACAGTTGTGTTTCTTAAAGCACCTTTTAGGTTAAAATTTTTTTCTTAAAGCCTCAACCAAAATCAGCCATATCCCCATCTACAAGTCACTCAATGTTTATATACTAAATTTTTCCAACACTAAGCACACAATACAGACAAATATCAGAGCAGAGACCACCGGGATGATCCCTGTACGGTGATGGCATACAGTAAACCTCCAACACTTGCGTGTTTTAACAAGGCCACCACCTGGCAACCTTCTGTTTTAGTCCGAAAACCCAAGAGAAACACTGCTGCTTGACACTGAACAAAAAATTCGGACCATTTAATCTATTACAGAAAGTCTGAATAAACATAGGGATTCATCTGTGAAGGCATTCTTATGGATGGACCGAACATGGTGCTGCTTAGTTTGCCTTTTTGGGGTGATGTGGAATAGTTAATCCTATTTAGGACCCTAGCATATTATTAAAAAGTGGTTTGACTATGGTTAAACGTCCCAAGTACACATTCTGTTTGTGTTTCTGTCTGACAGCTGTCTGCGTGTACTTCTAAGTAAATATCCTGTCTTTTTCTATCCTGCATTTCAAGATGTCCCAGATGCATTTTTTAAAGCTTTTGTACTTCTGAAAGTGAAAGACAAAAACTTACTCTCTTACATGCAAAAAAACTAAACCTGCACTAAATGTATCCTCTAAATATCTATATGTACCAGCCAGTCAGTTTAAAGGAACTGCTCATCCAAAAATGAAAATTTTGTCATCATTTATTCACCCTCCTGATGTTCCAAATCTGTATTCATTTCTTTCTTCTGATGAACAGAAAAAGATATTTGGAGGAATGCTTGTAACCAAACAGTTCTTGGCCACCATTGACTAAGATGGTAGGAAAAATGCCTTTATAATTGTCTTTGTTTTGTTGAACACAAAAGAAAATATTTTGAAGAATTTCGGAAAGCAAACAGTTTTGGGGCACTTTTGACAACCATTGTCATTGCAGTCAATGGGGTTACAAGTATTCTTCCAAATATCTTTCTCTGTGTTCATTAGAACTAAGAAATTTATACAGTTTTGGACCAACTCGAGTTTTTGTTTACTGTCCCTTTAACACACACACATACAGTAGAAACACAGAGTTACACAGAAAGGTCCCTTATCTGGAGTCTTTACTTTCTAATTAGTATATTCTGAGTTCTGACCCCACCACAAAGTCTGGTCTAAAGTGGTCTTGGCTTAGACGTAAATAACATTGAACGGAAGCTTTTAAGAAGCCTTTAAGGTAGATATGGAGTAGATAACATTCACACAATTTGTTCAATAAAGACAGTTAAAAAACTCCCAAGGACATTTTTGCTTCAAAATAATTTGTTGGTAGTCTGTTTTTCCTAAATATATTAATGCTTTAACTTAACTTTTAATTTATTTAGAAAGAAACCTTTTAAACTAAAGCATTACCCGTGTGCATTTACACGCGGACACACACACACACATACATTAAAACAGCTTACCCTGCAGGTCTGTGAGGGTTTCGGCAGATCTCTGCCAACATTGAAGCCATTTGCGCTCTCAGAAGTGTCGGCTTGGAGGTTGGAAATGTTTATTTGTGGTGTTTCCCCATGTAACACAGCCACCCAGATACAGCGAGGTTCAGGAGAGCTGCAGTCCACCCCGACCGCATCCTGAAAACACCATTCCTTACCCCCCAAACGCGGGCACACAGCGGGCATCGCCAGTGGCACCTGAGCCGCTGACCACATCACACATACACGCACGGGAGTGTGCAGAAGCTCGCACGCAAACACAAAGAACCACAAGTTCTCCCCAAAAATCACAAAAGACCCATTTAGAAATTAAAAAGAATTAGGCAGCAAGCAAGTCCAGAGGTGTCCGTTTTCTCCAAAAGAGAGGAAAAAGTCCCGACGTGGAACATGCCTAGATCCTCTCATGTTTTCTTAATCCGTGCCGCTGAGTTTCTTAAAGGATTCCAGAGTTAAACTGATATCACAAACCATAACAGAAACTCTGCAGCTCCCACGCGTTCACACACACATACATCCCAAATGTGTTACAAGCGCAGTGAGATAGACACAGATCAGGGAGATGAAAGAGATGCAGACACAAACTTCTGTCTGGCAGATGGTGAAATGTGTGTGCGGTGAGCACGTGGCAGTGCTGGCAAGATGTGGATCCAGGGAAGCCGGGTAAAGGAAAATAAATTCAATCCGAGTTTTTAAAACATAGTCTTGCCCGTGTGCTGTGCTTCAATGATTTTCCTCTTTTACTCCTTGAATTTCGAAATCATTCACCTCTCTCTCTCTCTCTCTCTGCCCTGAATGACTCTAACCTCCAGCTCTCTGTCACTATGAGTGGGCCGGCCCCTTTCTTTTCTCTTACTCGCTTGCCTCTCTCTCTCTCTCTCTTTTGGTCTTACACTCTTCATTCATTCATTTAGCTCTTCTTTCATTCCTGTTTCCTGTTTGTATCTCTTTCTCACTTGCATGTTCTCATATCTCAATTTCTATTTCTTTTCAAGCTTTGTTTCCTTCTGGACGTCTGGATCCCTCTGGCTTTCTTCCTCTTTATCACTTTCATCTCGACGGTCAGCTCTCATCATTGTCTACTCCATAAAACTTTTGGCTTCTCCCCTCAGAGCTCTCAGATTTCTATATTATCTAATCTTGCAATTCCAACCATCTCTCGATACCAGAGCCTTTGTTCCACGGAGAGAAACAACATGAAAAGAAACAAATTCTAAAGCCATCTGCCTTAAAGCTACGTGTCTAAACTCCACGTAAGTCCAACATGTTGAAGCTCTGCTAAAACCTGCTGCTGCTCCAAGAGCCCATTTTCTGTCTGTGTCTGTGGAATGGGAATCAAACTGAGCAATGCAAACACCCCCCCCCTCGCTCTCTAAAAGTCCCCTCAGAGAATAATAATGACAAACACAGTGAATCTTCCAGTAAAAATATTACTTTCTGCCTCAAAGAGTCGGATAAAATATGAACAAAAAATACATTCAAACTAAATAAACACAATGAGTCAATGAGAAAGAAGAAAACCAAAGGATGAGAGAATAACAGAAAACAACAGAAAAAAACAGAGGATGGCAGAGAAAAACACCAGTGGCAGATACCTCGCTGCAGCTGCTCTCTGCGGCCAGACCAACAGACCAAAACCAGCTGCTACTAAACAACAAACACTCACATATAGTGTGTATATATAGACTTTTGCATTTTACAAAACAAAACTATTGTAATGGGGGCATTAAATTAGGGTTGTCAAACGATTAATTGTGATTAATCGCATCCAGAATAAAAGTTTGTGTTTACATAATATATATGTGTATACTGTGCATATTAATTTTGTAATTATAAACACATACACATACATGCATATATTTAAATAAAAAAATCATAAATGTTTATATATTATTTCAATTATTTGTAAACATACATAAATACATGTAAATATTTGCTTAATATGTATGGATGTATGTATGTTTTTATAAATACAAAATTAATATGCACACAAACGTACTGTATATTATGTAAACACAAACCTCTATTCTGGAGGCGATACCTGAAATAGATTTATCTTGATTACTAACTTGTGATCAAATCGACAAATTGAATTGGATTTGTGTCATGACACATTTGAACCTTTTCTGAAATCTTTTTTCAGATACAAACAGGAATACAATAGAAGTTATTTGCTGTATGTAAAGAAGGGCTTAGTATAAGTGAGTGATACTTGTACAATAACAGTGACATAAACACAATAATTTAACACAAAAGAGCACACATAACGTTAAGCAGAACTGTAAACAAAAATGCATCCCTTAATAATAAACACCAACACGTCTTTATTGTCTTCATAATGCCGCATTCCTTTCCTTAACCTTCCCAGAACATGAAAACAATCATTTTGTTTATGCAACCACACACAATCACACTGTCACCAACACAACATGAGACATGCACACAAAAAAGGCGACATGTAGAGAAATATATAAATAATCGACTGCATCAGGTCAATAATCAAATATTGACACTAACACACACGCGTGAAATATCTAACTAAAGAGACAGGTCTCCACTCCAGTGTGTGTAAGAGAGTGACAGACAGCTGGCCATAGGTGAGATAAATCCACTCATTCAGCCTCACCAAACACACACACACCTGAAATCCGTTACAAATGAAGACAGACTGGTTTCACCTGCCAACTGTTAGACGTGCACCAACACGAAAATATACAGAAAAAACACACACAAAATAGTAGGCAGGACAAGCATTCAATAAAACGCACATAAAAGTCCTTACAGCAGGGAGCAGCAACAATAATCTAGATTGAAGATTAATTGCAATCGCTCTGATTCACATATATGCAGCCGACGAAAACACTTATGAGTACAGAAACTCTTTTGTGTTCTGATTTGTATTATAATATCAACGATCGTAATTGTAATTATACCATCTTAAATACACACGTGCTAACAAATCCAATCCAAGCCAACTGTCCCTCGCATCAACATATGCAATAAAGGCCTGGAGTGTATGACAAATATTTTATCAGTTGTACTGTAATTATATAAATATCAAGACTTCCTGTAGGCTAATCTTAACTTCATATTTCTTATCACCTCATTGTCACCTGCATAAACTAAACAAAACAATTATTACAAGCCTTGTAGGATGAACTGCAAATGTGCACCGACAGAAAATTTGCATTGCAAAGTAATGCAAAAACCAGTAATCAGAAGTAACTGATTTCTGCCTTTAAAAGTAAAACTTTAATTATATTCAAAATTACATCCCTCATGTGATAGTATTCTAAAATTCCTTAAGAGACAAAAATAACAAACTTATAGGAAAAGTTTCACGTACAGCACTAGGAAGCAATGGCTTTTATTTGTATACTTTTTTAGTGAGAGAGAGGAATCAAAAATGGAGCTAGAAGGGGGTGGGATCGGGAAAGGACCACGAGACGGGAATCGAACCCGGGTCACCCAATGCGCAACAGCATCACATGTCGGACCACTGCCCACGAGGCTATCGGCTCCAACCCCTCGCTGTATGTCTTATTGATAATCTCTCCTGAGTATTTTTTGTTGAAACATCATAGACAACGTTGGTACATAAATGAAATATAACTAAGATGAGTTATCTCCTGAACTTTTGATGATCTTTTTATTATTAAGTGGCTATTTTCTTTTTTAACTAATCGCACTCAGTATGTTAAGGTAAATAATGCTCTATCTGATGCTAAATCGACAAGTATTGATGCTACCTAAGGTTGTGTGTGCTCTACCATTTTGTTTACGTTATATGCTAATATGACTGTTTGAGCATGCACAAGAAAAACTATATCATCAAATACTCTGATGATACTGTAATACCAAGTCTGTGAAAAAGAGATCAGAATATCAATCTGGAATTTTGTTCAGGTGTGTAATTCAAATCATCTTATTGTCAATGCAGGGAAAACTAAGGTATTTATGGTAGACCCAAGAGGATTAGGTACATTTACATTCATGCATTTGGCACACACTTTTATCTAAAGCAACTTACATTGCATTATCCTATACATTTTAACAGGTATGTGCAATCCCCTGGGATCGAACCCCTCCCTGCGTTCTCAATGCAATGCTCTTACCACTGAGCTACAGTTGGTTAATGATTGCTCATTGACTTGGAAAGCCCACATTGACTACCTCTGTTCAAAATTCATACACAATTATATTCTTTAAGAAGATTTAGGTGGTCGGAGTAAGTCAGGGGATTATGTTGTTATTTTATAAAGGAATTTTAGGAAGTCTGGTAAATTATGGTATGCAAATTTGATATGACAATCTTACAGTACAATCTAAAGCACAGCTTGCAAATCTTGTAAAAATTGAGCCCAGGACAAATTTCCTGTAACAAGGACAATAAAGAATAACTTCAATAACTCTCTCTAAGCAATAAAGTTTTCTTCTCAGAGAAAGACAAACATTTCCATAGAGCCCTTATGATCAAATAAATACCCCTGAGCTCTGAAAGCTATTTGAGCAGTGCACGCTCTGATATGAGCAAATCTCCCTCATCCTTGCACACAAAACATAACCTCATTCATCAAGACACGCTGATTAAACAGATAGATGTCTGTATCTAAGGTAAAGCTGCAAAATCCTTTCTTGAGAGGAAAGCTGTAGCCTGTCACCTGCTGGTCACACAAGAGAGAAGAACAGCTGAGAATTCAACCAACATTCCTAAATCACGAATGACCGAGAAGTGCATAATCATGAGCAAAGGTAAAACTGCAGAAGATTTTTTTACTATAAGTCATTTAAACAAGCTCCAGGTGACACGAAGACAGTTTAGACAATAGAAGATGACACATTATTTGGTCAGCACTAGATAGTCATTTGTTATCACTGTGTGAATGTAGTTGTTTAAGCATGTTTTAGTGTCTGGGTATGTTTTGTGACTGTGTAAAAACAGTTACTCTGCTTTAAGATGGTTAATTTTAGCTGTAATCCTCAGCAAAGCCTTTGACCAATGAGCAACCGAATCTGAACAAAATTACTTGTAGTGAAAGAGTCGACCAACAGATGGCAGCACTAAAGCGCAAACCTGACAAATTAATTTGAAGTCCAAATTGTTTTCAGATGTTTAAACATGAAAATGCCATCCCAGTAGGCTGAAGAATTAAAAGAGATATCTATTCACCCACATTTTGATGAAAACCTGTATGTGACTCTTTCTTCTGTGGAACACAGAAGAAGATATTTTGACAAATGTTGCATACAATGGAAGTCAAAGGGGTCTTGTGTTGTTTGGTAACCAACATTTTTATAAACATTTTTTTTCCGCAGCAGAAACAAAGTCAGCTTTGAAATGACATGAAGCTGAGTAAATGATGAAATAATTTTCATTTTGGCACATCAAAATCCAAAATACTAAACAACAGTGTATCTCACTGTAAGGCCAGTTTTATTTGTACAACGCTTTATGCAAGAAATATAGTTTCAATGCCTTTTATGTGTAAAAAAACCCATCAATAACAAAGTCATCTTAAGATGTTTAAATAAAAGCATATTGTCCTCTGTGCCTTCACATATTCGTAGACACATTGCAGACTCGATATAACATCTCAGAATAATGTAATGATGAATAATGTATATTTTGGCAAGGGGATAAAAATGTCCAATCATCACACAGCTGCTTATGTGATGTGAGTTATGTGCATGAGAGGAAGTCATACAGGGGTTTGGGGGTTTCGCACCTGTTCTACATGAAGAACAGAGAGATTAGAGCAGAAACTGAACACAGAGCAGATGTGGAGAACACATGCATGCATACACACACACAAACGCAAAGACTGAAATTCTGGTTTTAATTCATTTTGAGAGAATAATCGGGGAATGATTGCAAAAATGTCTGTGGTGTAACCATCAAAACCTTTTTTTCCATTCCATTCCATTCTCTACCGCTTATCCGAACTACCTCGGGTCACGGGGAGCCTGCGCCTATCTCAGGAGTCATCGGGCATCAAGGCAGGATACACCCTGGATGGAGTGCCAACCCATCACATGGCACACACACACACTCACTCATGCACTCACGCACTCACACCCTACAGACAATTTTTCCAGAGATGCCAATCAACCTACCATGCATGTCTTTGGACCAGGGGAGGAAACTGGAGTACCCGGAGGAAACCCCCGAGGCACGGGGAGAACATGCAAACTCCACACACACAAGTCGGAAGCAGGAATCGAACCCCCAACCCTGGAGATGTGAGGCGAACGTGCTAACCACTAAGCCACCGTACCCCCCTATATCAAAACTTGATACTAAGAAAAATTCACCTTCTTAAAAAACGAAATTTTCAATAAAAACAACATATCAAGTTTGGCATAATCTTACATTAGTCCTATAAGTAAATGGAAAACCATTGTTCTGAATGTTATAATTAATTTGGGGAATATGAGTCAAGTCAAATTCATGAAGTGTCAATGTGGTCTAACCACCATTTAAGGAGCAGTTTTGTTTATATTATGCAAGAAGACGTGAAAGGAAATGAAATCACAGAAGAATTCCGGTGCAACTAACTGCGGCATACAAAGGTTAGAAATGTGATATAAACATGTTAAGGGTGTGTCAGGTATTCTTAGGTATGCATGTCAAATGATATCACCAAATACATTGATATATCATAATTATTCTAACAATGAGTATTAACTTAAGAATTTCATTTGAAATATTTCCATCAAGGACTTATGTGTTTACATGGTGTACATTTATGCCTGTCAAATTTTATTTAAAATTGAAATCTCAAATAGTGTAACCGGTTACACGATTGGACATCTATAACAAACCTTGGGACCACTTTAATCAACAAGCACTAATTTTTGATGCTAATTAAAGATGTAGTGTACTTGTAAAATAAACTAAACTACCATTTGGAATTATTTTCAATACATTTTCAAGTGTTCAGCGTTTGTTTGTTTTTTGAGAAAGAAAGACATTTATGTTCCTTTACATAAGTAGAAATATTTAGCTCTAATGCATATTTCTATCACATTAATTTAAAATTTCAAGCCATATACAATTAGGGATGGGTACCGAAACTCGGTACTTTATCGGTCTCGGGGCTAAATTATAAAAGACTGAAGTATCGATAAGCTCTGACGTTAACGGTTCTGCTGTCGGTACTGGAGAAATTAAGAAAAACATTTCCTATTTCTTATTGCTAAATAACCGTTACCTAGCATATTTTAACTGACCTACCATTTCTAATTTGCGATAATATTAAAGACATTTACCTGCATTTTTGTTATTCGCAATCTCGCACGCGAAATGTCCAACACTACACAGAGCTCGCGCGCACACAACACGAAAGCTCGCGCTTAATAGAGTGACGATGGCGGAGAGAAGCAAACGCTCTAAAGTCTGGTTACATTTTACTCGTGTGGATGCAGATAATGCTCGTTTCAACAAGTGCAACAAGACTTTTGCTTGTAAGAGCGGAAACACAAGTAATCTGGTTAAACATATCTCTAAAGTGCATTATGTTCAGACAGATAAATGCAAAGTTTTCGACTGCCTGCTAGCTAATAGTTCATCATCCACGTCCTCAGGTACGTATGCTAGCCTAGCAGTCTTCCTAAATAACAGAGACATAAACATTGTGTAAGATTCCTTTAAATTAGTATGTAATAATTTAATAAACACACATCACATAAACAATAACCTACATATAAATCAGCAGTAGCCTAAATAAATCTTAAACATAAAAAACGCTTTCACAGTACGGCATTTAAAATGGATGAATAATAATAAATTATGCTTAAGAAATTATAAAGCAGAGCCTACCTAACAAATTAATTTGTAGCGATGAAATACATATACTTTTTGTGTTTGTGTAAATTGCAAGAGGTCCCAAACCTGTATAACAACAAAAAACACAAACAAATTTAGGATTTTAATTCTCTATGAATAATAGGCGGGTATCAGTCATCTTTTACCTGCATTAAGATATGTTAGGTCAACGAATGTAAAGAATAAGAATGTTTTAAATAGTGAAAAAAACTCCAGCTTTAGTTTTGTCTTTCATAAAAAAACCCAACAAAAAGTACCGATAAGAGTACCGTTAAAGTACCGGATCGCTATACCCATCCCTATACAACATAGATATTCAATGAGTAATATAACGTAATATGCATACATGATTTAATAATGTAGCAGATGAAAGTGGGTGTATACATTTGAACATACTGTAAATTCAGTCCTAAAAGAAATGATTACATTTCTGATTTTTATAATTAATAATAGGATACAAGACTATGAGCATGCACCGGGTCCTCTAGTGGACGGGGTGTTGGAGAATGGCGCAGAAGTCAGGAGGTTGAACCTCTGTAGTCACAAAGACTATTTTAATGACGTCTTTATATTTAACTTTCTGCGCTTTGAGTTGCATTGCTGTCTGTGGAGAGTCAGCCATCCCACTGATCTCCTCAAACCTATCTTAATATGTGTTCTGAAGATGAACAAAGGTCTTACGGTTGTGAAATGACTTGAATAATAGTAATTCAAGACAGAAATTTTATTCTTACCCTAAACTAACCCTTTAGAACTACGAGACATGATTATTTCTTGTTATCAGATGTTTTTTTCAGCATTGAGAAAAATAAAACCACTTCAGATGAACTTGTTGACTATCATGTAATATATTCAACAAACAATGGTCTTTGGATGAAGAAGCAACACGGTCAAGTAGTTTTAATGGTTTGTGTCAATGAGTGTTCCAGTATTTTTCATAAAAAATAAAATTACAGTAAATACAGGAAATAGTATGTGCAATAAAAGAGATGCATCTAGTTTAGTGTATTAATATGGTTTTAACCATTTTAACATGATTTGTCCTATGGCTGGGCGGTATGACCAAAAATGTATATAACGGTGTTTTCCAGATTTATTACGGTTTCCCAGTACATGGCGGTATTTTTTAAACCACATTTTCTACTGACCGAGAGAGGAAACAGTGCTGTTGATTGACTTAAAATGCCCTTTTATACCGTCATGGTGACAATATCCCCTATCCTAACTGAAAAGTTTAGAATTATTTAACAAGTGAATAGCACGCAAAGGTAACTTTTATTCATAATATTTAAGCAAATAAATAGTTTTTTTAATTTTTTTTAATTGGCATTGGCCGATTGTGCCGCAAATTAGGCCGATTAACAGGCAGGTGCTTCTGTGAGCAGCTAAGCCTTGTTGTGGAACCAGCAACGCTGCCTATTGTGGTATAACACTGTGATGTCCCCCTCTGCCTGCAAACCTTTTAACTACCTGATAACTTTAAAAGAAAACGGTAATACTTAAATTCTTTTTTGGACTCACATAGTTTAGGCTACATGTATGCACAGGTAACAAAACCTGGTGACGAGCCAAGCGGCTAAATTATTACCGTATTCCATATTGTATAGATAAATAGACGTTATAAATCGTTTCTTTACCAGCGAAAATGTCTCTCCCAGTGAGGCTGCTTGTGAGATGGAGCAATTCACACACTGCAGCTATGCCTTGTAAAAAGACGAAACTTCTGGCTAAAACGTGAACGTTAACTTTCCTGCTTAAACGTGTCTGTTTATACTCGGTATTAAGATGCATTTATGTCGATCTGTCTATCAAATGGACGAAATAAGTGTACAAAATTCACAAATGAACGCATTTCAGGGGCAGATAAACATACAAAGGAATAGAGAGAAAAGCTAAACACTGTAATGGTGTGTTAGAAATCTTAAATGACGAGAAAACATTCTGCTTGCTTGGTACGTTTTTCATCATTAAACCAAACTTAAGTCTTCCGCCAAAGTTTAAATCCTGACTTGTTGTTTCCCCTTGTTTAAGCATTATGTCCGTAGGTGGTCTTTTATGGCTGCATTTGACCACAAGAGCATCTACATCCTGTCAGGCTTTCTACTGTCCAACCAAATAGAAAAAGGCTAAAAGCTAATTTAACTATAAACGCAGTAATGAGCAGCAGGCTGTGTAATACAATTTTTTTTATATTGTTTTTACTTAGATTATAACCATTTAACAAATAGCAGTGTGTGCCAACAAACATAAACAAAAAACATGCTTCATAACAGTTTGAGAAGGTGCCTAAAAGTTATGAGGAATGTATCTTATACTCTGGCCTGCAATAAACACTTACTCAATCTTTCTCAATCAAGTGCACTGATTTGAAGAGACATGTCATCAATAAATCTTTAAATGTAAGCAATATTTTGTATCACTTCTTATTACTTTATGAGATGAAGGTGGAAAAAAGAAATCGGCATAACATATCGGCCTCACATATAGACCATCGGCTGGCCTGATTTATAAAAATTGGTGCAAATGTTATTTGTAATTACACAAAATCAACATAAATACAAGAAATACATTTTAAAATATCTGATACATGAAACGATTTTTTATTTCCTCATCTTGCCAACCCTTTTTTTGTCACTGACACATACTAGCAATTAAGCTTTGGATTGGGAGAGTTGATAATGATCCTAGAACAGCAGACAAACACTCTTTATCCCAAAGCAGAAACCAGTATTCCCTATCAATTTCTATATTCATATATACCTCAGCCCTATATCTGAAGAGTTTCTCCTCACCAACAGCCACCTCAGCACTGACCCATTTTAACTCAACGGTGAAATTGTACTGCACTGAAAATACACACGGCATCAGTCTGAGCATTTAATGTCTGCGTGAATGGTGTTTAAGAGCCTGTGTGGTTTTCTTTCTGCATTGCTGAATTCCACATCAGTACAGCTGCCTTAACAACCACACCCCATCACCATGGCAACCATTCCTCCTGGCATGCGTCAATATTTCCACAACCCAAAGAGTAACTGTGCACAAAGCAACAAATAATCAACTTAAACTAGACGTTTAAGCAACCAAAAATCAAATTATGTATCTACAGGGAGAGTTGGTTCTTATTTTTAGACCCTACAAAAACAGTTGTGTGTGTGGTTGTCTTTAAATAGCACGTTATGATTATTAAACACTGATTCAATTTCTACATTTACCTAAAAATTAAGACTTTAGGCAACTCTTTCTTACTCAAATGGTTTCATTTTATGTGAATATATGTTTAAAAAACAAATGAAGACCATTTGACGATAGAGAACTGTCAGACAAACACAGCTTAAATGTTATTATAGTATATTGTCCCTGTAAAACATTTGTGCATAAGGGGTTTAACCCCAGTAAAGTAAAAATCACATCTGGTGATATCAACCATCTCTCTTCTGTTCTGTAAGTTCTGCTTTATTCGCCTTTTACTTTTCAAGAAACTTCCACTTCTCTTAATCATGTCCTGCTCTCCATCACCCCTCTCACTGTGATTTCTGCCTGGCTGCTGAAGAGCTCCAGAGAGAGAAAGCATGTTGTGGTCAGAAGAGGCCCTGCAGCCCCACATCCACCCCCCCATCCCACAGGCCTGTGTCTGCAGGGCCTCTTCAGCTCACTCAGTCTCATGTAATTAGCAGATGTAAATTATAATGTTGGGCCATATGGATGACGTGTTTCTTTCCTTTTTTCTGTGTATGTGTATGCGTGTGTGTTCACATCTGCAGAACTGTACATGTGGACCATGGCGGTTGAAACTTAAGCCTTCCACTGGGATAAAAGTAATGAGGATCACAGAAAGTAATAAATAACCAGAGGAGGAAAGAAGAGAAGAGACACGGACTTGATTAAACCATGTGTCAGGTCGCACATTTCTAGTAAACATTTAAAGTCTTATCAACAGTTAATTTCAGTTTCCTGTCCTAAAAATGGCACACTTTGCTCACACATAAAGATACATAACACAGACATTATGCTTCTTGCTATCAGGTCATCTGTACACTTTTTCCGGTTGTTTATGTGCAGAGATACAGTCCGCGTGTGTTTGTGTGGGCACTAGGATAGGAGCATTGTCCCCCCGGTCTCTTGTTGTTGCCATGTGAGATTCATGTTAACAGACCCGGTAGACGGAGGAGTCACGCAAATGTTGATTACATGTGGGCAGGACTTCCTGTTCTCCTTCTCTTCTTCTCAAGGCGGAAAAGTGAGATTAGGCGAGAACCCCTATGCCAGTCTCTATGATATCAGTTACTTAACCTCATCCTCAAACACTGTGACTAAAAATATAATATATATAACTTTTTTTTTTCTTTTTATATAACAGTTTTAAGGAACGTACAGCCATTTTCCAAACTTGATACTAGTTAAAAAGCAAAAATAAATAAAATCCCTGGATCAAAAAGCTGAACTCATGAACACATGACCATCCACATTTACAAGACTATGTGGTGTTAGTCAATTTCATGTGAGAAAGTCTTGAAGGCACAACATGCATTGGGGTCAGAGAGAGGGGAGAAATATTTTTTATAAAAGAAACTACATTGACCTCGAGAGCAAATAATGTAAAAAATGAAATGGAGGCCCAAATTAAATAACACGCTTAGGTTTGCATTTTCAACATAAATAACAATATACTACTTTACTATACAACGATCAAATGTCTAACACATCAATGCAGATCCACTGTAAGTCGCTTTGGATAAAGCGTCTGCTATATGACTAAATGTAAATCTAAATGATATCAAGCTGTACATTAAACTCTTTCGCTTAGGGCTGGGCGATTTAGCAAAAAAATCTAATCTAGATTTTTTCAGAACATTCGACCGATTCATGATTTCGATTTTTTCGTTTTTGCTTAACTAGTCAACTTAAAACATAATTAAAACAATAAAGTACTGACATAACATTCTCTTTATTAGTAATTTAGAAAAAAAACATAAATAAGGAATGTTTTTGTATTTTAAAACATTTCTGTATTGTGGCTAGTTGTTTTTTCAGTGTACTTTACAGTGGTCATGAAGGTGTAGAAGTACAACTTTGCAAAAGAAAGATGCGTTATAAAGCTGTTCCGACACGTTTTCGAGTGTTTCATCGTACATTCGGGGAATTGCGGCTTCTGTAAAATGTTTGCGGCTTGGTAACTTGTATCTTGGATCAACGGCGTGTAGCATCTTTATAAACCCTTGCTTTTCCACCTTGTGCACGGATCTGTCGTCTTTGGATGGCTGTTTTCATCTCTTAATTTTGTGCATTCGAGCCATTCAGCCTGATGTCTCTGTCGCAAATGCTGAAACAAATTAGTTGTGCTGCCACTGCCGGTTCCAACTGACTTTCGACATATCTTGCATTTGACCAAAGTTTGTTTGACGTCTGACCTCTCAAATCCAAACCATTTCCAAATCACTGAAGTAACATTACTACCTTTCTTTGATACAAGCTCATCCTGATGCGAAGAGCCAGGCGTCTCCATGACGTTAGCCGTTAACTTCTACGTTACTGATTTCGGAGTGAGCGTTTGAGACACGGATCAGATGGATCAGGCTCGCCATCAAGTGTTATTGACAAGTATTTCCAACGTATCTAATTGGATGTGCATGATAAACTTTTTTTTTAAATCTCGATGTCTCGATTTAACAAAAAGTAAATCGTGTTAAAACGTAAATTCGAGTTTATCGAAAAAATCGCCCAGCCCTACTTTCGCTTCCAGCAAAAAACATAGAAATGTAAAAACTCCTCCAAACTGACTTAAAGATCCCATTCCCTATGATCCCATTTTTCAACCTTTAGTTAGTCTGTAATGTTGCTGCTAGAGCATACACAATACCTGCAAAATGAAAAGCTCAAGGTTCAGTGCCAAGCGAGATATTTTCTTTAACAGAATTCGCTTTTCAAGGACTACAGAGAACGGCTGGAATCGGACTACAGCCCTCTACCTCCCGGGTAGATGATGTCACTATTCCAAGTGCTTTTAATAACCTCCGCCCAAAGGAATACGCCAATAAAGGAGCGAGACCTTCCTGGAGTAGTGTAATGTTATCAGAGATTGCAAACATTTGACTGAGCTACTCGCTAAACTACTCACAGTACCACAGCTGGTAATAAGAATTCAGTTACAAACATTCTAAGATAACCAACGGTCAAATAACAGCTTCCATGACTTTAACATCGGCTGTGAAAGTTGTTCTGTGTAATACACTGATATTATGTGTGTGTGTGCGTGTGTGTGCGCGCACACCTCTTAAACACTTCAATGAAACGTCCTTTTAAGTCCCGCTTTGCATGTTTTATTATCCAACTCGGGTCCAATATAAAAAGGCAAAACTATTGCTTCTGTTGTTAGAACAGCAGATGTAAATTAGCTATTAGCTAACTCTGGTGCAATTACTTTTAATTGTTCATTGTCCCTGTAAAAGTAAACAATTAAGTAAATTGTTTTTTGATATAACCAATCTGACGGCATTCGGTCCGGTGTCATTTCCCTTGCCATAGTATGAAAAAACATCACCATCTCTAACAAAGATTGATGTTGCACATGCACTTGGGGACCTCCGTTACACACCATTGAAACTGTTCATTGCTAAAAGCCATAGTATGGAATACACGTGCACTGAGAGGCACGTGCACCGACCAATCACAACAGCCTGAGAAGCAGAAGCTCGCTGATATGGTATGGGTGGGACATCTTCACACACTCAAAGTGGGGAACCAATCCCGACAGACCGGTTCAGCTTTACCCATCAGAGCGTTTCGGAAGGAGGGACTTTATATAGACCGGAACAAATCCAGTCATTTTGTTAGAAGAGGGACAGCGGTGAACAATAGATTTGAATATGTGAAATATAATGCGTCTTTTTATAGAAGCATGAACATCCGTTGTTAAACACCCAAAAAACACAATGAAACCCTCAAAAAAAGCAAAAGAATGGGTCCTTTAAGGGTAAGTTATGGTCATGCGTAGGACTTACGCCTTAGGCACTGCGGCGGTTTTTATTTATCCTTATGCGTCATTGTCCGCATCGACAGGCAATGACCACTAGGCGCCAATGTCCACGTGTGTGTTGCTTGTGTAACCAAGACAAAAGCCAAAGAAGAAGCAGCTTGTTGTGTACGTTGTCTGAGAAGCATTAGGAGTGGTAGCGGCAAGTAAACAGTCACTTTTGTTGCAGATTGAGATGTTAAATACAGAAGAATTAATGATTTATTTAGATAATTCATTCGGAAATGCTTTGAGTAAACATGACGATATCACAGATTTATTTGACCTGAAGAAGGGGATCAAACAGACTAATCACAGCGTTTGAGGTCCGGGTAGGGTCCGCATTTAGTTGACGTGTTGTTACATTTAGGAGAGGTGCGCGTCAGGCTACGGTGTAGGGTACTTGTCTCTGCGTAGGCTACGCCATACCTACCCTACTACGTACACACAACGCACGACTATAAACTGCACTTTACAGTACATTTGATCACTAAGTTGTCTTTATGGGAATCAAACTCATGACCTTGGCATCACTGGCGATGTTTAAGCACGGTTTAGAACTGCTCCAGCATACCTACACAAACAGCTGAGATAGATAGAAGAGGACCGGAGAGTGAACTGGGAAGGGAGTGAAATGTGTATTCATAGATTTCAGCTGACAGATAACCAAATAAGGCAGTAACTCAAAGAAGAGTTTGAGAAAGAGCTGAAAGGATCAATGCAAGAGGCACGAGGTATGATGGAATTTGGGAGTCATAAACAAAATGTCCAAGTGTTGGAAACTTTTAAAGGGACCACGAAAATACTAAGATACAGATATTTGAGAATATGAGAATATTATCACATGACTTCCCACATTTATATCTCACTTTCTTTTTAGGATCCTTTCTAAATGATATTGTGAATTACTTTACATTGGTTACAACTACGCAGAGGTTATGCTGCATACTCATATCTCTTAACACCATAAAGGCGTTTCACTGCTTGATGCTCAGAAAATGTTTTAATATACATGTGGTCTTGTGGATTTCTACCTTTCCAAGTTGGAAGTTTTGCTGCATTTTTCAAAGCAGGAAGTTTCAAAGAACTCTTCACAGAATTAAGCAATCACTTACATTTGTGCATTTGGCACTTTTATCCCACGTGACTTACACTGGTATACATTTTATTCTGGAAACTGAACCCACAATCTTTTGTGCTGCTAGTGATACTAGTATAATTTACATTTACTGTATATAAATCTATAAGGCAGCAAACACTTTATAATTCTGAGAGGAAGAAAAAAAGTCAACATATACTAACGTTAACTTCTTAAAATACTAATGTAAAGGCTAAATTATGAAAATAAATCATAATTTAAATTATAAATTGAAGTACTCAATTGAAATGAAAAAAAAATGTCCATAATAAACCAACCTAAGTATAACTGGATCTAAATGCAAAATTGAAAAAGAAGATCATTCTGATTGATGGATGAATATAACAGGGGAAGACAGACCTGCACAGAAAGCGTAATGAGTAAGTTTTGGTGGAAGCTCTACTGTATCCTCCCTGCCCTCAGGCTGTAGCTCTCTCTGCCTATGCTTGGCTTATCTCCCCATCAGCCGGTCAAGTAAGGCAAGTCCCAGGCTCCAATCCCGGCCTGCCTGGACATGCTTCCCTAGAGAAAAACATCTCATCCCATAATGCAGACACAGAGAGGGATGTTTGTGTCAGGGTTGCATGTTCAGTCATATACAGAATGCAAGCCTATATTAAAGGGTGTATTTTTGACAGTGTTTGTCTGTAAAACTGGATTTTCTAAATATGGATACAAATGAGGATGAGGTCAACAAGTTTGTATGAACTTTGGATCAGGATAAAACAATTCACAGTTTTATTTAGATCATGTTTTTTAATTAGGGCAAAAACGCATTTAAAATGTATAATTGCACCGATATATCACTTTTATGTAGCCTATATCAACCTGCCCTACTCATTATATATTAAACTGGACAATGACCTCACACCTTGGACTACTGCTAAATATACAGTATGATTGATCTTTCTCTTTATCCTTCTCTGCTTCCTCCCTTACTCTCTCTCTCTTGCCCATGCACAAACACACACCAGCTGTGTACCATCAACAAGCTGAACTACATTAGCTGCTGTGTCCTCTGTGTTCTTCTGAAATAAAGACCCATTGTGTGATTCCCATTACGCCTACCCATCCAATCCCAATAACAGCCTTGAGCTCTGCCCAACTGCCCTGATATTCCTTTACTTCTGCTCTGGTTTTCCACTCTCACCCTTTCTGTAGGGCACACAGAAATGTTCATGCACTTGGAGGAAAGGCATTTTCATCACCCTCACCCAAACATGAACCTCTGCCCACTCTGTTCTGACAGAAGGAGTGTTGACTTTGATGCATTGCAAACCATTTGATGGACAAACAGAGAAATAATTTGTCAAACTGGTCAGGGTGTTCAGAAAGATATTCCGAGTATCAAACTGGGATGCATTGATATGGTTCAAATTTGATGTAGGTGTCATCACTCCTCTTTTCATTTGCAATCTGATTAAATCGTACATTTATTTTCTACAGCAGATTATAGTTTTGATTTGAGTTTTATTTTACTTTTATTCATATTTTAAATTAGCTTTTATTTTAAGATTTTTAGTCTTTGTATTATGTGGGGTTTTTTGTTGCAATTTTGTAATATGCTTTTGTCATTTTATTAATTTTTTACGTTTCTATACAAGATTAATTAATTGAGATTTCTTTTCCCGTTTATATATATATATATATATATATATATATATATATATATATAAATATATATATATATATATATATTAGTGTTTTGAACTTATCTTTGTGTATTTCTGTTTTTATGTATTTCTGAGGCAACATATTCATTAAAAAATGTTGTCATAGTTGCATTTTATTAAACTAAGATAACTTTTGTATACAGTTATAACAGGAAAAATATATTTAAACTAATATACACTAACATAAGTCTTTCTCAATAGCACTCTGAATATATATTTTTCAGTTAGTTTCTTTAAATATACAAAACTGGGGGCTATTTGATTACCGGGGACACAGATTTTGTGGCATTTTATGAAATATAGAGATTTATCATAAATTATATGCAATCAAACATCAGAAAAATAAGCCGACCAGCCAAAAGAATTGACGTTCCAGCATTGTATAAATAAATATGTTTTTGGTTCAATTAAACTTATAAGTTTAAAATCATTAGTCTTTATTGGGGGGGGGGGCAAAGCGATGCACACTACACAAAAGGGGCCATACAACGAAACAGTTTAAGAACCAATTATGTATTCTCCTTATTGCATTAATACGAACTTAATATGAAGCCACTTTGCAACAATGCACACTCTAAAAAGAGTTATAGAAATGCAATTGAATAAAACCGCAAAATGTATTAAATAAATCATTAAAACATATGTTGACACAGGTCACGTAAGCAACTCAACCAAAAGGATGACAGTGTTATCAATATCATAACACCCTACTTCTGTAGTAAATAACTTCAGTATTTTAGAAAATAACCTTTTCCATGTTTTTTGTACAGATTACAAGCAAACTTGTATCGACTATAATCAAAAGCAGAACCTATATGCACAAGCATGCTTGCAAACAAATCAAGCTTGTGGCTGCATCAGTCACATGACTCTCTGGTTGAGACGGAGTTACTGTCATGGCTTTTACCACAGAACACAGGAGTCACCGCATGGTAAAAAATCACGAACATGAAGACAATTTGTGTAATGGTTCCTCAGGTTCACGCTGGGTTATCGAGAGAGTGAGAGCGAGTGAGGAGATCAATAAGTAGTCCATTATCTGTGTTGTCATCCGCAGGGAGTAGTTGTGGAGGCCAACGCCCATCTGGGGCTCAGCGTTCAACATCTAAAGCCTACAGCGATTCATTCTTCAAGCACAGCTCCAACATTACTGGCCCTCCACAATGCGACTAACACTCCCCGAATAAAGACCAATCGCACGCACAAATACTGCTCACACATGTCTCACACTTTGCTTCTGCATTTCAATACCATGAGTCAGCGATATTGAATGGGTGGAGCATTATTATGACATTCAGGCAGCAGTAATGTGACTGCAGTTCAGACACATAATTAATAGGAAGTTACTATTATGCTTTTGAAACCCACAGGTCAGCGGTGGATGCTCTGTGTGTCATCTTGCCACACCCAGACATTTGGACTTCTCCAAAAGGCAGCTGATCTAAATTTGGGTTTGTAGAATCATGGAGAATTGTGCATCAGTTCCTGAATCACTGCATAGATTCCTGAATTCAAAGAAGCACTAAAGTGATCCGAGAATGAGATGAGAGAGAATTGAAAACCCTCACTTACTGGACATTAATAGACTACTTGATCAATTGGAAAGAATACGGGTACAATTAAAAGTACTGGTTTATTTATTCATCCAATCGAAATGCTTTGTTGAATCTGGTGTTGATTCCAGATTTCAACCATAAATGGAACACTGACCCCAGACCCCATCAAACCGCATCAGTCTGACCCCACAGATACTCGAAATAGGAGAAAATCTCTGCAGCCTTGTTCCAACACCTACTAAAGACAGGAGTGGAAGCCATGATGAATTAAATTCATGGTTTAATTTTAAACAAGAATATGGGTGTGATCCTTGAGTTTCCACATACTTATGGTTATAGAAATACACAGTATCTAACAGAAGTGAGTACACTCCAAACATTTATGAAAATATTTGATTATATATTCTCATGTAATAACACTGAAGAAATAACACTTTTCTACAATGTAAATTAGTGAGTGTACAACCTGTATAACAGTGTAAATTGGCTGTCCCCTTAAAATAATTCAACACACACCCCTAAGTGAAAATGTCCAAATTGGGGCCAAAGTTGACAACGAATTTCATTATCGATTATTACCGATTAGTTGTTGGAGCCCTATTACTTGCTTTAATACACAGCACAAACAATGATCTCAGATACAAATGCAAAACACTGTTATGTGGACATATTTTCTGTTTGGCGCAGTGATGAATAGAAATATGATGGAAATGCCTCCGCAAAGGCTAAGGATTAAGGTGTTTACATGCCTTCATATTGAGATTAAAACCGGCGTACATGTTACTTTGATTATGCTTACTTCGATTATGCGCTTAATCACATAATTTAAATCGAATGATTGCATTAAAATGAGGTTAAGTGTAATCGCAGTATTGCCAAAATCCTATTATAACAATTGGAGAGAAAAGTTAAAGGTAACTATAAAATGTTCAACATTTCATAAAGCAGCTCTAAATGACCGTATGGAGAAAGTCAATGCCTGAGTGCTAAAGGATCTCCGTTCTATGGGCTCCAACCCTCATATATGCACTCTCTTTCTCCTTCTCTCTGTCTAACATACACACATTTTCCATGCAGTAAGTGATGTAAGGCTAAAATCCAGCCAGAGCACATAAACTTCATCAGAACTTTTCGTCCATCCATCTCGATCTCTGTCTTTCAGTCAGGTCATCATGCACAGCAAATTATGAAAATCTTAGTGGCAATTGCAAGATGAATGTTTAAGCACAGATTTACAAAGAAATCATCAGTCATTTTCGCAGCATGAAATGAGGCTGGGGTGCACAGGCTTCTGTTTGTAATGGTTCTCTAATCATGTTCAGCTCTGAGATCTTTCCAGTTTCTGTACCTCAAGTAGTACAGCATTGCAATAGCAGCAAAAACCTAATGGCTTCAATTTACAGGGCACAGACAAACTCATAAAATTATATAGCAGAACTGATTAAATGTGACTGTAATTTGTTTCGGATAAAAGCTTCTGCCAAATGCATAAATGAAGATTTCCCCTCGGAGAAGAAAAATTATATAAATAATTGAGATTTATAAATTCAGTCTCAGGGGTCCAGACTGTGAAGTTTTTGAGACAGCGCAAGCGTTTTCTATGAGTACTCGCCCATGTGAGACCAGCCAATTTGGATATATTTCTAGTAGGGCTGTGCAATATATCGAAATATCGCAAATGTGCATATCGCAATATGCATATCGCAATGGTTTGCAATAAATTAGCTAATTAATTCTTCAAAATGTTATGTATGTTCAAAGTTTAGGTCGATGGGGATAGTAGTATCTATGTTGCAAGCGGATGTTAGTTGGGATAATCGTGCATACGAGTGCTAGCATGCATGTACTCCGACGCAAATCAATCCGCATCGCAAAGCTTTCATAGAGAGCAAAGATGAGCCATCCGAGACATCCGCAGCTGCTGCCGATGATTTGACCCCAAAACGAAGAAGCACCTCAAAGATATGGCAGTATTTTACAGCAATCTTTCAGACGTCAAACCGCTAATCCTTTGAATTTGGTGGGAGTGGCTTGTTTCATTAACCAGGCACATCAGCTCCACCCACGTCCTACCTCCTTGCCCATTTTTGATTATCCGGGAGTGACGCGCGATGCCAAGATGGGTACTACCGGCTCCGCCTACTTTAGGCTTCATTTCTACTCTTCCCAAGAGAATAACATCACGAACACAACATCCATCTTTTATACAGTCTATGGTTTAAACAGCCTCTTTACTTAGCACTTAAAGCTTCTCTGAAGGCTCTGCCTCTTTTTAAATGATGAGGAGAACCAAACCATTGTCACCTGCTGTTAAATGCATAGGAAGCTAGTATTTTAAAACTAATTTTACATATTTAAACATATTAACATTTCTGTACAATTGTAAACGCATTTAAAATTGTTGCAGAAAGCAGAAAATTTAGGGGCACATTTTAAATCAGCCTGCAATGCAATTATATAAATAACTTTTTGGTTTCTCAGGTAATCTTTCCTTACTCTTACTACTTGATCACAGGAGTAGCGTTATGTTGGTTCCACTCCTCAAATAACAATGCAAATAGGAGTGGAACCAACATAACGCTACTCCTGTGATCCCAATCTCTGAGAGGGGCTTTAGTAACGGCTTGTGACAAACGGAGTTGAAAACTGAGCTGAGATCAAGTAGTAAGAGTAAAGTAGAAGATCGTTCAGAACCCTTACTAAAGCGGTTTCAGTACTGTGATGGGTGTAGAAAGTTAACCGGACTGGAATACATCAAACTGATCATTGTGAGCTAGAAATGACTGTAGTTGACTGGCCACCACCTTTTCCATGACAAACGGTAGGTTGGAAATTAGACGATAGTAAGCAGTTCAGTTTTTTTATAAGAATAGGGGTAACAGCAGAAGTTTTGAGTGGAACTTAAACAGTGGCAGAGATAAGAATCATGTTCAAAAGATGTGAAATGGGAGCAGAAATGACAGAGGTGCAGAGTTTCAGAAGGAATGTAGGTGTAGGATCTCCCCAACAGGTAGAAGAATTAATGAAGGCCGCTGGTCTCTCCAAATGATCTGAAACGTATTATGTTCTCTCTTCACTCTCCATTAACCCTGTCTTCCCTCTCTACCAAACCGCTTTATGATAATTGAATCACGGTTCAATTAGGCATGACTGAGGGAGAGACAGTCACTGTTGACAACACACTTTCACATACATTCTCTCGCTCACACACACATCCACCAAAGCACCTGAAGAAAACAACACTGGGATAAATTTATGTCACGTCTGTCCCCATGCCTGTTCCCCCCTAATTTCCCCCCCGGACAACACCTCCCAGCATTCTCCACACTCCCTCACCTGTCCCGTGTTTGACATCAGCAGCACCTGACTGTCATCAGCCTCATACAGTATATATTCCCATTGTGTTCCTTTGTGCATTGTCCTTTCTCATCATTGTAACCTTGTGTCTGTAATCCGGTTTCTCTCGTGTGTGCAATATTAAAAAGTGTATTGTTTTGCATTACCTCATCTGTGGTCCTTGACATTCTGTGACAATTTATAGATTTATTTGGGCATTTTTTAATAAGATATTTTTATACTCTTTTTGATCTGGCACCCAACCTTTGGGATCTGGCACACTTTTCTTGATCTTTTCAGATGTCTTTTGAATTCCTGAAGGAGGTTTGAGTCATGGGTCCCCACACTAGATTCATGTTATATTTCAATACAAAATTAAGCAAATACTCAAGTCACCACATGTATCAAGATTACTTTACTTTCAAACTCTAAAAGAATATTACGCTACAATTGTCAACAGTAACTTTTACATTATCTGCAAAGAAAGGGCCGACAAGTCTGTTAAAGGGATAGTGCATGAAAAACATCTGTTATTTCTCAAACCCATATGACATTCTTTTATCTATGGAAGGGATGTTACTCACAGAAGAAATATTTTAATCAACCTGTACAATTACTTTCATTATAACTCAAAGAATACATCAGGCTTTGATTGTTTGCCCATGACACAAGCATTTTGTTGACTAATGTAATGAAGGTACAGAATGGTCAGACCCTGTGATGCAAATCATGATCCATTACGAATGCCACTGCGCTTCTAAACCGTATTATCATGAGCAGATACATTTATTCTGCTGACTTAACTGTGCAGTAAATCCACTATTACTCTAATCATGTAATGTGATCTATACACTAGCTAATGATGCACAAAATCCATCTATTCCTGCTGCATATACTGCAGATGCTCATTTTTTCTTGCCTTACATCAGCACAAAAAAGATCAGGGGAAAATCTTTCCTCTGTAAGAACAGATGTATAAAAAGGAAAAGATAAGACATACAATTGAGTGATGCTGCAATGTGGCACGTTACACACCCTTACAAATACACGGTTAACCCAAATTTAGAGTTTTTATGGATCTTTGTTTTAAAACCCTTTTCTTAAGAAGCCATCCAACACAAAGACGAAAGAGGAACCGATAACAGATACAATGATACAATGTTATAACGTAAAAGTTTTAAAGACATTTCATTCAAAACATATGTTTTTCATTCGCCATTATTTACAAATATTACTTTTGCTTTTTTTTTTAATTACATTTTACTTATAAAAAACGCAACGTCAATAGACTGTACACGTGACTAAACTGTTAAATCAGATTTTAAAGCAGATAAGTAAATAGCATGTGGAGTGATTGACAGCTAAACACTGAAAACAATGTGCGAATGGCGTAACATTCTCGCTTTTCACCGTTATGTCAAGATTATAAAAATGTGACCGATTATGAATCCATACTAAAGGTTAGAATTATTCTCTTTACGTAACCAACATTAGTTATGTCTCAGTTTGTACATATTACCGCCACGCTACTTAATCCTCTTGTGAAATCATGCTCTCTCTCTCTCTCTCTCTCTCTCTGACCAACACAAACACATCCATTGCTTTCAAACTCCGCATGGCGTAAATATTTCAACATCTACACAATCTCAATAGTTAGGAAAAAGTCGCAAGTTACACTTACTTCGTTTTCTGGATACGGAGGTATTCCGACAAGGCAAAATGCAACTCCATTCATTGGACTGCTTAACTTGTTTAGCAGGGGGACACCGAGAGGGGCTTTCGAGTTTAATGTGTTGTAAATGCGATGTTTTGCATAAATGTAAAAAAACAAGTCTGTTAAAAATGACATAAGCACCGTCGCATTCACCTATCCGCTTTTCTTCCGTCCATTCGCCTATTTTCCCGTTGTTTGGTGAGACCGCAGCGCCCTCCCTCTTCCCTCGCCCCGATGCGAATCCGCTCCCTTTCTCCTTCGGCCTGTCCCACTGCGAGCTGCATGCGCTGTTGTGAAGTCAGAGGCGCGGCGCTCCCCCTGGCGATGGCGCGGCGTATTACATGACAGGCGCCGCAGCGAGGACTTCTTGCCACAGCGCGGTGCTTTCAAGGCCATCGCAAACAAAGCCCTCTTTGTACCCAGACAAAACGATAGATGGGAACGAAAAGACATAACAGCTGAACAAAAATGATGGTGCAGGACTTGGAGAGGGAGAGAGAGATATAGGGAGATACATAGAGTTTGTTATAGTGAGAAGTTACATTAGCCACGGATTTACTACAGTATCTGTAATATTTCTAGTCACTGGTTACTAGACTTTCACTCTGATAAAATAATGTTTTTTTATGTTTACGATAGTAAAATATCACTATTTGAAATTAAATTAAACCTGCAGAATATGAAGATGCAATGCACTTTAGTCAAGAGCACAGGTCACGCTGCGGTCATGACAGATCAATCAATCTGATGCAGAAAATAGACATGCAAATGTAGTATTGATTTAAAGGTCACTGCTTCAGACCTGTCCTTTTAGCACACAGAAATGTTGGATTTGGGACTTGTTATGAAACAGTGAATAAAAATAGCGTACAATCATGTTCTGATCTCCATTGAAAGAATGCGATGCGAGTAGCTGACTTTGTGTGGTATGTTGGTTTGATTTGCGGGAAGTCTTGGGTGTGAAACGACTGCTGAGTAAATATACAGTAGGAAGTCTACTCAAGCTGGCTCATTGTTATTGTCCGACCAGCGGCACATTTACAGAGACCGGGCAAATAATCCCACAGCGACCTCTCTTGTTATCCCACTTAGATCAAGTTAACAAACTCAACAGCAGAGTAAATTAGGACACGGTGGGATAAAGACATAACAAAACTTTTCATTTGTACGCTTATTTTGTCTTTTGGATTAACCTGAACTGACCTGAAGTGTTAGTACCTGTGAGAGATTTTGACTTTGTGACTGCACAACTCTAGAGAACATCAGGGAGCACCTTAAAGTTTCTCATCCTCAGGGCATTGAAGCTGAAACAATGCAGAGAAATACAGCGAACGTGGCACTCTGCCCTGGAACCGACTCAACCCATGTGGCTGTCATTACAGAGAGAGGCAGAGTGTAAAGAAACAGTGTTTTGGGATAATCAAAGCTCTTTAAATATTCTTCAAAGAAAACAGTCTCATGAGAATATTGTGTACTTTATGTGTCATAACAAAACCACAATACAAAGAGCTGACAGAAATGATTGTTCATGATCATTTTAATAAATCTGTCTGCTTCCATAAAGATTAAAATAAATCTTGAAATTAAACCCATGATCTTGGCATTCCTAGTCAAGGAGAAGCCAACCGTGGTTGAAAAGCCAATGTTAATTCAAGTTTGTTAAACAAAGCCTTCATCAAAGCTGAATCCCTCCCATTTGTTTATCTCATTATATCTACACTGTGCTCTTAATAAAGCTCTCCAGCTACTGAACAGTCCATTATCATGTCATTCAGTCTATCATGGAGACTGCACCCTGTAATACACAGTGTGTGGGTTTTATATTATAGTGGACACCCCTACAGAACAAAAATATCTTGGAATATACCGCAAAATATAATGCTATATTTTACATAATGCATCTCCATATATTGGAAGTTGGTGCTTATATTTTTCAATATACAGCAATATATGAATTGACAATATGTGGCTATAAATTGCACATATAAATATATTTAGAAACGAAGACAAAAATGAATCTATTATTCATCACATTTGATCTTTTATTGAGTATATATTGCACATATATGTTCCCATATAAATGTGATTGTATATTATACACATATATGGACACATTCACAGAATTAGTTAATGCAGATTTCTAGTTCCCGCATGCTTTGCTTCTGACTGCTAAAGGAGAGTAAAATGTTTAAATGTAAGTGTTATTGCATGTCTTTTTGCTGAATATTAATATAGGGGGCCATCTGTTAGTGTTTAATGTTGTATTACTTTGAAATTTAGAAGGGTAACATAAGCATTATTCTGTATATTTCCATATATGTGTGTGTATATGGCATGAGTAAATATATTATGGTCAATATATTTTAACACATCCAGTACCATCTTATCACATGTACATCAATATATTATAAAGTATATTACTGATTATAAAATAACATATATTTTGACACATAAGTAAATATATTGTCATTTATTTTTCAATATATGTAAAGTGGCAATTCCTTATGTATCATTCAATATATTGTAATATATTTACACAATGTTTTATTCTGTATATTTTCTAATACACCATTATGTCATTTAATATATTTTTAATTCATATAATAGGAAATATATTTTCTTTCCGTAAGGGCACACAGCTTTAGATCTGAGGGGTCCACAGGGACGTGTGTCTGTGTGTGTCTGTGTCGAGGGGGAGAGGACGCAGAATTCGTGACCCAATGTCCTCAGTGGTTACTACAGGCTGTTGTAAATCTAAAGCGTTCACTCTAGTCAATCTAAGGAGCATATTGCACTGTGCTTTGTTGTGCACATTGAATGTGTTTGTCTGTTTAACAAATTACTACACTTAGAGGAATAGTTCACCCCAAAATATTCATGTATTTCAACATTGTGTTTCAACCCAAAACATATTTATTTAGCTTCAAAAGACATTAATTAACCTCCTGGAGTCATATAGGGTACTTTTATGAAGGATATATGCGCTTTTTAGAGTAAAAAAAAATGGGTTACTCACCAATGCCATTACTAGGCTGGGAACATCTTTCAAAATCACTCCAATTTTGTGCGACTGAAGAAAGTCACAAACACCTAGCCTGGCATGTTGGGGAGTGAATTATGGAGCAAAACTTATTTTTGGGTGACTCTTGAATAAACATAGAATGTTGAATATTAAATTAATATTGAAGTAAATATTTGGTATGTGTTAATGCATTTAGTATATAGTTTAATTAAAAGTTTTTGTGGTCTCAGTAAACTTTTACAGACTACAAGAAAATACCCAGGTCTAGCAGATACTGTAAATTTGTAGTGGATCTACAGTATATTTTATACACGAACTACCTGCCATTGCCATATTATAACAGGAAACTATAGTAAATGTAAAGATGTCGGCAGTAAGAGGAAATTCTATGAATGGTTTTGTGGTACATAAACTACCATCTTCTCCATTTTTGAGCTGAGAGTCAGTTTTTGACCACCGAGAGCATCTCACTGCGCTTGTAAAGCACTAACGTCCTGTTTCCTCCTAATTCACATGTGGCATGCATATATACCTCCCCTTCCTCTCTCTTTACATCACTTCCTTTGAGCAAATGTTGAAACACAAGACGACCTTTCTGACCCTTACATGTTTAATATGATACATATATCGGTAGATGCAAATCCTGTACGTACTTTCTGATATGTTCATTGTGTAATTTAAATCCTGTATAAAAATATTATGCTCGATATATTGCATAAGAGTAAAAAGAACATTACACAAAGGTCTCTGCTCTGTGTAATATACTACTTCTACGTGTGTTACAGTTTATATGTGATTTCACCAAACTTTACGTGGTACAGTTTACTTCTTACATATAAGAAATAACCGGCAAACTACTCTTGTGAAACTATAGAGAGATGATACTAGTTGTTATTTTTAGTTTTAGGTTTTAATGTGTTTTCATGAAGCAGCTACTGTTACTGATCTACAGAGTCATTCCATATGTGATCAATGAGACGACCTTCACCAACACTCTCATTTAAATGCACACACACACACTTTATTTGTTGTATACTGTATACAGTAGATTGTCAAGTATAAAAATTATTATTCTTAAGAATAAGAAACCTTAAGCTTTATCGTTTCGTTGCTTCATTAGCCATAACACAATGCACCTATGAAGCAAGCGTGTGTGTATCTTACTGTTTTTAACTAACTATTGATCTACTGCTAATTTCAGCCCACGGTGGTCTGTTGTTCGCCCAGCTAGTAATTTGCCTGTTGGCAATGCTCCATGCAGGAGCATACACACACACACATTCACACACATAGTCCAGATACTTTACATAACAACATCTTCCTATTCCTCTCATAGCTCAGTCTTATTATGTCAGTATCCAGATGTGAATGTCACACTATAAATATGGGGGTAACATCAAATTTTTTTTTCTGCTTCACACATTTTAATATATGACAGTAAACAAAGCTTTTTCTCCGCTCTTCTTCGACAAGTTACATCCATCGTGTGTCCATTGTATCTTTATTTTTATATTCACATGCACACATTACACATCACTGATTTGTTCGCAGCAACCATCCGATGGTTGCATCCAGTGCCACAAATGGTTACAATTGCATGTGGATGGCGTCACCTAAACTGGCTGATGTTATTCCCATGCAAGACGTGATTGTAGACATGGAGTGTTCCCATCTTGGCACATGAATAATTCAACAACGGAGAGCGGGAAAACAGCATGTGACACGCTTGTGGAGAGATAAATCTTGTTCAGGAAAGCTATACAGCGTTCAGACACAGCTCATACACACACGCCAACACACAAGCAAAGAGCAAAGAATTGCAGTGTCATGGTGCTGCCCTAGGCAGTGAGATGGAGTGACATAATGCTCAATCTGCAAATTCATTCTTGAGAATCAGCCTCTTTTTTTGTGAATTGTAACTGTGTGATGAGAAACAACTGTGGAATGATGCCTTTCTTACACTTCATAAAAAGAATGCATGCTTTCAGACGTACAATTATTGACATCCTCTAAACTGCAAGAGAATTGCTATCTAAACTAAAAACTCACATTTTAAGGTTATCGATAAGGATGAACTGTACAGGTAACAGGAGCATTTTCATCATTCAGAGTGCAAACTTAATAATATCAGATTTCTAGCAGCCCTGTATCAAATGAAATATGCAATGGTTCGCACTTTTGACACCATCCCTATTGTATGTGACATGCTGTGGGACTTTCTCTGCATGACAACATCACCCTGAGAACAAAATGTAAACAACATCAGCTAAGAAAAAGCAAGCTGCACAGTAGTGTACTGAAACACACACACATACTGAGGATCGTTCCGCTGCCTGAAAGGGATGTGAGCATCTTTGTCCAAAGCATTGCTGATAGCTAGAGTGACATGTCTGTATGTGTGTAAGTGTTTGTTCTGTCTCACCTGCTCCATGCTTCAGCAATCCCTCTTCCGCCTCATGATCCCACTCAGGTCACAGTATTCCCAACGTTCCTGTTTCTCAGTGATATATTCCCTCAACAGCGTCCCTAATTTGGGAATCCTTACAAAAATCCACAGATGTCCTCACAAAGCCAGGGAGCTCACAGAAGATGAGGCTTTGAGATGCATTCTCAGTCCCCTCTTTCCGACAGCCTGTTATCTAGCCAAATGCTCCTGATCATTCCTATTCTCTCTCTCTCACTCTCTCTGGTGGTGTTCCTTTGCTTCAGGCTATGTGCTGAAGCACAGGTTCAATGCTGTAGCTGTGATTTCCTCCTCTCCAGTATAACCGAGGATACAGGATATTCTCTTTCTCTTGCTCTCTCTCTCTCTCTCTCATTCTCTCTCTCAATCTCTCTCTCCCATTTGCTAATTTGGTAAATAACACCTTGCCTTGATACTTTCAACCCCTTACTCTTTCTCTCTCCACTTCCCTCCTCTCCTTCCCTTCCCCCACTCATATATGAATTCTAAAGGGAAGGAATAGGGGGGTTGGTCATGGTGGTACCATGTGACTCCTGCCATTGGGCCGTGGGACCCAATGAACTGAAGCGCATTCAGTTTCCATGGTGGGACCCCCTAATGCCCAGCCTCATGCCTGAGATGAAGTTTCAGTAACCATTGGAAACCATAGAGCATGGCAGCTATATAATGCTGTGACAGTCAGGAAAACCATGCAGAAACATGCTGTAACATGAGCATGTAGACACATGCAGTTTAGAAGAAATGAAGAACAAAACGGCTGCTCTAGCTGTACATGGAATTTTTTGATAGGAACTTTTTTATAACTAAATCTTAGATGCGAAAAACAAAATAAAGTCACTTCCTTATAGACCAAGGATTCCTGTAGCTCAGTGGTAAGAGCATTGCGTTAACAACACAAGGTTGTAGGTTCGATCCCAGCGGATTTTAAATACCTTTGTAAAATGTATAGGATAAAAGGAATGTAAGTCGCTTTGGATAAAAGCGTCTGCCAAATGCCTAAATGTAAATGTAAATGAAATGTGAATGTAAAGTTAAGCTGTTTATATTATTTTGCTGCACCAAAAAAACACGCAAACACAGGAAAGGCATGGCGGATATGCTTGGCAGGCAGGAAAGACATCATTAATAGTTTTCCTCATCCTACATGTAGAGAGAAAATTCATGATTCTTCTCACTGCAACAGGAACGGAGCCCAGACAGAGAGGCATTATCTGTCACAGATATTCTCTTTCTATCTTTCTCATTTTTTATATATTTTTTTCTCTTTTGCTCCAGAATGGTCATATGTAGCTTTTTTATTAATCAGCTTTGCTGTAGTGTGTTTAAAATAAATACAGAAAGATACTTGAGTGAATGGGACGCAAGTGTAGTTGCAGTTTTAGTGCTTTTCCTCTAGATGGAAGCAGAGGGCCTTTAATGAATCTAGAAAGAGAGAAATGAACAAATTGTGTTGACAATAGTCCTCTGTCTAAATAAATTCGAGGAAGTTATCTTGGTATTTAACATGTCAGAATAGTAATTTTGGGCAAAACGTGTAAAAAATAGTATCGTGTTTCAAAAGGTGAAAAAGTCTAAACGAGACCCGAAACAGTTTAAGGTAAACTTTCGTGGTGGTGTTTTAAACCAGTTATACAATCCGTATCATGCATTTGAAACAGTTGTGAATAGAGTAGGATGACCATATTTCAGCTTTCGAAAAAGAGGACAGTCAGTGGGGGCAGGAGGCAGATGGACACAAAATGTTTAGCATTTAAATGACAACTTTTTTGAAAAATAAACACTGTCTTTTCAAGGCCATAGGTTAAATTAAAAATCACTTGCCATTAAAAAAATGGGCATCGTTAACGCTATTCAGATTTTATGTGCCACCCACTGAAAATCAAGCTGCTTCTTTGGCTATTGGTTGTTGCCGTGGTGCTTGTCGCTACCCAGGGTTGCCAGGTCCAAGAAATATTTCCAGCCCAATAACCCATCAAAACCCGCCGAAAAGGAATAAAAACTAGCCCAATTTTTTCCCTCTGTCAAATCAAAGTTTACAACGGCATAAAGACGTTTCTATTGCCATATTTTTTTTATCCGAATGGCTTCCTATGTATTGTATATATAGTTTTGTTCTGTTGAACAAAAAATAAGTTTTGGGATATTTAGGAAAGCAAACAATTCTGGGTCACGTTTGACTACCATTTATTTTTTTCTGCTATGGTAGTCAATGATGCCAAAGAATTCGCAGCAGCTAACATTCTAGAACATATCTTTGTGTTCAACCGATCAAATACATTTATACAGGTTTAGAAACAAGAGTTTCATAACAGAATTATCATTTTTGGGTGGAGTGTCCCTTTAAAAATATCCCACGTGCACGTAAATGGACGAGAAACATGTTTTCTCTTGGTAAGACATGCATAAACTTGGTTAAGAAATACACATGGATACATTTATTGCATAATGTATAATGAATATAAGCACGTCAATGATTTAGTTGTTATAGACTACGTATAGCGCTGATCAAACGTGATATTTGGCAGCCAGAAGAATCAAGTGTTGTACACTCACGAGTGATTTCTTTCATTGTGCAACGTGACATTCACCTGATGAAATATTTGTTAAAACATAATTCGGATGTACTGTGTCTTATACCACCGCTAATTTCCTCTTTGGTTGAGCTGAGCTCCCGCGTCCCTCCATGTACTGTAGCCTGCCTGCCTGGCCGGTCCTTGAGTTGCCAGGTATCCATTCGGAGTGTGAATATACATTAAGAAACTCATCAATTAACATTTATCTTTAGAATATAAATAAACATTTTGGCGGCCGCGGAACATTATGAAAGTAGCCCAAAAACTCGCAACCCGCGGCTCCATAATTTTTCCCGCAATTGCATTCTCAAAATAGCCCAATTGTGCGGGAAAACCGCGTACCTGGCAACACTGTCGCTACCCGATCCGTCCCAGGAAGACGTTTTGTTCCGCGCATGCGCGAAAGTGCGTTTAAAAAAAGTAGTTTGACACAACCGGAACCATACCAGAAATTATTTTATGTATAAACTCTTTATTGAAAATTGCATTTAACATCAGAAGACATTAAACATATTACAATTTGTAATGGTTTGGAGAAATGTACTGCACGAGGGATAGGCTACACTGCCCTTTGAAGAGCGGAAAATAGTATTTTTTAAATTAATTTTGTTACTTTTTTATTTTATTTATTAATACCAACGAAACAACAATATAAAAAAAGGATATGCGTCATAATTGAGAAATGTCTTTTATTTAAAAAAATGTATTTGCTCAATGTCGTTTGATGTTAAGTGCCATTTTCTATAAAGAGTTAAAAAATATATTTAAGGTATGGAACAAGTTGTGCCAAACTACTTTTTTTTAACTTCCGTAAATGGTTTCGGCTGGAAGTCGACGCACTTTCGCGCATGCGCGGAACAAATCGTGTTTCTGGGACGGATCAGGTAACTACAGTGCTGAGGTAATGAGATGCGCTTTGTTTACGTACGTGCATGCGTACGTGCTTACGTACGTACATTACCGACCAATGGTCAACCAAGAAGTGGTTGCTTTGCAAAAATTATAAAACTTATGCAATGAATGACGACTTTAGAACGCAAACCCGAATCCCGGATATTTTAGGAAACTTAGAAATCCCGCCCGGACGCAGTTTTTTTTGTCTCAAATAGAGGACATGTCCGGGAAAAAGAGGACGTATGGTCACCCTAGAGTAGAGTACTAACTGAATGATGTCTTTCAGATTAGGATCTCACCCGCATGTTTCGTTTGTCAAGGCATGTGACGAGTTTTGGGTTTTTTTTGCATTTGAATTCCATTGATCGCGCAGTCATAGCTACCGGCGTGGAGAGATGTGTAGCGGTTTCACATCGTAAGAGGAAATAAATGCTCTTAATCCTTTTCTTAGTCCCACAACTGTCAAAACAAAATCAGCTCTGTGGAAATCCACAATAGACATATGCCGTTTTACGTTACATGAGTTGTGTGTATGGATTTTGGTTAACCGCATGAGCATGGAGAATGAAAGTCTTTTTTTGTTATATCGTGTTGTGTTGGCCTATCGAGGATCTCAGCAATGTAAAGAGGTTTTTCTGTTATATCACGGATATATCAATTTTAACTTTTTTATTTAAAAAGCGCTCATATTTGCCGGCAAAAATCATTATTTTCCGGTACAGCGTTACGACCGGAAGTAAGCCCGCCCACACTCGCTGATCATGCAACTAGCCTCTTGGGACTTTGACCTTTTGAGGCCGAAACATATACGTTTTTTTATGTTCTTTTTAAATAAAATCTAAACATAATATTTGTATAGTTTGTTATAGCAATAAACATAAACTACAATTACTTGTACATTTCATGTTTTTTCATGATGTTGTTCACGGTCTGGTCTAATTTTTCATTGTCTCTTCATGTAAAGAATAAAACAAATTGAAATGGAAGAATCTCAATGCCTGTTCTGGTTTCCAATGTCAGTTAAAAAGCAAACGTGCCCCTACTTGATTATTGTGGTACTGCAGCTAAAACACACAGAATAAACATCATTTGATCTATCAAGCTCAAACTTCATAATAAAAGGGTGGTACTAGGGCATTGCCCTTTTGACGTTTTTAGGCCGAAACATATCGATTTTTTATGTTTTTTTAAATAAAATCTAACCATAATATGCTTATAGTTGTTAAAGCAATACATATAAACTGTAGGTCTGTACTCATAAGGATTCATGAGTTACAACCATTTATTTAGTTATTTCAAACCTTGCGTTTTCATGTGTAGGCTAAAAAAGGGCTGCGCCAGGTAACAGGTTGAGATTATTTGATAAGGGCAGTAATGTAACGTTACCGCAAGAAAGAAAACGTGGCTCATGTACTACACCATGGATGGATTACACTGGGCCAGTGCCCAGTGGACCCTAACTACCATGAGGCCTGGGGGGCCCTGGGCTTATAGGTTGCAGCATCCAATTTGGTGCAGAAATCCCAATAACAATAAAAACAAATGTTTATTTTGTAAAGCCGACACAAGGCCTCTTAGACAAGGCTCTTCGTCTGTGAGGGCTCAGGGCCTTCATATCTGAGGACTCCCTGGCAATCCTATGACCCTGTGAAAACACTGTTAAATGATATGATCAAAAAGTCATGGCTCATTTTGGTTAGAGAGTAAGATTCCAAAGCACAGATACAGTAGACAAATTTGTATATAAAATCTGCACGCTCGTACATACAATTATTAACTGTCCATATTCCCTACAGGCTGAAGTTGAAGTCAAGGATGCGTGAAAGAAAGACAAAAGCTTTTGACAATCAAAAATCTAAAAATGGAGGAGACTGTTCACATACAGAAACAATAAGGGAAATGCTGACCAAAAAAAGATATTGTTGGGTTATTCTTGTATAGCAATTTTTAAAGAAAATATAGGCCTGTTTTATAACTTACTTACTGGTAAATACAGAACAACAAGCAGCAAATGTGCAATAACGAAAGTTATAGCCTACGCATAGCCATCTTAAGCTAAATTGTCATTCAAAAATAAAAGCCAATTGATTGGACTGTTTAATGCACATTTACGGATTCTCAATTACAACCAAACTAGAAATTAAATGAAACAAAAATATACACACATTCGCCTAACTGTGCAGAACGTGAAATGTATGCAACACAAAAGCACTGGATATTTAGGTTATAATACGCTCCATCCACATCGAGCTGAGTTTCTTCATTGGAAAAATACATGGTTTGACGAGTAAAATAAATCATATCTAAATTAAAGTTTGTTTCTGATTCTCAGTCTGTTGATGCCGGCTGCGGAGAAACACGTTCGGATGCCTTCATGCCTTCTTTCAGAGGTTGCTAAGCGATCATGTTTGTTAAAACGTTTTGTATTTTGGGATGGCTATTTTGACGAGGCAGGCGAGGCCGCGTTCACTTATCTTAGTTTTAGTGTGGGACTTATGCATAACTGCATTATGTAAGTGATTTTTATTTATTTTTACGAATAATAAATAACTCCCTTAACTCTTATTTGCTTTGCCAAATTATTAAGCCTTAATTATGCGTGCGTGAAGATCTCTTTTGCATCATGTATCCTTTTTTTTTGTAATTTCTATACAAATCACCATTACCTGTTTGAAATGTGATATGTAAATAAACTTGCATTGCCTGTATGTATTGAATCATTAAATGGACGCCAATTGACAACAAGCCTACCCCAATTCTAAATGTACCGTAACCTCTTAATTTGATTGAAAATAGATGCCTTTACGATCTGATGTTTGAGATGGGCAAAAAGAGGCAAAGGGGAGGTTCGAAATCGGTCTCTTGCGTGAAAAGTTTTCGATATGCGCTCTGACGCTCCCCCCCATTAGAATGAATGCGCAAGCAAATTGGTTTTTCATCGTGATTTAAGGCAACATGGCGGCTCAGTGTAAATAGACACTCTGTTCATTTAATCCCTAAAATTACCACACTGTAAAAAATGACACAGATATTTACTTAAAAAAATTAAGGTAACAGTATTACACAAAATATTTTTGAGCACTTTAAAGCAGATTTTTAACGCAATATTCCATGAATAAATCATGTAAAATTACCTAAATTATTTAAGCACGTCACCTGATAAACTTAAAAAAATCAAGAAGAAATACTTATTTGAGTATTGGAGTTAACTGCTTGATCTTTTTTTACTTAAGTTTAACATTTGTTATCGTTTACAAACATATATGATGTACAAGTAAGCTGAGAGTTGACTCAGTACTGAAATTAGCAGCATTACTGTTTACAGAGTGAAAAAACATATAGCCTGAGCTCTCAAACTAAACACAAGCACCGCTCTTCTGAAAGATGGTAACCACGAAACACAAAAATACAAACAGAATATCTTCTAAATCTTAAAGACAACTGAACAATAAACACTATCAAGTCTTTCATTTTATTCTAAAGCACATAAAATAGCACTTTTTCACAAAAATGATTCTGCTAATGCTGTCGCATGCAGAGCATGCTGGGAACTCTAAATTCACTGCTCAGTAAGGGAAATAACTGAAATAATTCATGTAAAGATCCTTTATACAAGTTAAAGTGGGTTTAACATGGTAAAATTAAGTTGAATTATCTCAATTATTTGTGCATTTAGAATTCTGAGATATTTCTATAATTTTAACTTAGATTTTGGTAAAAAAACAAGAACACAATTGTATTAAGTAAAGTTTACTCAATTAATTTCATGAAATCTACTAGGACACAGAATCGTATTTTACAGTGCAGTTACGCAGCATTTGTTAAAGCGTATTACTTGTACAAAGGAATTGTTAAGCAACTTAAAGTATTTAGCATTACAATGACTGATCGCCGTTTCAATGTAATATTTATATTATTGTTGTTGTTATTAGTGCCCTTAACAGACAATTACATGACACTACAACTTATATTCATATAAAGAGATCAAGTTATTCACATATATAACACATAGTATGAATAGTATAAAAATGAAAAAGTGTTTGTAGAGAATGAAAGCTAGTTCAATTCATGAAAGCATTTAAAACCATGCACTGTAAAATCTAATTAGTTAACCTTACTTTAAAAAAGCATGCAAACCGATTGCCTTGAAAAAACTAAGTAAAGTGAAATGGTAATTTTTGAGTTTAACTAACTTACAATTTTTACTTCAGATGTACTTTTGACCCAGTGTGGACTACTCAGAATTAACTATTATTACCAACTTAAGAATTTCCGTTGGATTTACTTTGTTTATTTAAGTTGAGCAAACTCAAGGTGAAATTTCCGACAACTTGGATTTTTTCAGTTGCATTTACTTTTACCACAGTCCGATTTACTCAATAAAACCATGCAAACCGATTGCCTTAAAATAATCAAGTAACTGCACTGTAAAATCCAATTAGTTTACCTTACTTAAAAAAAGCATGCAAACCGATTGCCTTGAAAAAACTAAGTAAAGTGAAATGGTAATTTTTGAGTTCAACTAACTTACAATTTTTACTTCAAATGTACTTTTGACCTAGTGTGGACTACTCAGAATTAACTATAATTACCAACTTAAGAATTTCCGTTGGATTTACTTTGTTTATTTAAGTTGAGCAAACTCAAGGTGAAATTTCCGGCAACTTGGATTTTTTCAGTTGCATTTACTTTTACCACAGTCCGATTTACTTAATAAAATCATGCAAACCGATTGCCTTAAAATAATCAAGTAACTGTTAATTCAGTTACTTAAGTGATTCCAACATCCATTATGAATCAAACATTCAAATAATCACATGTATAATTACACATAAATTAGTGACAAGAGTTAAAATTCAATTTTAAACATTTTTATTTTGTGAAACATTGACAGACAAATTGTTTGCCGTTTAATGTAAATAGAAGTATAACTACAATGAACAGCCCTGGCCTTCAATTGTACAGCTGTTGTTAAATAAACATAATACTTACTGAACAATAATACACTACGATCAGACTTGCTGATCGATAAAACACTATGATCAGACTTGCTGACCAAACAACCAACAGGTTGACAAGTGCATGAAACATTTAAATATGAAATAGCAGATAACTCTGGCACACTTGTAAATAAACTGGTAGCAGACGGCCAACACTTCACCACTTTTAAAATGATCAGCTTGTTGGTTTTAAAGGGATAGTTCACCCAAAAATGAAATTCTGTCCATTTACTTTACCCCAAGTTGTTCCAAATTTGTACAAATAACTTTGTTCTGTTGCACATGAAGAAAGATATTTGGAAGAATGTTAGCTATTTTCAGTTCTAGTATATCATTCACTTCGAATTTTAGTATTTTTTCTGGTAGTGAATTATGTGCCAGAACTGAAAATAGCCAAAATTCTTCCAAATATCTTCCTTTGTTTTCATCAGAACAAAGTAAAATAAGCAGGATTTTAATAACTTGAGGATGATTAAATGATGACAGAATCTTTATTTTGGGTGAACAATCCTTTTAAATGAACCAAAAACAAATGAATCCACTGCCATAAACAGGTAAGAACTTATGCCATACATTCTCACTCTTACACATACCTTTTTTACATCTAACTCAACAAGAGATTTTTAAGAGATTGCAGTTTTGGTGGCAGTTTGTTATGTCCCAAGCCATGCATCACTCTTTGAATGCAATTGAAAGTGTCCTTCATGGTATTTGGATAATCCAAATTTAAGGCATATGACAGCCCAAACAAAAAGCACATTGCTTGAGGTAGGTTTGGAAGACAGTCCATTACAATACTTCCCTCAACAATGATGGCAGTAGACATCGGCTCAAGACAGAGAAGATTTGGAGAAAGAGGTAGGTCATCAACGACAGTCAGCAACCCAACAGATACCTGTTCCCAGGTCACATCAGCATCCGATGCCTGCATAAAACATTAAAACAATATTACAACAAGGAAATGCTGATAAGCATGATCAAATAAAAATATTATGACCCCATGAACCAAGAAGTTGACAACAAACTGCTATTTGGACTACCAACCTGGAGCTAACGTGATTTATGGGGCAATAATTGATGCAGACAGATGTTGAATCACACAAGTTAATACGTAATTTGTTAGCAAATTCTCTTCCAAATTCTTAGTTCTTTAATATATATCATTAAGAAAACTTACTAGGCAACTGTTGTAGAAGTTACTGGGATCATCACCTAGCAGAACAGGTAAGCCTCTCAGCACAAGGGTACGCCTTGCTGTCACATCTGGTTTCTAGAAGCAGAAAATGAACAGTACAAGTCAATATTACACAGTCAAAAAGACACTAACAGAGGAAGTGATGTAATGGTGCTGTTTGTGTGAACATCATCAAAAAAATATTTAAAGATTGTAAGAAAGGGTAAGTCTCTCTAGTAAATGCAGAAAAGTGCAAGTGTGACCACTGTAAAAAGATTTCTCTGCTCCTGGGTAAAACTGCTAAAATAACCTCACCTCCAGTGTACTTAAGATTGTGTCAATACAGCAGCAGTGAGGGGCTCTCTGGCAGGTGCCACAAGACTCCTAAAAAAAGACAAATAAGACTTCAGTAAAAAGTTATTTCCTATAGTGTTGTAGCAAATATATAACTGACACTTGCATGCTTTACCAATTTTACAATAAAACACTTACACTTACTTTTATATATGTATGCTACAAATATATACTTTGACCTAAAGCAAAAAATGTGTAATCAAGTAATGACTATATGACGATGACAATGAAATCGCATATTTCAAGAATCCTGACGAGATATTAAAGGATTTGTTGATACATATACCAATTAATAAACGAACATATAACCCATCATTTGACAAAAATACTAACCTGTGTGTCAAAGTTTTTAGGGTCCGTAAAAAACGTAAAAGTACGTTACCTTTGGATAAATCGTTGTTACTGATCGACATGCAACCAAAAAAATGCATTTTCAGTCTCAGCACGTGGTGAAACAGAAAATGAGTACATAATTTCACACTTGTAAAATTACAAAACCTTTTAGTCAACAATGTAATGGACAAATATGGATCCCAGAATATGGTTAGACTTGTTTAGAACAAGTCTAGTCAGTCAGTCAGTCACATTTATCTAAAATTAAAATACTAGTTCACATACATTTCACAGACATTTCAAAAATACACCACGGACAATTATAACTTGATTGACAACTTACCTTTTTCCTTCAGAAATAATTAAACGGTCTCAAGTCGTCCTCAGCTTCTGCAAACCATTAGCACAGCACATGCACCGAGTGGGGTCTGATTGCGGACTGCAAGACAGAGGCGTAACTGGTAATGGGCGGAACTTGTAATAGCCGTAACCTGTAATTGTCCATATCACACGGAACAACGCGAGATATAAAAAACGTCACATTGTCGGCAAGATGGCGGGTCGTATAGATAAAGCGGTAAGGATATTTTCCCGAGATAAAAGTTTAAATTTAATTTGTTAAGTAATTTTCATGCAATAGTAGGGTAACGCACATATTGGTATCATTTCATCGATAATATATTAAAACTAGGGCTGTCAACGTTAACGCAAGCGATTCATTTTTTCTAATGAACCCGTGAAAAAATATTTAACGCAGCATCCGTTAGATTTGACAGTCTAGCCTTACATGTTGGAATTGGGTGCAGAGCCACAAAGACCTGTTCATTGAGGAGGTGACAGAGCCTGCCTTTTTGCGGATGAGTTCCAACGAACAAGAAGATGCACTCAAGAAGGTCCTGGAGGGTCATTTCCCAGAAGACAGAGATAACTTTTGGTTGTGTTTCAACATCTCATAGACATGGAAACATTTTTGTCAATCTGTGTTGACGAATACGGCTTGGGGTCAATGCCATGGTCAAAAGAGTAGAGAGTTAATGGGTGGGGGAGTGAATGAGTGAAAAAGAATAAAGAAATGTATAAATTAATAATAAACAATTAATAAATGAAAGCATTGTGTTTCTTAAATGCAGATTTGTTAAAGTATGCTGAAATATTTAGATCTCTAACATCTTCAGAAATTGTGTATAACAAACGCAACATTTTTCATTTATTTGTTTATTAAACTAAATTTGTGTCACATATTAACTGTGACGTAATGTAGTGTTTTTAGGTGGAGGTGGCCAGTAGAGGACGCATTTTACTATCATGTCGTTCTGTTCTCCTGCGCAACCTTGAAGAGTGTTCCCGGTGGAAGTCGGGTGTTAGACGTCACAGATGGTCTTATGTTCCACATGTACATAAACCCAAAGTAAATATTTCCTTCCTGTCTCGTAACGGTGTGTCACAAAGGATATCACGCATACATCTGGTGAAGACAAGCAATTAAAAACCACTACCGTTACGGAGCGAGTAGTAGTGTACTTGCGCTGCACAAAATTAATAAATAGGCCAAATGATGCGTCGCTGAATTAATAAAACTAAACAGTTAATAATACATAATAAATGATTAATAAAGAAATGCTTAAATGTAAAAACAAGTTGCTGTTTGTCTTTGTTAATAATTATAGTGTCCTAAGGAAACAGTTGTGACTTTAGTTTCGCGTTTGTACCAGTGCACACATTTGCTCCGGTGTTAAAAATATCTACTTTTTCCGTCACAAACCAGTACATACTATTAAGGCATAAAATAAGAAGGTGATCTTGCCAACATCTCACGTTTGATATCTCGCGTTGTCCCGTGTGATTTGGACAATTACAGGTTCCGCCCATTACAAGTTCCGCCCATTACCAGTTACGCCTCTGTCTTGCACTCTGCAATCAGACACTATTGCATGCACCGCTTAAGTTCCCAGATGTATTCACTGCGCATGCTCCATTCTCGGTTGGCGCTTGTTTTTCTTCCAATTTCTGCTCACAGAAAATTTCTGCTCTTCACTGCCTTTCGCTGGTGTAGAAAAGTAATTGCTTCGCTCGGCCGTACTTGCTTTATTTAAGTAACATATACTTAAGGGGACAAGTAAGGTGTTATATTTCCCCTGCAAGTACTCGTAACTTGATAAAAACTAGTAAAATGTATACTTTTTGACAACCGAGTTAAGTTAACAAATCATTTGTGAGTAAGGGGAACAATTAGATTTTACAGTGTGTTAATTCAGTTACTTAAGTGATTCCAACATCCATTATGAATCAAACATTCAAATAATCACATGTATAATTACACATAAATTAGTGACAAGGGTTAAAATTCAATTTTAAACATTTTTATTTTGTAAAACATTGACAGACAAATTGTTTGCCGTTTAATGTAAATAGAAGTATAACTACAATAATCAGCCCTGACCTTCAATTGTACAGCTGTTGTTAAATAAACATAATACTTCCTGAACAATAATACACTACGACCAGACTTGCTGATCAATAAAACACTATGATCAGACTTGCTGACCAAACAACCAACAGGTTGACAAGTGCATGAAACTTTAAATATGAAAGAGCAGATAACTCTGGCACACTTGTTAATAAACTGGCAGCAGACGGCCAACAATTCACCACTTTTAAAATGATCAGCTTGTTGGTTTTAAAGGATAGTTCACCCAAAAATGAAATTCTGTCCATTTACTTACCCCAAAGTTGTTCCAAATTTGTATAAATAACTTTGTTCTTTTGCACATGAAGAAAGATATTTGGAAGAATGTTGGCTATTTTCAGTTCTAGTATATCATTCACTTCGAATTTTAGTATTTTTTCTGGTAGTGAATTATGTGCCAGAACTGAAAATAGCCAACATTCTTCCAAATATCTTCCTTTGTTTTCATCAGAACAAAGTTAAATAAGCAAGATTTTAACAACTTGAGGATTGTTAATAAAAAAGAATAAATCTTTATTTTGGGTGAACTATCCTTTTAAATGAACCAAAAACAAATGAATCCACTGCCATAAACAGGTAAGAACTTATGCCATACATTCTCACTCTTACACAAAGTTTTTTTACATCTAACTCAACAAGAGATTTTTAAGAGATTGCAGTTTTGGTGGCCGTTTGTTATGTCCCAAGCCATGAATCACTCTTTGAATACAATTGAAAGTGTTCTTCATGGTATTTGGATAATCCAAATTTAAGGCATATGACAGCCCAAACAAAACGCACATTGCTTGAGGTAGGTTTGGAAGACAGTCCATTACAATACTTCCCTCAACAATGATGGCAGTAGACATCGGCTCAAGGCAGAGAAGATTTGGAGAAAGAGGTAGATCATCAACGACAGTCAGCAACCCAACAGATACCTGTTCACATCAACATCCGATGCCTGCATAAAACATTAAAACAATATTACATAAAGGAAATGCTGATAAGCATGATCAACTAAAAATATAATGACCCCAAGAACCAAGAAGTTGACAACAAACTGCTATTTGGACTACCAACCTGGGGCTAACGTGATTTATGGGGAAATAATTGATGCAGACAGATGTTGAATGTAATTTGTTAGCAAATTCTCTTACAACTCCAAATTCTTAGTTCTTTAATATATATCATTAAGAAAACTTACTAGGCAACTGTTGTAGAAGTTACTGGGATCATCACCTAGCAGAACAGGTAAGCCTCTCAGCACAAGGGTACGCCTTGCTGTCACATCTGGTTTCTAGAAGCAAAAAATGAACAGTACAAGTCAATATTACACAGTCAAAAATACACTAACTGAGGAAGTGATGTAATGCTGCTGTTTGTGTGAACATCATCAAAAAAATATTTAAAGATTGTAAGAAAGGGTAAGTCTCTCTAGTAAATGCAGAAAAGTGCATAAGTGTGACCACTGTAAAAAGATTTCTCTGCTCCTGGGTAAAACTGCTAAAATAACCTCACCTCCAGTGTACTTAAGATTTTGTCAATACAGCAGCAGTGAGGGGCTCTCTGGCAGGTGCCACAAGACTCCTAAAAAAAGACAAATAATACTTTAGTAAAAAGTTAGTTCCTATAGTATTGTAGCAAATATATTACTGACACTTGCATGCTTTACCAATTTTACAATAAAACACTTACACTTACTTTTATATATGCATATGCTACAAATATATACATTGACCTAAAGCAAAAAATGTGTAATCAAGTAAAGACTATATGACGATGACAATGAAATCGCATATTTCAAGTATCCTGACGGGATATTAAAGGATTTGTTGATACATATACCAATTAATAAACGAACATATAACCCATTATTTGATAAAAAATACTAACGTGTGTGTCAAAGTTTTTAGGGTCCGTAAAAAACGTAAAAGTACGTTACCTTTGGATAAATCGTTTCCGTTTTCAAAAGGACAACAAATATACCAATAATATTTTTAACATATTTCACTGTAATCATTAGCATAAATAACAAAAATTTAGTAACGTTCATGTTGTTAATGATCGACATGCAACCAAAAAAATGCATTTTCAGTCTCAGCACGTGGTGAAACAGAAAATGAGTACATAATTTCACATTTTAAAAATTACAAAACCTTTTAGTCAACAATGTAATGGACAAATATGGATCCCAGAACATGTTTAGACTTGTTTAGAACAAGTCTAGTCAGTCAGTCAGTCACATTTATCTAAAATTAAAATACTAGTTCACATACATTTCACAGACATTCCAAAAAAATACCACGGACAATTATAACTTGATTGACAACTTACCTTTTCCTTCTGAAATAATTAAACGGTCTCACGTCGTCCTCAGCTTCTGCAAATCATTAGCACATGCACCGCCTAAGTTCCCAGATGTATTCACTGCGCATGCTCCATTCTCGGTTGGTGCTTGTTTTTCTTCTAACTTCTGCTCACAGACAATTTCTGCTCTTCACTGCCTCTCGCTGGTGTAGAAAAGTAATTGCTTCGCTCGGCCGTACTTGCTTTATTTAAGTAACATATACTTAAGGGGACAAGTAAGGTGTTATATTTCCCCTGCAAGTACTCGTAACTTGATAAAAACTAGTAAAATGTATACTTTTTGACAACTGAGTTAAGTTAGCAAATCATTTGTGAGTAAGGGCAACAATTAGATTTTACAGTGTGGAACTTGATAGTATAAATAAAACAGCCTTTAATGTCTTTAAAATAAGAAACAAAACACCTTGTCGAGAAACTTTAATTTTATACTCTCAAGTGCCTTGCTTGTTTGGAGTTGAATTATTCCTCATCCGAAGAGCACAAATAATTTTTAGTTTTCTTTTTTATATACTTTATATTTTTTCCACCCTGCTGGAGATGCTGAACAAATTTCTAACTCTTGGTTTGACACAAAACATCTGGAAGAAAACATCTTAATTTTGCAATCATTTATAAATTGATTATATTAATACATTACTTTAAATTATATAATAGCCTATGTAAATATAATAAAGCCCATGACCCTCCTGAAAAGAACAACACGCACGCATAATTAAGGCTAAATAATTTGGCAAAGCAAATAAGAGTTAAGGGAGTTATTTATTATTCGTAAAAATAAATAAAAATCACTTACATAATGCAGTTATGCATAAGTCCCACACTAAAACTAAGATAAGTGAACGCGGCCTCGCCTGCCTCGTCAAAATAGCCATCCCAAAATACAAAACGTTTTAACAAACATGATCGCTTAGCAACCTCTGAAAGAAGGCATGAAGGCATCCGAACGTGTTTCTCCGCAGCCGGCATCAACAGACTGAGAATCAGAAACAAACTTTAATTTAGATATGATTTATTTTACTCGTCAAACCATGTATTTTTCCAATGAAGAAACTCAGCTCGATGTGGATGGAGCGTATTATAACCTAAATATCCAGTGCTTTTGTGTTGCATACATTTCACGTTCTGCACAGTTAGGCGAATGTGTGTATATTTTTGTTTCATTTAATTTCTAGTTTGGTTGTAATTGAGAATCCGTAAATGTGCATTAAACAGTCCAATCAATTGGCTTTTATTTTTGAATGACAATTTAGCTTAAGATGGCTATGCGTAGGCTATAACTTTCGTTATTGCACATTTGCTGCTTGTTGTTCTGTATTTACCAGTAAGTAAGTTATAAAACAGGCCTATATTTTCTTTAAAAATTGCTATACAAGAATAACCCAACAATATCTTTTTTTGGTCAGCATTTCCCTTATTGTTTCTGTATGTGAACAGTCTCCTCCATTTTTAGATTTTTGATTGTCAAAAGCTTATAGGGGTTTATACTGAATGCATGCAGCATGTGCAGTCTTTATGTAAATGGAAATACAAACGGGTTCGTAGATGGGAAATAATTTTAATCAATAAAAACATACTCACAACAGCCACAGTACAGTAAGCAGACTTAGCCCGCAGCTGTTGCATGCATTAAGGCCTTAGACCGTTGGCATGTAATAAGCGTTTCTTGTCATTTAATAAGTTGCCAGCAACAGGTAGTGTTCCAATATTTAAAAACATGACACAATAGAACAATTCAAAAGGAATGAAGAATATGGTCAGACCGCGGAGTCGAACTCAAATCGTTAAAAGAGATGAAGTTTCGCTGCTGCGCACACAGTCCACTACGACACAGAGGAAATCAACGACGCGCAGGAAGTCAATGGATTTCACAAACATAAACGCACAAAGTGTCATGAACGTACTCGCTTTAAAGTATGCCGCTCGTACACATATGATAACCGAAAAGGAGGATAAACGCGCCCAATGGAAAATATCACATAATGAAAGTCTAAGTATTATTCGCAATAAAGTTAAAAACAGGAAACGTTATTCAGATCGACATTCTACTACACATGTCTTTCTGTTCATTGGAGGGGCTGGACTGTGTAAAAAAGGCAGGGCTGATTTGAATATTATAAAAAAAACGCCGCTTTGTACGGCGTCTTTGTTACACGGAAGCGCCGTAATTTACGGCGTACTATGGAAGTTCAAACGGCGAAATGAACGGCGTTTCGCATTGCATTTAAAACGCTGTTATTAACGACGTTTCTACAGCGAAAGCGCCGTAATTTACGGCGTCTGTATGTCTTAAACGCCGTAAAAGCAGACGTCTTCTGAACACCAGGCGTCTGGCTGATGGCGAAATATGACCCAAACGGCTTTCCATAATTTCCTTTACTTATGCACAAAACTGAACGCGCTCCCAATTATACGCTGCTCTCTTATGAATGCTCTCTGCTGTCACTCAAGGTATTTGATTTATGCATTTTTAGAAAAATATTTATGTGAAATAAATAATTTAATTTAGTGAACTTAAAACTCCAATTAAATATTTAAACTGTGGTCAAATTTAATTTGATTATAAAGCAATCAAAATTTAGTATTGCAAACTTGTCGGGGTTTACAGTGCAATAAATCACAGTGGATTTCTCACTATATATCTACAGTGTGTTAGGAGTTATGCACTGAAGAACCCAAGCGCAGGCAGCAGTACGGGGAACAGCAGCAGTACGGGGAACAACAAAGTAATACACAATTTTAATACACAAACAAAAACCCACGATGGGGAAAAAGCAGGATACAATAAAAAGGGAACAAAAACCAAAAGACTTCCCACGAGGGGGCAAAAACTAAACTAAAGCAGGAAACAATGTCCACAACAAAAACAAGGTAGTCACAGGGTAAATTCTTTAGCTAGAGTAACACGAAGCACAACACGAAACTCACGGAAGTACATGCAACGAACCAGCAAAGGACAATGAAACATGAGAGGTATAAATAGGGTAACAAACACAGGATAATTAATAGGGAGCAGGTGACACAGATCAAACAATAAGGAAAGCTAACGAGACAGAAAAGGGCGGGAATAGACGAGACTCGGGGAGAGAGTATGGAAAGCCAAAAGGCCAAAAACGTTTCTCCCCACATAAAACAGGGAGTTCTGTTTTGGTTCTGCCTCAAGACCAAGAATTAGCCAAACATGATAGGCAGAACCGTGAAACAGTGTTGATCAAAACTTTCGACCTGTTTTACTAAAGTTTGTATCTTCACCATGTGAATGTGTCAGTTACATTTAGTCTTTAGTTTTTAGAAGTTGATTTGTTTGTCACTGTTTTGTGAATATTTACAAATGACAAATTTGATGTGATGTGTCAGTGATGTTTGTAAGCTTCATTACATGTTTTACCAAACATAACGAATTAATTTGTTGGTCGGCATTTCAACTACTAGCCAGTAAATGTATTACAGCTTTTTCATATTCTGACATAATCTACAGAAAGTGATAAAACAGACATAAGGTTACGGATTTGTATTAATTTTATTATGTAATGTTTCTCATTTAAACTTTTTCATAATGTTTTCATTAGTTTTTCAGCGTTATTTTCTTCATCACTTCTTGGTTTTAATCACTGGCATGTTTACTTTGTGATTTAATTGTTCAGATAGCCTTTGTTATACATTGTTATTTGACTTTGTACAAAAAGCTTATTCTTACGTTTTGAACTGTTCATTGTTTTGAGTTCTTTTTCAATTGTCTTATTTTCCTCACTAATTAATCCAAAATATTTTGCTTTAATGCTGTAAGATCAGCTGTTCTAAGTTTTCTCATTGTTCGTGTCGTGATTTAGGGTTAATGTATGTTTGCTTTGATATAATAAAAACAAGTATTTACATCCAAAACCTTCTTCATCTTAATGTCTCTATTTTATGACACATCTAGTATTTTAGCTATTGAGTATGTATGTTTTATTTTATACATCGGCACCAATATTTGGCACAAAATATGCATGCAGTCCATATGATCTAAATAGAAGATTGCTATCCTGTAGCTCAGTTGTATTTTACTTAAGACAGCATCTTGATTTAGCCAAGTTTTTTTTTAAAGGAGGAAAGGAATGTTGTTTAAAGTGTCAATCAGAAAACCTGTTTCCATGGAAAGTACATACGAACTTGTTTGGTTACAAGATTTACGGCACAAACAGTGTTTATGTGTGTCAACACATCACTTTTTACATTATCCATGAAAGTCTGATTATTTATTGTTTTATAGTCTGTATGCAGTTTTTATGGCAGTTATAATAGCAAATAAAATAAATATAATTATTGGTTTGAAGCCAGAAACTATTCAAAGGAAACTATCTTCCAATGCAATGTGCATTTTCGATGCCGCTGTTCAGATTCAGGATTTCATTGATGAGCAAAAGCACAACATGCATGTTGTCACAATGGGAGTTTTTATGACAAGAGTTGTCACTTGCCAATGACAAACATCCTGCTCCAGTCGTGGTGGAGTTTTTTGTGGATTAGCGTCTTCTGATGCTTCCTCGTCAGACTCAAATTGGTAGGGTAAAATCGCCGCCATCTCTAGCTACACATAAAATATACATGACATCCAACCACATGTAAACCGTAATCCTGTAATGGTGGTAGTGGGGTTCCATTTGCGACAAATGATGAACGCGTTTGACCAATAACAACAGACTACACCATCTGACCAATCACATGACACAAGGTTGGCGGGTAGGCGGGGCCTAGACGGATGTATCGCGGAACGAATCATTTGAGAGTCAGTCAAGACGTTAAGTACGAATAACTGCCTATTATTACGACATTATAGTTTTTTTATACATTGTATGTAGGCTACATAAACTTGTTGTTGGACACTCCATAAACCAAAGTAAGACCTAAAAAACATATGCTAGGTACTCTAAAACAAATAATAACAGAACATAAACAGCTGGCAGCCTCTCACGGACGAGTGCCGCCGAAATAAAACAAACCACAACTAAAATCCAGGCCTGGTCCTCTCTCATCGACGGTCCGGTCGCTCGTTCTCTTATGCTCCCGATCTCATCCGTGATACGAGACCGGTGCGCGCACAGCTGACGCTCATTAACAATTACTCCACTACAGTGTTACAATGTTGTCTGTAAAAATGTAAATTTGTTTTTGCTCGGTTAATGAATCAGCAATATTATGATCTAATAAGATCTTTTTCAGGAAGTAATTTACAGTTTACCAATCCTGAATCTGAACAGCGGCATGGAAAATGCACATTGCATTGGAAGATAGTTTCCTTTGAATTGTTTCTGGCTTCAAACCAATAATTATATTTCCTTTAATTGCTATTATAATTGCCATAAAAACTGCATACAGACTACAAAACAATAAATAATCAGACTTTCATGGATAATGTAAAAAGTGATGTGTTGTGCCGTAAATCTTGTAACCAAACAAGTTCGTATGTACTTTCCGGTCAGGCTTTGCCTTTTGTTTCATTTTTATTTTTGGTTAGTTTTGTATTGTTCTGCTGTATTTTGTCCTTTGTATATTTGTCCCGTCTGGTACCCTATTGAGCCTCTTAGTTTTGTTTATTACCCTCACCTGCTCCTTATCTGTGTTCCCTCTATTTTTGCTTGGCTGTGCCAGTTGTCCGTGTGGCGATGTAATTGTTTGTACTGTGTTTCTCTCGGTATGCTTGGAGTTTAATCTTTCATTATATTCGTAGGAACGTGGCAACCCATGAGCCGGTTTGGATTATTTTCTCCCTTACGCCTCTTTTTGGTTCCCGTGTACCTTTTCCCGGATTTAGTGGATTTGTCTTTTTTTTCGGAGAGCTCAGCCAGCTGTGTACCAGTGTGTCGGTCAGGAGTTCCCTGCCGATCTTTTTTTGCTGTTGAAGAGCCCTGTCTAATAAACTGTTAACCTTACCTGCATCTGAGTCCTTTTGTGCAACCGTGACACTTTCCATGGAAACAGGTTTTCTGATTGACACTTTTAACAACATTCCTTTCCTCCTTTCAAAGAAAAATTTATCTAAACAAGATGCTTTCTTTAGTGAAATACAACTGAGCTACAGCATAGCAATGTTCTATTTAGACCATAAGGACTGCATGCATATTTTGTGCCAAATATTGGTGCCGATGTAAAAAATAAAACATACATACTCAATAGCTAAAATACTAGATGTATAATAAAAATAGAGACATTAAGATGAAGTTTTTTATTAAATCAAAGAAAAACATACATCAACCCTAAAACACAGCACGAACAATGAGAAAACTTAGAACAGCTGATCTTACAGCATTAAAGCAAGATATTTTGGATTAATTAGTGAGGAAAATAAGACAATTGAACTAGAACTCAAAACAATGAACAGGTCAAAATGTAAGAATAAGCTTTTTCAAATAACAATTTATAACAAAGTCTATCTGAACAATTAAACAAAAAATCACAAAGAAGTAAACATTAAGTTTCAGATTAAAACTAAGAAGTGATGAAGAAAATAACGCTGAACAAAGCTAATGAAAACATTATGAAAAAGTTCAAATGAGAAACTTTACATAATAAAATTAATACAAATCCGTAGCCTTACCATGTCTGTTTTATCACTTTCTGCAGATTATGTCAGAATATGAAAAAGTTTAAATGAGAAACATTTATTGGCTAGTAGTTGAAATGCCGACCAACGGATTAATTCGTTAGATTTGGTAAAACATGTTATGAAGCTTACAAACGTCACTGACACATCACATCAAATTTGTCATTTGAAAATATTCACAAAACAGTGACAAACAAAACAACTTCTAAAAACTTAAGTGTAAATGCCTGACAACTTTGTACTGACTAAATGCAAATGTTGAAACCATACAAAAGGATTACAAAAGAAGAACAATTTAAGAAATGTAAGAATGTTCTTGACATTCACATGGTGAGGATACAAACTTGAGTAGTAAAACAGGTCGAAAGTTTTGATCAACACTGTAGATATATAGTGAGAAATCCACGTAGTGCGCATGATGTGTATTTTAGGGTATATTATAAGGATTACATCACAAACTCACTTAAAGCATATCTATTTAATGGGACAACATGGTAACACAAAACATGTATTCATCCTTCAAGTAATTAGTTATTTATCAAAAAAAAGCATGCAACTCATGAAGAGGATGACAATTATATAAAACATGCCCAGTTGATTCAACTTGTGTAAATTTTAGATCTGAAGAGAACCTTTAAAAAACATTTAATCATTTGTTTAACACTTACAAATATATGCCCTTAAAACAATGTGAAATGGAAACACTATCTGTTAAGACTTCTTTGCTATCAGATGTACAAAAAGAAATAATTGCGATGAAGAGGGGTGAAATGAAAAGAATAGTCTATAGTCTCAGTCTGATGAGTTAAGCTGTGAAAAATGGATGTAGGGGTGTTTGAGTCCCCCAAAAATTCTTCTACCTATTACCATAAACACATCCTTACCTACAACTCTATTAACAGAAGCTTCATTTAAAACCCTCTGTTGTGACTCAGTCTTTACTCAACAGGATGCCAAGAAGTTATTGGACTATTCTACTTTTTTTTGGTTCATTGTTTTAAGACTATACCATTAGTCAGAAACGCACACCTTAGATGTGCTTACAAAAAACAATCCCCTATTCCTCCATGACCAAGAAGAACATGTCAGGGCATCTTGTTGAATCAAAAATATATAGTTTATGACACAATGATATAAATGGTGACCCAAAAACTTTAATCATTTATCAGATAAAAATATTAAACCTGGAACCAACTAACTCTTAGATGAAACAACACATAACCATTATCTCTCTCAAATTAAAAAACACAACTGTCAGGTTTCAAACTGTGATGTGAAAACATCAGGGTGTCATGCCAGCAGGATATCAAAACTCCTTGCAGGGATAGGCCTACAACAAGAAAAGTCGTAAAATATAAACTGTCAAACAAGACTGACAGATCAATATAAGACCCAGCTTACTTTAATTGACTTGTCAAATGACTTGCATGGGATGGTAGGGAGACAGACTCACTTTGAGAAGATTCCAAACCTCAAGTTTCAATTCACTCATTTGCATGACGAAACCCACAAAGCAAGGAAACAACACTCTTAGAGGAAAAATCCATATGGAACATCTATATTATCTCACTCTATTTTAAAACAGCCTTCACAAATAGCATATATTAACAAAACAAGATGAAAACACTCCTTTTTTTGATTATGAAGTGATGAGGGGGGTGTAGGTATTTAGACCCACTGAAGGAAGGGTAGAAGTCAGAGGAGACCCCAACAACAGTCATAAAATATAACTGTCTTCAGGGTTGACAGTTCATAAAAGTCTCTGTTTGAGTGACCAGTTGACAGAAACTTGTGGCCATAAATTAATCAAACATTTGACACACAGTATATGATAACACTACTAATTATTAATTAAATGGACCATAAAATGCAGCACGTAAAAATATGCTGCAATGTACATTTGGAGCAATATTTCAAATGAGGACAGTGAAGATGAAAATTATCTGTATTTACTGTAATGAAACGTGAACTAAAGCAATAGCAAATTGTATCAATGCAGAATAGCTGCAAACACTGTAGCAAATAATATCATGCAAAACCACTGTGATTCATCCCATCATCATCAGTCCTTCTTATTTGTGAATAATATTTGAAAACTATTACACAATTCAGTAGTCTACCCTTTCTTTAGTTCATTGTAATGCAGGAAGTTTAGCTATTGAATGATTAGTTGTGTCTTAGATGCCAGCCAATTTCCATGACTCACCATTTTTTTCTGTGGGGAACATTTTTTCTTTGAAGAATGAAGGATAACTTCTTTTTCCAGTAACAGTTCAAGAATCTTGATCCTTTGTTATTTGTAGATCAAGCTAAAAAATTTTTCTTTGTACACACGTTAAAGTTCAGTTCTTTACATTCATGTTTTAAACCAGGACTTTACCTCTGTTAACTTAACTGCCGCCATAGTGAAAGATTATGTGTAAGTTTGACTTGAGTTTGTCTATTTTCACAATGAAAATGTCCTTCATTTACTTTCTCGGCAGATGCTTTAATACAAAGTTTATTCTTTTCATAGCAAGACGATTGGTTTTGCTGTCCGTCCCATGCTAAACGAGTTAAACCACGAGAAAAACTTCACTAAGTTTTCCAAAGCAATTATCTTTTTTTTTTTTTTAAACATTCTCATCTTTTGCATATTACAGTTTGAATACTTCAGATAATCACAAGACAGAGAGTCAATGCTTCTGCATTCCGATATTCTGGTGACAGAACACTTTGTGTCTCTAAACCGGTTGCTCTGAAAATGAACCTCAAATAGGATTACATACAGACATACAGACAGAAGGCGTGTCTTCTTTAAATATGATAACAGAGCGTGAGCGTATGGAGGACTAGGTGTGTGTAATACAGGTTAACAGGGATATTTAAAGTGCAGGAGTCTGGTACTGTTGTCAGAGATGATGAAGATGTTTCATGCGTTGAGTGCTGTGTTTGCTGTCACTCTCCTAGTTAGAAGTAAGTCTGTTCAGTCTAATCATTTATTGTACTTTTGTTTAGCAGAATAGTTGCTCACTAGTGTTTTATATTGTTTTCATATTGCAATGTTTTATATCAGTAACTCAACTGTTTTTGTATTATAGGATGTGATGCAGAACTTGGAGGTACATTTTTTGTCACAGCAAAATTGGTAAATCCTTTCCAAAATTGTTGCTATTGATTATGTATCTCAAACAATGTTTTTTTATTTACTTATTAGACATATGTGGCAGACCTTCTGTCCCCAGTCGAATAGTAGGGGGAGGTGATGCTGTTGCCGGTGAATGGCCATGGCAGGTCAGTCTTCACAGTGGTGGCCACTTCTGTGGTGGGTCACTCATTAACAACGAGTGGGTCCTAACAGCAGCTCACTGCGTTGACGGGTAATCACTGAAGCCTTTACCATAAAATAATAATAATAAAATGAAATAATACATTTTCCTCAATGTGTTGATTGTTATCCTTTGATCTCCAAATAAATTACAGAAAAAGTGCCAGTAATGTGATCGTGTACCTGGGCCGACAGACACAGTCAGGACCAAATCCCAATGAGGTGAACAGAGCGGTCTCTCAAATCATAAATCATCCAAACTACAGCAGCTCCACAAATGACAACGACATCTCTCTTCTTCATCTGTCCTCGCCTGTGACTTTTACTAACTATATAAAACCGGTCTGCCTGGCTGCAGCTGACAGTACATTCTTCAACGGCACAGCAAGTTGGGTGACTGGATGGGGAAATATTGCTCCTGGTGGTAAGAATATATTATGTCCACATACTGTTCTTTTGCTGTACCTGAGACATTTTATCAGTTGATTATTTCTAATTATGTGTTTCTCAGATCCTCTGGTTGGAACATCACCTCTACAGGAAGTGGAAGTGCCTATCATTGGAAACAGGAAGTGCACCTGCCTTTATGACAAAAACTCTAAAATAACAAACAACATGATCTGCGCTGGACTAATACAAGGAGGGAAAGACTCCTGTCAGGTATTTTCTGTCGTTTCTTCTGATTGTTTTTAGCTCACTGTTGTGTAGATCGGGTAAGATGGCTTGAATAGTGTTGATATTAATGACCTTAAAGGAGCAGTTCACCCAAAAATGAAAATTCTGTTATCATTTATTCAACTCATCTCAACTCAACTCTCAACTCAACTTTATTTATATAGCGCTTTTTACAATTTCCATTGTTACGAACCAGCTGTACATGAGACCTATTGACTATATACAAATCAACTAAAGTCATATACCTGTAAAAACAAGAAAAAGGTGAAAACTTGGAAGACAGATATACCCACATACAAACACTCCACACACACAATATGCACACATATGTACAAACACAGACACACAGGCACGCACTCACAGTGAAAGCACACATTTAAGATAAAGGAGAGAGAAACACAGGTCAAATATTAAACAGACATTCATCCTCAAGTTGTTCCAAATCTGTATAATTTACTTGAAAGAATGCTTGTTTGTCAAAAGAATAATTTTTGTACTTTGAGTGTATGTTGTGTTGTTCCGAAAATGATGAAGGTCTTACGATTGTGGAACGACTTGAGAGAAATTCATGACAAAATTTCCATTGTTTGGTGAACTATTGCTTAAACCTGTTTTGTGTCCTACAGGGTGACTCAGGTGGACCTCTCGTGAGTAAACAGGACTCGGTCTGGATCCAGTCTGGGATTGTGAGCTTTGGCAAAGGTTGTGCAAGGCCTAATTTGCCCGGTGTGTATGGAAGAGTTTCTCAGTACCAGAGTTGGATCAAAGAACACATCACCACCAACCAGCCAGGCTTTGTTAAATTCACCTCCAGCGGTACTGATGGTGATCTGAGCGAGAACTGCTCTATTGTACCTCCCGTTACAACTACTCCCACTGTGATGACTACAGCTACTACAGCTACAACCGCTGCACGTAAGATTCCTTTAGATTGTAATAGATTGATGTGGCCATTATTGATATATCCCTGGCAAGATCTGTTTATACTTTTTTAAAACCATTGATTTTTTACCTAACCCACGAACTTGGTGTTGCTAGTACAATAGGCTAATCTAGGTACAATCATACAAAATAGGTACAATCTAAACAAATCTAAGACAAAGATTGTCAAAACAATGCCTAAAAGACCCATTCTGTGCCATTCCAACACCTAAAAAACTGAAAAGATATCAGATATCTTAGATGCATCCTGTTTCTGTCTGTAGCTGTGGTGTGCGGAAGAGCCCGACTAAACATTCGTGTTGGAGGAAGCAACTCCCTCGCAACTTCTGGCGCGTGGCCTTGGATGGCCAGTCTGCACTTCAACGGCAGTCACGTCTGTGGAGGAACGATGGTCTCTCAGCGGTTTGTCATGACCTCTGCTAGCTGCTTCTCTAGGTAATGCCATATTTTCATTGGTCAGGAAGTTGGAATCAAATCAAATTGATTGGATTTATTAAAAGTGTCTTACTGTACTTCTTGTAGATCTACCAATGCCTCCAACTGGACTGTGGTCCTGGGCCGTCTGAATCAGAAAGGTTCCAACGCCAATGAAATCTCCGTTCAAGTTGCAAATATCACAATCAGCAATGTGACGGATGACAACGTTGCTATTGTGTATCTGGCCAGTGCCCCCAAACTCTCCGATTTCATTCAGCCCCTCTGTGTGGACATGGGGGAAAGCCTCTTCAGCGTAAATACATCATGTTGGGTGGCAGGCTGGGGCTCAGGATCAGGATCAGGTGAGTGTTTGAAGTCTAAGAGTGTGTTTTTATTTGGGCATAATAATTATTAGACACGTCATGAAGCAGAGTGACTGCAAGCCCTTGCTTAAAGCACACAGTTGCTTATAGATTTTGGAAGAAAACCACCACATACATCAGTCAAAAATAGCACAGTCATCAGTTTAAAACATAAACATATTTTTTAAATCCTTATCCTCTTTTGTTCTCTGTTCGTTTTTCTTTTTTTATAGCTGACCAAATACTCCAGGAATTCCGAACCTCTATTGTGGATTGTGGGAACTCTTCAAGTAACAGTATCTGTACAACTTCTGTTAACTTACAGGAGGTAAGTTCACTTTAATTGAATGAATACAACTACAAAATATACTTTGATAGTAAATCAATTAACCAGATTGGCCGAATACCAGTATTGAGGCTGTACTGGAACAATATACTGTATATATCAGTAAAATAAAATACATTTTTGATAGTGTCAGAGAGACTAATCTCTCTCTCTCTCTCTCTCTCTCTATCTCTCTCTCTCTCTCTCTCTCTCTCTCTCTCTCTCTCTCTCTCTCTCTCGCTCTCCTGAAGGGTGATCAGGGGGGTCCTCTGATGTGTAAACTGGGTCTGTCATGGATCCAGGCTGCCGTTCTATCGATACCAACCAGCACCAGTAAAAGAACTGCAACACGCCAGTCTATAGATATTCAGGTCTTTACTAAAGTCTCAACCTATAAAACCTTCCTGAGATCTGTGGTGGGTTCTTTCCCACCGAAAGAAACAAACACTGCAAGTGACTCTCTAGCCACCCCCTCTTCCACCAATGGCTTGCAGTGTTTGACAACTGTTTTCTTGTTTTCACTTACGGCTCTCCAGATCTTTTATCAAAGCTGAGGTCAGTAAGGTCTGGGTAGAAGTATTTGCCTGAAATGTGAATGTCAACTAAGATTAAGAATTTACAAATTAACCTGACTGATTAACTTCTGTTAATGATTTATCCATTCTTGGGTTGAGAGCTCATTTTAATTTTTCACTCTCCAGTGACTAGAAATTATTTTCTATTTGCACTAGCAATGACTGTCAGTGTAACCAATAGCCAAAGCAACCTTGCACTTTATGGAAATGTAAAGGTTTGAGTGTTCAGTTTTAATAGTTATAAACGACTGCTGTATAGATTGTGATTACCTCAAGCAGTAGACTACCACACCTGGGACAAGTTTTGGAAGTTTTGATCGAAATTATACGTAAAACTTACAAATGATTTTGTCACCATATTTTATGATACCAAAGAGAGTATTTGATTATCGAACACATTTTTTTATGTGATTTTTAATAAAAAAGCAGATTTGTTATGATTAACCCTAAACCTTCTTTTTCCACACTTTTTTAAATGTGAACATTAAAGCAACCTTTAAATTATAATCTTGCTTTAATTGAAATGAAATAAAAAGTAATTGTATAAACCATCTGTGTTTATCTGTTTTCAAAATAAGAACACTTAAGCATGTGGGATGAATGTGGTTTGCATTCTACAGATTCTTTGGTTCGGGAGAGCTTTTTCAAATAGTGCAAAAATTACAATTATTTAAATAAACAAAAACCCACAATGGGGAAAACACAACTAATATAACAAGAATAAAAACTAAAAACCTCCACGAGCAGAATTAAACAAACAAGGTCCAGAATAAAAATAAATAATAAATCCAAAATAACACAGGAACCAGGTCATCCATGGGTCAGATAACGGGAAGGCAAACAAAGGGTGGGAAATGTCATTTTGGGTAATTCAACTGTGCTGAAGTGGGATTATAACAACTAGTTCTATTAAGTGAATCTGTAGATCTGCTGTAGATGGCGCTGTTAAATGTTCTGTAAAATCTCAATTTATTGAGAGATAATAGGTAATGAATGCTCAGTGTATTTCTGTATCTGATGACTTTGTGAGTGACATGAAATGACATGTAACATGTAAACATTTTGGTTAACACTTTAATTTAAGGTGCCTTTGTTACACATATTACACATACTTACTATAGTATTCACTATAAATTATGCATAGTTACATGTAACTAACACTGAACCAAACCCTAATCCTAATCTTAACCTTAAAGGAAATGTAGTTAATTTGTATTACTCGGTACTCAAATGTATAGTTACACTTACACAGGCACTAATAAAGTGTAACCACATTTTGAATAGAAATGTATTTGTCCATGACTGATACCACAGCTACAAGTATTTTAACAGAATTAAAAAAATGCTAAACAAATGTAAACGTTAAACCTAATTGAGATTATGTTGTTTCAACACTTCTATCATCCAGGACAAAGACACCTATTCATCTTTAGCATGTATAGCCTCTTCAATATGTTGAAACTAAACACATCTGCTGAGTGAGAAAAAAATCCCCTGTCTTTTGTCCAACATAAATTGCTGTTTGAAGCTATTAGGTTGATTGACATGTCGATGAGAGGCATTCTTTTAGAGAAAAACTATTAGAAAATGTGTGTTGAAGTTGGTTTTACTAAAACAAAGTAAAGCTGGGTATATTATGTTTATTTGAAATTAAGAATATGCTTTTGCATTACATTTCCTGTTGGGACAGGTAGATTTACTGAAAGTTAAACCAGAATTTAATGCATTTTTTACATAACTTGCACAGACAGTTATGTAACAATATTTTCTGTTGAATGACGTGTTCAAATGCAGATCATATTTTATGATTGATAGGAAAGTTAAAAAGCAATTAAAATAATAAAAGTCCTTCTGCATTGTTTTATTTAAATCTCCTCTTTTATTCCTATATTTCAGTCAAACTATAGGAGTCTGGTTTCATTTTCTCCCCATAAACAAAATCGAACAACCCAATCAAAACTGAGTCACGAGGACATTGTGTAATGATCAAAGAATTTAAGAAAGTAATGTATTATGAAGTTATTATGTTTTAAATACGTTAATTGTTTAAACTCAAATATTTCATATATCAAATTTACCCAAATCCACATTACATTCATTTCACAGCTTTATACACAATGTATGTAACAACTTGTTTCTATTTTTATTTCTCCAAAGCAGTTTCAGCAAACATTAAATACATAAATGTAACTGAGAACATCATAAATCTCCTGAAAAAAACACCTCTGAGGGGCCGGGCCGTTTCCCAGGCGACGCTGATCTCCGATCTGTGCCTCGCCACAATACATATATCTGTAGTTTATTAATTACCTTTCTAGATAATTGGCTTTTAACTCACATAGGCAGTTAATAACAGGAAAAGTTCTGTATTCCGTGTAGTAGTTTTAAGTAAAACATCAAGGTGACATGGTGTTCAATTTGATGGTACTGGAAATTCCCAGTCTTGTGAAGGCTCAACAACAGTAAATAATGTGATTTCACAATACGCATGCTTGCTTTTTGAGAAGCTTATTACTTGCAATGCCGAGAACTTTAACACGTTCACGTGTCTTTCCATGAGGACATTCTTGAGGCACTGGAATTACTGGTTCTGCAATGTTTTCATCCTCATCAGTCTAGGCACTAAACAAACACAAATGTGTACTGCAAAGTTTGTGTTATTTGTTGTGTATTTATTTGTCTATAGTTTGTAGATTAATTTTAAAAACCTGTTTTTGCTTAAATATACAATGAATCAATCACATATGTTTTATTATCACTGTTGCTTAGAAGTGGGTATAATAATAATTGTTGATCACATTATAAATACACCAACGCTGACTTAAATGTTGAAGTACAATTATATTGGTTTTACAAGCCAATTTACTCCTTTAAGTTTTTACTTGTTTTTAGATTACCTCACACTCTTAGAAGAAACTTGCACCATTCACTCAAAGGCAAAGGTTTTTAAGAACCATTCTGTCTCACTTTTTTATAGTCTAAAGAACCCTTCTTCACATTTTATGAAACAGCAAAGTTCTTCAAATGTTAAAGGTTGTTATGAGTGTTTAAAACGTGACAGCCAGACATTGTGTTGCTTTCAGACAAATTATTTTAGGCGTAATAAATCAATCTGTTGTGTATCATTTCAGAGGTTTACTAATATATGGATAGATTTGATGTAATCCATTGTGACAATTTGATCGTCATGTATAGGCCTATGAATTGCAATTATTGTCAAAGATACAATTAAAGTTTAAACAGATTATGATTATTTTGACATTGATGATTTAGTGTCATTTTGTTTGAACGTTAGTGTCATTTAAATCAAACAGGAACCAGTCTAAGGGAGTCCTCTGGTGGTGAACGTGAGGTATTGCAGTTTTACACTGAATAAGAAACCAGCCTATTATCTGTCTTTGAAGTTGTGTCCACAGTGGATGTCATTTTGGGTGAATTCAAGAGAGACTTCTTGCATCCCCTCCAGTGGATGAGTAAAGAATTGTTATTACTGATCAAGTTTATAGCAGTATAACCAAATTACAACTTAAAAACCCTTCCACAATGGTTTGTGCAATTTTCTTTTTGAAATATAGTAAAAATAAATTTCTAATTACAGAAACAGACTGCAAATTCACAAGGCTAGTGTTAAATGACACGGAAAAAAACATGTAATTTAACTTAATATTAATTAATGTTAATATTGCAACTGTAATATTCCTGTTTTAGAGACAAAGAGATGAATTTTGACAGGATCTTGAAGGAAGTTAGTTCCACATTCATATATCCTCTATGAATAATTTATGCAACTCCATAACCTGACCATGACAGAAATAGATTTCAGTAAATAAAGAAGCAGTCACACCTTCCATCTAGCACATGGTGAAAGATGCGGTAATCTTGAAAGTTCACTTCTAAATCAAAATGCTTTGTCACCATCATCAGCTGTTCCAGAGATCAGTGCTGTATTTCTTTAGGTCTGAGTTTTTCCACAACGTCTTCTTTACTTAATTAATATGCTTTAATAAATATTTATATTGTGGTTATAAACATCAGAGGAAATGCAAAAGTGACCACTTGCCCAGGTGTTAGAGTAGGATCAAAGTAAAACTACCCATCCCTCCGATTGTAACTTTGAAACAGTATCAAGAGGATCACATGTTCATGTGTGAGCCAACCAAGCAGGGCCGGCCCAAGCCTTCAGGGGGCCCTAAACAGAATTTTTTGGGGGGCCCCTCTGTGCCACCAATATGACTAATTATTGTTAATCCTTGATTATTCAGACACTATAAATCTAAAACATCCACTCTCCATTTTATTTGTTGCAGCTGTGTTAATTAGCTTACGTCATACCAATGTTTTTGCCCTTCTACAGATTTTAATTGTAACTGTAGCAAACCCACATTAATTTTCACTTTAACATTCAAAGTCTTGCAGTACCAATTGGCATACTTAATGTAGTGTAGTGAATATTAGCTAAATAAACCAGTAGGCATACATTTACTGTTAACATGTGTGGCGAGTCGCCTATTGCCCAATCAGCGTCACCATGGCAATTGAACGAATTCAGCTGCACACCGGCTGATTGTCAACGCCTGACCCGTATTTTCGGAAGATATAAAACCCGGAAGAAGGGGAGAGGGAGGTGAGCTACAACTCCACACGAGATGCACGTGCTGACAGAAATTCTGTTGTGTTTGTTTCCCTCTCGAAAGATACGAGTGCCTGACAACCAGCCGGAGAAGCGGAAGTTTAGTTTCAGCCACGGACCTCACCTGCTTCACATTTCCCCGGAGGATTCTTGCGGACGTCTGGAGACGGTTTTTCCCTCCTACCTGCTTATTTCTTTGTTTTGTTCATAAGTACCTTTTTTTGCTTAAGTAATAAAGAACCCTCCAGGGTTAAACTACCTTTTGAGTTTGTCTCGTGTCTGACCTGCCACATCTGGTGGAGAATGCGGGCAGATTGACACGAAAACAACACTCTCAAGTGCAATAATCTACTTTTCTAAAGTGTACTTTTCAAAATTTTTTTTTTTAGGGAACCGTGCGCTCTCTCTCTCTCTCTGGATTCGAGGATTTGAGCCATGGAGGAGATTCTACGACGATTGACTGACGTTAGTGCCCGTCAACACAAGTTAAATGAGCAACTCGTGGCCCGACAGGATCAGCTGGAACGTGCTATGAGCGGAGTGACCGAGGTTATCGCTGGCCGAATACCATTGCCGGAACCACAAATAGCTTCACACCGCCATCTTACCAAACTCACCGACCTGGACGATATAGAAGCCTACTTACACACGTTCGAGGTAATCGCGGTCAGGGAAGCGTGGAATAAGACTGATTGGGTGCAGATCCTCGCTCCGTTTCTGACAGGCGAGGCGCAACGAGCCTACTTTGCATTGCAGGCGCCGGCGAATGCGGATTACGAGGCTTTGAAGGCGGAAATTCTCGCCCGAGTGGGCATTTCTCCAATTAACGCGGCCCATCAGTTTCAGGCCTGGACGTTCCACGAAGAGGAACCAGTACGTGCCCAGGCCGCGCATCTTACACGCCTCACCCATCTTTGGTTACGGCCCGAAGAGTCCACAGCTGCGCAAGTTGCTGAACGAGTCGTCATAGACCGAATGTTGCGGGCCCTTCCCCGACGACTCAGAGCCCCGGTCAGCATGAAAGACCCAGGGACCTATCGAGAATTGGTGGAGGCGATGGAGTTGGCCTTGGCCACGGCTGCTCACGACACCAGAGAGAGAGCGACGGTTCCCCCCCGGAGGATGTTACCACCTTGGCGACAGACACAGGGCACCCCACGGCCAGTGGAGAGGCCAGTGGCTCCCTCTCCTCGTGACGAACCAATGCCGACGGAAGCCGCCAGCCCGGGACCCCGGGCGTGGGTCGCCGGTTGCTTCGGACACCAAGCCATACCAGCAGGGGCTCCAGAACGACTCATACAGATCAACGGAAGGACCGTCACGGCGACCCTGGATTCTGGAAGCTCCGTGACACTTGTACAGCCTACCGTCGTACAGCCTAAGGGAAAACTGGTCATGCCTATCACTTGTGTCCATGGAGACACTCGCAGCGTTCCCGCCCGGAGAGTTACAGTTTCGGCACAACATGGTTCCTGGCCCTTGGAGGTCGGAATATTGCAAGACCTGCCAGTACCAGCACTACTCGGACGAGATTGGCCTGGTTTTGAACGACTGTTAGCCCAGGCAATGCATCCCGCCAGAGAGAGGAGCCATCGACGCCATGGTCGACCAACACGAGCCAGGACGGGTCGTCCTGTGATGATGGCAACAGAGAGCGAGCGGGAGGGTGAGTGTGGGCCACAGTCTACTAACCTCTTTAATGATCTGTTCCTTCAGGTAACCATGGGAGGATCTTTTGGACGGGAACAGCGGGAGGATGACCGTTTGAGGAATTGTTGGACACAAGTGCGTGTTGTGGATGATGACGTACGCTTGCCCCCTCCTCACCCGACCCCATATTTCCTCGTAAGGAAAGGTCTGCTCTATTGTGTCGCACAAAGAAGGGGGGAGGAAAAAGAGTTGCTGGTAGTCCCAAAGGCAAAGATACCCACCATTCTGGAGCTCGCACATGCCCATCCATTGGCGGGACACCTGGGGGTCGCAAATACAGTGCAACGGATCCGTGATCGTTTTCATTGGCCCGGAATAGAGGGTGACGTCAAGCGTTTCTGCCAGAGCTGTAGCATCTGTCAAAAGACCTCACCTAACCGGCCTCCCCCTAGCCCTCTTATCCCCCTTCCCATCATTGAGGTGCCCTTTGCTCGGATTGGGATGGACCTGGTAGGCCCACTGCCGAAGTCCGCCCGTGGCCATGAGCACATCCTCGTTATAGTCGACTACGCCACCCGATACCCGGAAGCACTCCCTTTGAGGAAGGCTACGGCGAAGGCTATCGCCAAGGAGCTGTTCCTCTTCTTTAGTCGGGTGGGTATTCCATCAGAAGTATTGACGGACCAGGGAACCCCGTTCATGTCCCGGCTGATGGCAGACCTCTGTCACCTACTCAAGGTTAAGCAATTGAAAACGTCAGTGTACCACCCCCAAACAGATGGTTTAGTTGAGCGTTTTAATCAGACCCTTAAAAGAATGCTTCGACGAGTGGTGGCAGAGGATGGGCGTGACTGGGATCTGATGCTACCGTACGTGCTCTTTGGCATACGGGAGGTGCCGCAAGCCTCCACAGGATTTACACCCTTCGAGCTGTTGTTTGGGCGACAACCCAGGGGACTCCTGGATGTCGCCCGAGAGGCTTGGGAGCAGCAACCGGCACCATACCGTAGTGTCATTGAGCATGTGCAGCAGATGAGGACCCGCATCGACCGGGTGATGCCCTTGGTTAAGGAGCACCTGGCCGAAGCCCAGCGCGCCCAAAGCCGCCTGTATGACCGGCCCGCTCAGCCCCGTGAGTTCATACCAGGAGACAGGGTACTGTTATTGACACCCTCGACCACGTCCAAGTTCCTTGCATCATGGAAGGGTCCCTATACTGTCGTGGAGAGGGTAGGGCCGGTCAATTATAGGCTCCGTCAGCCGGGACGACGCCGGTTGGAGCAGCTATACCACATAAATATTTTAAAACGCTGGGTAGCCCCGCAAGCACAGATGACGGCCTTCGCAGAGATTGAGTCACCAGTGGTACAGCTAGGAGAGCAACTTTCCTCCACACAGAGGGCAGACCTCAAGACCCTGGTCCGTCAGTTTGAGGATGTGTTCTGCGAAAAGCCCGGGCGCACAAAAGTCGTACACCACGAAATTCGGACGCCCCCGGGAGTCGTGGTGAGACAGAAACCCTACCGGATCCCGGAGGCTCGTCGGTTGGCTATAGAGGAGGAGATTAAGCGGATGAAGGAAATGAACATCATCGAACCGTCCAAGAGTCCTTGGTCCAGCCCCATTCTCATGGTTCCCAAACCAGACGGTACCCTCCGCTTCTGTAATGATTTCAGACGGTTAAATGAAGTATCCGTGTTCGATGGATATCCCATGCCCCGGGTGGATGAGCTACTGGAGAGACTCGGAAAAGCTCGTTTTATCTCAACCCTCGATCTCACCAAGGGGTACTGGCAGGTACCGTTGACCCATGCGGCCCGGGAGAAGACCGCCTTTAACACACCTTCAGGCCACTGGCAGTATAAAGTTTTGCCTTTCGGGCTACATGGAGCCCCGGCAACCTTCCAGAGAATGATGGATGTTCTCTTACGGCCCCATCAGGAGTATGCCGCAGCGTACTTAGATGACGTAGTCATCCACTCGGGGAGTTGGGAAGAACACGTTGACAGATTGCGGAAGGTACTCCAGGAACTCCGACAGGCGGGACTGACGGCGAATCCAAAAAAATGCCACCTGGGACTCATCGAGGCACAGTACCTGGGTTTCCGAGTTGGCCGAGGGCTTATCCAGCCGCAGATGAGAAAAGTAGAGGCCGTTCGGAACACACCACGTCCCATCAACAAAACCCAAGTACGTGCCTTCCTGGGACTAGCTGGCTATTACAGGTGTTTCATTCCGAACTTCTCCTCTATAGCCAGCCCCCTGACCAATCTAACCAAGAAGGGACAGCCCGAGAAGACTCAGTGGAATACAGAGGCAGAAAAGGCGTTTCAAACCTTAAAAGAGGCCCTATCCTCTTCACCGGTGCTACATGCCCCCGATTTTGACTGCCCCTTCCTGTTACAAACCGACGCCTCCGATACCGGATTGGGAGCCGTCCTGTCACAGGTGAAAGGCGGGGAAGAACACCCAGTGGTGTTCATTAGTCGGAAGCTGTCCCCCGCCGAGACTCGGTATGCCACGGTAGAGAGAGAGGCCCTGGCCATCAAGTGGGCAGTCCTGGAGTTGCGGTACTACCTTTTGGGAAGAAGTTTCTCCTTGGTCACTGACCACGCGCCACTACAATGGATGTCCAGAGCTAAAGAGACCAACGCCAGAGTGACCAGGTGGTTTCTCGCACTCCAGGACTTTCATTTCCAAGTGGTACATCGGGCCGGGGCCGCTCATGGAAATGCGGACGGGCTCTCCAGAATGTGGTCAGGCTGGGTCACCAAGTCCGGGCCGTACCCCCCCTCTATCGACGGATACAGGTTAAATTCAAGTAAAAAAATCCTACCGTACTGGAGCGACGCTTCGGGGGGGGAGTGTGGCGAGTCGCCTATTGCCCAATCAGCGTCACCATGGCAATTGAACGAATTCAGCTGCACACCGGCTGATTGTCAACGCCTGACCCGTATTTTCGGAAGATATAAAACCCGGAAGAAGGGGAGAGGGAGGTGAGCTACAACTCCACACGAGATGCACGTGCTGACAGAAATTCTGTTGTGTTTGTTTCCCTCTCGAAAGATACGAGTGCCTGACAACCAGCCGGAGAAGCGGAAGTTTAGTTTCAGCCACGGACCTCACCTGCTTCACATTTCCCCGGAGGATTCTTGCGGACGTCTGGAGACGGTTTTTCCCTCCTACCTGCTTATTTCTTTGTTTTGTTCATAAGTACCTTTTTTTGCTTAAGTAATAAAGAACCCTCCAGGGTTAAAACTACCTTTTGAGTTTGTCTCGTGTCTGACCTGCCACACATGTTAACCACTTTAATTACTTTGGCTAGAAAAATTAGCATTGTGCAAAAAGTGCAATACAATCAACTACAAATAAAATTACTTAAGATAATCAGTATCTTTTTATATAAAACATTAATTTAAATATACAAAATGGCCAATTTTAAACTAAATAGTAACAAAATGAACCGATCAGATGGATCTGTAACAAGGTGCTTCAATAATAAAATATAAAGCTGAATACCAATAAAATCAAATACAGACAGGATCTTCTTAAATGAAAAATAAATACAATTGTAATGAAAAAAATAAAATAGGTTTGTAAAAAAAGACATTTTATTTCAGAAAAAACTAACTCAACTTTACATACCACCCCAATATTCCACTTTCCTCCTTGCAATCTGTGTTTCCTGGCTTTTCTAGAGGCAAAGTAATTTATGATATCAATATAAAATATCTGAAGGGTAATTTTGTCCAGTCAGTCTTTCTTGAGCCATGGAAGATCTCAAATAGTTTTTCATCAGTTTGAGTTTGGAAAAGCTCTGTTGTTGAATGAACAGAATGTTATTTTAACGTTAAAAAGGCTATATCAACAACAACAACAAACTGCAGTTATCTTAACGTCAAACTATATAACACAGCACCCCAGCAAGCCATCTGTACACCTGCCTAACATTGAGGCAAAATGATAATGGAATATAATAGCAAAGACCCCAAAGGTGGGCTAATGTAAGTAATGTTAAACTGTTATCAGTACTAAAGCTTATAGAGAGATAGACTGTTATAGAGAAAAAACATACCTGATCCTGAACATACTAACATCTTTAACAGAGGCCTAATAAAAATATAACAAATAGGGCCTATGCCTGAACCCATAGCATTGCTTGAATAGACATAACTTTAAAATAGTTCTAATAGAAGGAACAATTACATTGTTCCAGATCTTCAGTTCGTAAAACGGAGCCTTGACCCACAAGCAGATCTTATAAAACACATTTATCGTTTCTAGGAAATTGAGAAGTTATATAGGCCTACCTATAAAAACCTATATAATTTAGATAGAAACCCATTTTAAATTCTATAAATAACATTTTAATATTCTGACCCTATTCATCAGTTAAGTCCAGCGAATAACGTTAACTCCTATTGCGCAAATCTTCAGTCAAAACCGGAGCTTAATCACAAGAAAAACGAAATATATCTACAGCTTCTTTAAGAAATATATTATGCACATTGCGCAATGTTGTAACCTACTATACGCATTTTTAATTCAGCTCTCTTTGAGAAAATGATAACATTTAAATATGCTTAAACTTAATATAGCTTTCGACCAGCTAGAAAAGCCATCTTTTACAAACGCCGCATAGGATTCTAGCTCGTTTGTGGTAGATGGGAATGATGCACGCATTGATTTTGCTTTACAGGATAGTTCACCAAATACCTGTGATATGTTTTTTTCCAGATTTCTTGATATGCCAGAGTTTTGCTTCTCTCTCCTGCCTTTACTTCTGCTGCTGTTGTATTTATTGATGATGTCGACGACAAAGGCTGTTCACTTGAAGAAATAGCAACAGTGTTTCTTACTGAAGAGGTGTTAGGGTCAATTGAAGTTTTCCTTTTAATTACGAACCTGTCCATTTGTACGCGAAATATAAAGACGAGCTGACATTTTCGCCACGATAATGAACGATTGACCACGCCCACTGCTGTTTGCAAGGTCAACTACTCTATATGAATTACGACTTGTAAGATCAACCAATCTAAGAGGCACCCAAATTTTAAAAGCATGTTTGATTGGTTAAAATTTGTTGAGAAAGAATCCCAATTCCTGTTCTGGTCTATATGAGGAGCAGTGTTGGGTGTAACTAGTTACTAAGTAATTAGTTACTGTATTTAAATTACTTTTCCCTTGAAAAAATAAAGTAAGGGATTACTCATATGTTTTCTGTAATTTAATTACAGTTACTTTTGATGTACTGAAACTAAATACTTTGTGAAATATATGCGTGTGCAATAGTGTAATTGACATCAAAATTCAAAGTCTTACTTTAAAATCTGTGCTCACATTTGTAATACTGTGGTCAGTTAATAATACACTCTAAAAAATGCTGGGTTATTTCTGTAAACACATTTTTGGGTTAATTGTGCTGGGTCATAATTTTGGCTTGTTTGAGGTACTGTAAATACACAGTTGGGTTGCTCATGCTGGGTCAAATGGACTGTAGGGGTTCTTTTACCACTGAACAGCTTGGTTGGGTTATTTTGACCCAACCGGTTTGTTCATTTTTCCACTTCATCGAACCTTCTGGATCCTTCACGCGTCTCATTGTCAGACGGCAACGCACATCACAGCAAGCTGATTTTATGAGGTAAATTAATATGATAATATGATTATTTTTAATAATTTGTGGTAAGTGCTCACAGATTTTACTGTTTAATGCAGTATTTGATCGGTCGCTGTGCGGAGGAAGTGTTTTATTCTGTGATTGATTAACGTTAAGTTATTTAGCAGCTTAGCATGCTATTTTTTTACAAAAAAGGCCTTAACAGTCACTTTATCGTTATGTTATATATATGTGTGTACGTGTGCATATTTTTACTTTAAAAGGTTTTTATCCTTCACTTTAAATCCTCATGGAAATGTATGAACTAGCCTTAGGTCAGAAATACATGGTATAGTTCGGTTACCGTTTGCCTACTGTATGGCTTTGTAACGTTTAGTCAGAATTAGATAATTTCATACAAAACTTAATCTAAGGGGATATTTTTTCAAGTGTCTGCGACGTGCCGGATCCAACCAACTAGCAATAATTAAAAATTTAGCATTTTCGCGCTGTTTTTCCCTCAGGTAACGTTACCGTTAGCTGCATTAGCTAAAAGCTATGCCTCTTAATCTCACTGATTATTACAATTAATGACAAAAATAATGTTTGGAAAATTAAACAGAAATTTCCTTCTGACACACAACAGCAAACGATAGAAATAACTGACTTTTATTCCATTTTCCAGCTGGTAAAAATACTAGTGTTCTAATAATTTTGGCCATCACTGTGTGATATATGTATATCCTCAGAAGTAAATGATATACAGTATGAATGTAGTGAATGAAGTAAAATATCAAAAGTGAAGTTTGAAGTTTTCCTCTAAAATTATGATTTTTATAAGGCCTCTGTGTATGTTCATTAAATGCATTTTAACTTAAATGTTAGTTATGTTTTAAGACTAACTATCATATATTTAACAGGTGGGGACTGTCATGGTGGAATACTTGCAAAATGCAGAGACCAGTGATGTAATCTGCACATTTTGTGCCTTGGGGACGAGGCAGCAACGACTTCCCAGACCTTCACCATTGTTTCGGGACATGCCGTTGAAACTGACTTGTTGCTCAGTTGATCTGTTTCAAGTCCTTTTCTGTGCTTGATGTTAACTAAGCAGTCTCTTCCTACTTAGAAATTTCTCCAGCATGCAGTTTATCGTATTGATGGACATGAGTCTTAATGTGGGAAGTTTTTGAGGACAACAGTTTTTTCTGGACACTTGTAACATGCTTTAAGTTGTCACATGTATTGTCTGTTGTTCGGAGTCTTTGTTTGGCTTAGTTTTAATGCCACACTGTTTGGACTGATTCTCATGTGCCAATAATATATTTTTGAGTGTTTTAAAGCTGCAATGTTGACATATAGAATAGGAATCTACAGTGCCTAATTCACCCAGTTTTGTGTTTTTAAAGAAACCGATGTACAAAAACTTGTTTTTATGTGTCTGAACACTCTAAAAAATGTTGGGTTATTTGTTTAACCCAACAGCTGGGTTGAGCCTGTTGGGTCATTTTGTTGGGTTATTTTCTCAGTGTTGGGTCATTTTACGAGTAACCCAAAAGCTGGGTTACCAGTCGGGTCCAATTGAGTGACTGTTGAGAGAGTAAACCCCTCCCACTCCTCGACGCCTCAGACAAACTTTACCTTCGCGGGCATTTTGATCCACCTCATCTCGAAAAGCTGTTATTCGGAGAGTAAAAGGTATGTTTTACGAGTTTTTAATGTATAAAACTATTACTGTACATCAAAAAAAAATGCAAAAGTATGCTAAATTCGGCTATTCGCATTAGGTTTGAAAGTAACGTTACAGTCTAGCTTCGTTAGCTTTGGATAGCTAGTCTGTAACGTTATGCCCACGTTGTTCTAATTTACAGCTCTTAATAATTTAAACTTCCTTTTTGGTCAACATTTCCCTTTGAAATTTCTGACCCGTGTGAGTCATTTAGTTCAGTAATTTACGCATCTTTATATTAGTTAAAGGTCAACACGAGAGAGCGTCGTGTCAAAAGCAAACATCCAACATTTTTTTTTTATAAATACCACTAATGTTCGTGACGGAACGTAGTTTTAAGAGTCTTTTAGAACAGAATCTAGTTGTTAAGAAGTCAAATACGTGATTTATATATAAACATAACGCCGCATTGAGACTTTGTTAAGTTGCTGTCGGAGGTTTGAGCTTCAGGCTGTCAGCAGTTGTGGCACCGCTGAGAGCAGCTCTACCTCGGCCAGTGCTTAGGGAATAACCGCTGGCTCTTATAACGTCAGTGGTTAACCGTGCGATATAATTCATTTTGGGTATATGAAACTAACAATTGTTGGTCTTTTTAGTCTTCTACTTATTCCCGAGTTTGTCGAATTAGTTTAAGTGTTGTGTTAAAGTTTATAATATTATTTTTTTGAGACTGTGTTTCACTTTCTGTACTATATCCCACTCTTCTTCTTTTCCCTCACTGACAGGTTGCAGAATAACAGCAAATATTAATGGATCATTCTATTCAAGAGAAAGTCGACTGGAACTTGGATGTTCTCATAACAGGCTTAAAGGTAAACTTGATTTATTCTTTATATGTTTATTATAATCCATTGTGCTCTGGGTAGGCCACTTTCCTTAAATCCTTCTCTTGTCTCTTTTTCTCTTTAAAGATTAACAAATTGATAAAGAAACCCTCCTGCTGGACATCCACTTCCAAAAGTGCACGCCACACTGTTGTCTACAAACTCCCAGGAAAAGAATCCTCTTCAGTAAGACTGCTCCGTGGATGTGTCAGGTTAAGCAGTACTGGAACCGAAAGAACTAACGCTCTTTAAAATGTTTTGTGAGTTTATATGAAGAGGAAAGTTACGGTGTCCCTTTTTCACATCCATAACACTTGTTTATTTCTTTTTTTTATAGAAAACTTGTGCATAGACTGATATTTTATCATATAAGTGCGGTTCTATCAACAAGGATTTAGTAAAATACTTTTTATAGTGTTTTTATGTCGCATCCATAACGCTGGAAATGCCCTAAAGCATTTTACACGTGCCACTTTGTTAACTGTAGGCCTATATGAGTTTTTGAATTGTTAAGTTGTTGAACTATTTATATTTACTTGTGCCACTTTAATAACCTTGTTAAATGTATATGTTAAAATCCAAACTAATGTAATTTATTGATGTTAATTTTCTTTAAATATGTATAAACATACATTTCATCAAAGTGTTTTATATGCCGTTTTATTGTTCATTGAGCATAACATATTGCATGTTTTTATGAATTCCTTTTGTCTTGCATTTTGAGCCTTAATAAAACTTTTGATTCTTACTGATGCCTCAAGTAATTCTCTGTGAAATTATTATTATATTTTTAAACATTTCGGGTTTGTTTTAAATCAGCAATGTAATTTTTAAGCAAAAGTTGATTTAAATAAAACAACCCAGCATGTTGGGTCAAAGATTTAACCCAACTGGCTGGGTTAAAATAACCCAACGCTGGGTTTGTCCATATTTGACCCAACGTTGGGTTACCAAAATAACCCAAATTGGGTTGTTTTAACCCAGCCTTTTTTTAGAGTGAAGGTGTTGGATGAAATGTATGACAATTGCACCCATTCAATAAATGTAAAGAAATAAATTAATAAAAATGCATATTTACAATTGCATTTGTTTTGTGTAAGTGTATTACAGAAAAAATATAATTTTACATTCCCTTGAGATTATTTATTTTTATTGGTAAATATAAAAGTAGCAAGGCAATGAGACAACATATAACCCAATGTTTAGGTTATGTTAACCCAGAAACACAGTTAACCTGACCCACTAGTTGGGTCAAATAAACAACCCAGCACTTTGGGTCAAATGGTTCAACCCAGCACTTGGGTCAAAATAACCCAGCGCGTGTTCTGTCCCATAGTTACCCAGCAGCTGGGTTAAGGTTGGGTTATTTTCTAACCCAGCAATTCTTAGTGTGTATTATTTATTTGAATGAATTAAATAAGCCGTTTCATGTCTATCCTTGAATCACTTAACTAATCAAGGTCGATGTAGGATATAGAAAGTAATTAGTAATGAGTAACTAAATACTTTTTAGACAGAGTAATTTGGACTGTAATCTAATTACACTATTGAATATGTAATGAGTAACTAGTAATTAATTACTTTTTCAGGGTAACTTACCCAACACTGATGAGGAGTCTGCAGACCTGGAGCATGCAGTTTTACGCCCTATGCAGTTTTAGGACCCTGTGGTTCCTTATTTCTACAGTAGGGGTTCGCTGTTCATTATGAACCACCAGCACAGACCTAACAGATAACTTCGTCGTCTATCGTGAGTTAGAGGTTTGGCAAATAATCGTTTTTGTTACCAAGAAATGGCCCAGCATGCATATTTTTTAATTGATTAGTTGATATTGTTATGAATTAATTTAAACATCTTAACACACACATATCTATATATATATATATATATATATAGATATGTGTGTGTGTAATTTAAACTCAAAGACAATACAATACTTACTGGCGACCAGGTCAATGTTGTGTCTGGATCAACCTTAGCTAACCACGTGTATGCCAACTAGTGTTGTCAAAAATATCGATATTTCGATAAATATCGATACTGAAATATCTGAACGATACCAATACTAATTTCCCGAAGTATCGATACACCGATCCTAGCCGAGCTGTCACTTCACTTATCTCCAAAGGCGCGTTGACAAACAGCACACGTGACCGCAGTGCCTGTCACATGTCTCGTCTCATTCGCTCTGGTTAAATAGCAAAAGTGAATTGAATATAAATATGGCGTGTGCGGCGCCTCCGCAACCGGCTTTGATTGATAAAGAACACAGCAGGAGTGCTATCTGGAAATATTTTGGATATGAAGCAAATGAACATGGAAAGCCGAAGGACACAAACAAGCCAATATGCAAGAGTCGCTACAGAGCAGTGCTAACAAAAGGCGCTAACACCTCTAATATAGCAATATGAGTGTTGTCTCGTTTTTCACCGTAATTCGTAAAGTCCGACTGAGGAATCTTTAACTGTGAATCTTTAAATACTTTAACTGTGGTCAAATGTAAATTAACTTGTGCTTAATTAACTTAATTAAAAAAAGGATTACTTCAATTCTGTAATTTGTCTTCATGTTGATCCAGTGAGCATTGTTTTCGGGTGTGATGCAGCAAGTTTGCGTGTGTGGATCGGTGATATGTGAATCCGGCATTAAAATATGTTCATCAAATAATGTTTTGTATTAACCAGCATTTATGAACGATGCGCAATGCATTTGCTACAGTATATTTTAATCTTTGATGACAGTATGTAATAAAGTACAACGGATCATGTTTGCTCATGTCCAATGAAAAAAAATATTAACAGACAGAACTTTGGATTTGAATTAGTACATGTATTAGTAAATGTTAGTTTAAATTAACTTTTAACTAAGATTAATACATGTTTAGGAAGTATTTTTCATTGTTTATTCATGTAACAAATATCTATTACCATTAACTTAAGTTCTCAGATTAGTTACATAGTTCAGTTAATTTTAAAAGTGTGGTCAAAAAAAAATGTTTATTAAAGTTTGGCATTCTCTTGTAGCACCAGAAATAAGATGAGACCCGACCTACAACAGTACATAATGCGTTACAACACACATTATGAAGAATTATAATGCATTTTACCCTTTAATAACTCTTTATAATACATTATACATGTTATATTTATCTTTAAATAATAATACTAAAAAAATTACCACCTTAATGTTGTGGCAGTTTTTTTCTCTGTGGTATCGAAAATGGTATCGAGTATCGGTATTTTTCAAGGTATCGTATCGAAGTTAGAAATTCCAGTATCGTGACAACACTAATGCCAACTCGATATCTCCTACTCTTTTTCAAATTTATTTTCTTTATAATTTATTCTCATTTTTGTCTCTGTGGTCAATGCGAGATGGCATTTCCTGGTAAGATATTCTTCTGACCCTGTTAACTTGCATTATATATTATATACAAACCATTTCAGTTTAGCTGCACACGTATTCAAGTTTTTCATAAAAAAATCAATAATTGAGCACCAACAACCACAAACATGTTCAAACTCGAATTGAGAACATAAGTCCCATATGGATCTTGATTTGAGTTATTAAAGAGATGATCCAATTATCTAATGTACATACAATATACCTCTTTGACATTTTCCATTTGAATATTTCAACTTAATGATCTGGATTAAAATGTATGTGCACCTTATGTGGGTTTTATCACGTTTGTGATTGTTAGCGCTCAATTAATCATGTATCTTGTTTTCTTAATAGTAGTTGTTGGCTGGCTAATTAGGCCTATTATGTTGTGATATTATTGATCTCATTTGTAGTAATACTTGGAAATAATAATAAAAAATATTAAATGATCATGCAGTTGTACTGTCTTGTTATTTCAAAAAGTTTTAGAAAAATAAATCTCTAAGAACTTGTATGAATTGTACAGCAGAGGCGTAAAACTGCATACTCCCCCTACTGGAGAAATAAGGAACAGCAGGGGCTCAAAACTGCATGCTCCAGGTCTGCAGACTCCCCATATAGTCTCGTTCTGGTTTCCAATGTCAGTTAAAAAGCAAACGTGCCCCTACTGGATTATTGTGGTACTCCAGCTAAAACACAGAAAACAATAATTTGGTCTATCAAGCTCAAACCTCATAATAAAAGGGTGGTACTTGGGACTTTGACCTTTTGACATTTTTAGGCCGAAACACATTGATTTTTTATGTTTTTTTTAAATAAAATCTAACCATAATATGTTTATAGTTTGTTAAAGCAATAAATGTAAAGCGTTGGTCTGTACTCCAAAGCATCCATGAGTTACAACCATTTATTTCAAACATTTCATTTTCATGTGTAGGCTAAAAAAGGCAGAGACGGAGCCAGAGGGGCGTCTTGGGTCAAATTTTATTGGGCAGTTTAATGATGATTGACATCTCATTTCACCACTTGCTGAAAAAGCGTCCGGTGCCGCGTCATGAATCAATGACGAAAGTGATGCGAGTAATAGAAGAATAATGAAATGTCGCATATAATGTAGTTTTAAGACTAGTCATCGGGATTTTGTTTGCGGAAATCATTTTGAAAGTGAAGTCGCTGTATGAGTAAACATGAATGTTGGTGCTATACGGTTTAACCAGATAAGAGAGATCGGTTCCCGATTTAGCCTAAACATTGTGTTTAACGTTACATTTGTGCTGTTATATACACATAATCACTGCAGTGCCAATACATTACACTATTTGCCTGTTTACTTAATGTAGGCTAACGTCTGCTACAGCCACCACCAGTGTTTAAATGTTAAGCTAACTTTGAAATTCTTAAGCTATTTTTCTGATCGTGATACTCAAAAGATTACCTCAAATGCAAATAGCCTGTTTACATATCATAAAGGGCTAATAAAATACAGCTAAGTTACTCCATAGTACGGCCAGGCATGTAACGAATCTAGTTGTGTGTTACGAGATAGAGACTCTGACAATATTCATAGTATGTGAATATTTTTTTTTTATCCAAATGACATTACAAACACCAGGTTAAGTAAATTATAATTTCTCTTTTGATGCCACTGTTAGATGTCGCCGTAGATTTAGCTGCACATTACTGTAAAAATCCACAGTACAATACTGCATGTGTATATTACAGCAAAATACTGCAGTTCATAATGCATTCTGGGTAATTTTGATTGAGGAAAGTTTTACAGTATTTTTTGGTCTCGCTGTAACCTCGCTGTAGCCTTGCTGTAATGTGCCAGGCAATTATACAGAATTGCTGTAGCGAAAGTGCGCCACAACGTCAAATCACGTCAAATCACACAGAGCACAACTCCTAGCTGCAGCTGGAGGAGGATATTCTGGATATTTCTGGCAGTTCGGTAAGTTTGCAGTTTGGTTTATTCTATGTGTTTCGTGCAAACCTATTATTTAGTTTTAGTATTTTGCACTACAGTTTGTAACAATGTTGTTTTAAACGTGGAATGCGAGATCAAAGGTCACCAACAAGTGTTGCAGTCTCCCTCAGAAAGTTCCCTCATGGAGTTTATTTTCCGTCGAATTGATTAAGTGCGTTTACAATGGAAAGCAAGGTAAAATGACTTGTATTTGGCAAAAAGACAAACTCCCGTTTGTGTGCAAATAAAGTATTATCTTTAATCAATTTAGCTAACACTCAAATTCTAATTAATCACTAATCGGTATTTGCGTCTTTTTAATGTAAAAATAATGTTTGGATATATGAACATAAACGTAGTTTGTCTGCAAATAGACCAGAACTTGACACACGCTTTCAGGTTCTCTATCTCACGCTCTCACGTTATATTTAACTGCGATGAGTGCGATCCACACAGATTACTGCTGTTTTCATTAAGGCACTAACAGATGAATGAAAGGGTTTTGCGGTGATTATTACTGTATTTAAGGTATATGGGGTCAGATTTGTTTCATTATTCTGAATAAATAAACTACGATTCGCAAATAAATACAGAGAGTTTCACAAACAATTTTTAAATCCACAAATGCACAAAAAGCAAACCATAAATATATGTTAGACGTTCCACAAAAATAAATGGAATTCACAAATAAATACAACGACATTTGCAAATAAAAATTATTTACAAATGTATTTTATTGATATATATTTGTGGATCGCTTTCTTCACATTTGTGGATCGCTTTCTGCGCATTTGTGGATCGCTTTCTGCGCATTTGTGAATCGCTGCACGCATTTGTGGATCAGTGCACGCATTTGTGGATCAGTGCACGCATTTGTGGATTGCTCTCTGTGCATTTGTGGATTTTGAAACATTTCTAACGTCAAGAAGTGCGCACAATCCACAAATAGGTGGACTCCGCCCACTATCTACGCAAGCCAATCGGTTAACTTCCGCTTTTGTTGTCCAATAGGCCACGTTCTTACTTCAGCCAATCACGTTTTGCTATGCACTAAGATTCAGGGAGTTAACATGGCGACTAGTGGCGGTCTAAAATCTGTGTTATACTAAGAAATGATAATGGCCTCTTCTTTATACTATGTAATGATCGCTTGTGTTCTTATACATTGTCCGTATTGTTACATATATGCTGTATTTAAACGTGTATGACTTGATAACAGCGTGCACGGACTGGAGTGGAAAATCCCGGTGACTAGGGAGTCAGGACTGATTTGGTCTGCCAGCCTTTTTATTGTGTTTATGTACCAAAGTGCTAAATTCCGATTTTGTCATTCGATCAAATATGATCTATTACTGCATGGTTAAGCAGCTATTTCGATCCAAACACTCGGCGCGTGCCTCCTGTCAAGTTTCGCGGAGTTTGCAACGCGCACTGCAGCTGTCGGTGTAGGCTAGTACCAGTATAACGATTGCAGAATTAATGTGGGGGAAATCATCAGCATTTTGAATTTCTATGTCATTCATAATTCAAAATAAAACCTAATTTCTACAGTCATTTCGGTTTATCCCATTCCTGAATGATCTCTGCTGCTATCGCTACACTGTTCTGTTTACTGTCTAACTCTCTGCCATGACAAAGGATGTCGATTATTTTACTATGATCTTGTGCACACAATACATTCTTAAATTCAACCCCAAAAGTAAATGATGTAAACCTATACAATTTGTGTTTTCGAACCTTACCATAGTAAATATTGGTATAGGCTACAACTGCAGATAATCAATTTACTGTAGATAATAATAATGGATGTGGCAGTGCTCTCAGTAGCGTGTTAAACGATAAACGTCTCCATTTTACCTGGTGCTAAATAAATTATTATTGTTGGGTTATAATTATGTATATATTGCTGCCTTTTAAATGACATATAGGACAGCTTTAAAATACTGTTTATTTCCATTATTTAATGGCAAATAAAAGCACAACAGGGGCATTAAGAATGCAAGGGAGGCAACACAACTTTTTCTCCGATGAAAAAAGTATGAAGCAAAATATGAAACTGCCAAATAAAAATGAATTGAAGCCAATTGTACAAATGAATGAGTTCTCCATACAAACGCACAAAAGGCACTGGACATTACTGGGCATTTCAGTAAAGCCATTTTCATACAGAGATCCCCGAAAATATGCGGAAGGTGTCCCGGGATGACGGGATCGGTTGATATTGGTTTACAATGCCAGTGATCTGCAATTAAAAGGCAATTATTTTGTTTTACTTGATGTTGTTGAGAAAAAACAAGCATGCTCAGGTAGGCTCGAATCAGTCTGTTAACAAAAAAATGGCTCTTCCGCTTCGTGTACATCAAGAGACGTACTTTTAAAGATTGCTAAATGTTTAAGTTAATTGAAGTGCTCTAGCATTGTAATTTTGTGTTGATCGATGAAGTCATTTAAAACTTGCTGCATTTAGAGGCGACATAGCCCATTCTCTCTCAATTTCAGTGAACATGCTCGGGACACATACAAACTCCGAATACTAAAGCGGATATTTCGGACTTCTGAGCGAATCACTGGTAGACTACTGTTATAACTGCAAGAACTTTACTCATCCAGAGTGAGCGAGTAAAATGGCTCACAAAATCTCTCTGGACCCCTCACACCCAGCACTCTATCTCTTTGAACTGCTGCCGTCTGGTCAGCGCTACAGAGCACCGAGCACCAAAACAGCCAAACATAGGACAAGTTTCTTTCCTCAGGCCATCTACCCCATGAACAGTTGAACAGTTAAATGTTCACTGTGCAATACATATGTGCAATACTAAACTACTCACTCACACTTATATTTATTTATTATACATATGTTACTGATTTAATATATAATATAGCTATCCCATTACCTTACACCATTTTTATAGCACCTAATAACTTGTATATATGGCACATGCATAAAATATGGCATCTGGTTCTCTTTTGACATGTATTGTTTTTCATATGTGTATTGTCTATTACATATTCATTTTTATTATTTTGTTACCTGTGTCTTGTCACTTTATGTGAGCTGTTTAGTAAATGTATTATGCTACTATAGTATTTCTATGTGGGGAATTGTAGATAGACTTGTCAAACATGATAATCTTGCAATACAGCCTACTTACGCTGCTGCCACTAAAGACTACGCTTGCTATTGATAATGTATATAACAGGTATCATATGGTTTTGTCATGGCAAAGAGTTAGACAGTAAACAGAACAGTGTAGCGATAGCAGCAGAGATCATTCAGGAATGGGATAAACCGAGATGACTGTAGAAATTACGTTTTATTTTGAATTATGAATGACATAGAAATTCACAATGCTGATGATTCCCCTCAGGTTAATTCTGCCATCGTTATACTGGTAGTACACCGACAGTTGCAAAAAATCGGAATTTAGCACTTTGGAACATAAACACAATAAAAAGGCTGGCAGACCAAATCAGTCCTGACTCCCTAGTCACCGGGATTTTCCACTCCAGTCCGTGCACGCTGTTATCAAGTCATACACGTTTAAATACAGCATATATGTAACAATACGGACAATGTATATGAACACAAGCGATCATTACATAGTATAAAGAAGAGGCCATTATCATTTCTTAGTATAACACAGATTTTAGACCGCCACTAGTCGCCATGTTAGCTCCCTGAATCTTAGTGCATAGCAAAACGTGATTGGCTGAAGTTAGAACGTGGCCTATTGGACAACAAAAGCGGAAGTTAACCGATTGGCTTGCGTAGATAGTGGGCGGAGTCCACCTATTTGTGGATTGTGCGCACGTCTTGACGTTAGGAATGTTTCAAAATCCACAAATGCACAGAGAGCAATCCACAAATGCGTGCACTGATCCACAAATGCGTGCACTGATCCACAAATGCGTGCAGCGATTCACAAATGCGCAGAAAGCGATCCACAAATGCGCAGAAAGCGATCCACAAATATATATCAATAAAATACATTTGTAAATAATTTTTATTTGCAAATGTCGTTGTATTTATTTGTGAATTCCATTTATTTTTGTGGAACGTCTAACATATATTTATGGTTTGCTTTTTGTGCATTTGTGGATTTAAAAATTGTTTGTGAAACTCTCTGTATTTATTTGCGAATCGTAGTTTATTTATTCAGAATAATGAAACAAATCTGACCCCATAAAGGTATGTCCGCAAAAGATAATGTTCTTTAGAGTGTTTTACATTTAGTTGGGCAATTTTGTATGGCAGCATATTTGTACGCATAAAATGCATTACATACTTTAAGTTTCCAACACCTCAAATCAATGCACGTAACGTTTCTTTGGTGACGAGCGATGCTGGCTCCGCCTCCGCCTTTACTTAATGACGATGTACGGAGAGAGAAGTGCGATCAGCTTAAAATGCTTTTTAAAACACATTGAATTTTGCTTCACCCGAAATGTAACTGAAAATGCAATCCCAAATATTTAATATTTATAACATTTAAATGATAATTTTTCTACATTTTTGCTTGATTATATATAATAAACAAAATGGTTTCAAAATTTCAGCAAGTAACATATCATTATATCTTTTTTCTCACAGCTCACAGTTTGTTCCACTTTTACAGCCTGTGTTTATGGGTCTTCTGTAAGTATTGACCATAATAATACACCTTTTTATTCCAATTTGTTTTTGGTTTTACTAATGACTTTTTAGTAACACTTACAATAAGGTTATATTTGTTAACATAAAATGTTAATACATTTTAACATTGGGCCATGCATTTCTAAATCAATCAATTTATCTCTGTTCACATTAGTTAATTCATAATGAATTATCAAATATTATTAATGTTGACAAATATATTGTTCATTGTTAGTTCATGTTAGATAAACCATTAATAAATGTTATGGAATTAAACCTTATAGTAAAGTATTACTGAATTTCCTTCACTATTTCCTTCACATTTTGTACTTATTTCCGTGGCTAACATATTTTGTTATTTGTGTCTTTTTGTGTTACAGTCTCACCATTTATTGTTGACTGGATTTGGTAATTTTTAAAACAGGCAAGTCTTCCCAGGATGTAAAGTTTATACTAATGTAAGTATTATTTTTTTCAACACATTCATTGTTTCTTTTGCCTGCAGCACCATTAAAACATTTGCAGTTACCTTTAGTTTTTAGATTGAAGAACTGGACCCTGAGGTCACTGCGACCCAGGCAGATAACACCAGACACACCCAGGCTCATTATGCTCTGTAAGTTTGTACTTTCCCACTGCAGTTTCTTTAATTACCCATGTTTACACCTACACACAACGCTCTCACACAGCCACACACAACACCCTCACACAGACAGACACAACACCCTCTCTCCCTCACACAGCCACACATAACACCCTCACAAAGCCACACACAACACCCTCACACAGCCACACATAACACCCTCACAAAGCCACACACAACACAGCAACACATAACACTCTCACAAAGCCACACACAACACCCTCACTCCCTCACACAGCCACACATAACACCCTCACAAAGCCACACACAACACCCTCACACAGCCACACACAACACCCTCACACAGACAGACACAACACCCTCTCTCCCTCACACAGCCACACATAACACCCTCACAAAGCCACACACAACACCCTCACACAGCCACACATAACACCCTCACAAAGCCACACACAACACAGCAACACATAACACTCTCACAAAGCCACACACAACACCCTCACTCCCTCACACAGCCACACATAACACCCTCACAAAGCCACACACAACACCCTCACACAGCCACACATAACACCCTCACAAAGCCACACACAACACAGCAACACATAACACTCTCACAAAGCCACACACAACACCCTCACTCCCTCACACAGCCACACATAACACCCTCACAAAGCCACACACAACACCCTCACACAGCCACACATAACACCCTCACAAAGCCACACACAACACAGCAACACATAACACTCTCACAAAGCCACACACAACACCCTCTCTCCCTCACACAGCCACACATAACACCCTCACAAAGCCACACACAACACCCTCACACAGCCACACATAACACCCTCACAAAGCCACACACAACACAGCCACACATAACACTCTCACAAAGCCACACACAACACCCTCACTCCCTCACACAGCCACACACAACGCTCTAACACAGCCACACACAACGCTCTCACACAGCCATACTCAACATTTAACACACCCCCACACAACACCCTCACACAGCCACACACAACTCCCTCACACAGCCACACACAACACTCTCACACAATACGCCCTCACTCGCTCACACAGCCACACAATGCTCTCACACATCCACACACAACATTTATCACACCCACACACAACACCCTCACACAGCCACACACAACACAGAAAATAGAGCATAAACAATATCTGAAAAATGACAAAGCTCAAAGTTTAATGCCAAGCAAGATGTGGTCTTTAACAGAATTCACTTTTCGGCTGGATTGGGCTTCAGCCCTATACTTCCCGGGTAAATTGTCACTATTCCGAGTATTTGAAAACCCTCCGAACAAAGGAATACACTAAAAAAGGGCCGACACCTTCTTCAGAGAAGAGGAAGAGCTGCTGGAGAAGTGTTTGGTTATCAGATATTGTAAACATTTTACTGAGCTCTGCAATTAATTACTTTCACTTTCATCACAGTCCTACAGCTGGTATTAGGGACTTTAAGCAACAGCTGTGGCTGGAACAGCAATAGCGTTCTGTCATTGTATTGCAAATACGTGACAGCGCTACACCAAGGCATTGTTCTGAAACTGTCTACAACAAGAGACTAGAGGTTTTCCCATAGTGGTTACTAAGTGACAAATTTGGCAAATTAAGGTTATGTTTAATGGCATGTGGCTCTGTATTTTTAGCAGTATATCATTCTATCATTAGTCTTTTATTGTAATCTTTGTTGATATGTCTTCAATGCAAGCTAATGCTAATGATTTTCTTTTTGTCATAATGTGTGTCTACTGTTAAAAAAAACTTTGGGGGAGCTGAATTGACATTTGATTTGCTTGGTGATTTGCCCATTCGTGGCTATGGTGGTTTAACGCCTACATCCGGTCACCGTAGCCGTTCCATCCGCAGCTGTTGCTTAAAGTCCGCTACACACATTCTAATATAACCAACGGTCAAATAACAGCTTCCATGACTTTAACATCGGCTGTGAAAGCTGTTCTGTGTAATATATTGTGTGTGTGTGTGTGTGCGTGTGTGTGTGTGTGTGTGTGTGTTAGGGTTAGGGTAATAACCCTAATATATATTTTTTAAAACCTTACCAATCCTTTACATCCTGCTCAAGTCACGCTGGCAAAGTCGATGTATCTCTTGATCATCTTTATTTTCGGGATCAGATTTGTGGGTCGTAATCTTATGCTTTACCAAAACAATAAATGTATTTGTAAGTCTACACGAAGGGAAATAATGGGGAAAATAGTGTGAGAGGGACCTTTGGAGAGGCCCCAGAGCCTTTTGAAGTCATAATGTGTCCATGTACCACACAAGTACTATAAAGTAAAACCAATGAAACAATGAAACACCTTACTCACACACAGGGGCGCGGCCAGGAATTTTGGGCCCCATGACAAAAATCAAATTGGGCCCCCTTTGCGCAGCTGTTGTCACCACATCTCTAGGACCTAACTGTCACATCAAAAGCTTTACATAAGTCTTATTAAAGGCTTGCAACTGTCTTGCTTCTTGTAGTTCAATTCTAGTACTAGCACAATATTTACTGCTGGTGATTTGTACATGCATGCAATTCTATTATGCAGTTCACTATTTGATGCAAGACTAAAAGCAACCATAACAAAATTAGTGTCTCAATGAATTTTTATTGAAAAATTTGACAAAATGGAAAATTATCTTAACAAAATTATTATTATTAATTATTAATGAAAGATTTAAAAAAAGAAAAACAAACAAACTTAAAATTAACATCATCATCTCAAAACAAAGAAAACGGGCGATTTTTATACTTAGCTGCACATACACTCACCTAAAGGATTATTAGGAACCCCTGTTCAATTTCTCATTAATGCAATTATGGTGGTAGTGTAATGGTGTGGGGGATGTTTTCTTGGCACACTTTAGGCCCCTTAGTGCCAATTGGGCATCGTTTAAATGCCACGGCCTACCTGAGCATTGTTTCTGACCATGTCCATCCCTTTATGACCACCATGTACCCATCCTCTGATGGCTACTTCCAGCAGGATAATGCACCATGTCACAAAGCTCGAATCATTTCAAATTGGTTGCTTGAACACGACAATGAGTTCACTGTACTAAAATGGCCCCCACAGTCACCAGATCTCAACCCAATAGAGCATCTTTGGGATGTGGTGGAACGGGATTTTCGTGCATCCCACAAATCTCCATCAACTGCAAGATGCGATCCTATCAATATGGGCCAACATTTCTAAAGAATGCTTTCAGCACCTTGTTGAATCAATGCCATGTAGAATTAAGGCAGTTCTGAAGGCGAAAGGGGGTCAAACACAGTATTAGTATGGTGTTCCTAATAATCCTTTAGGTGAGTGCATATGCCAACAAGAAAATAAAGTGGACATGTAAAATGGAATTTCCACACCAGGGTTATTATAGTAAATGGTGATTAAATGTAGGCTAAGACCAGACTTTTGCTTTCCTGTAGCTCAATGGGAATAGCAAGGTTGTGTGTTCTCGATCCCAGGGGATTGCACATACCTAAGTATAAATGTACAGGTTAATGCAATGTAAGTCGCTTTGGATAAAAGCGTCTGCCAAATGCATAAATGTAAATGTTTTGCTAGCTAGCTTTTTCACTATGGACATTAAGCTAACAGGTTAATACCACTCACAGACTATAGGCCAGTGGTTCTCAACTCTGGCCCGCGATATCCATTTTCCTGCAGAGTTTATCCCCAACTCTGATATAAAACACCTGAACATGCTAATCATCGTCTTTACAATAGATGCGTTCAATTTAATGCGTCGCTTTACCGCCAAAAACAAAGAGATTATTAATTTTATATTATATAAATATTAGTGGTGGGCCGTTAACGGCGTTAACGCAGTGAGACTCTTATCGCGCGATAAAAAAAATGTCGCCGTTAATCTATTCTCAAAGTTGGGTTGGGAGCTGGGTCTATACTACGCAAGCTATGATGACTTTCACCTTGATATTTTAGCGCGGATGTATACCATCTTAATTGCACTGTAGGGGGCGAGAACGAGAGTTTTCAACTCGCGTGATCCGCGTCATTCGCTCCGCCTCATCATCTAATAACCAGGGCTTCATTCGTGCCGCCTCATCATCTCATAACCAGGGCTTCATTCGCGTCATTCGCGCCGCCTCATCATCTCATAACCAGGGCTTCATTCGCGTCATTCGCGCCGCCTCATCATCTCATAACCAGGGCTTCATTCGCGTCATTCGCGCCGCCTCATCATGTCATAATCAGGGCTTCATTCGCGTCATTCGCGCCGCCTCATCATCTCATAACCAGGGCTTCATTCGCGCGATTCGCGCCGCAAGTAGGTCTATCGCGTCTTTGCATTGACTTAGATGTAAATCACTCGCGCTTGACGCACCATTTGCGTTTGGTCTGAACACAACATAACGTTACTGTGAAATGACCACATCAAACGTGACGTGCTAACATGGATGCAGCTATGAAGCCGCCGGGCTTGTTTCAGGGAAAATTTATTTTTAAGAAGCTTCCCAATGCCTTGACAAGCATTGGGAAGACTAAGGTTGTTTGCACCTTGTGCAATGTTGAATTGGTTTACTGTACGGAATTGGTTTACATACAGTTGGTTTAAAAAAAAAAAACTTTCTCTCAACAGGTCTAGCTTTAGTTGAAACCAGTAACTTTGTATTGGCACCTAATGTATTATGGCTCCTGTATGACATATCGCTTGTTGCTCCCTAACTCTTTGTAAGTCGCTTTGGATAAAAGCGTCTGTTAAATGACTAAATGTGAAAGTACTGTAGGAGCTCTTCCAGTCTCAAGTACCACCTAAACGCAAAGCATCCCTTGGCTAATGAGGAAGTAAACACAAATTCATCTTATTGAACATAATTTAATTTTCATCATCAATTATCATAGTAGAACAGCTTTCTCAAGCAGTTTGTGATGCATTTTGGAATCAGGAGATGAGCCCCTGGTCTCATGCGCCACCTGGTTTGAGAAACCCGTTCTCAAAGACTTACTTTTAGTCATTATTTGGGTAGCACACATATTCTGAATGCCTTCGTCAAAATTCAAATGAGCCATTTTAATCTAGATTAATCTAGATTAAAAAAATTAATCTATGCCCACCACTAATAAATATATATAATGAATGATGATGGTTTGATAATTTAGAGTTAGTTAGATTAGATTTAACCTATTTTGGGGGCCCCTGTCAGTCATGGACCCTTGGAATTGTCCTAACTTTTCCCCCCTATACGGCGCCCCTGCTCACACATGACTCTAATCTGAATTTTCATATCAACCTTGAAGCTTCAAAACACTCTGTCGTTGTTACATACAAACACCTGCCCTGTAAAAACGACTTTATTTACTTTATTTACTTATTTTTGTATAAAGTTTTTCAAAGTTTTTTAAAGTACAAATAACTTGAAAAAATACACAAAATTTGCACAAAAAAGTACACCATACCAGTTGTCTTTTACAGTGTGGTTCAGCTTTAGACACTGTTGCTCTTCAACTGCTGTTATAAACATGTTTCCCGGACATGGCTTATATCAAAGAACTAACTTGTGTCTTGATCTATAACAACATGCACTGTTTTTTTATTTATTCTGCTTTTACATTATTTGAATAAGAAAAGTATTTAACCCTTTACTAACCTACATATATAATTGTCATGTTTCATATCACTGCTGTTATTCTGAATCCTTGTATAAACCTTGTGTGCAAATATCTAACCAATACCAATACCAATACCATTCCATTCCATTCTCTACCGCTTATCCGAACTACCTCGGGTCACGGGGAGCCTGTGCCTATCTCAGGAGTCATCGGGCATCAAGGCAGGATACACCCTGGATGGAGTGCCAACCCATCGCAGGGCACACACACTCACTCACTCACTCACTCACTCACTCACACCCTACGGACAATTTTTCCAGAGATGCCAATCAACCTACCATGCATGTCTTTGGACCAGGGGAGGAAACCGGAGTACCCGGAGGAAACCCCCGAGGCACGGGGAGAACCTGCAAACTCCACACACACAAGTTGGAAGCGGGAATCGAACCCCCAACCCTGGAGGTGTGAGGCGAACGCGCTAACCACTAAGCCACCATGCCACCCTACATCTATCCAATAAAAAGTATTAAACAGTCCTTGTCAACTTTTACATATTCAATCATTTAAAAAATAAATAGTGAATTTGGACATCTGAGGTTTAAGAATGAGGGCTAAAGTATGTTTTTATATAATTGTCAATTGAAATATCTGTGATACAAAGATGAATGAATTATCGCCAAAATTAAACTCTTTTGCTAGAGTGAATCCTGACTATATTTTGGCTGAATATTCATTTATTTATTTTTGTTAAGTGTTTGCAGCTTTGCACTGGTTCTTTAATGGGGCGTAAAAGCAGTCATTGTTAAGGTAATTCAGATGACGTAATTTCAGTGGAAGACTGGCATGAGGTTTTCAATGACCTTGATATGTTCTGTGTTATTTTGTGTTGTTTAGTTTGAAAACATTGTACATGTTTGACAAGATGATCAGGTTTACTGTTTCCTTAGAAATGCGTCTACATTCCACTTTTGCCTAAAACAACCTTCTAAACTTTAAAAGGTCTCAATATGTCATAGATACAATAGCTTGAAAGAAAAGCTCTGACTCACCTAGAGTTGCAGTCAACAAGTGTTTTGACAGTTTTGATCTGTTTCCAAGTATGTTACTTTGGAGGTTTAAATCTAGGTTAAAGGAGGTATGTAATGACAGCGAAGTGCAGAAGCCAATACGCAAACACCTAACTAAAAGTGCAAAAAAAGAAAAGGAATTTAAATCCAAAACAGTTTAAAAGAAATTACGAGAAATTAAAAAGAAATTCTGTCACAATTAATACAAAATTTAAAATCTCTTATCCAAATTTCTATATATTTCAAAACATGTACACATAAGTTTATAACAGGACTGTGACAAACACAATGAGCTCTTATAGCACTAGATTATTGGTATAAAAACACACAAAAATATGAAAGGTGGCTTTGTCTAAGTAGGACACTCCCTACTTGCAAATACACAAGTGAAACTATACAAGATATCTTATGTAATGAACTATGACATCCAGTTAGTCCTGATTCATCTAGATGAAAGCATTCATAACATGACAGGTAACCTGAGGTATCTCCAGCACGGCTTCATCGACCTCATTTACCAAATAAAGTAATACATGCATTATGTTTTGTCTCTTTGTCCGTAACTCTTTGTGCTGTGTCTGAAAAATATAGTTCTGTCAGGACCACTATTGTAGAATATTTAAACAATAGCAATATTTTAGATTGGCAGAATAAAACAGTTGTTGACAAACCCTATCCATATAGCAATGAATTAACAGAGTAGTGCAATATCCCCCACCTGAAGAACCACATCAGAAATATGTATGCCATATGAAAATGGAAGGAAGGAATTTGTGGAAACAACCGGCCAAAGGTGAATCTTTAAAATCTGATTCCCTGAACTCTCTGGAGAACTATAACAGGAATCACGATTAATAAAGCAGAACACAAAATATGTCTATATGCGGATGACATTCTTATGACTATCTCAAAACCAGACTCTAGTCACCAAAACTCATGTCTTGAACAGTATGGTACTCAGGATATAAATTTAATTTACACAAAAACCCAAACCCTTATAATTATTCACGACAAGTGGACATATCTAAAAATATAACTTTAAATGGAAATCAATTATTATTAAATACTCGGGGGTTAATATATAAAAAAATATTAGTAGTATGTATAACTTAAATAACGGCACTCTTACATAGAAACTAAAAGCAGACTTTGATAGATGGATACCTTTAACCCTTAGTATGTATAATCGAATACACGGCTAGAACAAAGGCTACGGTTGGGGTCAATTTGGGAACACCTTGGGTACAAATAGGTAAACTGTACCCTCAGTGGGCAATAGTTACGCCTTAGGGTGCTAATATGTACCATTTAGGCCTAAGAGAGGATCGAACCCACAACCTTGCGCTCTAACCACTGAGCCTCAGGAATGCTGTATGACGAATTGAAACAAAAAATCTGTAATAAAGTAGCCTTGTATGTTTAACCTTTTTTCCTATTTTAATATGATGTCAGTTTAACGTTAATGGGGGACTGACCGTCTTTATTCAAATGTGTGTGGTCAAATGGGATTAAAGCATGCGCAGTTTATGCCCGTGAAATGACGTTGATTTACGATACCGGACATAATGTGTCACTTCCGCCGCTGTTGATGGAGGTTTTTGGAGTTTATATACATACCTTTATTGTGCCAAAGTTGCTTGAGCTTGTTCGAAGGAGGGGCAAGCCCCTTCCAATAACTCTCACCCAAACTATCAATTTCCTGTGCTGAACATACCATAACTTTATTTAAGCACAGGATGCAGAAGAAAAACTTTCACCTGAATGACTGGATAGCTGTAAGTAAAATTATACATTGTCTTTCAACATGATGTCTGTCGTAAATAAGAAAAGTGGTATACCTCCTGATGTTATCAAGGTACAATATGGTACCATAGTGGTCTAAGGTACAATTTAGTAATCAAAGGTACACATTTGTCTTTGAAAGGTACAGTCGTGGCCAAAAGTTTTGAGAATTACATAAATATTCGTTTTCAAAAAGTTTGCTGCTAAACTGCTTTTAGATCTTTGTTTCAGTTGTTTCTGTGATGTACTGAAATATAATTACAAGCACTTAATATGTTTCGAAGGCTCTTATTGAAAATTACATGACATTTATGCAAAGAGTCAGTATTTGCAGTGTTGGCCCTTCTTTTTCAGGACCTCTGCAATTCGACTGGGCATGCCCTCAATCAACTTCTGGGCCAAATCTTGACTGATAGCAACCCATTCTTTCATAATAACTTCTCGGAGTTTGTCAGAATTAGTGGGGTTTTGTTTGTCCACCCGCCTCTTGAGAATTGACCACAAGTTCTCAATGGGATTAAGATCTGGGGAGTTTCCAGGCCATGGACCCAAAATTTCAACATTCTGGTCCCTGAGCCACTTAGTTATCACTTTTGCCTCCATCGTGCTGGAAAATGCATTGTTCTTCACCAAACTGTTGTTGGATTGTTGGAAGAAGTTGCTGTTGGAGGGTGTTTTGGTACCATTCTTTATTCATGGCTGTGTTTTTGGGCAGAATTGTGAGTGAGCCCACTCCCTTGGATGAGAAGCAACCCCACACATGAATGGTGTTAGGATGCTTTACTGTTGGCATGACACAGGACTGATGGTAGCGCTCACCTTGTCTCCTCCGGACAAGCCTTTTTCCAGATGCCCCAAACAATCGGAAAGGGGCTTCATCGGAGAATATGACTTTGCCCCAGTCCTCAGCAGTCCATTCACTATACTTTCTGCAGAAGATCAATCTGTCCCTGATGTTTTTTTTGGAGAGAAGTGGCTTCTTTGCTGCCCTTCTTGACACCAGGCCATCTTCCAAAAGTCTTCGTCTCACTGTGCGTGCAGATGCGCTCACACCTGCCTGCTGCCATTCATGAGCAAGCTCTGCACTGGTGGCACTCCGATCCCGCAGCTGAATCATCTATAGGAGACAATCCTGGCGCTTGCTGGACTTTCTTGGACGCCCTGAAGCCTTCTTTACAAGAATTGAACCTCTTTCCTTGAAGTTCTAGATGAACCTATAAATTGTTGATTTAGGTGCAATCTTAGTAGCCACAATATCCTTGCCTGTGAAGCCATTTTTATGCAACGCAATGATGGCTGGACGCGTTTCTTTGCAGGTCACCATGGTTAACAATGGAAGAACAATGATTTCAAGCATCACCCTCCTTTTAACATGTCAATTCTGCCATTCTAACCCAATCAGCCTGACATAATGGTCTCCAGCCTTGTGCTTGTCAACATTCTCACCTGAGTTAACAAGATGATTACTGAAATGATCTCAGCAGGTCCTTTAATGACAGCAATGAAATGCAGTGGAAAGGATTTTTGGGATTAAGTTAATTTTCATGGCAAATAAGGACTATGCAATTCATCTGATCACTCTTCATAACATTCTGAAGTATATGCAAATTGCTATTATAAAAACTTAAGTAATTCTCAAAACTTTTGGCCACGACTGTACATGCTTTCAGGGTACTGAAATGTACCAATGTGAAAGGGTACAATAGGTTTACCCCTAAAGTAACACATTTTTCTATTTTTTTTCTGACAGTGTAGAAACCCTGAAGATGAATGTTTTACCATGACTGCTGTTGTCATGATCCTGCCTCTTCTTGTCTTGACATTCTAGCCTTGTGGCAGGGTCATGACAGCCCCAAGTGTTTTGTGTGGAAACGCATGGTGATTGTTTGTTTATGATAGCCATGCTTTCTCCCGTCTCGTCTATTGGCCACGCACATCGTTTTTCCTGTTTAGCTTCCCGCCAGTGTTTGATTCCCCACACCTGCCTAGTGTATCTATCCCATGTTGGTTCCCCTATTTATTGCCCTTGTGTTTGCTGTCCTGTGCTGTTTCATTTTGCTAGGTTCTGTCTCTCTTGGACAGTCGTGACCGCTGTTTATTTTCCAATCGCTACTTGTAGAGATACCAAAGAAACTATGAATGGAATCGCAAAATTTCTAGGTTTATATGGAAAAATTTGAAACCAAGAATAAGATTTAAAACATTACAGCTTCCAAAAGATAAAGGTGGAATGTCACCTCCTATAAAGCAGCACAGCTGCGACATTTAGTCTGCTGGTGCATTCATGAATATGACGCAAAATGGAAAAAAATTAATTTAGTCATCTGAACTTTCCCCTTCAACACATGTAAGGAGACACTACCATCAAGATTAATTATTCTAATAAATTAAAGCACTGGTTTAAAGAATGCAAGAATCCCAAAAATAGTTGTACCAAGCTTATAGCTTCATGCTCAAACAGACTTTAATGACATTTATTTAAAGACTCAAAAAGGCTGTAATTGCTCCCAACATTGGTTCAACAAAATATTGAGCAAAGGCTTTGAATACTTGAGTACATGTGTTTTTTTCTTTAAATTTGCAAAGATTTTAAACAAACTTCTTTTATGTTGTCATTATAGGCTACTGTCTGTAGAATTTTAAGGAAAATAATTAATTTAATCCATTTAGGAATAAGTCTGTAACATTACAAAATTAATAAAAAGTGAAGCAATGTGCATACTTTCCGGATGCACTGTAAGTATAATATTCCAATTTACATTACCATTTGATTCATCAAAGAAAAGAGGATGTGTAACGTCACAAGTAAAGAGCACCCAATATTTTTTTAAATATTCCTTTGGAATTTCTGTAAAAACGAATAAAGGTTTATGCTTGAATAAAACAAACTTATTATGTCTTGAAGAAACAATTCAGACATTCATGACTCAGAGTGTGCCTGTCATAACACTGAATGTTGTCTATACAATTACAGTAACTAAAAAACTTAAGGTTAATATAAATTACTGCTCTAATTCATTTACTCACATTATAACATCAGTCTACGTTTTCATGATTACATAATTCTTATATGCAATTATAATAATAATCATAATTAAAACAAGAAGTTGCGAAATAATACTGATTATATAAAAGCCTACTCTAAACATATACTGTAATCAGAACAACAACAGTTTTTTTGGCACTTCATATTCTAGATTGCAGTTGCTTCAATTGTTGTTTCCTTGTAACTTTGTTATTTTGTTGTTGTCTTGGAATTCGGCCAGGATTTGTTTGACACTCATGGAGAACAGAGTCCAGGTGTCTTGTCATTAGTTACAATTAAATATATATACGTAGTCCTCATGTTTGTTTTTTTGAGGAAGATATGTTATTACGACAGCACTTACTAGTGATTGAGATTTTTAATTGTTTAAGGTAAACGTTTTTGGTCAAAAGTATATTTTAACTGTTTCAAATGCTTACAGAATGTATCTACTGAACAAACAAACAAGTGCACACTAAAAGACTAAAAGTGAAAATGCTTTTAAAAATGATAGATTACTTTAAAACCCACAGTTATACTCATGAGTAGAAAATGAAGACACTGATAATTTAAGTCATTATGATTTAGACTGTAGGGTTGTACTTGAGATTTTTGTCATGTTGTGTCAAGGTTGTGTCTGAATTTGTGTTTCCTGGTTATGCTTTGCATATCATATCATATCATGTATATTTTTAGATTGTTTGTTTAGTGTCTGTTTACGTGGTTATACTTAAACTTGGTAACATTGTGATCTTTAGCGTTCCCTAACTTCAAGTGTGCATACGATATTATAGGGATCAGGAGCATAGAAACTCAAAACCTTAATAATACAAATACATAAGACAAATCGAATAGGTTTGATCAAATGTAATTTGGAATCAGACAGAACCAGGTTGTGCTGATGATTATGGTAAATGCAGTGTTTTTAGGTGAATTCATGAAATTGTGGATGTGAGTTGTGAATTGAACCCTCTTGGAGTGCAGCTAATTTACTTAAATTGACAATAAAAAGCAGCTCCTAAAAATATGCTGCAATGTACATTTGGAGCAATATTTCAAATTAGGACAGTGAATATGAAAATTATCTGTATTTACTGTAATGAAACGTGAACTAAAACAATAGCAAATTGTATCAATGCAGAATAGCTGCAAACACTGTAGCAAATAATATCATGCAAAAACACTGTGATTCATCACATCATCATCAGTCCTTCTTATTTGTGAATTATATTTAAAAATAGAAATAACAAACAATTTCACAAACTACTAAACTATTACAAAATTCTGTAGGCTTCCCTTTCTTTAGTTCGTTGTAATGCAGGAAGTTTAGCTATTGAATGATTAGTTGTGTCTTAGATGCCAGCCAATTTCCATGACTCACCCTTTTGTTTCTGTGGGGATTTTTTTTTCTTTGAAGAATGAAGGATAACTTCTTCCCGTAACAGTTCAAGAATCTTGATCCTTTGTTATTTGTAGGTCAAGCTAAATGTTTTTTTCTTTGTACACATGTTAAAGTTCAGTTCTTTACATTCATGTTTTAAACCAGGACATTACCTCTGTTAACTTAACTGCCGCCATAGTGAAAGATTATGTTTAAGTCTTACTTGAGTTTGTTTATTTCAACATGAAAATGTCCTTCATTTACTTTCTCGGCAGATGCTTTAATCCAAAGTTTATTCTTTTCATAGCAAGACGATTGGCATTGCTTTCCGTTCCATGCTCTACGAGTTGAACCACGAGAAAAACTTCACTAAGTGTTCCAAAGCAATTATAAAAAAACAATGTTTTTTAAAACATTTGCATCTTTTGAATGTTACAGTTCGCATACTTAAGATAATCACAAGACAGAGAGTCAATGCTTCTGCATTCCGGTATTCTGGTGACAACACTTTGTGTCTCTAAACTCAGCAAATGAACCTCAAATAGGATTACATACAGACATACAGACAGAAGGCGTGTCTTCTTTAAATATGATAATAGAGCGTGAGCGTATGGAGGACTAGGTGTGTGTAATACAGGTTAACAGGGATATTTAAAGTGCAGGAGTCTGGTACTGTTGTCAGAGATGATGAAGATGTTTCATGCGTTGAGTGCTGTGTTTGCTGTCACTCTCCTAGTTAGAAGTAAGTCTGTTCAGTCTAATCATTTAGTGTGCTTTTGTTCAGCAGAATAGTTGCTCACTAGTGTTTCATATTGTTTTCATATTGCAATGTTTTATATCAGTAACTGAACTGCTTTTGTATTATAGGGTGTGATGCAGAACTTGGAGGTACATTTTTTGTCACAGCAAAATTGGTAAATCCTTTCCAAAATTGTTGCTATTGATTATGTATCTCAAACAATGTTTTTTATTTACTTATTAGACATATGTGGCAGACCTTCTGTCCCCAGTCGAATAGTAGGGGGAGGTGATGCTGTTGCCGGTGAATGGCCATGGCAGGTCAGTCTTCACAGTGGTGGCCACTTCTGTGGTGGGTCACTCATTAACAAAGAGTGGGTCCTAACAGCAGCTCACTGCGTTGACGGGTAATCACTGAATCCCTCACCATAAAAGAATAATAATAAAATGAAATAATACATTTTCCTCAATGTGTTGATTGTTATCCTTTGATCTCCAAATAAATTACAGAAAAAGTGCCAGTAATGTGATCGTGTACCTGGGCCGACAGACACAGTCAGGACCAAATCCCAATGAGGTGGAAAAAAAAATCTCTCGAATCATAAATCATCCAAACTACAGCAGCTCAACATATGACAACGACATCTCTCTTCTTCATCTGTCCTCGCCTGTGACTTTTACTAACTATATAAAACCGGTCTGCCTGGCAGCAGCTGACAGTACATTCTTCAACGGCACAGCAAGTTGGGTGACTGGATGGGGAAATATTGCTTCTGGTGGTAAGAATATATTATGTCCACATACTGTTCTTTTGCTGTACCTGAGACATTTTATCAGTTGATTATTTCTAATTATGTGTTGCTCAGTTGCTCTGGCTACACCAAGACCTCTACAGGAAGTGGAAGTGCCTATCATTGGAAACAGGAAATGCAACTGCCTTTATGACCAAAACTCTAAAATAACAAACAACATGATCTGCGCTGGACTAATACAAGGAGGGAAAGACTCCTGTCAGGTATTTTCTCAGTTGTTTCTTCTGAATATTTTTATCTCACTTTTGTGGTGATCGGGTTAGATGGCTTGAATAGTGTTGATATTAATGACCTTAAAGGAAAAGTTCACACAAAAATTTGAATTTTGTTATCATTTATTCACCCTCAAGTTCCAAATCTGTATAAATTTCTTTTCTCTGATGAACACAGAGAAATATTTTTGGAAGAATGCTTGTACTTTAAACAGGCCTTGCCCCCTATTGACTACCATTGTAGGAAACATTTCCTAATAAATTTCATTGTTCAGTTTAACACAAAAGAAGATATTTTGAAGAATGTAGAAAATCGTTTTTGGGGTCCTTTTGACCACACTGTAAAAAATTGCCTGTAGAATTTACAGGAATTTAACGGCAAAAAAGTTGCCAATAAAGTATTGTAAAAATGTTGGTAATTACTGTAAAATGTATTACAGTATAATAATGTAAAGCAATTCACAGTTATTTGTTGTATATGAAATACAGTAATTTGTATGTTTTTTACAGTAACATTGAATTAAACTTGTATTTTATTTTACAGCAATATTTTGTAATTTCACTAAAGTACAGCATTAAGCTGGCAATAAAGTTTCCCATAAAATCCTGTAAATATATTTTACAGCAATGTTTTGTAATTTCACTAAAGTACAGTATTTACTTGGCGATAAAGTTGCCAATAAAATCCTGTAAATACCCCAAAATTCAAGAAGATGCTGAAATAGTTTAACATTTAAAAAGCTGAAAAGAATCATATTAGCAGTAAACTGTACTCTATTATTTACCATTTTACTGTTGTAAATGCATTAAAAAATTTTATTTAATTTAAAATAACATTCAAAAAAACAAACACAAAGTCAAAGCTGTTGTAGAAAAATATTTATTAAAATAATGAGCAAATTACTGCAAGACTGGTAACAATTTTACTTTTTCAAGGACAGAAAATCTTTTCAGTCACACAATGACTACAAATAACTTGTTAGACATAAAAGCAAGATTCTAGGTTCAATTAAAGTTAAAGCCACAGTTCATCCAAAAATGAAAATTCTGTCATCATTCTGTTTACTCGCCCTCAATTTGTTCCAAACCTGCATGAGTTTCTTTCTTCTGTTGAACACAAAAAATTATATTTTAAAGAATTTTGGCAACTAGACAATTGAAAGTAAATGGCTACCATCAACTGTTTGATTTCCAACATTTTTTAAAATATCTTATTTTGTGTTCAACAGAAGAAAGAAACTCATTCAGGTTTGGAACAAATTGAGGGTTAGTAAACAGAATGATGACGGAATTTCCATTTTGGGGTGAACCAAAAGCTCAATCAACAGAGTGGCATTATGGTTAAGTCACATCTCCTGTTAAAACTCACATTTCTGCTTTTTTTATTCTTTTTTTTGGATAAATATTTGTGGAAAACAACACAAATGATGACAGTCTGATTGACAACATTCCCTATAAAAACTTTTTTACTGTTTTAATGGAATGTACTTTTTACATTTTGAGCAAGTTGAACACTTTTTGGCAGGAGAACAAGATCTTACTGAACAAGATTATATAAAGAATTAAGTGTCATTTAATAGACATCTCCTCATGTAAAAATGTTTTCATATATACACATTTGACAACTCACATGTTTAACCACTCAAAGTCCATTAGCCTTCTGAGAAAAGTAGACACATGAGGATTGACTGTGTTGTACCTCTTCTCTGAGCTCTTTCCACCTTTCTTGACTGTCTTGGTACCAGTGGATGGGTTGATTCCAACAAAACATCTGCACAAAAATCAATCAGAAAAACACAAGCAGAAGCTTTAGGATCATGTGCAGACTAAAGAGTTCACCCCAAAATAACATTTCCGTAATTAATTACTCATTAATCTGTAATACATTTTCTCCTGACCTTCATTCATTTTCAGGAACACACATTAAGATGTTTTTGATGAAATCAGAGAGGTTTCTGAACCACACATAGACCACAACATCATTACAACTTTCAAGGCCCAGAGAGGTAGTAAAAACATCATTAAAATAGTCTATGTAACTCCAGTGGATCAACCTTAATGTTATGAAATGATGAGTATACTTTTTGTTCTAACGTAGCACCTGTAATCGCTGCACTGTGTTTACTACATTAAAAGCGTCAGAGACTGACATAGAAGAGATTGTTGAATAATGTTGTTATTTGGGGGTTTTTTTGCACACAAAAAGTATTATCGTGGCTTCATAACCTTGAGGTTTATCCACTGAAGTCAGATGGGCTATTATAACAATGTCTTAACTGCCTTTCTGGAAATTGAAAGTTATAATGATTTTTCTGCCTATGTGTGGTTCAGAAACCTCTAGGATTTCATAAAAAATATCTTAATTTGTGTTACGAAAATTAACGAAGGTCAGTAGTTAATTAATGAAAGAAATGTAATCCTTTAACATATACACATTTATATTTAAGTTAACTGTTACCTTTGAACAAATTCAAGTGTGCAGGATGCCTCGTGCTGGTACACCAGATTAAAGTTGTTGTAAATTGCAAACAAAGCAGCAAATCCAACCATAAAATTGAGGTGTGGATTCATAACAACTTGACCCTCAATGCTCAGCATCTACTTGGTGCAGTGAGAATTTCACCTAAAAATAACAAATATAAGAAACACTTTATAAAAATGTATGCTAAAATACAACAGGCAAAATGAATTAAGTCATTTAAAGATTTTGGAATGTACATTACCTAAGACAATCAGTCTCGGAGAGTCTGGAAGTGTCAAACTTTTTTGTATATCAGCTGCTGTTGCTGACATCTACAAGAATAAAAATAAAAGGAAAAAAATGTTTTTGTAATTAAATACAGTATATGAGAACAAAATATAACCCCACAACAAAATGCAATGTATATGACTTACATCAGTCTGAAGAAAGAGTGCTTCAGATGTTTCTTTTAAGTGTGACAGAAGCAGAAGGATCACACATGGCATTAAACAGGATGCTCCACTGTCATCATACTTCCCAAGTATGCGTTGCCTCTCATCTGTATTAGTCCCTGCTGGCATTTGTCTGAAGAACTGAAGTAAAAAATTATTTTGAATATAGTTATGACTCAGGGATTTGTTAAGCACTGGTTTTAAATGCTCTCAAAAAGAAATCCAAACTAGTGAAATAAATGAGAAAATAGCAGCATCCAACGATGTTAAAATCATATATTCTAATGTTTAGCATCAGCAAAGCTAACTGCACGTGCGTTTTTAATGTAGTTTTGTCTCAACAGCACTTCAGTAATTATGTCTTGTCTTCCAAACATGAAATGCTAATAAGTAATCAAAACTTGTAAAATAAATGTGAAAATAGCAGCATCAAACGATGCTAATATATAGCCTTTCTAATGTTTTTCGTCAAGAAAGCTAACTGCACGTGCGTCTAGTTTTGTCTCACAAACACTACATCGGATTTGTCTGGTCTGCCAAACTGCAAATGCTCTAAAAATACTCTCTTGAGAGCAAATACGAATAAAACTGTAACAATCTGCAGCATTCGTCCATATTTTCTATGGTTTTACCTTATAACAGTTCAGCTTTGTCGTCTCACCGCTGTTATGGCGCGCCCCCTCGCGATTCTATGCCTCGCCAGAAATTTAAAGTTAAAGACACATTCCTTTACTAAATAAACGTAATGTTTCCAGTTAAAAAATATTTGTATCAAACACTTTTACATCTCACTAAATATCCTGATAACACACTCTAAAAAAAGGCTGGGTTAAAACAACCCAATTTGGGTTATTTTGGTAACCCAACGTTGGGTCAAATATGGATAAACCCAGCGTTGGGTTATTTTAACCCAGCCAGTTGGGTTCAATCTTTGACCCAACATGCTGGGTTTTATTTAAATCACTTTTTGCTTAAAAATTACATTGCTGGTTTAAAACTAACCCGAAATGTTTAAAAATATAATAATAATTTCACAGAGAATTACTTGAGGCATCAGTAAGAATCAAAAGTTTTATTAAGGATCAAAATGCAAGACAAAAGGAATTCATAAAAACATGCAATATGTTATGCTCAATGAACAATAAAACGGCATATAAAACACTTTGATGAAATGTATGTTTATACATATTTAAAGAAAATTAACATCAATAAATTACATTAGTTTGGATTTTAACATATACATTTAACAAGGTTATTAAAGTGGCACAAGTAAATATAAATAGTTCAACAACTTAACAATTCAAAAACTCATATAGGTCTACAGTTAACAAAGTGGCACGTGTAAAATGCTTTAGGGCATTTCCAGTGTTATGGATGCGACATAAAAACACTATAAAAAGTATTTTACTAAACTCTTGTTGATAGAACCGCACTTATATGATAAAATATCAGTCTATGCACAAGTTTTCTATAAAAAAAAGAAATAAACAAGTGTTATGGATGTGAAAAAGGGACACCGTAACTTTCCTCTTCATATAAACTCACAAAACATTTTAAAGAGCGTTAGTTCTTTCGGTTCCAGTACTGCTTAACCTGACACATCCACGGAGCAGTCTTACTGAAGAGGATTCTTTTCCTGGGAGTTTGTAGACAACAGTGTGGTGTGCACTTTTGGAAGTGGATGTCCAGCAGGAGGGTTTCTTTATCAATTTGTTAATCTTTAAAGAGAAAAAGAGACAAGAGACAAGAGAAGAATTTAAGAAAACTGGCCTACCCAGAGCACAATGGATTATAATAAACATATAAAGAATAAATCAAGTTTACCTTTAAGCCTGTTATGAGAACATCCAAGTTCCAGTCGACTTGCTCTTGAATAGAATGATCCATTAATATTTGCTGTTATTCTGCAACCTGTCAGTGAGGGAAAAGAAGAAGAGTGGGATATAGTACAGAAAGTGAAACACAGTCTCAAAAAAATAATATTATAAACTTTAACACAACACTTAAACTAATTCGACAAACTCGGGAATAAGTAGAAGACTAAAAAGACCAACAATTGTTAGTTTCATATACCCAAAATTAATTATATCGCACGGTTAACCACTGACGTTATAAGAGCCAGCGGTTATTCCCTAAGCACTGGCCGAGGTAGAGCTGCTCTCAGCGGTGCCACAACTGCTGACAGCCTGAAGCTCAAACCTCCGACAGCAACTTAACAAAGTCTCAATGAGGCGTTATGTTTATATATTAATCACGTATTTGACTTCTTAACAACTAGATTCTGTTCTAAAAGACTCTTAAAACTACGTTCCGTCACGAACATTAGTGGTTTTTATAAAAAAATTGCTGGATGTTTGCTTTTGACACGACGCTCTCTCGTGTCGACCTTTTACTAATATAAAGATGCGTAAGTTACTGAACTAAATGACTCACACGGGTCAGAAATTTCAAAGGGAAATGTTGACCAAAAAGGAAATTTAAATTATTAAAAAGCTGTAAATTAGAACAACGTGGGCATAACGTTACAGACTAGCTATCCAAAGCTAACGAAGCTAGATTGTAACGTTACTTTCAAACCTAATGCGAACAGCGGAATTTAGCATACTTTTGCATTTTTTTGATGTACAGTAATAGTTTTATACATAAAAAACTCGTAAAACATACCTTTTATTCTCCGAATAACAGCTTTTCGAGATGAGGTGGATCAAAATGCCCGCGAAGGTAGAGTTTGTCTGAGGCGTCGAGGAGTGGGAGGGGTTTACTCTCTCAACTGTCTCTCAATTGGACCCGACTGGTAACCCAGCGTTTGGGTTACTCATAAAATGACCCAACACTGAGAAAATAACCCAACAAAATGACCCAACACTGAGAAAATAACCCAACAAAATGACCCAACAGGCTCAACCCAGCTGTTGGGTTAAACAAATAACCCAGCATTTTTTAGAGTGCACGCAATTGTTAACAAGTCTATAAAATAAATAGCATCTGACTTGCCGTTATGAATTCTGTTCAAAATATGAATCGCTAAAACAGCATTAAGTAAAACATTAGATTGTAATATTTATGGACATAAATTTAAGTTAATTTACCAAAAATTGAGAAAAAAGTTTCTTTTATCTTCAACTCTTCTCGCCCTGCTCCAGTCCACCAGTTTTCAAACTCTTAGCCCGCGCAATCCCATAATGCCACATCACATTAAATTGTTGTAAAACCATATAAACTACAGTGAAAACACCTCTTAGCTGTAAATCAGTTTATAGTTGACAGGGAAATACACTGTTAACAACTGTAATACTCTTTTTGACCCATAATGCATTGCGAATTACAGTAATAACTTATAAAATGATTAAACAATAAATTTCAGTAGAATTTTGCTGTAGAATCTACAGCAATTTTTTAAAGTGCACTATTGTAATTTTCACAATTATCCACAACATAAGACCTTCGTTCATCTTTCTGACCCCATTCCCCAGCTCCCATTGACAGCAACGCAACAACCATTGAAAGTGCAGAAAGTTATAAAGATATTCTTGAAATAGTTCATGTGACTGCAGTGGGTAAACCTCACTGTTATGAAGCAAAGAGAATACTTTTTGTGCTTTGAGTGTATGTTGTGTTGATCCCAAAATGAACGAAGGTCTTACGATTGTGGAATGACTTGAGAGTAATTTATCCATTATTTGGTGAACTATTGCTTAAACCTGTTTTGTGTCCTACAGGGTGACTCAGGTGGACCTCTGGTCAGCAAACAGGACTCGGTCTGGATCCAGTCTGGGATTGTGAGCTTTGGCACTGGGTGTGCGAGGCCTAATTTGCTCGGTGTGTATGGAAAAGTTTCTCAGTACCAGAGTTGGATCAAAGAACACATCACCACCAACCAGCCAGGCTTTGTTAAATTCACCTCCAGTGGTACTGATGGTGATCTGAGCGCGAGCTGCTCTATTGTACCTCCCATTACAACTACTCCCACTGTCATGACTACATCTACTACAGCTACAACCGCTGCACGTAAGATTCCTTTAGATTGTAATAGATTGATGTGGCAATTATTGATATCCCTGGCAAGATTAATTTTACTTTTTAAAACCAGGAAAACTAATTTTATTTGTTACAGGAAAATTGGTAAATCCTCTCCAAAATTGTTGCTATTGATTATGTATCTCAAACAATGTTTTTTATTTACTCATTAGACATATGTGGCAGACCTTCTGTCCCCAGTCGAATAGTAGGGGGAGGTGATGCTGTTGCCGGTGAATGGCCATGGCAGGTCAGTCTTCACAGTGGTGGCCACTTCTGTGGTGGGTCACTCATTAACAACGAGTGGGTCCTAACAGCAGCTCACTGCGTTGACGGGTAATCACTGAAGCCTTTACCATAAAAGAATAATAATAAAATGAAATAATACATTTTCCTCAATGTGTTGATTGTTATCCTTTGATCTCCAAATAAATTACAGAAAAATTGCCAGTAATGTGATCGTGTACCTGGGCCGACAGACACAGTCAGGACCAAATCCCAATGAGGTGAACAGAGCGGTCTCTCGAATCATAAATCATCCAAACTACAGCAGCTCAACATATAACAACGACATCTCTCTTCTGCATCTGTCCTCGCCCGTGACTTTTACTAACTATATAAAACCGGTCTGCCTGGCTGCAGCTGACAGTACATTCTTCAACGGCACAGCAAGTTGGGTGACTGGATGGGGAAATATTGCTCCTGGTGGTAAGAATATATTATGTCCACATACTGTTCTTTTGCTGTACCTGAGACATTTTATCAGTTGATTATTTCTAATTATGTGTTGCTCAGTTGCTCTGGCTACAGCAAGACCTCTACAGGAAGTGGAAGTGCCTATCATTGGAAACAGGAAATGCACCTGCCTTTATGGCCAAAAATCTATAACAAACAACATGATCTGCGCTGGACTAATACAAGGAGGGAAAGACTCCTGTCAGGTATTTTCTCAGTTGTTTCTTCTGATTCTTTACAGCTCACTGTTGTGTAAATTGGGTAAGATGGCTTGAATAGTGTTGATATTAATGACCTTAAAGGAACAGTTCACCCACAAATTTAAATTCTGTTATCATTTATTCACCCTCAAGTTGTTCCAAATCTTTTTTAATTTCTTTATACTGATGAACACAGAGAAAGAAACTTGGAAGAATGCTTGTTCTTCAAACAGGCCTTGGCCTTTGAATTCCATTGTACGAAACATTTCCTCAAATTCTTTGTTCTGTTTCACACAAAAGAAGATATTTTGAAGAATGTAGTGTGGCGAGGTGCGGTCTAAGAATACTCAAGAAGGATTATTTGTAAAGAAACTACTCGACTACGCCACCCGACAAACACCGGGAACTCACAATTTAAGCACACAGGTTCATGGTCAGAAGTGGAGTGAGCATAAACGGACCCAAAATAAATTAGAAAAATAGAAAAGTTTAGTATAAATAAATCCCACAATCTAAAGGGAGGACAATTTTGTACAAGGCTTTATCAAATGACTTAAAATCATAGAAAACACAAATCCTTTCAGTAAGGAGGGAGAGATGGCCAGCTGGGAACGCTAATTCATCACCCCACGCTCAATACACCACACACGTGAAACAGCGAAAGATCTCCAGGACACAGCAATCTGTGAAATTAAAGCCCCAGCCAACGAAAGAAAGAAAGAAAACAAACACAAAGAAAACCAACTCAAATAACAAAATGCATCAAAACATCACAACCAATAAACAAAATCAGAAGTAATCAGTATTAAATGAACAAGGAAGCTTTCAGCCGCCTGTCCATGTACACTGGAAGCAAGAATGATGTACACTGGAAGCAAGAATGACTTCGAATAACAATACAGTTGTTGTTTGTACTTGGATTAACTCGTTCTCGGGCCCTTTTGACTGCTATTGTAATTTTCACAATTATTCACAACATAAGACCTTCGTTCATCTTCCTGACCCCATTGACAGCAACCCAACTGCCATTGAAAGTCTAGAAAGTTTAAAGACATTCTTGAAATAGTCCATGTGACTGCAGTGGGTAAACCTCACTGTTATAGAGAAGATAATTATTTTTGTGCTTTGAGTGTATGTTGTGTTGTTCCCAAAATTACGAAGGTCTTTTGATTGTGGAACGACTTGAGAGTAATTCATGACAAAATTTCCATTCTATGGTGAACTATTGCTTAAATCTGTTTTGTGTCCTACAGGGTGACTCAGGTGGACCTCTCGTGAGTAAACAGGACTCGGTCTGGATCCAGTCTGGGATTGTGAGTTTTGGCACAGGGTGTGCAAGGCCTAATTTGCCCGGTGTGTATGGAAGAGTTTCTCAGTACCAGAGTTGGATCAAAGAACACATCACCACCAACCAGCCAGGCTTTGTTAAATTCACCTCCAGTGGTACTGATGGTGATCTGATCGAGAGCTGCTCTATTGTACCTCCCGTTACAACTACTCCCACTGTCATGACTACAGCTACTACAGCTACAACCGCTGCACGTAAGATTCCTTTAGATTGGAATAGATTGATGTGGTTATTATTGATATATCCCTGGCAAGATCTGTTTTTACTTTTATAAAACATTGTTTTTTGCCCAAACCCATGAACTTGATGTTGCTAGTACAATAGGCTGCCAGTTGTAATGCAGGAAAACACTGAGTTTCACCAAAAATCTAAACAAAATCTAAGACACTTCATTTTCGAAACAATGCCTAAAAGACCCATTCTGTGCTGTTCCAACACCCAAAAAGATGAAAAGATATCAGATATCTTAGATGCATCCTGTTTCTGTCTGTAGCTGTGGTGTGCGGAAGAGCCCGACTAAACATTCGTGTTGGAGGAAGCAACTCCCTCGCAACTTCTGGCGCGTGGCCTTGGATGGCCAGTCTGCACTTCAACGGCAGTCACGTCTGTGGAGGAACGATGGTCTCTCAGCGGTTTGTCATGACCTCTGCTAGCTGCTTCTCTAGGTAATGTCATGTTTTCATTGGTCAGGAAGTTGGAATCAAATCAAATTGATTGGATTTATTAAAAGTGTCTTACTGTACGTCTTGTAGATCTACCAATGCCTCCAACTGGACTGTGGTCCTGGGCCGTCTGAATCAGAAAGGTTCCAACGCCAATGAAATCTCCGTTCAAGTTGCAAACATCACAATCAGCAATGTGACGGGTGACAACGTTGCTATTGTGTATCTGGCCAGTTCCCCCAAACTCTCCGATTTCATTCAGCCCCTCTGTGTGGACATGGGGGAAAGCCTCTTCAGTGTAAATACATCGTGTTGGGTGGCAGGCTGGGGCTCAGGATCAGGATCAGGTGAGTGTTTGAAGTCTAAGAGTGTGTTTTTATTTGGGCATAATAATTATTAGACACGTCATGAAGCAGAGTGACTGTAAGCCCTTGCTTATAGCACACACTGGCTTATAGATTTTGGAAGAAAACCACCACATACATCAGTCAAAAATAGCACAGACATCAGTTTAAAACATAAACATATTTTTTAAATCCTTATCCTCTTTTGTTCTCTGTTCGTTTTTCTTTTTTTATAGCTGACCAAATACTCCAGGAATTCCGAACCTCTATTGTGGATTGTGGGAACTCTTCAAGTAACAGTATCTGTACAACTTCCATTACCTTACAGGAGGTAAGTTCACTTTAATTGAATTAATACAACTACAAAATATACTTTGATAGTAACATAATTTACCACAATGGCCAAATACCAGGACTGAGGCTGTACTGGAACAATATACTGTATATATCAGTAAAATAAAATACATTTTTGATAGTGTCAGAGTGACTAATCTCTCTCTCTCTCTCTCTCTCTCTCTCTCTCTCTCGCTCTCCTGAAGGGTGATCAGGGGGGTCCTCTGATGTGTAAACTGGGTCTGTCATGGTTCCAGGCTGCTGTTCTATCGATACCAACCAGCACCAGTAAAAGAGCTGCAACACGCCAGTCTATAGATATGCAGGTCTTTACTAAAGTCTCAATCTATAAAACCTTCCTGAGATCTGTGGTGGGTTCTTTCCCACCGAAAGAAACAAACACTGCAAGTGACTCTCTAGCCACCCCCTCTTCCACCAATGGCTTACAGTGTTTGACAACTGTTTTCTTGTTTTCACTTACGGCTCTCCAGATCTTTTATCAAAGCTGAGGTCAGTAAGGTCTGGGTAGAAGTATTTGCCTGAAATGTGAATGTCAACTAAGATTAAGAATTTACAAATTAACCTGACTGATTAACTTCTGTTAATGATTTATCCATTCTTGGGTTGAGAGCTCATTTTAATTTTTCACTCTCCAGTGACTAGAAATTATTTTCTATTTGCACTAGCAATGACTGTCAGTGTAACCAATAGCCAAAGCAACCTTGCACTTTATGGAAATGTAAAGGTTTGAGTGTTCAGTTTTAATAGTTATAAACGACTGCTGTGTAGATTGTGATTACCTCAAGCAGTAGACTACCACACCTGGGACAAGTTTTGGAAGTTTTGATCGAAATTATACGTTAAACTTACAAATAATTTTGTCACCATATTTTATGATACCAAAGAGAGTATTTGATTACTGTACACGTCTTAATAGTGTTTTTTTATACATGTGTGATTTTTTATTAAAAAAATAACCCTAAACCTTATTTTTTCCACACTTTTTTAAATGTGAACAGTACTGCAACTTGTAAATTGTAATCCTCGTTTAATTGAAATGACAATAAAAAGCAATTGTATAAGTCATTGGTGTTTATCTGTTTTCGAGATTAGAACACTAAAGTATGTTGTATAAATGTGGTTATACCAGTGTTTTTCCCTCTAAAAACCCTGGTTTCAAAACAACTCAACTTGGGTTTTCATTTAAAATAATATTTAAAAGTTAAAATAAATCACATGATAAACAAATTAGCAACATTGTATTATTTTTAGGATATGACACACATTTCCACACAAGTCATAAACTCCTCAAATTTTATAAAATGTGTTCAAATTTATCTCAGATTATTTGACAAATTACTGCTTTGTTCAAAGAACCCCATATGATCTATTTGCAAGAATGACTCTCGTCCCTCCAACACGTAAACATTTTGAATAAACTCCCATCTGTATGATCAGCCAGAGATTTGGATGAGGCAAAATACCTGGAAATTATTACAGCTTGATCTTACCCATTTTGACAGAGCCATTGACTGGCATGAAAAGTGAGTAAAGGGTTTTTGTTACACTTTACGATAAGGTTTCGTTAGATACTTCCTGGAACATCTCACAAAACCTAGATGTCCACCTTTTACATCACATTGACTTTGAATCAACCTGTAAAGTGCTGTTAACCTTTTTTTTAATATTGAAGATTGGATCAAAACTTAAATACAAGTAAAATGCTAATTAATGTGTTTCTTAAGTCTTATGATTATTTTCATCATATATATAAATCATTATTACACTTATGCTCTTATAGGATTATATGAGAAGGATTATTAAACCTAAAATCTATTAAATTCATGTAATTTCTTACAAATTCCATTTGAGGGGATTTTGAAATAAAACCTCTTTAAATGACACGAAAAGAGATGTTCATTTCAGGCCTAGGCTAAAAACGTCCCTTCCTGTAATATATTTAGTTATGATTGTTATGACGAGGGACTTTTTAGTGTTATCCCTGACAATGTAATATAAAAATGAGATTTAAGCAATGCTACAGTGATAATTTACAGTCGTTTCTCAGAGTTGAGCCCAGAATTAAATGTCTCTTCATTTACTGTGATTTAAGATGTAAGATTTTTAACATTTCGGAAATGTTGTCTTCGTTGACAACCAGAGATTTTTTTTGTGGTACTTTTCCTTAAATTATGCTTGGTTCCCTAAACAATACTGTAAAAACTTTCACTGAAATTGGGACACACAACTCATGAGATGTCAGTGCAATTCAATTCAAGTTAATTTATATAGCGCTTCTCACAATGTGCATTGTTCCAAAGCAGCTTTACAGGAGCAAACAGGAAAAACAGAAAAACACACATGTAAAACACAGCACAGTGCATGGAGTTTATAGAACAAGCAAGATCATTTGAATAAATAATATCTAATAAATAAATAAAAAGATGCAGTCTCCCGGTGAGCAAGCCAACACTGCCCTGCTGTGGCGACGAACCCAAACTCCAATGATTGAGATGTCAGAGATATCTCTCTGATAATGGCGAGGAAAGGTAAGTATGCAATGTATTTCTATAATCATTTATGTCAGGGTAGGAGAGACAGAACCCAGATGCAGGGAATGAAGGGTTAACAAAACTTTTATTTAAATAAACAAAAACCCACAATGGGGAAAACACAACTAATAAAACAAGAATAAAAACTTAAACCTCCAAGAGCGGAATTAAACACACAAGGTCCAGAATAAAAATAAATAATAAATCCAAAACACGATACTAACACAGGAACCAGGTCATCCATGGATCAGATAACGGGAAAGCAAACAAACGTACAAAGCGCAATGCACCAATGAGGGACAAAGGGAACTAAGACAATATATAAGGAAACACTAACTTGGGAAGAATTGGACAGCGACGGTGATGAGCTGGTGACAAGGATTAAACACTAAAGGGAACTAGCGGGAAGATGACATGGGACAGTTGAGAGGGATGAACACTAATAGGGAGCTGCAGGAGATAAATGGGGGTGGGGCTAAATGACACGACACTGGAGAGAGAGCATGGCATTAAAAAGCCCTTTCTCCACATAAAACACATGGGTCTGACATGACAATGTATCACCCAAACACTGAGGATGCCTACCCGACGAACCAATGAAACCTCAGACCTCCTTTCCTCTATTCATATTCTTGACTGCTTCCCCTGCATAAGGATGGGAAATGTCCTTTTGGTTAATTCAACTGTGCTGAAATATAACAACTAGTCCTATTAAGCGAATAGGATCTAATGTAGATGGTGGTATTGTGAAATGATTGTAAAATCTAAATTTAATAAGAGATAATAGGTAATGAATGCTCAGTGTCTTTCAGTATCTGAGGACTTTGTGAGTGACATGACCTTAACATTTTGGTTAACACTTTAATTTAAGGTGCCTTTGTTACACATGTTACACATACTTACTATAGTATTCACTATAAATTATGCATAGTTACATCTAATTTACACTGAACCAATCCTAATCTTAACCTTAAAGGAAATGTAGGTAATTTGTATTACTCTGTACTTAAATGTATAGTTACACTTACACAGGCACTAATAAAGTGTAACCACATTTTGAATAGAAATGTATTTGTCCATGACTGATACCACAGCTACAAGTATTTTAACAGAATTTCAAAAATGCTAAACAAATGTAAACGTTAAACCTAATTGAGATTATGTTGTTTCAACTCTTGACCTTCTATCATCCAGGACAAAGACACCTATACATCTGCAGCATGTATAGACTCTTCAATATGTCACCAGAGCTCCTTATGTTGAAACTAAACACAACTGCTGAGTGAGAAAAAATCCCCTGTCTTTTGTCCAACATAAATTGCTGTTTGAAGCTATTAGGTAGATTGACATGTCTATGAGAGGCATTCTTTTAGAGAAAAACTATTAGAAAATGTGTGTTGAAGTTGGTTTTACTAAAACAAAGTAAAGCTGGGTATATTATGTTTATTTGAAATTAAGAATATGCTTTTGCATTACATTTCCTGTTGGGACAGGTAGATTTACTGAAAGTTAAACCAGAATTTAATAAATATTTTACATAACTAGCACAGACAGTTATGTAACAATATTTTCTGTTGAATGACATGTTCAAATGCAGATCATATTTAAAGATTGATAGTAAAGTTAAAAAGGAATTAAAATAATAAAAGTTCTCCTGCATTGTTTTATTTAAATCTCATCTCTTATTCCTATATTTCAGTCAAACTATAGGAGTCTGGTTTCATTTTCTCCCCATAAACAAAAACGAACAACCCAATCAAAACTGAGTCACGAGGACATTGTGTAATGATCAAATAATTTAAGAAAGTAATGTATTATGACGTTATTATGTTTTAAATACGTTAATTGTTTAAACTCAAATATTTCATATATCAAATTTACCCAAATCCACATTACATTCATTTACATCTTTATACACAATGTATGTAACAATTTGTTTCTATTTTTATTTCTCCAAAGCAGTTTCAGCAAACATTAAAGTCTAAGTTAATACCTAAATGTAACTGAGAACACCATATATTTGCTGAGAAAGGAAAAACAACATCTGAGCAATAAAAAATCCTTTCAGAGTCACTATATGTTAATAATAGTGAAAGTTCTGAATTCCGTGTAGTAGTTTTAAGTAAAACATCAAGGCGACATGGTTTTGAATTTGATGGCAAGTGAAATTCCCAGTCTTGTCAAGGCTCCGCAAAAGTAAACAATGTGATTTCACAATATGCATGCTTGTTTTTTGAGAAGCTTATTATTTACAATGCCGAGAACTTTAACATGTTCACGTGTCTTTCCATGAGGACATTCTTGAGGCACTGGAATTACTGGTTCTGCAATGTATTCATCCTCATCAGTGTAGGCACGAAACAAACACAAATGTGTACAGCAAAGTTTGTGTTATTTGTTGTGTATTTATTTGTCTATAGTTTGTAGATTAATTTTAAAAATCAGTTTTTGATTAAATTTGTGATAATTTCGAAGTTTGTTCCACTTTACAATTTTATTCTGGCCAAGAACTGCCAATTAAGAATGAAAGAAATAAGTGATTTACAATGAATCAATCATAATTTGTTTTATTTTCACTATTGCTTAGAGAAGGGTATAATAAATAGATATTGATCGCACTATAAATACACCAATGCTGCCTTAAAGTTTGAAGTACAATCATATTGTGTCATGGTTCTGCCTATCATGTTTGGCTAATTCTTGGTCTTGAGGCAGAACCAAAACAGAATTCCCTGTTTTATGTGGGGAGAGACGTTTTTGGCCTTTTGGCTTTCCATACTCTCTCCCCGAGTCTCGTCTGTTTCCGCCCTTTTCTGTCTCGTTAGCTTTCCCTTAGTGTTTGATCTGTGTCACATGGTCCCTATTAATTATCCTGTGTTTGTTTCCCTATATATACCTCTCATGTTTCATTGTCCTGTGCTGGTTCGTTGCATGTACTCCCGTGAGTTGCGTGTTGTGCTTCGTGTTCCTCTAGCTAAAGAATTTACCCTGTGCCTTGTTTTTGTTGTGGACATTGCTTCTTGTTTTAGTTTAGTTTTTGCCCCCTCGTAGGCAGTCTTTTGGTTTTTGTTACCTAGTTATCGTGTCATTTTTTTTCCCCATCGTGGGTTTTTGTTTGTTATTAAAGTACCTTTGTTGTTCCCCGTATTGCTGCCTGCATTTGGGTTCTTCAGAACCGAATTGCTGACAATATTGGCTTTACAAGTCAAATGACTCTTTAAAGTTTTTACTTGTTTTTAGATAACCTCACACTCTTGGATGAAACCTGCACCATTCACTCAAAGGTTCTTAATAACCTTTTCTGTCTCACTTTTTTAGTCTAAAGAACCCTTTTTCAGATTTTATGAAATAGAAAAGTTCTTCAAATGTTAATGGTTGTTAATGAGTGTTTAAAACGTGACAGCCAGACATTGTGTTGCTTTCAGACAAATTATTTTAATATTATAGGTTTTCTACTATATGGATAGATTTGATGTAATCCATTTTGACAATTTGATGGTCATGTATAGGCCTATGAATTGCAATTATTGTATTATTGTCAAAGATACAACCAAAGTTTAAACTGTTTTTTTCAATGTGGTTGTTGTAAAATGGATTTATGATTATTTTGACATTGATGATTTAGTGTCATTTTGTTTGAACGTTAGTGTCATTTAAATCAAACAGGAAGTGTTTAATTAATGAGAAACCAGTCTGTTATCTGTCTTTAAAAATATTTGTTAGATTTTTAAAAGTTATAATCGTCGACCAATAAAAAAACAATAATTTAGGAACATTTAACAGCAGAGTTGTTTGGTAAGCAAACTGAAGTGAGCTCAGGAGTAAGTGTGTACAGATTTATTTTATCCACCAAAAATAAAAAGGTCCGAATTGATTTATCTCTTATGTCTTCAACTTGTATTTGACTCTTTTTCTGTAGATAGGAGTTATTTGAGAAATGTTTCAGTGAAGTTGTGTCCACAGTGAAAGTCATTTTGGGTGAATTCAAGAGAGACTTCTTGCATCCCCTCCAGTGGATGAGTAAAGAATTGTTAGTACTGATCAAGTTTATAGCAGTATAACCACCTAACAACTTAAAATCCCTTGGTTTGAACGAAAGTTTTATTTTCTAAAATATTCACATATTTTTTAAATGTGGTAAAAATAAATTTTTAATTACAGAAACAGACTGCAAATTCACAGGCTGGATGTAAAATGACACAGAAAAAAACATGTAATTTTACTTTACAAAAATGTTAATACTGCTACTGTAATATTCCTGTTTTAGAGACAAAGAGATGAATTTTGACCGGTCTTTCATGGTAGTAAGTTCCACATTCATACTGCATATCCTCTATGAAGAATTTATGCAACTCCATAGCCTGACCATGACAGAAATAGATTTCAGTAAATAAAGAAGCAGTCACACCTTCCATCTAGCACATGGTGAAAGATGCGGTAATCCTTTCTTTGCGTGCTGTAAAGCAGGAAAGTTCACTTCTAAGTCAAAAACGCTTTGTCACCATCATCAGCTGTTCCAGAGATCAGTGCTGTATTTCTTTAGGTCTGAGTTTTTCCACAGCCTCTTCTTTACTTAATTAATATGCTTTACTAAATATTTGTATTGTGCGGTTACTAACATCAGAGGAAATGCAAAAGTGGCCGCTTGCCCAGGTGTTAGAGTAGGATCAAAGTAAAACTACCCATCCCTCCGATTGTAACTTTGAAACAGTATCAAGAGCATCAAATGTTCATGTGTGAGCCAACCAAGCAGGGCCGGCCCAAGCCTTCAGGGGGCTCTAAGCAGAATTTTATTTGGGGGCCCCTCTGTGCCACCAATATGACTAATTATTGTTAATCCTTGATTATTCACACACTGTAAATCTAAAACATTTCTGGAGGCAAAGTCGTTTATGATATCACTATAAGATATCTGAAGAGCAATTTTGTACAGTCAGTCTTTCTTGAACCATGGAAGATCTCAAATAGTTTTTCATCAGTTTGAGTTTGGAATAGCTCTGTTGCTGAATAAACAGAATGTTATTTTAACGTTAAAAACGCTATTCCAACAACAACAAACTGCAGTTATCTTAACGTCAAACTATATAACACAGCACCGCAGCAAGCCATCTGTACACCTGCCTAACATTGAGGCAAAATGATAATGGAATATAATAGCAAAGACCCCAAAGGCGGACTAATGTGAGTAATGTTAAACTGTTATCAGTACCAAAGCTTATAGAGAGATATAGAGAGTTATAGAGAAAAAACATACCTGATCCTGAACATACTAACATCTTTAACAGAGGCCTAATAAAAATATAACAAATAGGGCCTATGCCTGAACCCATAGCATTGCTTGAATAAACATAACTTTAAAATAGTTCTAATAGAACGAACAATTACATTGTTCCAGATCTTCAGTTCGTAAAACGGAGCCTTGACCCACAAGCAGATCTTATAAAACACATTTATCGTTTCTAGGAAATTGAGAAGTTATGCAACTTAACTTATAATTTAGATAGAAACCCAATTTTAGTACCGATCGCAGGTTTTCTGTTGGTGCTTGGCAATTTCCGTGAGTGCTCGAGCCCCGGAGCACCCCCAGGATCGGCGCCTATGGTCCTTGGTCTAAATAAGGCTGCGTCCAAATTCCCCCACTTGTGATCTTTGCACTTGACCACTTGACTACTTTCATGACGTACTTCCTGTTTTTGGCACTAGTGTTCTAGTGGGCGTGAAAATCCCTAGTGAGCATGTAGTAATTCTAACACGATGAGACACTTAGCAAGTGCAAACATATTTGTATTTACAAAATACATAATTCTGGAGTTTTCACCAATAAAATATGTAACACTACGTTTTAAAATATAATATATGTAATTATATGGTCAAGTCAGATTTGTTTTTATAGCGCTTTAATTGTATTGTATGAAAAAAACAAAAGAAAAACACATGTTAGTCAAACATAGAATAAATTAAGATATAGCCTTAAAAATTAGAAGTATAACATACACTGGAAAGCTTTCCGCAACATCGCGCAAGACCCGAGCAAAATGTCTCATGATTCGGATCCAGTTCGAACAAGTTTTTTGGGTATTTAACATGTCAGAATGGGAATTTTTGGCAAAACAAATATTTGTTGGAAAAGGTGAAAAATAGGTTAGTCTAAGCGAGACTCGAAACAGCTTGGTCCGCATGTTTCGTTTGTCATGGCTGTCATGTATGAGATTATGACGTTGTGTTGTTACCTGTATCGGCCGCTGGAGGGTGCCGGTCAACTCTAAGAGAAAGGCAACAGAGAAATATTCAGTAAAGAAACAGGTGTGGTGGAGACAAAACCTAAACGTGTGTGCTCGTCTGTTTGTTTAAATACAGCATAGATGTAACATTGGCGACGAGGATAAACAATTAAAATCAAATTGAACACGGCAGAAGGATAAAAACATGGAGAAAAGCGGGATACAGAACTTTGAATGTTTCTCAGACCCAGCTACACTAGGACCGAGATGGAAAAGATGGCTATGGTCATTCGAATTGTATGCAGATGGGAAAGGACTTCCCACCCAGCAAAAAGACGTCGAAAAGACGTCAGTGCCAGACGTCCAAACAACGTCGAAATGTGGTTGAAAAGTGAAACGACGTCTTTTAACGGTCTTTGAGAAGACGTCTTTTTCGGGTTGAAAGACATCTATAAAAAGTTTTGTCTTTTTCCAGATTCGAATTTAACTTAATTTTAAGCATAAAACCATTTTTATGTATTCAATATTATATTATATATCTCAAAATAAGACAACTGACTAAAAGTACAACAAAACATTTATTGTCAGTTACATAAAATACAAATGATCGAAACATTTGAATAACAAAATAAGAACACTTTTGTTTGCACGATGCCCGCTACCGCCAGATCGCCCAGGGGCATGTGTCGTCTGCCATGGCTTTGACTATGATGTGGTCTTACCGTTTCACATTTTGACTGCATCTGCAATGACAAAGAAAAACACATTTGTTCTCAGTTTGTTACTCAAAAGTAATAATTAATCGGTTGTAAAGATGGTTCAGTTCGCATATAGCCAAAATGAAATGCCTCGATTCACAGTTTAGGAATATACGGCGCCTTCCCTACAATAACATTGGACCCGGAAAAGGTATTTTACATTATACGACAGCGGCCTTTAACATTATACGGTTCAGATGTAAACAGCACATAAAAGACAGGAAACCGTGAGTGAGCAGTTAATGCAGTAGCCTACATTTAACAGAAAAGACGGTCCGTCAACTGTGAAAGCGTGAATGAAACTGTCCCCTCAGACTGTCTGTATCCTTATTCGATGATTGTTATTACTTTTTTCATAATATGTCATTTTCTTTTGTTGTGAGCAGATGCTTTAGGTTGAGTTTAAATAAAACGGTTAAGTAAAAAGCTTTTACCTCAGAAAAACGGCTGTGGTGTGGTTCACTCAGAAGTGAGTCGGGTGCACTGCGCGTGACGGTCACAGACCACAGTTTATATTCCAGGTTTCGCGGGGTTGGCACGCGCAAGCAGCCAAGAAGTACTATTTTAATATATTTTTTATATATGACATTTTTAATGTGTATCCATGGAAACATACCTTGCGTTATACTAACTTATGACAAAAAGTACATAGATTAGAAAAAATGTGCAGTGCGGCTCCGTAAGCCTAGGCTAACCATGTTTGCTTAAAAGTACACTTTCAAAATATACTTAAATTGCTCTTTTTCCGCACACTAAATTTATAGTTGTATTCTAAAATTCTGCTTTAGTACTACGCATCAAATTCAAGACACTGCTCCTGGCCTACAAGACCACCACTGGTTCGGCACCACCTTATCTTCACTCGCTACTCCAGACATACGTACCCGCCAGATGCCTACGCTCTGCAAACGAACGGCGTCTTGTATTGCCATCCCAAAAAGGTAAGAAATCTCTCTCGCGCACCTTCTCCGGATCTGTTCCACCTATGTGGAATGATCTACCTGCTGCTACAAGATCTGCAGATTTTGTAGCCATCTTTAAGAAACGTCTGAAAACGCATCTCTTCCGTCAACATCTGACTGATCTGTTCTGACTCAATTTTCTTCTCTACTCTTTAACAAAAAAAAAAAAATGAATGAATGAATGGTTCTGTATACTGTGTTAGGTTATATGAGACCCAATCCTCTTTTTTTGATTGCACTTATGCTTTTTTTGTACTTATGCTGTCCCAATTGCTTCCATTGCCTACCCCACATGTAAGTCGCTTTGGATAAAAGCGTCTGCTAAATGTAAATGTAAATGTACTGTTTTTAAGCCTCCTCAGAGACAAACTCTTAAATTGAAATCGTTGCTATAGTAACAGTTCCCTTTTTGTCGGTCTCTCGACGTTGTGTCGAGAACGACCGATGGGGTTCGCCCTTGAGAACCAATCAACTCTGACTACTATAGAAAAGGTCAATGAAATTTGGCGAATGAAATTTGCATGCCGGGCTCCGCCCCCGGATATCCGGTATAAAAGGAAGCCGGCGTGCAGCATTCATTTACCTTTTGTTCTTCAGAGCCTTCGCTCATGACTACGAACAGAACGAATTCTATGAATTCTTCTTCTTCTACATTGCCGGTTCTACGACGTGTAGCAGCCGATCGTCCCTACCTGCAGCGACACTCCCCTGGGCGTCTCGGCAGTTCCGGAGGTGTTTGAGATTTTACCTAAAAGGTCCTTTTCAGGACTAACTGAGCATTCTCCAGTGGGGCATGTCCCGCTGTTCTATTGGGTGCAGCAGGGAATGGACACGATCGCTGCATGAGGTGTGTGGGCGTCCAGCACACTGAAGCAGCATTCGTTGACATATTTGCCCGCACTGCGGGCAGATTGTCATTCAGAAGTTGCGGTCACGGGTGGCTGTCTTCCTACGGGAACCAGCCACCATTTCGTCTGCTACCCGGGCTGTGACATCTGTGGCTACGGCCCCGATGACCACCCACGTTAGCAGCGTTAGTGATATGGGGCACTCTGCGAACGTAAACCCGCCAGCTAAGTGCTCACGGGCCGATCGCACCCCGATTCGCTCTTCTGAATGTTCCCCAACCGGCGGTGGCATACCGTCCGGATTCTCACGCACACACATCGGGAACGATGTGTGACGTGGATGAGATTTCGCTCGCAGCATCGGAGGGAGACTGACATCCGACTCTGACGAATCCGAGCTCCACCCCCAGAGGTTGAGTTAGGAGGAAGCAGAAATGATGTCATTCATGCTAACCCAGGTTCCCGGAGGTGCATGAGGAGCTGTGTAAAACTTGGAGCGCTCCACTCATGGACCGCTCCAGTGAAAACCAGCTCCACCTCCCTTACTTCCCTCGATGGTGGGGCAGCCAAGGCTGCCTCCTCTCTCTTCGCCATGGCCATCCGGCAGGTCCGCCAGGCCAAGGCGTTGAGAGAGACCCACGAGGGTAAGGCCGACCTGGGTATAATACAGGATCTCCATGCCACCGCTGACAGCGCTCTACGGGCGACTAAGGCGGCGGCACGGGCCCTGGGTCGGATGATGTCCACGGTAGTGGTCCAGGAGAGACACCCCTGGCTATACCTTGTGCAGAAGAGTGACACCAAGGAAGTCCGCTTTCTTGATGCACTCATCTCGCAAGGTGGGTTGTTGGTAAACACCATCGAGGACTGCGCTCAGCAGTTTTTGCTGTGAAGCAGACAGTGGAAATTAACCACATTTTTCTCTCCGTGTCTCGGCCGCCTAAAGGCCTCCGAGATCCCGCGTGACGTCTGCTTCCCTGCAACCCAGGACCCCTTCGACATCGATTCCGGTTCCTGTGCCCCCACAGGCGGCACCCCGGAAGCAGAGGTTGAGGGGGAAACCTCCACCCCATCAGAAACCTTCTCGCGAGAAGGGACACTGACGGGAAGACCCCAGGGAGAACAACATCGGGCCCGAACCTTCACAGCCACGGCTCTGATCGGTCGGTACGAGACGACTCCTGCCTCGTCACCAAAGCCGGGCCCTTTTCAGGGCCTGGCAACCACTTACTCGCAGAGTTTTTCCGTTCTCCCCGGGTGTACTTGCAGCCGATCGCACACTCCACTGGACTGTGCTTGGCGAACCAACCTCACACCCTGGCGAGGTGTGAGGTCGTACACATACGACAGCTGTCACCCCTCTCAAACCGACAGTGCGTGCCGTTGTCCCGCCAGGCAGGTAAAAAGACGGAGCCAACCTTCCCTCCGGGGATGAAGACCGCCCAAATCTATCACAAGTAAATTGAGCGTACTTGTAAATCTCATTGTATCGTCGCTGCCACAGCCATGTGGTGGAGACGCTGTGTGTTTGATTGCGAAAAGAAAGCCTCTTTGATTGCCCTTCCAGAACATGAGACTAAAAAACTAAAAATGAATGGTTACATTTTATTTTCAATAATGTTCCAGAACAGTACAATCCGAATATTCAGGTGTATGCAGCGCATTTCACAGATGATTGCTTCAAGAACCTTGGAGAGATCAAGGCCGGCTGTGCACGAGAGCTTTTCTTAAAAAAAACTATTCTTAAACTATTTAACATAATACATATACATTATATTTTTTAAAACCTTACCAATCCTTTACATCCTGCTCAAGTCACGCTAGCAATTAATATAAATATACAATTAATATATACGATTAATATAAAATTTAAAATCTCTTATCCAAATTTCTAAATATTTCAAACCATGTACACATAATTTTATTACAGGACTGTGACACACACAAACACAATGAACTCTTAAAGCATTAGATTATTGCTATAAAAACACTTAAAAAAATGAAAGATGGCTTTGTCTAAGTAGTACACTCCCTACTTGCAAATACACAAGTGGAACTATATAAGCTATCTTATGTAATGTACTATGACATCCAGTTAGTCATGATTCATCTAGATGCAAGAATTCATAACATGACAGGTAACCTGACAGGTAACCCTTTGTGTCGGTCTCTCGACGTTGTGTCGAACCGACAGATGGGGTTTGCCCTTGAGAACCAATCAACTCTGACTACTATAGAAAAGGCCAATGAAATTTGGCGAATTAAATTTGCATGCCGGTCTCCGCCCCCGGATGTCCGGCATAAAAGGAAGCCTGCGTGCAGCATTCATTTACCTTTTGTTCTTCAGAGCCTTCGCTCATGACTATGAACACAACGAATTCAACAAATTCTTCTTCTACATTGCCGGATCTACGACGTAGAGCAGCGGATCGTCCCTACCTGCAGCGACCTTCCCCTGGGCATCTCGCCAGTTCCGGAGATGTCAGAGATTTTTTCTAAAAAGGTCCTTTTCAGGACTGAGCATTCTCCAGCGCGGCATGTCCCGCTGTTCTCTTGGGTGTGGTACTCTCATCGAGGAGGGGGATGGACACGATAGCTGCGTCGAGTGTCTGGGCGTCCAGCACACTGAGTCAGCTTTCGTTGACACATGTTGCCTGCACTGCGGTCATACAGATGTTGCGGTCACGGGTGGCTGTCTTCCAACGGGAACCAGCAAACATTTCGTTGCTACCCGGCCATGACGTCGGTGGCTAAGGCCCCGATGCCGCCAGTGTTAGCAGCGTTAGTGATGTGGGGACCTCTGCGAACGTAAACCCGCCAGCCAAGTGCTCACGGGGCCGATCGCACCCCGATTCGCTCTTCTGAACGTTCCCCAACCGGTGGTGGCATACCGTCCGGATCCTCAGGCATGCACTCGGAAACGATGCGTGGCGTAGATGAGATGTCGCTCGCAGCATCGGAGGGAGAATGGCATCCGAGTCTGACGAATCCGACCCCCCCAAGGGGGGTCGAGCTCAGGATGAAGCAGAAGTGATGTCAGCCATGCTAACCAGGGGATACGTGGTTCCTGGAGTCAGAGCGCGATGCAAACCGAGCCCACCCCGGGTGCCATTTTTTTCCCGGAAATGCATGAGTAGCTGTGCAAAACTTGGAGCGCTGTAGCGTTTTTAGCTGCATGTTAAAATAAGTAGAGTTTAACTCACCAAATGATTCTCCACCAGATCTATCAAGATCAAACATATATGAAATGAGTTATTTAAAACGTCAATTTAAATCTTGAATGGTTTCAGAATGCAGTCCTGTTGAAATGTTGAGTTTGGGTTCTGAGTCCAAAGTTCCATGGCCTAAACGGACTCCCCAGAGGGGAGCCCCAAGCGGGGGTGTCCGTTGCAGTGTCCTTCTCGTCCTCTTTCTTTTCCCTTCCGATTCCAAAAAGTTCACCTAAACTAATTCAGTGATGGTGTTTTAAATGCATACCTGCCCTGCCCCCAGATGGTCTGCGGGCCAATGCCATGAAAGTGATAAGGGGGCCTAAGAAGGTTCCTTTGTTTCTCATGGCACCTCATTTGCATGGCTCTGACAGTATGGTAAGTTTGCATTTAATACCTAAACTTAGTTATGGACATAGTATGATGTGTTCTATGTTTTTATAACATAGCTCATCATATAGGGAATTCAAAGATGTGTGGTTACATATGAAACATGCAAGGCATTGAACTTTGAACGTATGAATACATCAAATGAACCCTGAATCAAAACTTGCATATCTAACAGTTACAGAGTATATAAAATAGCACGAGCGGCAACACACAACCTAGACATTTAGATAGATTTTCAGAAAAGATAGTTTAAATCACATAAGTTCCTATTTGTCAGAGAAGTTTCTCTGGTTAGCCTCAGATGTTAAGAGTCGTAAACCTCCTACAGGGAAACCAAATGGTTATCACACTATCTTTGAGAGTTTAAACCCTAAAACCAGACCCCATGGAGCTAGGTTTTTATGGTCTTTGAAGATGTTATCTTGAAACCAAGACAAAAGGGAGTGAGAGGTTGAGTGGCTTGATCCAGACACTACAGCGCTCCACTCACGGCCCGCTCCAGTCAAACGAGCTCCGGCTCCCTCACTTCCCTCGATGGTGGGGCAGCCAAAGGCTACGTCGAGATCCTCGGGTGGAACGTGCTCGCAGACGGCTTCCAACTGGGGGAATCGGCCATCACTGGTGTCGAAGGCTTACGCTGCCGCAGCCCAGGCTGCCTCCTCTCTCTACGCCATGGCCATCCTGCAGGTCCGCCAGGCCAAGGCGTTGAGAGAGCTACACGAGGGTAAGGCTGACCCGGGTATAATGCAGGATCTCCGTGCCGGCACTGACAGCGTTCTACGGGTGACCAAGGTGGCGGCACGGGCCCTGGGTCGGACGATGTCCACGGTAGTGGTCCAGGAGAGACACCCCCGGCTGTACCTTGCGCAGATGAGTGACACAGAGAAAGTCCGTTTTCTTGATGCACCCGTCTCGCAGGGTGGGTTGTTGGTAACACCGTCGAGGACTGCGTTCAGCAGTTTTTGATGGTGAAGGAGCAGACAGTGGCAATAAGCCACATTTTACCGCGCCGCGACTCGGCCGCCTAGAGGTCTCCGAGATCCCGCGTGACGTCTTCTTTCCATTAGCCCAGGACCCCTTCGACATCGGCTCCGGTTCCTGTGCCCCCACAGGCGGCACCCCAGAAGCGGAGGTCGAGGGGGGATACCTCCACCCTGTCAGCAACCTTCTCGCAAGAAGGGACACTGATGGGAAGACCCCAGGGAGAACAACATCGGGCCTGACCTTCACAACCATGGCTCTGATCGGTCGGTATGGGACGGCTCCTGCCTGAGTTGGCTACTACCCCTCTATGGCGGCGCCTCTTCTCGTCCTGGTGTCTCTCTCAATGAGAAAGACCCACTGAGGTGCTGGATCAGGATCGTGTTGTCCTTCTTAAGAGACTGGAGACTAACTTCTCCCCTCCACACTGAATGTGTATGTAGTCGCTATCGCCACTCATCATGACTCAGTTAATGCAAAGTTTCTAGGGCAACACGACCTGGTCAACCCGCCTCGTCTCCTCTCCATACCCTCTTGGGACCCTAAAGTGGTCCTGGGGGGCCTCTGGGCCCCCCAAGAGCCCCTCGGAGGTTCCGATCTTCCTCACCTGACAAGTAAGACGGCCCTCTTGAAGGAAGTGAGCGCCATCAGGAGGGCCGTTTGGGGATCTCCAAGCATTTTCCGTGTCCCCGGATTGCCTTGAATTCGGCCCTGGAAACTCTCACGTCATCTTGAGACCCAGGCCCGGATTTGTGCCCAAAAGTTCCCACTGCTCCCTTCCGGGGCCAAGTTGTGAACCAACCCCATCCGTGTTGTGTCCAGTCCGCGCACTGCGCCTCCACCTGGACCGCATGCAGAGCTCAGAAGCTCTGACCAGCTCCTTGTCTGTGTTGGAGGACAGCAGAAGGGGAAGGCTGTCTCCAAGCAGAGGCTGGTGCACGGGGTCGTGTATGCCGTTACGACGGCATACCGATCTCAGAATCTCCAATGCCCATTGGCAGTGAGGGCTTACTCCACACGGGGTATAGCCAGCTCCTGGGCACTGGCCAGAAGCGCCTCTCTAGCAGACATCTGTAGAGCTGCGGGTTGGGCTATGCCTAAACACCTTTGCAAGGGTTAACAACCTTCGCGTATACCCGGTGTCAGCCCACATCCTGCGTGGCGACATGTAGGACTGGCATCCGGGGGGGCGTTTGCCTGCGAAACCACCTTTCCACCCTCAAGTAGGTTGAGTCAGTGTGCTATCTACCTCTCTTCTTACCCAAACATATGGCTAAGAACAGGTATCTCACCAACCTTCCTTCTTACCCAAACATATGGCTAAGAACAGGCATTCCATCCATCACTAAGCAAGCACCCCCTGGGGGTTGGCTGGGCAGAGCAGCCTTCCTCCTTAGGCCGGGACGCCATATGAACTATCACAGATAGGTCTAACTGGACCCAGTGCTACCGGACGTTTGTAATACCCCCCCGTGGGCTGTTCCGTCCGATGTATCCTCATGAAACGGTTCCCACTCCTGGTAACCCATGATCTTCCCCAGGTTGACCTCCATCTCGCGGTTAACTACTCAGCCCGCACGTTCCATGCGTTCTCCTCCAAGGACGAGACCATTCCTTTGTCCACCGTATTCCTCCCCACGGGTAGGAGGTGGTCTCTGCAGCGCATCCCTAATTAAGGAAGTTGCGCTTACCCGATGTAACCCGAGCCGGACGGCCTCTCGCCAGTAGAGAGCTAAGGCCTCCGTCCGTGAAAGGTTACCGGTCAGGGCTGTACCCATCTTTCTCCAAGAAAGCTCTGGAACCCCCCGACCACCACACTGGAAGGTTACAGTTTCGCGAAAGCTTCGAGATGACACGCCCAGGCCTGTTACCGTCGCTTCGCTAGAGATTGTGACGCGATACAGCGTTGTGGCATTTTCCATAGGTAACCCCATCTGTCGTTCTCGATAAAAACGTCGAGTCACAGACAGAAAGGGAACGTCTTTGTTACGTCTGTAACCTCAGTTCCCTGATGGAGGGAACGAGACGTTGTGTCCCTTATGCCACAAACACGTATCGTATTCTGCTGCAGTCATGAGAGGCTCTCAGGCTCTTCAGAACAAGAGGTAAATGAATGCTGCACGCCGGCTTCCTTTTATACCTGACATCCACTACTCCCTTCCGGGGCCAAGTTGTGAACTTGTAGACGCTCCCCATCAGGGAGGCAGACCCAACCCCATCCGTGTTGTGTCCAGTCCGCGCACTGCGCCTCCACCTGGACTGCATCAGGAATATGTATGCCTTCACCTTGATTTGTGATATACAAAATTATATTTATACTTAATGTCAGATGTAGTGTAGTAAAGGATGGAGGTGGGTTTTTCAACGTGGCACAATTGAACAGCTGTAAATGAGCTACAAAAAAGCAACTTTAATAGGAAACAGTCTAGTGTGTTTGACATTGAATAGCTGCAACAGATGAGATCGGCTGATGCAAGCTTGACCAATGTGGCCTTTCTGAAAATACATACATTCATTTTTCCTTTCTTCACAGTAGTTTATATATAAATTAACTATATTGATAAATATTTTAAACTGAAAATTTGATTTAGTATTCTTCACTAACATTGTCTGATTCATGGTCTTTAAAAGCCTTTTTAAACCCAAACATAAAACAATTTACCTTTTTTTCAACCCTCATAGAGTCTATTCAAGTGCTGACTTTTATGTTCAGCTCTGAGAGATATAGAATCATAAGTTGTGATATAGGAACCAGAGATGTGTCCGACCATGCAGGAGTTTATTTGAGACTTTATTTATATGTTCAACATAAGAACACCATATGGAGATTGAATACTTGTCTTCTGAATGATAATCATTGTAAAGAGTATATTGAAAAAGAGATCATGAATTTCACGATATTCAATAACAAGGAAAATACAACATTCTATGGAATGCTTCAAAAGAAGTACTTAGAGGAATTCCAAAAATGTGGTCCTCAAGGATTCATATACACTCAAAACACTAGAACAAAAGCACATTGAACTAAAGGATCATCAAAAACAAAGACAACACAACAACAAATAAATAAAATACTTGACAACCAAGTGGAAATGAAAATGGAAGCAAGGCATTTGCGGAAACAACCGGCCAAAAGGTGAATCTTTTTTCCTGATCACTCTGGATTTACCATCTGTAGGCCAAGAACAAAAAATTTATTAACACAAGAGATTAGTTGATGAGGCTATATCAAGACTAAAAATTAAAAAAGTACCAGGACGAGGTGGGTATCAAGCCGAATCTGTTAAGGAAACATTTAAGGAAGCACTGAAACCCATGTTCTTAAATTGTTTCAATCATGTTTTTAAGGGGGGAGAGATAACAATATCATGGAAACTAGCTATTGTATCAGTGATTTCTAAAAGTGGAAAAGACAGCAAGAATTGCGGCCTTTATAGATCCATCTCCATTTTAAACATATAGAGTAACGCTTTAGATTATGGCCCGCAATGTACCTCATAATTAAATAGGATTTATGGCGTAGCTAATTGTAACAATAATGTACCTCTACAGCACACATCTGTATAGATAAAGGAGAACAATCTGCAAAGTTTGGAGAATTAAGGGGTAAGAGTAAGGAAAGTTTAAAAAGTATTTATGAGGGAACTATAGGCCATATAAACATCCAAATCAAACCATTCTTGAACTGCCTGATTATAGTCAAGTTCAAAATTGATTTTGCAAATTTTAAACATTAAAACTCATCCAAATAACTCATAACTCTAAATTCAAATAAATTATTTGTGACCAACATTCTAAAATCAAATTAAAAAATTTCCTAAAGTCAAAACTTTACAGTTGCAGACAGTTTGCTTGCTTCCTTCGTGCTGTTTTGCTTGCGCAAAAACTGAACACATCATTTCCCTTTAATCAATGTTTGCTATAATAATAAATTAAGAACCCTGTACTTAACTAATATATCCCCAGTATCTTATCTACGGGTATATACAAAAATGTAATGTATGTATACGGCAAGTATGTGCATGCCATGCATACCACGTTACTCATTAGTTTTAAAATAATGAGGTATATTATTGTTACAATTTGTTGCACTTTACATTCTGCTTGATTATGCGGTACATTGTGGGCTGTAATCTAAAGCGCTACCGACTATAGATTAAGTGCATCAATAATGGTAAAAAGATTTGAAATATTAAATCCAGACATTTGTAAAAATAGGCAAACACAAGACAGTGTAAAACGGGCATTATATATATGGATAGCATGAAAAAAAAATCTATGGAAATTAGCCTTGATGCAGAGAAAGATTTCAATTCAGTGCAATGAAAATTCTATATTTGTAGTATCAGTGTTTTGGCTATAATGATAAAGTTTTAGGAAGTCTATTAAATATATATTGGAACGAGGATGCCTCCAAGGATGTCCCTTAAATCCAACGCTTTTTGCTTTATTCATAGAACCACTTGCTCAAGTCATTAGAGAAGACAGAAATATAACAGGAATCACAATTAATAAATCAGAACACAAAATATATCTATATGCGGTTGACATTCTTATGACTATCTCCAAACCAGACTCAAGTTTACCATGTCATGCCTTGAACAGTATGGATGGTACTCACTATATACATTTAATTTACACAAAACCCGAACCCTTATAATTATTCACCACAAGTGGACATATATAAAAAATATAACTTTAAATGGAATACAATTATTATTAAATACTCGGGGGTTAATATATAAAAAAATTAGTAATATTTATAACTTAAATAACAGCACTCTTACAAAGAAACTAAAAGCAGACTTTAATAGATGGATACACTTAACCCTCAGTATGTATAATCAAATACACTGTCAGAAAAAAAGGCTATGCTTGGGGTCCGTTTGGGAACACCTTGGGTGCAAATAGCTAAGCTGTACCCTCAGTGGGCCAGAGTTACGCCTTAGGGTGCTAATATGTACCATAAAAAAGGTAAAAATAAGTTTCCAACTACCAGATGTCAGGGATCTCACTGGGAGAGACAAGGCAGGAGAACCCAATTGCAGGCAGACACAGGACGAGATGGTAGGGGGTAACAAGAGGTATTTAATATATACAAAAAGGCAAAACAAAACCCACAATGGGAAAAACAAGACAGGAAACTTTTAACAAGAACACGGACTGACCAAAGAAAAACAAAGACTTGATACAAAACACTGGGAACCAACACTAATCTATACTTACTTTGACAATACAGGGTACAGGAACTTCAAAGGATAAGGAACAACTTACAGGCAAGGTAACACTTACAGCATACAGGAACATACAATGAACTGGCACAAGACAAAGAAACATGAGGACTCTTATAGGGGGACAAAACACAGGATAATTAATTAGGGACCAGGTGAAACGGATGAAACACTAAGGGGAAGCTAATGAGACGGAAAGGGCGGGAAACACAGACGAGACTCGGGGAGAGTATGGAAGGCCAAAAGGTCCAAAATGTCTCTCCCCACATGAAACAGAGGATTCTGTTTTGGTTCTGCCTCAAGACCAGGAATTAATCAACCAAGATAGGTAGAACCGTGACACCAGAGGGTCCAAATTTGTACCATTTAAGTTCCAAACACATGTACAAGCACGTGTGTGAAAAATAACCCAATGTATAGGATAGTGTAAAAGTAGGAAAAATATCCATGAATTGTTCATGAATTATTTGGAAGAGGTGCAGAAAATACATATAATAGAACACATCTTTACTGTATACCAACCATGTGACCTTTTAAAGATTATTAAGAGCAAGGAGATGACAAATTGAATTATTACTTTATTACTACTGTAATAAAATAGGCTTGTAGGTTTAACCTTTTTTTCTTAGCAAAATTAAATTAATACGATATCAGTTTAACATTAATGGGGGACTATCCGTCTTTATTCAAATGTGTGTTATCCAATGGGATTAAAGCATGCGCAGTTTATACTTAATTTAGACAAATAGGACATCTACAGATATTTACAACTTAGAAATCATTTAAATATAGTAATTAATGAAGAAACTGAACCAAAGCTTATAACTATCTTTACTGATGCATATATGAGTGAACTCTTAGCAGAGGTGGTTTTAACTATTATACTTACATAGTGTATTCTGCCATCATTTCATAAAGCACTCTGATTATTTTATTGAGTAGTTTTGGCACTTTCTGACATGATTCTCTGGCATCGAGCCTCGTCTGCACATCTCTACGAAAGGTTGGAATAACAATCACAACAGGTAGTCTCCTGTTAGCTGGTTCACCTCTGTAAAAAAAGAGCATCAGTGTTATGGGTTAATGAACAGCAGACCCCCTCAATATATATGCAAAACATGTGATAAGATTTAAGCTCTTACTTCACAATACATGTAAAAAAACAGAACCACACACCCTTAAAATAAATAGACAAACACTATTATAAAATTTAATGTTAACTCATTATTCCCTGCTTAAAAAGATATAGAACTCTTCGCAAATAATACAACACTACAATAGAAAATGTAATCTAATGGTTATAATTGTATTGGTTATTGATTTTTAATGGAATCTATAATTGTGTCTACTGGTATGTGATGGATGGGATGTTAAATCCTATTTGTATACTGCCCAAAACACACAGAAAGAAATTCTGTGTTGGTTGTAATAAAAAAGACCAAGGTTAAAATGATATTTTATTGGAGACTATTATCATTTCTATGACTGTTTCTATTGGGGTTCTATTTTTTTAACAGGGATTTTAAACACATTAACTGCCACAGCCTTTTAAAATAATAATACTCCACTTACCTTGTGGAAGGAGCGGAAGGAGGTTGGAGCCCTTCCGTAGACTCTGCGACTACATCTGGTACTGGCTCTGATATAACAATGGTCTGAGCCTCCTCGCATTGCCGCAAAAACTGTTGAAATTTTATTTGCCTTTTGAACGAGCCATCAAAAACGTATCCAACCATGGCTTCGGTGAGTCCATAGTCAACAGTTTCTCCGTCTACACCATTTTCTAGAAAACACAGGCACAATTACAATGCAGTACTAGGCCAACCGTGTAAAATACACACACACAGCCATTGGAATAAGGAAAATGGTGGATTTTGGTTCAACTACAAATACAGTCTACATCAGACGCAACAGCGCGGCAAAATAAAATGGAACCAAACCATGTCTTTCGACACTTCGTTCGCACGCGTCTAGTTCACAAGGTGTAGCGTTAATGTTAACTTATCCATTAACGTTACGTTACACAAACACAACGCAGGTGTCTATCATATGACATCTCAAGTTTGTAAGTCAACGCTTGTAAAACTACTTTATAGCTACAAAAATAGCATGAACAAAAACATCAAGGTACGGCTACTTACCCCTGAATTTCCTTGCCTCTTCTTCAGTGACTGAATTTTTTTTATGTGTTCTTCCATGGACAAACTCGACAAAGGGACAATCAGCCGCCATCTAATCGTTCAGCTGCTTGTCTGGGCCAGAACGACTGACACCTTCTTTGTCTGTACTGTAACTATAAGTTTCTATCATGTAGCCTTTCATGTCAGCAATTATTTTGTACCATTAAAATTGAACAATGGTCATTAGTTACTAGCTTAAGGACCATTTTCTGTACCTTGCAGGGTACTTTTGTAGCAAATGTTCCTTTTATTGCAGAAACAGTACCCCTATTTTACTGTGTGTATAAGGGTAATACACACAATAAACTTGTATCAAGAATATACTTGAGTATACAGTCCTCCAAGAATCATTCCACCCTTCATATTAAAAAGAAATGGTAGAAATAAGCAAGCATAACTCTGACAGAAGATGATTGGGTAGAGATTTGTAAAACACAATCTACAACCTCTAATTCAGGTCAATGGAGTGAAGTTAGGTTTTTTACTACAGAAGGAAGTACCTGCAGCGCTGTAGACCAGAATCTGCTTGTTGTTGGAGAGAATGTAAAAACTCAATGGCTGATTCCTTTCATATTTTTTGGAACTGTCCTGTTATTCAACCATACTGGTACCTTCTCAAAGTATTACTAATAGCCAGTAACAAAGCTATAACTAAGCAATGGTTTAATAAAAAACCACCAGCATAAACAGAATGGATAACAATTGTAAGTGATACATGCGATATAGAGAAACTGACATAGACTAAGTATGATAAATTTAACGAGATCTGGTCAAATGAATGTTACCCTTATTGTGAACATAATTCCTATGTATTGAAATCATATAACTGTTACTCCTGTCAGTTTCAATTTTTCTGTTTTTTAAACATTGAGTAGGATGATAATACCTCTGGTGGGATCTGAAAATGGCTGTGCACCGACGCTACTCGTATAATCTCCAGGTGGAGTTTGAGTGAGAGATCCTGCAAAGAAGAAAAAACTTCCCAAAAATAGTTGTGCCAACCTTGTTGCATCATATTTTGTTTTCATATTCCTCAGGTCACAGCTTCACAGAACAAAAGTGACTAATATATTGTCAGTAGTTTTTAGATGCTTTCATTAACGACCAGCCAACTTTATTACATAAATCTTCAACGGTACTAATGTTATGCTACTCAGATTGTCCCTGTCATAACACTGAATGTTGTCTATACAATTACAGTAACTAAAACACAAAAGATTAATTTAAATTACTGCTCTAATTAATTTACTCACATTATTGTCATGGTTCCGTCATCGAGTCTTGTTTATTCTGGATCTTGGGGCGGAGCCATGACATAGTCTAAGGTTCTTTGTGGAGAGAGGGGTTGGACCTTAGTGATCCTCTCACTCTCTCTCCGTGTCTCGTCGATGTTTCCCGCCCTTTTGTCTTGTTAGCTTTCCCTTAGTGTTTTATCCATGTCACCTGGTCCTTATTAATTATCCTGTGTTTGTTTCCCTATTTATACGCCTCATGTTTCATTGTCCTGTGCTCGTGCATTGTAGCTGTTCCCGTGAAAGTCTCTTGTCCAGTTGCTCTGTTTTATGACCTTGTCTCTCCTTGTTCCTGTACCCCGTGTCAGTACGTCAGTTCAGTGTGTGTACTAGTGTTTATTTTCTTAGTTAAGTGAGTCCGTGTCTTTGATTTCTGTTAAAGTTATCCTGTCTTGTTTTACCCCTACCATCTGTCTCTGCCTGCAATTGGGTTCTTGCCATGTCAACTCCTGACACATTATTGTCACGGTTTACGTGAAGAACCCAAATGCAGGCAAAGGTTGTGAAGGGGTTTTAACAAAGACTAGACTTTAATAATTATAAACTAAAACCCACAAAAGGGAAACAAGGACTGAACTAATAAACAGAAGCAAAAGACTTCCCATCTGGGGGCAAAACATAAAGACAGTGTCAAAACTAACACTGAACTAATATCCAGATGTAGTGGAGTAGGCGGGGCGAGACCGTGGTTCGAGACCAGTGAGTTATTGTTAATGAGCGTCAGCTGTGCGCGCACCAGTCTGGAATCACGTAGGAGATCGGGAGCATATAAGAGGACGAGCGACCGGACCGTCGAAGAGAGAGGACCGGGCCCGAACATGTTTATATTTGTATTTATGTTTTGGCCGCCGGCTGATATTACTTTATTAAATGTTTAAATGTCTTCCGGTTCACGTCTCCTTCCTTCCCTACTTTGAATCTTTCTACGCCAGACAAGGGGCAAAGTAATCCACAGTGCAGGGAAACAGGAACACGAGCAAGGTAAATGGCAGTAAACAAGGCGAACAGGTGAACAGGCATACAAGCACAAGTAAGTACAGGTAAGTACAGGTAATTACAAGTACATACAACGAATGAGAAAAGGACAATAGGACAATATGAGGATATTATATAGGGAGACAGACAAAGGATAATTAACAAGGTGCAGGAGTGGGTATGAAACACTCAAGGAAAGCTCACAAGGAAACGAGATGGCGGGAACAGAGACAAGGACCGGAGAGAGAGTATCGAAAGCCGATAGGTTCACTATCTCTCCCTCCACACAAAACCTAAGGCTATGTCATGACTCCGCCGCAAGACCAAGAATAGACATGACATGATGGTGGAATCATGACAAATATAAGATCACTCCACGTTTTCATGATTTCATAATTCAAATATGACATTACAATAATAATCATAATTAAAATTAGAAGTTGCGTAATCACTGATTATATAAAAGCCTACTCTAAACATATACTGTAAACAGAACAACATACATTTTTTTGGCACTTCTTATTCTAGATTGCAGTTACTTCAATTGTTGTTTTCTTGTAACTTCGTTGTTTTGTTGTTGTCTTGGAATTTGACCATGATTTTGTTTGTTTGACACTAATGGAGAACAGAGTCCAGGTGTCTTTTCATTAGTTACAATTAAATATATATATGTAGTCCTCATGTTGTCCTCATTTTGATCTTTAACGTTCACTAACTTCAATGTATGTTAAAAGACATTCATTTAACAAAGTGCGCATACGTTATTATTGGCCTCAGGAGCATAGACACTCAAAACCTTAATACAAATGCAGAAGACAAATCGAATAGGTGTGAACAAATGCAATTTGGAATCAGACAGAACTAGTTTGTGCTGATGATTCTGGTAAATGCAGTGTTTATCTAGGTGCATTCATGAAATTGTGGATGTGAGCCAGGTGAATTGAACCCTCTTGGAGTGCATTGAGCTAATTTGCCTAAAAAGTTTTTTTTATAATTAATAATTAATGGAAAGCATTTAAACTTTTTTTACATAGAAACAATTTCTTGCCAAAGTACCATCAAATGCAGCATCTTAAAATACTGCAATGTACATTTGGTGCAATATTTTACATGTGGACAGTGAAGAAATGAGGGCATTTTAAAGGGGAGAGTAACAAAGGATAGTTTACAATTGGCAGGTGTGGGTACTGAAATACTCAAGGGAATATCACGAGGAAACGAGAGGGCTGGGCCAATGACGAGAGCAGAGAGAGAGCATGGCAGCTCAAAACAAACAATGTCATGTCTCTCTCTGCACTAAACAAGAGATCCTGCCATGATTCTGCCACAAGACCAAGAAAGATGTGACATGATGAGGCAGAATCATGACAATATCATGCAAAACCACTGTGATTCATCTCATCATCATCTGTCCTTCTTATTTGTGAATAATATTTGAAAAAAACTATTTCACAAACTACTAAACTATTACACAATTCTGTAGGCTACCCTTTCTTTAGTTTGTTGTAGTGCAGGAAGTTTAGCTGTTGAATGATTAGTTGTGTCTTAGATGCCAGCCACTTTCCACGACTCACCCTTTTGTTTCTGTGGGGAACATTTTTTCTTTGAAGAATGAAGGATAACTTCTTTTTCGTGTAACAGTTCAAGAATCTTGTTCCTTTGTTATTTGTAGGTCAAGCTAAATATTTTTTTCAGTTCTTTACATTCATGTTTTAAACCAGGACATTACCTCTGTTAACTTAACTGCTGCCATAGTGAAAGATTATGTGCAAGTCTGACTTGAGTTTGTCTATTTCAGCATTGAAAATGTAATTCATTTGCATGTTCGGCAGATGCTTTAATCCAAAGTTTATTCTTTTCATAGCAAGACGATTGGCTTTCCGTTCCATGCTCTACGAGTTGAACCACGAGAAAAACTTCACTAAGTGTTCTAAAGCAATTATTAAAAAACATTGTTTTTTAAATATTCTCATCTTTTGCATGGTACAGTTCGCATACTTAACATAATCACAAAACTGAGAGTCATGTGCTTTATTGCAGTTTCAGCATTCCGGTATTTTGGTGACAGAACACTTTGTGTCTCTAAACCGGTTGCTCAGCTAATTAACCTCAAAAGGATTACAGACAGACAGAAGGCGTGTCTTCTTTAAATATGATAACAGAGCGTGAGCGTATGGAGGACTAGGTGTGTGTAATACAGGTTAACAGGGATATTTAAAGTGCAGGAGTCTGGTACTGTTGTCAGAGATGATGAAGATGTTTCATGCGTTGAGTGCTGTGTTTGCTGTCACTCTCCTAGTTAGAAGTAAGTCTGTTCAGTCTAATCATTTATTGTACTTTTGTTTAGCAGAATAGTTGCTCACTAGTGTTTTATATTGTTTTCATATTGCAATGTTTTATATCAGTAACTGAACTGTTTTTGTATTATAGGGTGTGATGCACAACTTGGAGGTACATTTTTTTGTCACAGCAAAATTGGTAATTCCTTTCCAAAATTGTTGCTGTTGATTATGTATCTCAAACAATGTTTTTTATTTACTTATTAGACATATGTGGCAGATCTTTTGTCCCCAGTCGAATAGTAGGGGGAGGTGATGCTGTTGCCGGTGAATGGCCATGGCAGGTCAGTCTTCACAGTGGTGGCCACTTCTGTGGTGGGTCACTCATTAACAACGAGTGGGTCCTAACAGCAGCTCACTGCGTTGACGGGTAATCACTGAAGCCTTTACCATAAAAGAATAATAATAAAATGAAATAATACATTTTCCTCAATGTGTTGATTGTTATCCTTTGATCTCCAAATAAATTACAGAAAAATTGCCAGTAATGTGATCGTGTACCTGGGCCGACAGACACAGTCAGGACCAAATCCCAATGAGGTGAACAGAGCGGTCTCTCAAATCATAAATCATCCAAACTACAGCAGCTCCACAAATGACAACGACATCTCTCTTCTGCATCTGTCCTCGCCCGTGACTTTTACTAACTATATAAAACCGGTCTGCCTCGCAGCAGCTGACAGTACATTCTTCAACGGCACAGCAAGTTGGGTGACTGGATGGGGAAATATTGCTTCTGGTGGTAAGAATATATTATGTCCACATACTGTTCTTTTGCTGTACCTGAGACATTTTATTATTCTCAGTTGATTATTTCTAATTATGTGTTGCTCAGTTGCTCTGCCTACAGCAAGACCTCTACAGGAAGTGGAAGTGCCTATCATTGGAAACAGGAAGTGCACCTGCCTTTATGGCCAAAAATCTATAACAAACAACATGATCTGTGCTGGACTAATACAAGGAGGGAAAGACTCCTGTCAGGTATTTTCTCAGTTGTTTCTTCTGATTCTTTACAGCTCACTGTTTTCTAGATCGGGTAAGATGGCTTGAATAGTGTTAATATAGATGACTGTGGTGGGCAGAAAGCAAGACTGACAAAGTATTTCACAATTTTAGCCCCGGAGGGTGATTTATTACAATAAATGTGCAAGTGAAACCGGTAGTGAGAGCTGTGGAGGAATCAGCTGGTTCCATTCCAACAGTGAATCTTGTAATGCTCGTTCCCGGGGCGTGAAAGGGTAGTGTTTCTGTGGGTGGTGGGTTATGCTGACGATTGTCAATCGCTGTTCTCTATAATAAATAGAGACAGCAACACGTTCACCCAAAAATGAACATTTTCTGTCATCATTTAGTCACCTTCAAGTTGTTCCAAATCTGTATAAATTTCTTTATTCTGATGAACACAGAGAAAGATTTTTGGAAGAATGCTTGTTCTTCAAACAGGCATTAGCCACTATTGACTACCATTGTTGGAAACATTTCCTTATAAACTTCATTGTTCTGTTTAACACAAAAGAAGATATTTTGAAGAATGTTTGAAACCCAACCGTTCTGGTGCACTTTTGACTACTATTGTAATTTTCACAATTATCTACAACATAAGACCTTCGTTCATCTTTCGGACCCCATCCCCTAGCTCCCATTAAAAGCAACGCAACTACCATTGAAAGTTATAAAGACATTCTTGAAATAGTCCATGTGACTGCAGTGGGTAAACCTCACTGCTAGAATACTTTTTGTGCTTTGAGTGTATGTTGTGTTGTTCCCAAAATGAACGAAGGTCTTACGATTGTGGAACGACTTGTAATTCATGTAAAAAATGTCCATTGTTTGGAGAACTATTGCTTAAACCTGTTTTGTGTCCTACAGGGTGACTCGGGTGGACCTCTGGTCAGCAAACAGGACTCGGTCTGGATCCAGTCTGGGATTGTGAGCTTTGGCAAAGGTTGTGCAATGCCTAATTTGCCCGGTGTGTATGGAAGAGTTTCTCAGTACCAGAGTTGGATCAAAGAACACATCACCACCAACCAGCCAGGCTTTGTTAAATTCACCTCCAGCGGTAATGATGGTGATTTGAGCGCGAGCTGTCCTTTTGTACCTCCCTTTACAACTACTCCCACTGTCATGACTACAGCTACTACAGCTACAACCGCTGCACGTAAGATTCCTTTAGATTGAGTAGATTGATGTGGTTATTATTGATACATCACTGGCAAGATTTTTTTTAACTTTTTTAAAAACGTTGATTTTTACCCAAACTTGGTTTTGCTAGTACAATAGGCTGCCAGTTGTAATGCAGGAAAACACTGAGTTTCACCAACAGTCCAAACAAAATCTAAGATCTTTATTGTCAAAACAATGCCAAAAAGACCCATTCTGTGCCATTCCAACACCCAAAAATATGAAAAGATATCAGATATCTTAGATGCATCCTGTTTCTGTCTGTAGCTGTGGTGTGCGGAAGAGCCCGACTAAACATTCGTGTTGGAGGAAGCAACTCCCTCGCAACTTCTGGCGCGTGGCCTTGGATGGCCAGTCTGCACTTCAACGGCAGTCACGTCTGTGGAGGAACGATGGTCTCTCAGCGGTTTGTCATGACCTCTGCTAGCTGCTTCTCTAGGTAATGCCATATTTTCATTGGTCAGGAAGTTGGAATCAAATGAAATTGATTGGATTTATTAAAAGTGTCTTACTGTACTTCTTGTAGATCTACCAATGCCTCCAACTGGACTGTGGTCCTGGGCCGTCTGAATCAGAAAGGTTCCAACGCCAATGAAATCTCCGTTCAAGTTGCAAATATCACAATCAGCAATGTGACGGGTGACAACGTTGCTATTGTGTATCTGGCCAGTGCCCCCAAACTCTCCGATTTCATTCAGCCCCTCTGTGTGGACATGGGGGAAAGCCTCTTCAGTGTAAATACATCATGTTGGGTGGCAGGCTGGGGCTCAGGATCAGGATCAGGATCAGGTGAGTGTTTGAAGTCTAAGAGTGTGTTTTTATTTGGGCATAATAATTATTAGACACGTCATGAAGCAGAGTGACTGCAAGCCCTTGCTTAAAGCACACAGTTGCTTATAGATTTTGGAAGAAAACCACCACATACATCAGTCAAAAATAGCACAGTCATCAGTTTAAAACATAAACATATTTTTTAAATCCTTATCCTCTTTTGTTCTCTGTTCGTTTTTCTTTTTTTATAGCTGACCAAATACTCCAGGAATTCCGAACCTCTATTGTGGATTGTGGGAACTCTTCAAGTAACAGTATCTGTACAACTTCTGTTAACTTACAGGAGGTAAGTTCACTTTAATTGAATGAATACAACTACAAAATATACTTTGATAGTAAAACAATTAACCAGATTGGCCGAATACCAGGATTGAGGCTGTACTGGAACAATATACTCTATATATCAGTAAAATAAAATACATTTTTGATAGTGTCAGAGAGACTAATCTCTCTCTCTCTCTCTCTCTCTCTCTCTCTCTCTCTCTCTCTCTCTCTCTCTCTCTCTCTCTCTCTCTCTCTCTCTCTCTCTCTCTCTCTCTCTCTCTCTCTCTCTCTCTCTCTCTCGCTCTCCTGAAGGGTGATCAGGGGGGTCCTCTGATGTGTAAACTGGGTCTGTCATGGATCCAGGCTGCTGTTCTATCGATACCAACCAGCACTAGTAAAAGCACTGCAACACGCCAGTCTATGGATATTCAGGTCTTTACTAAAGTCTCAACCTATGAAACCTTCCTGAGATCTGTGGTGGGTTCATTCCCCCCGAAAGAAACAAACACTGCAAGTGACTCTCTAGCCACCCCCTCTTCCACCAATGGCTTACAGTGTTTGACAACTGTTTTCTTGTTTTCACTTACGGCTCTCCAGATCTTTTATCAAAGCTGAGGTCAGTAAGGTCTGGGAAGAAGTATTTGCCTGAAATATGACTGTAAACTAAAAATAATAATTTACAAATTAACTTGACTGATTTAGCGTCTATAGGCGCAGGCTCCCCGTGACCCGAGGTAGTTCGGATAAGCGGTAGAAAATGGATGGATGGATTTAGCGTCTTTTAATGATTCAGCCATTCTTGGGTTGAGAGCCCATTTAAATTTTTCACTAGTCGTATGAGAGAGGTGACTAGAAATGTAATTCTATTTACACTGGCTATAGGTTACACTGGCAGTCATTTAAAACCAATGCAAATCTAAAATTCCCTATAGCTTGTGATTACCTTAAGCAGTAGACTACCACACCTGGGACAAGTTTTGGAAATTTTGAACGAAATTATATGTAAAACTTACAAATTATTTTGTCAACATATTTTATGATACCAAAGAGAGTATTTGATTACTGTACACAATTTTATTGTTTTTTATACATGTGTGATTTTTAATAAAAAGCAGTTTTGTTACGATTAACCCTAAACCTTATTTTTTCCACACTTTTTTAAATGTGAACAGGAAAGCAACCTGTAAGTTGTAATCTTCTTTTAATTGAAATGACAATAAAAATAATTCTATTAGTCATTAGTGTTTATCTGTTTTCTAGATAAGAACACTAAAGCACTAAAGCTTTATTTTAAATAGTGGCCCCATAGATTCCCATCAGAGTTTAACTCACTCTAAAAACACTGGTTAAAAAACAACCCAACCCAACTTGGGCTGTTTTTAACCCATCTGCTGGGTAAATATACAACAATATATTAATTTAATAGAGTTATTTATTTTAACCAAGGAAATGAGTTGTTTTTCAACACCCAACTTTTGATCAACATATATTATACACATTTCATTTCAATTCAAGTCAAGTTTATTTATATAGCGCTATTCACGATGTCCATTGTTCCAAAGCAGCTTTACAGGAGCAAATGAGAAAAACAGAAAAACACAGAAAGGCAAAACACAGCACAGTGCATGGTGTTTATAGAGTATCGAACGCAGCACTAAGGTCAAGCAGGACTAGGTGAGATGTTACTTTTATCTGATGCTATAAGAAGATCGTTTGTAATTTTAACGAGCGCAGTTTCGGTGCTATGATGCGGTCTAAAGCCAGACTGAAATTTTTCGTGTATGTCATTATTTTGTAGGAAAGAGCACAACTGAGTGGACCCTACTTTTTCTAGTATTTTAGACAAGTACGGGAAATTTAAAATCGGTCTATAGCTTCCAAGTTCATTGGGGTCTAAGTTTGTTTTTTGATAAAAGGCTTAATGACAGCCATCTTAAAGGGTCCTGGGACATGGCCTAGATTAATTGCCGAGTTGATAATGTTATAAATGGGCTCAATTGCAACAGGTAGTAACTCTTTTAATAATTTAGTTGGAATGGGGTCTAATAAGCATGTTGTCGGTTTGGATGTTGCAATAACATTAAACCTTCCCGTTTTATAGGTAAAAAACACTGTAGCTTTTCTTGTGGGGCGATGGTTGATACTAATTCTTCAGACACACTTGGAGGTTGGGTTTTAACTATGTTGTCTCGTATTTTTTCGATTTTCTCTGTAAAAAAAATCATGAATTCATTGCTACCAATGTGCGGCGGAATAACCAGATCAGGTGAAGTCTGTTTGTTTGTTAGTTTAGCAATTGTACCACATAAAAACCTTGGATTGTTTTTGTTAGTTTCTATGAAGTTACGGAGGTGCTCTGATTTTGTTGCTTTTAGTGCCTTTTTGTAGCAGTTTGCACTCTCTTTCCATGCAATCGGTGACATCGGCGCTTTGAGGTATAATATCCATAATGGTTAGATTGGCTCTGTGAGATATAATCAAGTCTAGTGTATGATTAAGTCGATGAGTGGGTCTATTGATGTTTTGTGTTACATCAAAAGAGTGAAGTAGCTCTTTAAACGCCACCGCTAATGCATCGTTAGCACTATCTACATGGATATTAAAATCTCCAACAATCAGTACTTTATCAACGTTAACCTATAGGTCCGATAAGAAGTCCGCGAACCCTTTCAGAAAATTATTCTGCAAATTCTCGCAAACAAACAAACACAGAAACGCGCTGCCAACTGCACGGACGACAAGGGAAGTGTTTCCGGGGGAACCCAAAAACTGATGCACCTGATTGGGACGCGCTTCATTTTGACTATTCAAATTCGTTAGTGGAGTTGTCAGCCACACTGACTATGTCGATTAGAAAAAGTTTTTAAACCTTTAAACCTTTTTATAGTGACACTTGTTTAAGTAAGTCGAGCAGTTACTATGTCTCATCGTTTTTGTTAAATCGACAGGCTAATAATATCCTACGGACGTACGTTAAGAAAGTTAAAATAAAGTTATAAAGCAACTACCTTCAATGTGGCTGACAACTCCACTAACGAATTTGAACAGTCAAAGTGAAGCGCGTCCCAATCAGGTGCATCCGTTTTTGCGGTCCCCCGGAAACACTTCCGTTGTCGTCTGTGCAGTTTGCAGCGCGTTTCTGTGTTTGTTTGTGTTGCGAGAATTTGCAGCGCGTTTCTGTGTTTGTTTGTGTTGCGAGTATATGCAGCGCGTTTCTGTGTTTGTTTGTGTTTCGAGTATTTGCAGGGCATGTGTTGTCAAACTAATGAAGATGCTTTCTGAATTTGCTTGTGTTTTTTTGTGTTTGCATGTGTTTCCTTCTGTTGCAGCGCAGTGACACCTAGCAGCCACCGTACATTTGGGTTAAGCCAGGTTTCAGTAAGGCAGAGTATATCAAAACTGTTGTCTGTAATCATTTCATTTACAATAACTGGCTTTGAATTTAGTGATCTAATACTAAGTAGCCCGAACTTTAGGAGTTGGTTTTGCTCAGTAATTATATTGTCTTTAGGTTTAATCACAATAAGGTTTTTTCTCTGACTTTTACATAGATAATTATTTAGTTGTATTATTCGGGGGACAGACACAGTCTCTATGCATTTGGAAGCAGTAACATTTTTAACAGTTGAGTGAGAGGAGCACAGACTATGGTTAAAGTTTGTACTTACTAGTCAAATGGTGTGTACCGTCTTTGAGATGATGTCAGACTGGAGTTCCGCTCCAATCTGCAGGGGTTCAGGCCGTCGGGGAGAAAAAGCCTTTGACATAACACTCTTACTGAAGTGCAGTACCGCTTCAGAAATGATAACGAAATCAAGCAGTTTAAGTGAAGTTAATATGTGATAAGTAAACACAGAAACCATTCGAGCGTGGAGACAAATGCAGGTTCATTGGCCACACTAAAGGGAAAACAAACCGAATAACTGACAAATAACAAACGCTAACAAACAACACATGAAACGTAAAAGCAGTGAAGAAATGAAAGAAAAAGACAAAGCAAAGAGTGGCAGTATTACAAACAGCTATTCACATCTGCATGAACCATCGAGGACAGTCTCCTTGGTTAAAAGGGGTTACATCTTAAACGCAGCTATGTAGAATATAGTTGAGATACTTGCACTGGCTTCCTGAGTGTGATGGGACAAGTTCTTGTGCGCGTGGAAAAGGGTTTTCAGAGTCCTGATGGTTTCAAAGCAAGTGGGTGAGTATATAATTCTTTCTTAGAACAGGATTGGCTGACGAGGGTAGAACGAACATAGCCGAAGCAAACTGCTGTAAGAAGCTGTCTCTTAGGGGAGAGACAGGTCTCGATGACATGCTGGGCAGGAGCGCGAGATTATGATTTTGAGCCTCGTTTGCTTCGTTCACAGATGTTTTAAGCCTGGGGGATTCACGTCCCTCCAAGGTGGGCGATCCAATGCGATGAGATGATTTTGGGCGCAAAATCAATGTTTCTTGGTCCTGCTCATTAGCTCATTTGCATTTAGAGTCGCCTAGAAGTTGTCGCTGTAATAGACTTAGAATAAGCAAGAGATGAGTATGGTATAAAATACATTACTGTGCTATACACCATCTTTTAAAGAATGAAGAGAGAAATATTTAGATATAAAACATGCCAGGATTATAAATACATTGACCTCAAGTTTGTACAAGAATGTTAATATAAGCAGACTACAACTAAACACTCATTCTTTTGAGGTTATAGGTGAGGCGAATAACATTGGGACAAGCATACAATGTTGTCCTTATGTTGAAACTAAACACATCTGTTTAGTGTAGATAAAATCGCCTGTCTTTTGTCAAACATAAATTGCTGTTTGAAGAGTATTTATTTTGTCTTACGTGAGCTAAGAAATGATTTGAAACTATAATAGCTTTTGTGGTGGATGTTGATATCTTATATCCATCAAAAAATGGCTTTACTTCATTTTTTGTAAATAGCCAACATTTTAGCTGTCTTGTTCAATGTTGCAGGAATGGGCAGGGTGAAAGAATGAAAATGTACTCATTAATTGGTACTATTAATCCCTAATAATTCAATCCATGACCATTACAAATTCAAATTTGATATGAATCAGGATTATGACTCATTTTGACTGTTAATTGACAGGTTTTTCTGAAACAGGTCTTCTGAGAAATCACACCTTTTTCTTACAGCCACAGGCTCTGTAAAAGAATATCAAGGTATAGTGCAGGCTTTTGAATCTGAAACTTTGTTTGGCTGTCTGACTTTGTGTGCTTTAAGGTTGATTGAGAGGCATAATCTTTGAGAAAAACTGTTAGAAAAAATGTGTGTTGTAGTTGGTTTTACTAAAACAAAGTAAAGCTTGGTATATTCTGTTTATTTTTATATTAAGAATTTCCTGTTAGGTCAGGTAGATTTACTGAAAGATAATTCCGGAAAGTGGAGACAGAAGGGGACTGGAGCAGCAGGAACCAGTGGTCATCCAGTCCACTGCCCAGATGATGACCGCCGGAGGAGGAGAGGCCGCAGACGATGCCAAAGTTGAAGTGAAGTGGAGTGAAGACTGAGACGGAGACAGAGAGTTTTATTTATATCTCCTCTTTTATTCCTTTATTTCAGTCAAACTATAAGAGACTGGGGATCATTTTCTCCCTGATAAACAAAAACGTACAACCCCAACAAACTTCCTAAACACGTGGGTGCAAAACTGATTCAACAAGGACATTTTGTACAATGATCAAAGAATTTAAGAAAGTATTTTATTAAGACGTTATTATGTTTTAAATACGTTTATTGTTCAAATTCATATATTTCATATATCAACTTTACCCAAATCCACATTACATTCATTTAGAGCTTTATACACAATGTATGTAACAATTTGTTTCTATTTTGTTTGTTTGTTTGTTTATTTTATTTTTTTAATTTGACAGGACAGGATATTGCCACACAAGACCCTGAAATGAGTCAAACATATACATGCTCCAAAACTAACTTTTACAAATATACAATGCATAAAATAGTAATATTCCCCAAAGCAGTTTCAGCAAGCATTAAAGTCTAAGTTAATACCTAAATGTAACTGAGAACACCATATCTGCTGAGACAGGAAAAACAACATCTGAGCACTAAAAAAATATGTTTTGTATATTATTTGTATATATGTTGGAACAAAACAAACACGTCCACAGAAACACAAAGAAACAGAATGCAGTCCTGACGTTTACCATGTAGGCTCTCTATGATATATGTCATGACTGTATTCTATGTCTTACTGAGAGTGAGATGCTAGATCAATATTTACTTTGTCAAGAATAGCATCTGTATTGTGATGTGATTTTAAAACATGTCTTACTATATAAATATATGTGTACTTGATTAATTACCTTTCTAGATAATTGGCTTTTAACTCACATAGGCAGTTAATAATAGTGAAAGTTCTGAATTCCGTGTAGGTTTAAGTAAAACATCAAGGCGACATGGTGTTGAATTTGATGGTACGTGAAAATTTCAGTCTTGTGAATGCTCCGCAATAGTAAACAATGTTATTTCACAATACGCATTTTTGTTTTTTGAGAAGATTATTATTTACAATGCTGAGAACTTCAACACGTTCACATGTCTTTCCATTAGGACACTGGAATGGCTGGTTTTCATCCTCATCAGTTTAGGCACTAAACAAACACAAATTTATACTGCAAAGTTTATGTTATTTGTTATGTATTTATTTATCTTTAGTTTGTAGATTCATTTTAAAAAAAGTTTTTGATTAAATTTGTGATAATTTCAAAGTTTGTTCCACTTTACAGCTTTATTCTGCCCAAGAACTGCCAATTAAGAAAGAAAGAGATGATTCATTTACAATGAATCAATTATGATTTGTTTGACTTTAGTGTCATTTTAATCAAACAGGAAGTGTTTAATTAATGAGAAACCAGTCTAAGAGAGTCCTCTGGTGGTGAACGTGAGGTGTGCCAGTTTTACACAGAATAAGAAACCAGTCTGTTATCTGTCTTTAAAAGTATTTGTTAGATTATTAAAAGTTATAATCGTTGACAAATAAAATACATTAATTTAGGAACATTTAACTGCAGAGTTGTTTGGTAAGCAAACTGAAGTAAGCTCAGGAATAAGTGTGTACAGGCCTTATTTTTATCCACCAAAAATAACAAGGTCTGAATTGATTTTCTCTCATGCCCTTAACTTGTAAATGACTCTTTTTTTTCTGTAAATGGGAGTTATTTGAGAAAAGTCTCAGTGAAGTTGTGTCCACAGTGGATGTCATTTTGGGTGAATTCAAGAGGGACTTCTTGCATCCCCTCCAGTGGATGAGTAATGAATTGTTAGCACTGATCAAGTTTATAGCAGTATAACCACTTTACAACCTTGCACCACAATGGTTTGTAGCCTACAAACGTTTTATTTTCTAAAATGTTCACATATTTTTGAAATGTGGTAAAAATACATTTCTAATTACAGAAAGACTGCAAATTCACAAGCTGGGTGTAAGATGACACGAAAAAAAACATGTAATTTTACTTAACAAAAATGTTAATATTTCAAATGGAATATTCCAGATTAAGAGACATAGAGAAAGTTTGACAGGTCTTTCATGGTTCTACATTCATATATACTCTATAAAGATTTTTTTGAAAGAACTAGCACATGGTGAAAGATGCGATAATCCTTTCTTTTCGTGCTGTAAAGCAGGAAAGTTCACTTGTAAATCAAAAATGCTAAGTCACCATCATCAGTTGTTCCAGAGATCAGTGCTGTATTTCTTTAGGTCAGAGTTTTTCCACAGCCTCTTTACTTTTGTCATCCGCTTAAACTATTATATTGTGCGGTTACTAACTTCAGAGCAAATGCAAAAGTGACCGCTTACCCAGGTGCTAGAGGGTCAAAGTAAAACTGCCCATCCCTTCGATTGTTACTTTGAAACAGTATCAAGAACATCACATGTTCATGTGTGAGCCAACGAAGCATAACTCTGTTATTACTCCATTTCAATTGTTTCCATGGGATAACATGGAATTAATAAAAGTGTAAGGTCCAGCCCTTGACTCTGATTGAGCAGCAATGACCTCTTCATCCAACGATTCTGTACTGTGTCCAAATTGGCCCCTAGCCCTATGCTGTATGCTTCAAATGGTTATACATGTAAATATGTACTTATTTAACAACAAGACAATGCAATTAAGTTGTTACGAAAAAACTAATAAATATTCTCTGTCAAAATCGGAAATCCTTCGCCCATCCGCCAGGTTGATAGTGTAAAGCCCGCTCAACTCGGGCAGGAAAATTAGTTTCCAACTTTCCAGTGGGGAAACCCGATATTAGAAAACAAGTTAAGAGTCTGCGTTCAATCATGTGTAAGAGAAACGTTGTTCACCTACATTCCTGTGAATTCGGCTTTTGTAGTCGTGAAAATGAGCTGCAGGTGGTTATGTCAGGCAGGTGTGCCGCTCTGATTTCCTCCGTCTCCATGGCGACGCTGATTGCCCAAAGGGTGACTCATCACAGCATTTATCAAAAAAAGTTAGCTGAAGTTGAATAAACTATGCACATGATTTGACACTCTATTGATTTGTGCTTATTGGTAAAAGAGATACTTAGGATGAAATTTAAAACATTTTTTTTCAAACTATAACAATCACAATCATAATTTCTGGCAAAATATGTTTTTTCTAATTTCAACAATTATGACTACGTTTGTACTGACTAAAACGAGACGAGAATGCATAGACATTAAGTCGACCAAACTTAAATAAACAAAAACAGGACAAGGATAACTAAATAAAATTTGGCGTGACATAAAAAATAGCTGACAAAATAAACACTACGTTGCAGTCTTCTTCTATCTCATTTGCTGGCTGAGTTAAACCAAACAATTTTAGAAGAGCACAGAACCGATTAAATGAAATTTCCTGTGGCAAGTTGAGCTTTTTCTGCTAACAGAGGGCCCTTTTCACAATGGGGTCAATGTGAATGTGAGGGTGTTGATGGCTGTGTTGTGAGATGGTCAGAGCGGGTGTGGCGCACTTTTCAAACCCGCAGTAGATCTTAAGTCATTGGCTTGAGAGTTGATTCTACACTCTCCTGGGGAATAGTTACTTGTAACTGTTGATGGCTTTCAGGCCCTTTCACACTATTATATGTTCGTTGCTGGAGAACTGGTTTTCCAGCATTTTGGTGTACTTTCTCTTAGCCACTTTTAACCCTATTCAGTTCGTATTACGCCTGCTTGTACAAGGCTTTGTCCCGACTCCTGTAGGCTTCCTTTGTAGCTTGGAGAAGCTGTTCTCTTGCTACGCTCACACCAAGGCAGGAGGAATGTCCACGTTCACCAAAATAGATGAGGAAAACTCACGGGCTTAATACAAAGCATAAACCAGCCCATGACCTCCTTAAACCCCCTCAAACCAGCAGCCATGCTTCAAAACATACCTAACCAGCAAATGCTGGGTTTTTTCCAACAGGGTTCGTCCCTGCCTGTCAAGCAATGTTTGTTTATACATAAAATAAAATAAATGTTTATCCTTGCAAAGTTCTGCTGTGATTCGTTAAGTTTATTAAACTGGCTCATGCAATTTCACGTGATTGTCACGACTCTTTCCACTGAATTAGAAAACGTAAGAAAAGAATCATGACACCTATGTGTTTTCATGGATTGCTTAGTAAAATGGTAATGTTAATTTTCACCTTTTTTGTCACGTTTTTGTATTCGTTTTCTAAAAAAGAAAACAAAACAACTTTTTGCCAAGTTTATTTACTAAAAGGACAATGTAGAGTATTTGGGATAAACCAAATGGTCCGAATCATTGATAGAAGCGCTATAAAACTCCTCCACTCCCTTTTGTCCTTGTTTCTTGATACCATCATCAAAAGACCATAGCAGAACCTGGCTCCATGGGTCTGGTTTAAGGTTGTGCTATCTCACTTAGAGTTTGGATAACCCTTTGGTTTCTCTTTGGGATATTTACGACTCCTAAACTTCAAAGCGGAGGCGAGAAGTCTCTGTCTCATCTCTATCTTAAAGAGTAAGTAGCATTAGATCATGAAAATTACATTTCATGCAGTGTTTTATGTTGCTGTGTTTGAAGGTAACCAGTCTGCCAAGTAGTAAATCCTAAGGTGAATGAATAACAAAGTTATTGGCTTGTAAAAAAGGGAGTCGACTCTGAATCATGCAAACGAGACGTTTCTCTAACCGCCCCGTATGTACGTCACTAGACATAGTCCCCGCCTACGTTTTGCTGGGACTTCCGCATAAAACTTCAGTCTCTCCTCCCCCAAAACACTGTCGCTCGTTCGTGATGCGTGTGCCATCGGAAACCTGTATTCTATGTTGTGAAACTAAGTGCGTCTTATTTATACAACCAAAGGAAGAACTTTTGAGGAAACAATTGTTACAATTCATTTTCAAATGACACCAAAGGATTATAACCCCAGGGTTTTACTGTGAGCCCGTCATTTCACCAAAGATTGCTTCAATAATTTTGGCACATTCACTGCAGGATATGTTAAAAGACTATCCTTGAAAGGGGGAAATACCAACCTTATTTGGACCTGTTAGCTCCACCAAATCAGAACCTGTAAGGTTGACTATTTATTTTTGTCTGAACCTCAAGAAATATTTGTGTACCTTACGTCTGCGTTTAGCTAAGGCATATAACGCTAACGTTAACATGTACCGTTATTTCTAGGGTATTACAGTTTGTTTATTTACATATATACACGGCTAATTTAAGTGTTTAATCTATTATTGTCTATTTATTATCTACTATCGTCTTCGGATGTTTCTTCGTCAGACTCGGGCTCAAACTGGTAAGGTGAAATCCCCGCCATCTCTATCTATACACTGTATTTAATTTATAACCTGTAAACCGTGATCCAGTAATTATGGTAGGCGTTCCATTTGCGACAGATGATGAACACTGTAACAAATTCAAGTAATGGGAAGAAGGAGGCCTACTGCCGGCCACACAAACATAAAATCTAGGCCTGGTCTTCTCTCGTCGTACACTCCGGTCCCTTGTCCTTCTATGCTTCTGATCTCTTCCAAAGAGATGCGAGACCCGTGCAATGCGCAGCTGACACTTATTATCATCACTCGCTCTCTTACCTCCTTGCTCGTTACAAGCACGTTTGACCAATCACAGCAGACTACACCACCTGACCAATCACATGACACAAGGCTATAGGAGGGGTCTAGATGGATGAATCGCAGAACAAATCATTTGAGAGTCAATCAAGAAGTAAGGTAAGAATAATTACCTATTATTACGAATTAATAGTGTTTTTACACCTTCTATGTACATACAATTGTTTGACAATCCATAAACCAAAGTAGGCCCTTAAAAATCATATGGTAGTTACTCTTTAACATCTGAGGCTAACCAGAGAAGCTTCTCCGACCAATAAGAACTTATGTGATTAAACTATCCTTTTCTATAAATGTATCTAAATGTCTAGGTTGTGTGTTGGCACTCGTGCCATTTCAAATATTCTTTAACTGTTAGTTCATTCAATGTATTCATACTTTGGGATGATTCCCAGCTCAAAGCGTAGCGTGTTTCTTATGTAAATACTCTCTCTTAATTCCCTATATGATGAGATATGTTATAAAAACATAGCATGCATCATACTATGTCCATAACTAAGTAAAGGTATTGAATGTAAACTGACCATACTGTCAGAGCTATGCAAATGAGGCGCCATGAGAAACAAAGGAACTTTCTCTGGCCCCCTTAGGCCACCTGGGAGCAGGGCAGGTATGCATTTAAAAACACCATAAGTGATCCACTTCGGGGGGATTTAGAATGTTAGGTTAAGTATTATGTGTTTTGTCAGTATATGTCTAGGCCTAATTGTTTGTAGAGTTAAGTCAATAAATACCCATGTTTTCCCACATGATGGTTCATTGGCTTTTTCTCATAGGATTTGGTCATTTAAACTGTGTTTCAATCTAAGCTACCTCTGCTCTAAATTATGTTTGGTAAAGTCACTTTACTTAAGGTCATGAGATAACGTTAAAAGTGTATAAAATCATTGATGCATTTGCTGGACGAATACATACAGGGATTTTTATCACTATGCTGCTAATCAGAAACTGTAAAGTATGTATGGGAAATGACGATTATTATACATATTTTCTTTTGATCTAAACTAATTCCTTGACTGAAATTGACGTTTTAAATAACTAATTTCATGGATGTGATCTTGATATATCTGTTTGAGAATCAAATTTGGTGAGTTAAACTCGTGCTTATTTTAACATACAGCTAAAACCGCTACACAACCCTTTATCTGGGAGGGGCAGAAATCGCGGGCCAAGCCCTTAATCCCAGATTCAGGTCTGTAGAGAATTGCAAGGGAGTTGATTTAAATCACAGACTTACTTTCCCCTTGGAAATCGCAGCAACCAACCTGCAGCCGGACATGGTTCTGTGGTCCATCTCCATTAGGACAGTCCTCATAGTTGAGTTGACTGTACCTTGGGAAGAGGCCATTAACAAAGCATTTGAAAGACAGAAACTCTGGTATGCCAACTTGGCAGCGGAGGCTGAAGATCGGGGATGAAACACGAAAGTATTCATGGTGTTAGTAGGCCTGCAGGGGCTTTGTTTCCAATTCCACTACATGGCTGGTTAAGAAAATGGGAACAGAGGACAGGCCCAACGTCCGATAGTCAAATAACTTGCCACTGTTACTGAGAGAAAGCGGCCACAGGCAGTCGTTGAAACGGAAGAAAGAAATTCGGGCTGCCAAGTGACAACATAATAAAATGGTGTTGTGTGTTGTATTGTTATGCCATACGGGACCTGGGGCACTGGGCATCCGTTATTGATGGCAGTGGGGCTAGAGAAGCCTTACCCAACAGGGTGGCATGTATGGTTGCGACGAGGTTAGGGTGATGTGATTTAATGTAATTCAATTCGGGACCTGGGGCACTGAGCTTGCATTAACGGAGCCAGTGGGGCCATAACAGCTTTAGCCAACAGGTTGGAACGTATGGTTGCGTTGATTTTTGTAATGTGATGTAATGATATGCCGCAAGGGGCCGGGGGCACTGAGTGCGCATTAACGGTGTGAGTAATCATGGCCTAAAGAGAATCGGACTCATGACCAGAGGGTTGCCGGTTTGATTCTCAGGGCTGGCAGATAACGACTGATGTGCCTTTGAGCTAAAGTGATAGATGGCCATGGTGTATATGACTTGCAGTGCACAAGTTCACTACTCACTGGACGAGTTAAATGCAGATGTCACCATAGGTGACAAATAGGTCGCACTCAGAGGACAGGTCCAGTGAAAGGTAATCAAGAAATGTAAGCCCCAGCACAGGTTCTGCCGGGAAGACTCAATCTTGTGTCACTAACTACAGATAGACCTAATCAATCATCAAACTTTGTTACATTGGTGCTAAAACCCGGGAGGAAGGAGGGACATGCTGTCGGGGAGACCTGCTGCTGAGGGCGATCACGGTTCTGAAGAGGTCGGGTAGCGTGGAAGAGTGAAGACCACGAGTGGCTGCCGAGGCGGTGGTAAAGGAGCAAGTATGCATCGAGTGGGACGGAGAGCTTGCTGCCATGCTCCTGGGCCGAGGTGGGGTGGCTGCCGTCTGGGAAGGAGCAGAGGAGTGCACGCCGTTGGCCGGAGCCTGCTGCCGTCTTCCGTGATGTGAAAGAGCAGGACTCACTGCTGGCTGCCCTCAGCCGGAGGAGCCATCAACGGCTGCCAGGGGCGGAGGAGGATCGAACCGTCCACCGAGCGTCCAGAAACATCGAATGGCACAGCAAGGAAGAGCTTCTCGGCTCGCTGAGGACTGAGCGGCAGTGTGTCTGGGAACCGGACCAAGATTCTTTTTTCTCTCCCTCTCTCGTTGCTATCGCTCCAGGTGCTTCCATCTCCTTTTCTCTCGTCTCGTCTGTCCCTACCCCCAGGTGGTGTGCCTGCCGAGACTGGCCCCTCAGGGGGAGTAGAGCGCAGTTTTGGGAGTACCCCCCGACCTGCGAGGGGCGATGGGGGTATGTGACAAGCAGAGCCGGACGAGGGCCGTAAGGGAACGGCAGCTGCACGTTACACCGATCACTCATCCCTTACAGAGGAGCTTTGGAAGCATAAAAGGAGGAGTGACAGCAGTGAAAGATGAGAGAGAACCAGAGGGGTATTGAACAAAACTAGAGTTCACTAGAGTATGTCGATATTACAATCATAATTTAAGGCTCGGTATATAGTCGGGATAAGTGAGAGAACAACCTCACTAACAATTTTATTCTTAAACTCATTATTCAGGAACCTCAAGAATCTTCGACCGGTGGTAGAAATGTCTTCCTTCAAATCTTTGGGGGTAGGCCCTGGTCCAGAGGCAAAGTCCTCAAACGATCTTAGGGGTTGGCTGTGCATTCTTGAGCCCTGGATGCGAACTATGGACGGGCCTACGCCAAATAACTATATATTTGACCATATTCACACCTCGCACCCTGATCAGTTGCCTAATATATGTTCATTGTCAAGTATTCTCACCTCCCAAGTCTTTCTGGTAGAAATGTAATCTTCTGCGCAAGTTTTGCCGGGAAGACTCAATCTTACATCGCCAACCGACGAGCGGCAGGAAGACGCGCTTTTCAAGATTTTCTGTGCTGCATCAAGGTTTTCTCTGCACTGTGGGCCTGCAGCTGCAGCTCGTTACTCTTGTGATAGTTAGAGAAGTTGAGGTGTGTTTGTTTTTTCACAGCATTTCAGTGATGGATGTTATATAAACGGTGGAGATAACGCTGGAGTTTGAAACTGATAGATGGCGCGGTCAAAGTGCTAAAAGATGCCTGACATGAACTGCACGCTGTAAGTTAAACTTAGTCATATGACTTGGTTTTGTTGGCAGTCGACGTGTTCCTGGATAATGTAAACCACACAAAGGGATAATGCGATCATGTGTTGTGAGCTCATGCTGTAGTTCTGTCCCCCCTGCTTGCCTCCAGGAGCTCGTCTTTTTCCGGAAATAATAACACCCGTATCTCTCTTTTTATAAATTTGTTCAAACTAAATACTCTTCAAAGAAACAATGAATGCAATACTAGGTACACAAGATTTATGTTAAATTGGCAGAAAAAGTGTGTTTTCCGATCTTTTAAAATACATATTTAATGATGTTCTTGAGTACGTTTCAAGGTGATAGGGGAAAGAGTTATTTCTGAGCTGTTAGCCTACCTATGTGGCTGATTAAAAACTTGACAGTCTTCATAGTCATGTGATCGAAAAACAAACAAACCTTTACAAGTGTTTGACATCAAATACCATTTACACCTGAAGAAAAAATCTGTCTTGACTCATTCATTTTTTAAAGTAATTTGATCCTGAGATTTTTGTTTCAAATGCCTAGAGCATTTAACTAATGGAACTTTAGTTCTCCATAAATATTTTCTTTTAATAACTGTAAAAGTGGTTTGAGTACCAATATAAATATACCAATAATAAGAAATAAAAGTCAGTATAATTCTATTATAAAAAAGTATATTTTGTTAATGGAAAAATGCTACATATATTTTCATATATGGTTGGAGAGGAGAGGTGAAGAGATTTTCTTTATAGGGTTAAAGAGTTTAGTCAAAGATATATGCAATAAAAATGCATTATTGTGGGTGTTTGAATTATTTTGTCAACATTGACTTAGGCATTCATCTTCTGACATGTTTCTAAAATACCTGTGTCTCTGCAATGTATGATAGATTTTCAAGCTTTTTCACAAGTCAAACCACAGAGAAAAATAAGAAAAAAATCCCATGAGCTATTTCAGGCTACTTAATTTTATCAGAACATTTATTAAGATTCACCGATGCACCCTTTTTGCTATACCTAAGCAGGAGTAATGGCAACACAAAGCACATCTAAAACAAATTTCAGTCAAATAAAAATAATAATAGGAAAAAAATAATAAAGCTTAAAAAAGTAAAAGATTAAAATCATGTAATTTAGTAGCCTATTATGAGGTGAAATAAAAGATTTTGAGTTCATAAATAATTTAATATTTTTTTTAGTTATGAACTGACTTGTTAATCACTTGCAGATGTCATCTTTCTATGTAAGAAAGCTTTTGATGGCACAAAGGACTTGCATATATGACAGACCGCATTTGACAGAGATACAATGAAAGTACAATGACCTTACTGTAATGTTGTTTTAAATAGACTGTATTAGCACCAGAAAGGGAACACACCTTGATAGATCTAAATCGATTGTGATGCTGTGTTTCTACTTCACTACGGGGAACTTGGAAAACCAGTTGCAATGCCAACCAAATATGTTGACATTTAGGTTTCTATGATATCTGAGAACAATTTGCAGTTAGTTTTGAAATACTCTTTGAATTAGCTGCCCTAAAATATTAAGTGATTTTTTTATTTTGTATTTTATAAGGGCTTTTATTGTTGCAGTCCTTCAGAAACTTCAGATCTTATAATAAGAAAGTAGTTCACTATTTGTTAACGCACTGAAAAAAAATGTCTTTTGTTTTTTGTTGGTTCAACTTGTCACAAAATTTGAATTAATTCAACTTAAAAATATTAGTAAACTCAATGAATTTCTCGTGGAGTTGACAAAACTCATGAGAATAAATTTTATTTCACTATCCATTAACTATAGCTTTTTTAATATTAAATATTAAATTAACATGAAATTAGAGTAATAAACAATTTAAAAGTATTGTTTTTTTAATGTTTAATTGATGATTCCTCAAGTAAGATAAAAACAAGATGAGTAGCAGGTGACAACATCACAAAAGTAGTTTAAAAACATTTTTCAAACAAGTCGACAAGTCTTCTGTTGAAAGTTTGTTCAATTTTTCAGTAATCTACAGAATCTCATTGTATTATGTAAGTCTTCGTGTCAATGTTAAGGTGTGTCCTAGGTAAATCGGGCGTGAGAGAGGCGTTTAGATATCGTGATGTGGGGTATATATATGAACAAGCACTCACAGTGAGGTAAGAGAGATGAAGATGTTGTGGAAACTGACATTGGTCTTTGTGCTCACTCTCCTTACCAAAGGTAAATGCATTCATCTTTATATGAAGTCAAATTTATTTACTTACTCTTATAAAATTGATGAATAAGCAATAAAGAAGTTGATTAATTTCTAGCACAGTAAGAGGGTTACAGCGTTCACGTCTCTTTTTAGCACTGAAAATTAAGAAACTGATTTAATCAAACCAATATCATATACCCCTATTTGTAACATACAAGATTATAGAATATCTCGATTGTAATGAGAATTTGTGATTGAGCATGAACATTGGAGCAGACAATAAATATAGCAGCAGAAAAAATTAAGAGGCCATTTCAAAATCTGTTTTTCTGATTTAAAATTGACTATTTATAGATATTTGTTAGGTAAAATGTTCATTTTTGTTTCATTCTCTGAAGTTACAATATTTCTCAGAATACTTTTTTTTTCAAAGTGATAAGTGAAGAAAGGATAAAAAAAACAGAAAAGATGCTCTGTATATTTTCAAACCTCAAAACCTTCAAAAATTTTATATTCAGTATTAAGCAATACAACAGTTACATTCTACATTTATTTAGGAAAAGTTCACATGTAATTTTTTTTATGTGATGACCTGGATTTAATTGTTATGCTGTTAGTCTTTGCTGTTGGAATTTTATGAGCCAGCTTCTATCACTTTATTGAAGGAGTTTCTAATTCATTATTTTAAACAATTCAATCCATTTTTTATTTAGCTTTGCAATAAAATAAAAGAACTAGGCCTGCTTGTCATAAAACTCATTTCTAACATTTAAGCATACACCACATGGTGTCATCTTGAATATTCTGATGAAAATATATTTTTAACAGGTTTTAATACAACAACCTGCCAAAGACAGAATTTTGCATTCTCAAAACCATGTTGGCCTAAATAAGATGCATGTGTTTAATTAAATCTGATTGACTAAAAAACATCTCATCTTGTTTCTTTTGTTTTCAGGGTGTGACTGTCAACTTCAGGGTAAATGATTTCTCATCTCATAATGATCACATTTGTAGCACGTACCGTTGTTCTCTGAGTGTCAGTCTAAAAGTCCTTTACTTTTCTCCAAGTGTGTGGCAAGGCTGAGTTCAACACTAAAATAGTGGGGGGACAAGAGGCTCCAGTAGGTGCTTGGCCATGGCAGGTCAGCCTTCATGATAGAGATGGCCATTTCTGTGGTGCATCACTCATCAATGATGAATGGGTTCTGTCAGCAGCTCACTGTTTTTCGTAAGTAATATAATTATTGCAATTTAAAATACCAAGCTACCCTAAAAAAATCTTCTTTACAAATTAAAATGATAATGGTTAACGCTGTCTTTCCTTACTTTCAGGTCCCCTGATCCATCCAATTTAACAGTGTTTCTGGGCAGACACAGTCAGGAACTCCCCAATCCATATGAGGTGTCCAGAGGCATATCTCAAATCATTACACATCCAGCCTACGACTCATTAACCAGTGACAATGACATGGCTCTTCTCCAACTCTCCTCACCCGTGACCTTCAACCAAAACATCACACCGGCTTGTCTGGCCGGAGCAGGAAGCATATTTAACACTGGCTTGGACATGTGGGTCTCAGGTTGGGGGAATGTAAATTCTGGTGGTAAGCTGAAAAAAGTTAGATTTATACATGCAATACATGGTTTGGATATGGAAAAAATGTATGTGAGTTTTAAATCATTGTATAGTTTTGATCATGTTCGTTCTTCATCATCTCCCAGAGTCTCTTCCTTCACCTCAAAACCTACAGGATGTAGAAGTGCCTATAGTTGGAAACAGAAAGTGTAACTGCCTTTATGGAGACAATGCAATAACAGAAAACATGATGTGTGCTGGACTGTTGGAGGGTGGAAAAGATTCATGCCAGGTATCATAAATGTTCATTAAACTTACCTCATATGATATTCTACCTATAAATACATAAAGAGGATTGTACGGTTAAAAAGTTTACTTGTCAAACACCAGATATCTAAAACAGACTGTTGTCAATTCACTGTAACTGTATAGGGGGATTCTGGAGGTCCAATGGTCTTCCGAAATGGCCCTATTTGGATCCAGGCCGGTGTTGTGAGTTTTGGTCGTGGTTGTGCCCTGCCTGACTTGCCTGGGGTGTATTCCAGAATTTCTCAGTATCAGGACTGGATCAGTCGTTATACCGGGGCAGAGAGAACTGGTTTTGTCAGTGTTGAATCCAACGGACCTGATGAAATTGACATGAATGTGACTTGTAGTCTTCCATGTATGTAAACTGCTATTCATGTAATCCCCTCATATGTTAATTTTCTTTTGCACTATATACTAATTTAATCCTTACTTCCTTTTCACTCTACCATAATTTGGTTCCTTTTATTTTGTTAAATTCACACCAGAAGACCTATCTGACAGGTCCCTAGGTTTGTTTGGTCTAAATTCAGGCAGTAAGACACACATCAGAGTTATTTTATATGCTATTTTCCTTTTCCAGGCTACTGTTAGAAAATCTGATAAAAAAATATATTTCCAAAAAGTTAATTTTGTCCATGTTATATATTTTAAATTGTATTATAGACTTATGCAAAGCGACATGTCATTTATTCCATCCAATTCAGTAATTTAACATTCTTGTGGATTGATCTATGGCTGACTAATAAATGACTAAACTAAATACTAATATTGAGAATGATCATCACCCACACACAAACTGACGTTTTTTCGGTCAAGATAGGGACAGAATTCTTCAAATTTGTAAGGTTTTATATATAATTTCATTTCTTTTTTGAAACTTTATATATTATATACAGTATAATTTCACATATACTTTTTATATTAAGCTATTATGTTTTGTAAACACTAACTCTTACGAAAACCTTTCTGCATTTAAACTTTGTCATTAAGACATTGTTTAGTATGTTTATAATGCTGTTTTCTAATGCAATGTATAAAAACCCCATACTCACAAATAACTCAAGCTGTCTTTTCTCCTCAGCAATGTGTGCAAACGCATGGCCAATGATGGCTAGTCTGCGTTATTTTGGTTCCCATACATGCATTGGAACTCTGATCGCTCCGAACTTTGTCATAACTTCTGCTAGCTGCTTTAACGGGTAATCAAATGTTCTGTAAACAAAACAGTTTTTAAAGTTAATCAGTGACCTAATCACAGATAAGTGTACTTGCATCCATCTTATCCTTCAGAGCCATGATGCCATTCCAGTGGTCAGTGGTGGTCGGTTTAGACAGGAACTGCAGCCTGGAGATGACTTTACATGTACAAAACATTGTTTTCAACGAAGGTCCAGACAACAATGTGGCACTAGTGGAGCTGATGTATGGACCAGAATTATCAGAGAACATCAATGTGGTGGATTTCAACATGTATAATCATGAATTTATGCCCGGCACTCAATGTTCTGTAGTGGGTTGGGACACAGAAAATGGCCCATGTGAGTGTTTGTTTGCGTTAGTAACTGTGATTTTAATTAATAACCACATATATCATTTTTATTACACATAAATCATCATTAGATGAATCAGTGACTTGTTGAGAATGATCTATTTTTAATTCCTAAGTAATACCAAGTTTATGTTATTATTACCTCAGCCCCAGGTCTTGAGGAGATCAATACAAACATTGTACGTTGTGGTCCCTATATCAACCCTGAGATGTATATCTGCACAGAACCCGTCAACGTACAGCAAGTATGTGTATATAATTGAAAAATTCTGTTGTATTTTGTATTAAGTGACATTGAACTCAATAAGATTAATAATCGGACACAAATGTGTGAACTTCTTCTTTTTTGAAAATTTGCTGAATATTATTGCTACCTATGTACGTTTGTAACAGTTTTTCTGTCTCACTCACAGGATGATGAAGGCAGTCCCTTGCTGTGTCAACTGGGTGGCAGGTGGGTTCAGGCTGGTATTTTGTCCGTGAACTACAGCACTTACCCAGACATGTACCCAGACATGTACCCAGAACATGGCCCAAGAATGCAAGTCTTCAGGAAAACATCGCAATACACCAACTTCATATATGAGACAGCCTACAACGTTCCATCTATTATGGATGGAGTGGAGTCATTCTCCCCCCTCTCTCTTACATGCATCCTTCTGCTCTCTCTGCCAGCCCTCATACAGGCTTTTTATTAAGGGTGAGCTCCCTGTCACTTTAGCACTAAATTAAGCAAAGGCAGCCTATAAACCCAAAAATGAATCACAGAATTTTCGAGAGGACTTTACTTAAGCTGATTACTCTTTCATTAAAGATTTAGAGATTTGTTTGCTTAAATCTGTAATTTTTTTATTAAATGAAGGTATTGAAGTAATTAAAATGAAATCACAACTGTCACAAATATTCTAAATAAAACAAACTACTAAAACATCTTGTTTTTCTTAAAAGACTTTCATTCAATCCATTAACATCATTTAACTAAGCACAGTGATCTTATGCTTAAAAACCCTTTCTGTGTCAGCACGATGTTTTTTGAATGAGGGCTTAAAGGTGATTTCAATGTTTAAATTAGCGTAACTCTGGAGCGCTTTGGTCTAGACAGCCAATCTTGGTCTCGTTTTATAGAAGATACTTAGAACTTTTTAATGAAATTGACTGTTTAATGTTATAGCTGTTTAAGTTTATTTGAATAAAAATACTTTTTCAATACAACTTTATTCCTATATATTCCTATATAAAATACTACATAAAAATATATGATTTCCCCGAAAAATGATGGTATTTAAAAATCCAATACAAACTTTGGCCACTAGGTGGAGTTCATGCCTAAATGGTAAACCAGAGACACTTGATTTCACACTATGTTGAGACTTTTTTTCTCACAGAATTGAACACAGGTTTTTAAAACATTTCAAAGAGGGTATACATAGTTTTTAAATGAAAATATCAAAATAAAACAATTAACTAATTATTATAAAGCCAACTATAATAGCTAATTAAGTGAAAACAACAAACTCAACATACAAGTATTTCCACATCTTTTACAGAACTATTTACACACTTTTACATGATTTTTACTACTTTTTTCCTATTGCAAAACGGACAATGGATTTGAAAACAAGAGACAAAGAGCAAAGAGACTAATGGGAACATTATTGTTTTTGTTTTGTAATAGCACTTTTGGCCCACCGGTGGTACATGTGACATTTAAATTAACACTTTTGTCATGTTTAAAATGGACAACGGATTTGAAATCTACAGACTTCCACCTTTCCAACTATATATAGATTGTCATTAAAAGAAATTGGTTTTGTATAGGATATAGGGTTTTTACGATATAAAAACACTTGAGCCTGCCTGTGAGTCCTTAACTATTTCTAAACATATTTTAAAGTAACTTTCACTACGTTTGACATATCACAAAACTACAGTCTGAGCGCTTTCCATTGATATGTAGTTTGACAATATTTATTCCGTTTTTGATAGGAATATTACAGGTTGTTCTTTGTAATAACATAATCATAGCATAATAAATCAATTTGTCAGGGAACATTAGCAATTAAACGAAAAAAAAGGTTGAAATGTACCACCCGTGGGACGCTGACATAGAAAGGGACATTTGTGATTGTGAATATTTATCTGAGAACAATTTTCTTTTACCAGGGGCCCGTTTCAATAAGGAGGTTCAACCAACACCGAGTTAAAATGTGAACTCTGAGTTGTTTAAAACCGAGATGTGAAACTTTGAGTGTTCGGTTTCAGAACAACTGATTTGAGTTAGTTCTATCTATCTATGTTATGCACTTGCACCATAACTACTACAAGCTATCAATGGAGCTCCAGAACATTATAAGAAAAAATAAAGAATTCCCTTAAATGTTAAAGGAATTTCGATTCTTATGTAGCCTACACTATGGAAGCAAATAAGAGACATAATGTTTTGAAATTTAACAGCCTATGAATACTTGATTTTGAATTATTTTACTTTGGAAACCATGTATCTGAATTTATTTGTTTCGAATTTACCTCTATGAAATTTAAATATGAAAATTCTTGATTTCCAATTTAAAAACCTGAATTTAATGCTCACAAATTCAGATACAAAAAAAATAAACTTACAGAATTTCAGATAAAATACATTCAGATTGATCAAATTTGATTGCTCTTATTCAGATCTCAAATTTCAAGTTAATACTTTTCAAAGAAAACATATGTCTAATTCGACTGCTCAAATTCAGATCGAAAAATTCAAGTTAAATATTCACATGGTAACATCCGGGCTACCCAGGATAGGAAAAACAGTTGAGCCCAGAGCCCGTCTGCAATTGAACCGAACCATTGAACCAAACCAATGAACCGACGTCGGGCGGCCTATCAGAGCACGACAACCTGACTGTCTGTCATGATCCAAGAAGAGGCCAAGGCACGGATATTAAACCTGTAAAGAAGATGACTTCTAGGGAAAACGAATGCGCTCCGGTAAGTTTGCTGTTTATGTACAATCAGACTCTACAGAACAAAAGTATGTTGTTGCTAATTATTTTTTGGAACTATTATTATTATTATTATTATTATTTTTCGACGTCGGTTCGGTTCATTGGTTCGGTTCAATGGTTCGGTTCAATTGCAGACGGGCTCTGGGCTCAACTGTTTTTCCTATCCTGGGTAGCCCGGATGTTACCATGTGAATATTTAACTTGAATTTTTCGATCTGAATTTGAGCAGTCGAATTAGACATATGTTTTCTTTGAAATTATTAACTTGAAATTTGAGATCTGAATAAGAGCAATCAAATTTGATCAATCTGAATGTATTTTATCTGAAATTCTGTAAGTTTATTTTTTTTATATCTGAATTTGTTAGCATTAAATTCAGGTTTTTAAATTGGAAATCAAGAATTTTCATATTTAAATTTCATAGAGGTAAATTCGAAACAAATAAATTCAGATACATGGTTTCCAAAGTAAAATAATTCAAAATCAAGTATTCATAGGCTGTTAAATTTCAAAACATTATGTCTCTTATTTGCTTCCATACTACACTACCTGCATTAGCCAACATACTATAGATATAAAATATTCTGTGTATAACTGCATTAAACAATATTGAAATGAAAATTTTGGAGTTATTATTATTATTATTAAGAGATGGTTTGAATTTTGTTGCTGTTGTTGATATTCATATGAGAATGTTAACATCTTGCTACATGGCTCTAAATGCTTTTAAGAAGCAATTATGAGGAATTTAATTACTTTATACATACCATAATTAATGATATTGTAATTTAAATACGCAGTTGATTTAAAGTATCAGTTATTTTCAGTGTTGGGTGTAACTAGTTACTTAGTAATTAGTTACTGTAATTTAATTACTTTTCCCTTGAAAAGTAAAGTAAGGGATTACTCATATGTTTTCTGTAATTTAAATACAGTTACTTTTGATGTAATTAAACTAAATACTTTGTTAAATATATGTGCAATAGCGTAATTGACTTAAAAATTCAAAGTCTTACTTTCAAATCTGTGCTTTAATGTATAATTCTCACATTTGTAATACTTTGGTCAGTTAATAATATTATTTGAATGAATTCAATATGCCGTTTCATGTATATTCTTGAATCACTTAACTAATCAAGGTTGATGTAGGATATAGAAAGTTATTAGTAATGAGTAACTAAATACTTTTTGGACAGAGTAATTTGGACAGTAATCTAATTACACTATTGAATATGTAATGAGTAACTAGTAATTAATTACTTTTTTAGAGTAATTTACCCAACACTGGTTATTTTCAAGTAACTTCCCCAACACCGAATACGACAGTCTACTGCCAAACCAGTTTTTAGTACGAAATGAGTTTGACCCTCGCAGCCCGCCGTACAGTCACCGGAAGTCGCATCTGTGTTGCCAGGACAACACTGATCATCAACTTCGCCACATTCGGCATCACGCTAACTGGAGTAAACATTTATTAAAAAAATATTTGCTAAGATAACTTAAAACCCTTTGTGAGTTGTATTGGGAATGCTTGGACGTTATAATGGTAAGTTTTCATTTGCCTCGTTATTGACAAGATTAGTTTGTTAGAGAGCAACTCTAAACATGCATCTGGCTGTATATAAAGACATTGTCATGACGGCTTTTACATAGATGCTCATTCTGATTCTGGGCGTCCCGTTTGATGTATATATACATGGGTTTCGCACTACTTAATAAATAGCAGAACATGGTTTCGATTTATTAACAAAGCCGCAAACGATTTGTATGCAATAGTTGTATTATGTTAGCTAATGCAGAACTAATTAACTTTTAGATTTTAATTCCTACCGCACTCTCTACATCATTTGCTCTGTCAGGCTGTTCCTGTATGGGCTCTCTCCCTCCCTCTGCCTGCCATCATCATGATCTCAGTGGGGATCTATATGATTTTCCTTGCGGGTGTGTTGTGGTGTCATCATTGTCTCAAGGTAGAACTCATCATCAGATCATGATGAGCCAGTCTCATCATTTTTATTTCCTCTCTTAGTTTTCATTTTGGACCCTGGTTCTCTTTCTCCACAGGCCAAGTGTGATCCTCAGTGTTCAGATTGTTGTGCGAGTTTCTCTCCTTGTGAGTACTGTTTAGTGTGTGCCCAGTCATGTGATTGTCATCCACCCTCTCTGCGCTCCTGTCTTGACTACTCCTGCCCTTCCCCTAATGTAAGTGACACACTGGCTATTATTCCCAGTTGTAGAGATTAACTTCATTCATACATTTAAACAGCAAACATCCCTATAAATATGAATGTATATGAAATTTAATATGATAATGTATGTTAATTCTGTATTATTTTCTGATTTGAGTTTGAATGTTTTTTCTTGTATATTGCAGTGTGCGATGTGGGATTGTGCCTGTACCTGTCAACCTCCAGAGTGTGACTCCATCAACTGCTTCTGCTTTGAAATCAAGTTTAAGTAAAAGGACAAAGGGACCGTGGATGCCCCTCCTCACAATAAATGATGCCTTAAAAACTGCCTAACAGTCACACTTAGCTATGACACAAGACACAAAAGATTACTTTGTAAGTGTTCTGTAATGATAGGATTCTTTGGCAGACATTATTACATCCTTCCTAAAAAACGTAATCGTTTTGCATTAACGTTTCAAACGTTTGAGAAGATTTTATATGTGTTTTTTAGTGTTATACATAATTACACGACATGAATAAACCAAAACCATGCCAAAAGAGTTATTTGGTAGAAAGAAAGCAGAGCTTGGTTTTATGCAGTGCCATACTTTTAAAGAATTAAGTATGCTGCTTGCACATCAATCAGTATACATTTCGACAAAACGGTTTAATGTATTTATAATGTCATTGCATTTCATTTCAAAGTGTTTAGCAGTTATACTTATTTTTTTATTTTGTGAAATATGATACAGATATGGATGTTGTGTGTCCAGATTTTGATATTCTCAGATCCTGAATACATTACTATGGCTTTTATATCGCCCGTTCTTGTCAGACAGCAACTTCAATCCTTCAGTGTAATTTTTTTATGTATTTTATAAGTGTACATATTTTTAAAGAATTAAAGATTTTTACAGGGTGTTGCATCCACTAGAGTTATTGGCCACCAAGCATTTATGTTAGAATTCACTTTGACATTTACATTGTCTTGAATTTATCTGGGATGGGCATAATTTATTTTATCTTTCATTTGAAGCAAGTTTCTATTTTTTATACGGTTTCCTATTGGCTCTGAAAATGCAGAGAAGATATTTTAGAGATTAAAGGTCATGAAATAACGTGACAGTAGATCCCTTTCCTGATGACAGAAGTGCATAACAGCAAAGACAAATTCAGAGTATTACTCTTCATCTCTCGACCACACCCCCATTTTGTCATTGTTTATTTGTGATTGAATGGAATAATGTGTGTTTGTAGCAACTTCTTTAATAGCATAGTGCCCTGATTCTCTGTGTCTCTTTCTCTTTAACCTTTCTTTGCTGCATGCCGGGGAATGTGAATGTCACATTGCCCTTCTCCAGTTGCATCGTGGGCTTGTGTGTTGCTAAGATTAGCCAAACCCACGGAATGTCAAAGGTCGCGTCATCTGAATAAATACAGGTCATCCAGCTTCAGACTTGTCACACAGTCTATCCAGATCTCCTCTACTTCCATTCGGGGAGTTGCTTCAGCTTACCTTCCTTCATCCAGATAACGGTAAAAAATCATGCATTCTCCATTCTCTTTTGTTTTGTACTGCAAAATAATCCATTGCCATCTTTCTAGTTGTATTCTGTTCGTCATATTTAAATCAAATTATTTTTCAACGTTGCAAATTATGTTGTACTGTTGCACATTTATATTGTTTTTGTAGCAAACATTTACACTAAGATTTTAGTTAAAAGCTTTTGTGTTATTAACAAATGATGCATACAATCTTTATTGATTGTGCTTAGCGTTCAACATCTTATAGATTTATAACTGGACTGCTCTCCTCAATCTTTTACGTGGGGTTTAGCTTGACCATGGGCTTTAAGCCATTGAAAGTGTCTATTTTTAATTTTGGCCTTTGGTTCAACGTAACATGAGTGGGGGTGTTAGAAGTGTTGCTGGAATGTTAAGAACCTTGGCACTCAAGGTCCTGGTCCATTTTGAAATGCTCTAAAGATACATCAAATCACTACACAATGAGATATCTTTATAGAACATTGCTATTCAACATCTCTGTGTTATTGTGAAATGCTATGGGAGAAACCATGGCAACTAAACCTTCACCAGAAGCAGGGGGAAGTGAATTAATGTATATTATATATTGTATACAGTATATACATCATGAATATTGCACTGTTTGTATATTATATCACAATCTGTGTAACCTTCCCTTATATTTGTATTCTATATCCTTATTCTATTCAATTCATTAAGAAATTCAATGTGTAAATGACAATAAAGGCTTTAAGCATAATGAAGGCCGAAAATTTCGAAGTGGAATTTACAGTACCAAATACTGCTCGGCAATGCACGCGCATGCCAAGGTGAATTATATCTTCTTACATAGCCTACTACACTGTATAACATCATCATGAGCTCTGTTTCCAGCATGTGATACCTGTCACGTATCACAAAAACATATACACCCGCCCCTAATTGAAGTCTAAATGCGTCACTCTGAAACACGCCTCTTTAAGCACATCAGCCAATCAATGTCTCTACAGAATCAGCGTCACTTGATCTCACGCCTTCCGCTCGCTATCAATCAAATATTAGTCACGTCCTGATTGGCTAATATACGCGTCGCTTCCTACATTATATCCTTCATTGCAACTTCTTGCAACAGCGTGTACGGTGAATGACCCTGAGAATTTAACGCTATCGCATCGTTAACCGAAGTCAATTGGTAAGTGTTTTTTGTAACATAAAGTGCCGATATACAAGTGAGACGAAAATATCGATCGAAACAGGATGCTAGTATCTCGCTAGTCGATTTTGTTTCGTTTTCCGTTACTATTCAAATAGTTTATTTTACTGCAAGTAAAATGACTGAACACGGTCACTCATGGTCACGTGTCGAGTGAGGACTCGTTAACAAAGTACGTTAGTTAATAAGATGCATTTTAATTAGTAAAAAAATATAGGATTTCCTTCATCAGAAACGTATGTGTGTGTGAGAAGTACACACGCCCATCTGAAAACATTGATCTTTACTCGGGTTTGTGTTTGTCTTTTAGTCATCACTTAATTTTGCGTGCTTTTGTTCGATCTATTTTGTCTTCATTTGTTGTTTGTGTAATCTGGGCTATCTCCATCTCATCATCCCATATATCTCTCTCCCCAGAGTCAAAATGCCCCACGCTTACCCTTTTCTCACCCCAGACCAGAAGAAGGAGCTGAACGATATTGCTCTCAGGATTGTTGCCCCTGGTAAAGGTATTCTGGCTGCCGATGAGTCTACAGGTACGTCTTTGGTCCTTTAGTTGAATATCTAATACGCAGTTTTGCCCACTTACACCTTCTCTTGTCTAATACTTTCTTACTGCTGTCATTCTGCAGGTAGCGTAGCAAAGAGATTTCAGAGCATCAATGCTGAGAACACTGAGGAGAACAGGAGGTTGTACCGTCAACTGCTCTTTACTGCTGATGACAGCGTCAAGCCCTGCATTGGTGGAGTCATTCTCTTCCATGAGACTCTCTACCAGAAGACAGATGATGGGAAACTTTTTCCCCAGCTCCTTAAGGAGAGGGGCATGGTAGTTGGCATCAAAGTGGACAAGGGTGTTGTCCCACTGGCAGGCACCAATGGAGAGACCACCACACAAGGTGAAGAGCTGTGCTTTTGAGAAATACTCCAAAGGTTAAGACTCTGTCAACCTAGTGAAGTTTACTTTACTAAAACTCTCACAATTTCTTTCTATCGTAGGTCTGGATGGGCTTTATGAGCGCTGTGCCCAGTATAAGAAAGATGGAGCGGACTTCGCCAAATGGAGGTGTGTGCTGAAGATCACCCCCACAACCCCCTCTAGCCTGGCTATTAGGGAGAATGCTAATGTGCTTGCCCGTTACGCTAGCATCTGTCAGATGGTGAGACACACAGATGCATATCCACACAGAATAATCATTCAAATGAATAAGGTTGTTTTATTATGATTTTGTTTTTTCTCAGCATGGCATTGTGCCCATCGTGGAGCCTGAGATTCTGCCTGATGGCGATCATGACCTTAAGAGGTGCCAGTATGTGACCGAGATGGTTCTTGCTGCCATGTACAAGGCCCTGTCAGATCATCATGTGTACCTAGAGGGAACTCTTCTCAAACCCAACATGGTAACCGCCGGGCACTCCTGTTCCCATAAGAACACTCCCCAGGAGATCGCAATGGCGACTGTCACAGCTCTTCGCCGCACTGTTCCTCCCGCTGTGCCTGGTTAGAAAATAACTTGAATTACTCTCATACACATGGTTACAAGTGATGCCTGCATCCTAATTTTTTTAATCTTATAAAACAGGTGTCACCTTCCTGTCTGGAGGCCAGAGTGAGGAGGAGGCCACACTCAATCTCAACGCCATGAACCAGTGTCCCCTGCACAGGCCCTGGGCACTCACCTTCTCCTATGGTCGTGCCCTGCAGGCATCTGCACTCAAAGCCTGGGGTGGCAAGAAGGAGAATGGCAAGGCATGCCAGGAGGAGTTTATAAAGAGAGCTCTTGTAAGTATGGGTACAGAATTGAATAACAGCAGCTACAATGTTTAAATGTATTCAAAGCCTTATTGTATAAAGGAGTTGAATCAGTTGGTTGAATCAGTTGGAGCATTATTTTATAACGTTTCTATTCTCCTTTACAGAACAACAGCAAGGCCTGTACTGGGAAATACGTGTCTTCAGGAGACAAAAGTGCTGCTGGGGGAGAGTCCCTCTTTGTGGCTAACCATGCCTACTAAACACCATGAGGCCTTTTTATATTTCAATGTTAATCCCAAAAAAATCATGAAACCCAACTATACGAAATGCTCTGAACCCCATTATTTGACCCATTCCCTTTTCATTCAATGTTTGTTAATTCTGTTTGTGAAGCAAAACTATGGAAATCTGCTGAGATGAGGCCTAAAGTATTTATATTCATGAATAAATGTAATATAATAACTTGAGATTTACATGTTATCTGCCTATTAATTCTCTTCCATCTTTTATTAACACTCCCATGTGTGCTACTATGTCACTTTGTGAAGCTTTTCTCTTGTACTTGTAGTTACTTATATGAAATTGCATTTGACTTGTACAAAGCACACATGCCTTTCGGAGGTTTGTTGTTGTTTATTATCACACTGAAAAACTATTAAAGTATCTCTCACAGCTGACCTCAGTTTTGATGTTTTCTAAGTTGTTGTTTGCGTCATCCTGTCCTCAGGATTTATGTTGGTGTTGTTATTTGTTATTTTTGGTCATCTTATGAACTGTCCTGGGTGTGGTGGTAGATCAAGACTGTGGCTAAAAAACAATCAAGAATATTGGAATTCTGATATTTACTATGAAAATATGTGTATTGTGTTCAGGAGCTCTGTCTCCCCATGATATACAATGCTTAACAGAAGAATTATTTTACGGAGGTTACTTTTAAACTGTAAAGCAGCTTTAATATGAAAATTAATTGACCTTTTCTTAAACTTCAAGTTCCTTTCGAACACAAAGTTTCTTTCTGTGCTTTGGATTACCCTTAAAATCAAATCAGAAATGGCTTCGATGTTGTGAGCGAATTCTTCTGCAGATCTGGGAGCACAACAACTAGACACAGAGGCATCCAGCTCTTGAACTCATTTATTTCAGGGAAGACAAATCTTTATATAGTGCACAATAAGACACATTTAATAACCAAATAAGGGATAGAAACTATATGGAAGAAACATCTTTATATAGTGCACAATACGAAACCTTTTATACCAAATAAGGTATAGAAAACATAGCATGTCAGACAAAGAATGTTTAGTTTAGAATAAATCCCCTTCCTCCACATTTAGCCAGCTGTCCGCTCAGCGAGCAGCTATCCACTCTGTGAGCAGTAGAACCACACATAGGCTACACTTATTCAATCATTTATGTGGGCTTATTAACAAATGGGGAAAAAATATCTAACACCTTTCAAACTAAATTAAAGAGCCTTGCTGTCTATAATCGTCTTGCACTTTATTGTTCATTAATAATTAAAGTGAATATATACACATTTAAGTAGCCCATTAAAGTTTTAAAGCTACAATAAAAATTCTGTCTTCATTTTTTTCACCCATAAGTTGTTACAAATCTGTATAAATGTTTTATAGTCAATGGTGGAAGACAAGAACTGTTTGGTTACAACAATTCTTCCAAATATCTTTCACTGTGTTCATCAGAACAAAAAATCATACATATTTGGAACAATTTGAAAGTGAAAAAATGAAGACCGAATTATAATTTTTGCATGAATTTTTATTTTAACCTCTGTTCACAATAGTGTTAAATAATCCACTTCTATTTCCAATAAAAACTATGAAAATGATTGACTGTTAATATTTTATTTCTTTGTGCAATACCTAATAATAATTTGTAATTAAAGTGTAATTATTTGTTCTGTGCGTTGACAAACTGTCAAACGGTGTTCGTTTGGCAGAACTGTTTATGTCTCCTTGCAGAGCGCAGTCGGACGTGTTTCTGTGTTGCACCTCTAGCTGTGATTAGTGTTGTTTATGTCAACTGACGTCAATATGAGATATTGAAAGTGGATTATGATGGACCCGTTTCGCTATAGTTTTTATTTGTTTGACATAACAAATATGATCATACCGACATACTTTTTGAACAATAAGTGAATTTTTAACTTTTTAACGTCGAGAGATCACAATTGTTCGCAATGGATCAAGCTGACAGTGTAAACTCTGACCCTGTCGTTACAACTGACGGTGAAGGTTGGCTTCTTTAATGTCAGCGTTAAGATTGCAATTAGTAATACTCATAAAACGAATAGACATTTTAACATAAGAGATTCTTTCCCCAGGTCGTGTTCAACGATGGAGAAATTGTATTGGCTTTTGGTATGTACATCTTCTGTATGTGTTAAAAAGTGATTAAGTGAAGCAATAACCATTATCTCTTTCTCTAGGTTGTTGGGTCTTTGTAATAACTTTGGATATGTGGTAATGCTGAGTGCTGCCAATGACATCTTGAAAAAACAAGAATCCCAAAACACAACGGTACATGTAAGCATTTTCACTGCTCGACTTTGATGGCATTGACATTAAACCTCATTCTTGTCACGTCAACAGATATTCTTGTTTTTGATCCTCTTTACCCCTCAGGCTTTGACTAATGTAGAAATGATGAACAGCAGCAACAGCAGCCGCTATGACTGCAATCCTGTGTCCACTGCAGTAAGTCTTCTCATCAACATTTCAGCATATGTTTGCTCCCTGAATTACCTATTATATTTTTCTTTATGTCTCTTCTTAGGCTGTGCTGCTGGCTGATATACTACCCACCCTCATAATCAAACTCACAGCACCTTTCTATATACACAAAGTGCCTTATGGGTAAAGTTGACTCATCCTTATTTGATGTTGAAATACAAACATACATATATTTACAGTGCTACAGTACAAATATATTAGACCACCACCACCACCCCATGGGAATTCACAGTATTGGAGACTACCAAAATCATTCTTTTATGTTTCTGGTTAATGGTTAATCCAGCAGTATGCTAAAATAAAATGATTGTTGTTATGCATGAATTTACTGTTTTACATGAAGGCAGAAAATTGTTATGCACTTTATGATTTTTTTTATTCAGATGCCAAATTACTGTCAATAGCAACAGAGACATAGAAATTCCTTCAAAACAATGCCATGAAAAAGAGCAAGCTCAAGGCAAAAGAAGGCCATACAAAAGTTTTATATGTGAATAAACACTAATTTGTCAATTCAGTTTGATATTTGTCTAAATAGGTGGTCTAATAACTTTAAGCACTGTAGGTATCAGATTCGTGTTTAAACTATAGTGCTGGTAAAAGCTTGAAAGACAGCTTTAAATTATTAACTATCTTATTGGTTATTAATATTACTATTATTTAATAATATTCATATTTTCTTTAACTTTTATTTATGAATAGTTTCCGTGTCTTGGTTTGTTTCATCACGGCAGTTGTGAGCTTCCTAATGGTGTCCTTCTCTTCAACCGTATTGATGAGCTTATTTGGTAATAAGTGTTTGTTTGTTTGTGTGTGTGTTTGTCCTGGTATTGAACTGTAGTAAGAAATTATCAAATGTTTAGTTAAATCTCGGAATCTTTCCTCAGGTGTTGTCTTTGCTAGTGTTAGTGCAGGATTGGGGGAGCTCTCCTTTCTCTCCCTGTCAGTGTTTTTCAACAGGTAAAGCCTCCTATAAATCCATCTTTTTAACCATCCAGACAATTACTGTGTGCAGTCTAAAAAACACAGATCTTTTTCTAATACTACATACTTAATCCTAATTCTTTGATTTCACTGCTTTTGAAATTGTATTTCTTATCATATTTCTTTAAGAAATGTCTTAAATGGCTGGGGGTCTGGCACAGGGGCAGCAGGGGTTGGAGGAGCACTTCTCTACTCTGTGTTTACACAGGCTGGTCTGACACCCCGAATTTCTCTCATGATTATGCTGTTTGTCCCTGTTATTTTGGCAGTCAGGTCAGAAGAACTTTCTTAATTTTCATATATACCTGTGGAGAAATGTTTGTGTGAAAATCTTGACTTCTCTTTTCTTTCCCTTGTCTCTTCCAGCTATTTCTTCCTGCTTGCATTTCCAGCTTCATTTCCACAGTGGTCACGCAGTGAGGTTAGTCACAGTTCTTCAGCTGTGGAAAATGTTCATGAGAGACGTCCTTTAATTGAGGAGGTGGCTGATACAGAACATGAAGAGGAACAAGGTGATGGGTTTTGTTCATATTAGGATGGCTCGTGAAAATTCACCTGTTTAAGTCAATGATTTATAGTGAGTCACTCTGATAACTGTACTTTCCATGTTATTTTCCTTTTAACAGAAGCCAAGCGCATCAGACCTCTCTCCTTCACTGACAAACTAAAAATCATGAAAGTAAGCTTTAGGATTTCTTTGGTCCTTAGTTTTGTGTTTCTTTTCTGCCCAAAAGTTATAACTTTTGAAATAAAAAGGGTTAGGTGTCTGTTATGTGCATGGCTTGTAGCTAATTGCTGGGAAACACTACAAGACTTTAAAAATCTGAACAGATTTTTTTAAAACTAGACATCATACACTTTTTAAAAAGTTTCTGATAGAAACATACTAACTGATAAGATCTGCAGGCTTGGACAAGACTGAAAATCTGGGCAATCTGAGCAGAAGGCTTGTAGTGTATGTAAGCCTTAAATTGCACATTTGTTGTGTTGCAGTCAGGAGTGCACTTTTTCTTTCATTTTAAATCTATCTTCAGTACAGTATGTGTGCTCTCCTATTTTATTCATTTAGGGTCTTGGAAAGTTTATTGTACCACTTGGTTTGGTTTACTTCGCAGAGTATTACATTAACCAAGGACTGGTGAGTGTTGTCTGTACTGCCTGCTCTGGTTTATACAGACAAATACTGTAAAATTACCTGTCATGAATGTCTATCAATCTCTCTCTTTCTCCCACACACAAACACATTAGATGGAGCTGCTCTACTTCCCTGACTCCCGTCTCTCACATCCAGAACAATATCGCTGGTAGGTTGCATATCTATCTTAATGTCATACCTTTGAATTCCTTTTTAAGTGGGTCCCACTAAAACAGAAGTCAACATACTAGAATGTTGTTTGATAATAAATAATAAATGGTGTTTTCGATCTTGAGCGATGATGTTACATATGAATGTATTACTGGCTCTATTTTTCAGGTATCAGACACTTTACCAGATTGGTGTGTTTTTTTCCCGCACTTCCCTTTTCTTTTTCAAGATCAGGAAAATCTTGCTATTTTGTCTCTTACAGGTAAGGGTTGCATACTTCTACAGTTAAGTTAATGTTCAACCATTATAGGTTTTCAATGGCTGATGCCAATGACAGTATCTTGAGGGTCTATGATATGTGATGATGGATATAAAATGTAGGTTAGATTTGATTCTGCATATAGTTCTTTGGTAACAGGACTTCAAAGTGCTACAGAATACATAATACAGTTTATCGATACCATAAAAGAATGAAACGAATTTTAAAATAGACATGTTAAAAAAATTCTCTAAAAAATTCAAAGACAGATTTTTTTATAATTGTATTAGGGTACTGGGATATTATATTATCATTATTGTTGGGGTATTGATAGATTTGGAAAATAATCTACAATAGTAATCTTCCATGATAACACATTGCTGATTATTTCAAAATGCCCAAATGTTGACTGAATTATTGTCCTTGTATATTATGTATACTGAAATGTAAACATATTGATTATTATTTTTGTAATGCTAGGTGATTTGTGACTCGGATTTCTCTCTCTCTCTCACATTTTCTCTCTCAGTGTGTGAATGCTGTACTGTTGAGTGTCGCAGTATACTACCAGTTCTTGCCAAACCCATGGGTGGTTTTTATTATTGTCTTTTATGAGGGTCTGTTGGGAGGAGCAGCGTATGTAAACACCTTCTATTTCATCAGCAAGGAGGTATGTGAACCTCACTCAAGTCATTCTGTACTTTGATTTAGAGACACATGTAGCTATCAATAGTCCACAGCGCTTACGTATACATTGTGTCTTTAAACAGACTGCTGACCGTGAGAGAGAGTTCGCCATGGCTGCAGCAAGTGTAGGGGACAGTCTGGGAATTGCTCTTTCTGCAGCTGCTTCTTTCCCTGTTCACCATTACTTCTGCTCATTATGAGAGAATGAGAAAGAGAACTGATGTTTACATGTTGGTAGACCTTTATGCCTTAAACAATTGTGCATGTGTGTGTTTCAAAAAACACCCTGGCTGGTGCTTTTAAAATATGAGAAAATGTCCTTTGGACACTGTAATTACTTGATTTACTAACAGTACAAATATGTTTTACCATTTCAACTCAGGATCCTGGAATCACGTGTGTTTTTTAAAGTAACTAATTATTTTTCAGTATTAAAACATTTTAGTTGTGATATTGATTGTGTGTTGCTTTTATAACCCTTATGAAAAACTGGCCAACTAGTGTCTGATATGTTTAGTCCCCCGTTTATAACTTGCTTTCATTTCCCTTTTGTGGCTAATGTAGTCTAATGGCCTTTGGTTTTGCAATTTAATCTAGTCAGCAAACACAATCTCGTGCAATCACTTCGTCTTGCTTTTTATCATGATCTGCAAAGTTCAGCTTTCATTTCCTGTTTCAATAAATTTTCCAGACAAATGTGAGCCTTAACATAAAATCATCATGTGTTCATCAATGTTTATTAGAATTATAAATTCAGCTGTACCCCCGGATGATTGAGAAAGTAAAATAATATATATTTTTCTGAAATTCTCACTAACACAAATTTGAGTATAAATCACATCCCACTAAGGTAAATATTTATGAGTCCGCTTGATTGAGACTTTTATTTTGAAGCGCCGTGCGTCTAGTGGCCATCTTGGGTACTTTTCACGTTGTTGCATGTGATTCAGTAACGTTCAACCAGTCGAAGAGCTCTAATAAAAACATTAAAACTGGTGAGATTTGTTGATATTTTCAGTTCACGGCATAAAACCATAATTATGGTATATATAACGCCAATATAATTGAAGCTGAACTCATCCTTCCCATTCTCTATTTACGGTTGATATGTAGGCAGTTAGCTTAGCAACTTGAGTGATACCGTCACAGTAAGGTAGACTCGAAATTGTGTTTTTGTCTACGTTTAAGTCATAAATCGAAATTTTGTTGTGTTTAAAACAGTGCATATTGATAGACGGGTTTACATCTGATCATGGCTGTTAAATCTTATATAAATCTACGAGGAGTTAGTTCTCCACGTCATAGTGCGATGCTTGGTCTGTTTAAGCATGCCACCATCGATCTCCGTGCTTACAGGAAGTGATGGTGATAAACTAACAGTGTGCCTGTTGTCCTGTTGTTAGGAAGGGCTCAGCAGTGCCTGGGTGCCCAGGGAGCCACTGCCTGAGTCCCTAGAGGTAGATACCAAAAAACGACAGGACATGAGTTCTGCCAAAGGAGGCCTGGTTATCTTCACTGCCAACTCCAACCCCTCCAGCAGAGAGCTGGGGAAGAGGATAGCTGAGTAAGTTCTCATTGGAAATGTAAGAATCTCAAGGATTAATAAGTATGTATTTTTTATGTATGCTTTGGATAAAAGCGTCTGCCAATCGGATAATTGTAATAAATGTAGGTTTCTTCACTGTGTGTTTTAATCCTATTCCTCTGAACTCTCATTCTTGAACAGGAGGTTGGGAGTTGATCTTGGGAAGGTGCAGGTCTATCAGGAAGCTAACAGAGGTAAAGCCATCTGTTTAGTCACATTAAATTGTCTGCTATTTAGACACCTGCAATGACTTCTGCTGCTGGCTAGAGTGATTTTGTCTTTTTTGCATGCCATAATACTGTAGTCAACACCGCTCGTATTAGTGCTACTGTTTTGTGGCAGGCTTGTTTTGGGTTAAGCTTGCTTATATTGAAAGGGGGCGTATGCCAAAAATGCCTAAAGGTTTAGATGGCCCAAAAGGAAAATGAAAGTAAGATTTATTTTGTTTCCCCACAGAAACACGGGTCCAAATTGAAGAGTCTGTGCGGGGTAAAGATGTCTTCATCATCCAGACTGTGTCCAAGTAAGGAGCTGTACTACAAAATCAATAGGAGTCAGTAGTAAATTAAGTTTCTTAAATCAGAATCTTTAAAAACTAAAGAGGCTTTCTTCATCTGCAGGGATGTTAACACCACCATCATGGAGCTGCTCATCATGGTTTACGCCTGCCGGACTTCCTGTGCACGAAACATCATCGGTGTCCTTCCCTATTTCCCCTACAGCAAACAGTGCAAGATGAGGAAGAGAGGCTCCATCGTCTCGAAGCTTCTTGCCTCCATGATGTGTAAAGCAGGTGAGTCTGTCATGGACGTCAGAATTTTAGATAGAATTGCCCCTCCCTAAATATGGCTTTAAGGGTAAATGTGTTTTTTCTCATTTGCTTTGTCTTTTCTTGCCGACCATTGTGGCTCCGATCAGGTCTGACTCATCTCATTACTATGGATTTGCATCAAAAGGAAATCCAGGGTTTCTTCAACATTCCAGTTGACAATCTTCGGGCTTCGCCATTCCTGCTACAGTACATCCAGGAAGAAGTAGGTCCTTATGTAATGCCACCAAAGATCTCATTTGCATGAACTCCACAACTCGTCTGGATAGTTGTCATTCCTGTACTGCCTGTCCCTTAAACCTCTCAGTGATATTCCAAATTTTTGTGTAGAAGAAAGGCATCAGTTTGTAAGCTTTTTCGCTGTATTTAAGTGAAATTTAACTAAGGTTTTAGCGGACCTAACACTACGGGACTACTTGAATTGCTATGGCGCTTACACTACAAAACAAGGTTTCTTGTGATAATATCATTTGGTCACCATCCGAGGTTTTTTGTCGCAGACTTTGGAAATCTGTCTGCTTCAGGACAATCCAGCCAATAATCACGTAGTATGAGCTTGCCATTACTGACACTGGCACTTTCTCCCATACTTTAATTCTGAATAAATACATCCACTCAAGATTTTTTATTCAAGGTCTCATGTACTTAATTTTCTCACTTGCTCAAATGGAAGGTCATGCACAGGTAGCCATTCATTTATAATGAGATTTTGAGGCATTTTTTTTCTTTCCCAGATTCCTGACTACAGAAATGCTGTAATTGTGGCCAAATCTCCAGCATCAGCCAAAAGGTACATTTATTTATTATTTGTGCTGTATCATGTGGATTCAGTAGACATCACATTAAGTCCATTCATGAGTTCGCCTCGCAGATAATAAGTTCGGATAATAATGCGTATTTGGATAATATGCGTATTTGGCGTGCTGTCCTGGGCATAGGGCTCCGAGCTTGGTAGTTCCTCCAAACTTGGAGCGCCCACCCCTTGTCCGGGTGTGGGCCCCAGGCCCGGTATTTCCCAGTACTCGGGTCATTTGCCCCCGTTATACTAAGGTAAAAACGAGCTGATGGTGAGGAGTTGGTGTGGGGGGGATGCTGCAAAAATGTTGAGAGAATGAGGTTATGGCGTCTTTGTAGGGGTTTTCTCCCGAGCTAAAAGGATGATTGATGAAATTTATTATAGGAAACAAGCAGGGTTAGTTATCTGATTTGTGAGATTGGTCATGGAAAACCAGCCGGGTAAGTTATATGCACGTGCTCCTCCATCTTTGTCAGATGGTTATTGTAATGTGTTGTGCAGATCTTTGACCACTTTTTTATTTGTTCTGTAGTTTTAACCTAGTCCCCAGATTTATTTTGAGATACGTCTGTGCATGTTTGGTTCGATAAAAGCTTTAAAGGTACAGTTTGTAGATATTGCTGCTAGAGGGCGCACGATCAAAGCAACAACAATCGCGTATCTTAATGATGCTGTGTAGAAGCGTGGAATGATGGGATATGTCTTCCACTCCACCGCTGATGGTACCACTGATACATCAATTAGACGGGAACGAGAAATCATGTTAGCGGAAGAGGTAATAAAGTTTTATAAATGTTGCGTTTGATGAAGTCATTTTATTTCATTATAATGAATTAGACCTGAGTAATGTAAGGTTTAAAACTAAATTGTGACAATATTCGATGGTGTGATACTACTGCGCAGTTTTAAGTGTTCAAATCAATCATAGTAAAAGTTATTTTGAACGTACCCACATCATTTGCAATAATTTTAGACGGACCGACGGTACAAACTACTTCCGCATCGGTCTACAACAGTGTCAAGCGGTTGCTACGTCAGTAAAGGCGGTAACAAAGGGTAACGCAGATATGACGCCATTGACAGGCGACTAAACAGCCCCGGTCCACTATTTAGAATTGTGATTTAAAAGCCGTTGGAAACATTTGAGATATTGTAAGTACTCCGCTGAAAAAAATATATTGCATTGGTCTAGTGGTTTTTCGATATTTTACTGAAAGATGCTTACAAACTCTACCTTTAAGAATTGCCAGATGTTAATTTTGTTAAAACTTGAGCACATGAACTCTTGTCTTCCTCTTACAGGGCCCAATCATTCGCTGAAAGATTACGTCTGGGTATCGCTGTTATCCACGGTGAAGCCCAAGATGCCGATTCCGACCTAGTGGATGGACGCCATTCCCCACCCACTGTCAAAAACATGGGGGCCATTCATCCAAGTCTAGAGATACCTTGTGAGAATCTCACTTCATCAATATTACGTCATTCAGACTCTTTCTCTCAATTACCCAAGACTTAAGAGTTTGTATCAAGCTGTCTTTTCTTTTTTGCATAGTGCTAATTCCCAAAGAAAAACCTCCAATCACTGTGGTGGGTGATGTGGGTGGACGAATCGCCATAATAGTGGTGAGTGGCGGGATGATATTTGTGATATATATGATATATAGATGAGATAAAGCTTTTAAAAAATCATGTTTGTTAGCATGTTTGTATTGTGTTTAATTGTGTTAGATAGCTGTATTTTTGGGGGTTAATGTGGCCTAAATCGAAACAAACCAACTGCAGTTTGATATATGTTAGTTGTAATGCGCAATAAAAAAACATGATTTTTGAATTTGTTTTAAAACTGAGTTATCTCATTTTGGAACCGAACTGTTCATTTATTTTCCTCTGTTCAAGGTAGTTTTTCTGAGTCATTGCTTTTAATATCTCATTTTTTGTTATCTTCAGGATGACATAATTGATGATGTGGATAGCTTTCTAGCAGCAGCTGAAACACTGAAAGAGAGAGGTGCCTACAAGATCTTCGTCATGGCCTCCCATGGAATCCTTTCTTCTGATGCACCTCGACTAATAGAGGAGTCGGCCATTGATGAGGTCATTATTAATGACCTTATTATAATTATTATAATCTTATTATATGTAGTGTTGCAATAACTTGTGGTATAAAGATCAGCTCTGTTATCATTCCTTCGCCCTCATGTTATTCTTAGTTGGAACAGCCTTGATATCTTGATGCTTTTATTATATGGAATACAGTGACATGCTTCCTCATTTCTGTTCCATGGAAGAAAGTAGTCAGTGTTACAGGTTTGGAACGACTGTTTCCTTTAAGAATCACAACTGTTTTGCCATCAATTCTGACATTTCTGTTGGTGTCATGTTGTGTTATACAGGTAGTCGTGACCAACACCATTCCACATGAGATCCAGAAACTTCAGTGCCCTAAGATAAAGACAGTGGACATCAGCATGATTCTGTCTGAAGCCATTCGCCGGATCCACAACGGAGAATCCATGTCCTACCTGTTTCGTAATATAGGCATGGATGATTAAATACCTCACATGTGCAAAGAGGTCAAGATTTTTCAGTCAGTTAAAGCTATAGCATGTGTCATTAACCTTCTTGCCAATCAAATCCATCATACATTGTTTTATTTGTAATAGGTTGAAATAATAATTGTGTGCTCAAATGGCCACCGAAAAAAAGTCTGAGCTGTCACATGAGTCTGGTGTTCCTAACACTTGACCTCTTGATGACCTCTTATTTTAATTTTAAATGACATTATTCTTTTTATCTACTGTAGTTTATTCATTGAAGGAGGGTGAGCACTGCTGTATGGTCAACAATATGTTAACCATGTATGAGAGCTGAATGCTGTTACATATCATGTCAGTGCCTCATCTGTGTTATTTTTGTGCCACTAGATGTTTGTGTGTAGCTGTGTGGTTAATGCTGACAGCACTTATATTTAATTCTGATTTTTATTTAAAAGTAAATCAAATGCAAGGTACATAGTCTTTAGCATAGCACTTAAAATGACCTTCTTAGGGTAGAAGCTTACGCTTCATAATATACTTGACTGAATGTTTCTCCTGCTTCTAATATATTGAAATCGTTACCTTTTTTGTTTTGCCATAAATGGGACTACAGAGGAGTTCTTTCCTCAGAAATAATAACATAAATGTTTGTTTATGGCTTCCAGAATCCTTAAATATAAATATCTTGCCTATGAGAACTTCTTCATATCCAAGTGAAGTGCAGGGTTTTTGTTATGTAACTAATATTTCAGGCTTTTATATTTATTCACTTGATGCACTTGATGACAATAAATAAAAAATGAAAGAGTTTTATGTATGTATGTTATAGATCCCTTTATTGAGTCTGGCAGGTTTTATAAATTCATAAAAAAGTATTTGAACTTCGTTGTACAATTCTAAGCCAGAGTGATGTTGAACTGTTCACATTTAAAAATGGATCTATATTATTTGCCAGCAGGGGGCACTCATCATTTCCCTTCACACATTTCCTAATGTCAAACAAGTCTGGCAAATGCATAAATGACTTGCATGATGCTGGTGGGTAACAAAAGTGAAGTGATTAGTTGTTTATCCTGTTCTCCTCTGCTTTTGTCAAACAGAATAATAAAAGGGAATTTTACAGCTTTGTGTTTTAAATGTTTTCTACAGGTTTGTTTTCATACTTTCACATTTCATCAGATATAGATTTGTTCTTCTTTAGTTTAACCATTCTGACTCTTCGAGAGTGATTCAGAAAAACTGAAAACTCAGTTAAAACCTCTGTGGTGGAAAGTACCACAAAGCTTAGATTTCTTTGGACAAGTAGCCAGACACTTTCATAGGGAAGTAACAATTCCTTAAGATGTCTGTTTATTATTTTTCAGTCAGTCTTGTGTTATTCTCTACACATTGTTACTGAAACCCAAATGAGTCATTTACAACAGTAACAAAAGCCACACAATGCATAAGCATGCATTCTTTTCTCGTTTTCTATTTTGGGATTCATGAGTTCCTCCCATCATTCTGTAGTCATCAATACTAGAATTGTGTAATGGGAAGTACATGTTAAACTGACTGCAATGCAGAATAATCACAAACAATTGCAAACATTCTCAGGTTGGGTGTAAGATATAATGGCGTTGAATTTATTGTGGGCCTTTTAGCTAAGTATCAGAATTTGCTTGCTGCCACTGATATGACTTGTATTTGCATGCTGCCATGTAATTAAACTGATGTTGACCTCTGGATGACTAATCTTACTTCCATGTAAAACACAGAGCATGCTTGCTTTAAACTTTTTGATGTTTTAAAGAAGTGGCATGAGATTATGGTGTATTGTATACATGTACCCGCCATGGTCCCTACACTCTGCAAACGAGCAACGTCTTGTGGTGCCATCCCCAAAAGAGACAAAAATCACTCGTACCTTCTCTAGATCTGTTCCTCATTACTGGAATGATCTGCTCGCTACTACAAGATCAGCAGATTCTGAGGCAAGCTTTAAGAATCGGCTGAAAACGCATCTCTTCCGACTTCTATCTCTTTTCTACTCTTTCTTTTCTTAAAAAAAATGGCTTGCTTTGAAAATGTGGTAGGCCATATGAGACCAGTTTTACTGCACTTACGCTTTTTGTTGTCCTTTTGTTCCAATTGCATCTATTGTGCTCATTTGTAACTCGCTTTGGACAAAAGTGTCTGGTACATGTAAATTCTAACTTCCTGTTATAAATTATAAAATCCTGCATTTTTACGGCGACTCCATTATGAAGCGAATATGATGCATTTGAAGGGATAGTTCCCCTAAAAATAAAAAAATATTTGATCAATTATTCACGCGTATGCCATTATAAACTTTTTTTTTCCAAACTTGGTAACCAAACATCACTGTATGGACACAAAAGCACGGAGACATTGTGAAATATCTTCTTTTGTGTTACACAGAATAAAGATTGCTGTGCAGTATACAGGTTTTGAACAACATAATGAATAACAATACTGATAAATTATAACAGAATATTCATTTCTGTCTGAATTATAACTTTAAGTGATGAAATAAAGAAATATCATCGCCCTGTCACACACTAACTCCATGTCAGCCTAAAATTCAACCAAGAAATAATATATTTTAAAGCTTTATGCAGTTTAGGGTGTATGATGATTTAAAGGGGTGATTCGCCGGAAATATGTGTTTTTCTTTGTCTTTGTTATAAGTTGCCCAAGCATGTATTAGACACGTAAAATTGCAAAATATAAGTATAACAAAAGATGTATTTTATCTAGAAGCGAACGCTCCCAGACCTGACTGAAACGCCTCGTGTAACCACACCCCGGCGAACCTACGTCAGTTACACGATTTGACTAAGACCGCCCAAAACTAAACGCAAGTAAAGTGGGCGGTCTTGTAAATCTCATCGTACCGTCGCAGCCTGATGTTCCGAATATGGTAAGAGTCGTTATATTTCCGGGCAGTATTCGACCAATCACTACGCACTAGTGAACTGGCCAATCATAGCACACCTCGCTTTTCAGAGCGATGAGCTTTGTAAAATATCAGCGCGTTTCAGAGAGGCGGAGCAAAGAGGAGATACAAACATGCACTGTATGTGGAAAACACTGCGTTTTTTAAACTTAAATCGTGTATACACATTGTATTATATCTAAATCAAGCAATAATATTTGTTTAAGACGCGTCAAATTACCCTTTTAATTGATCTCAATATTTCTAATTAAAAATAGTTTAAGCGACCATTACTGAGACTGTATACATTATGTACATTATAGACACAAACATAACGAGGAAAACCTGTTTGTACAGTGGAAAAACATAAAACGAAACAAAATAGAGGCTTCATTTAGTTTTCTATTGCAGATCATTAAATGGGTAATACAATTAGTCAACTAAGAATCATTATCCTCATTCTTTTTTCTTTTTGCTTGCAGAAGTCTCTTTAAATGTCTGCTTGACATTTCTGCTTTTTCTTGGAAATGAAGTTCCAGAATATGAACTGCATAATGTTTTGGGTGCAGAAAGATTCCTTGAGGCATGCTGGTCAGATTGTGTGGTTTTAGTTTTGTTTGACTGGACATGAGTCTGTTTGGGGGATGGGATAGAACCGTTTGAAGAGACTGTCCAAGGGTGTCTCTGCTGAGACTTAAGTGGTGTCATTTCTCCAGGACATGGCGAGGCAGTAATGCAGGGGTTACTGTGACAGGGTGGTTGGCCATGCGGATGTGTTTCAGCTTTAGGAGCTGGGTGTCTTGGTGAGCATTTGGTGATGTGTAATTCAGATATCTCTGCGCTGGCTTCCTTAGCAACAGGAATTCTGTTTGGTGTTTGATGTGGTTCCTGAGTAAAGAAAACATCATTAATTAATAACATTCGGTTCAATAAATTTCTTCAAATCTTATAGAAACTCCATTGAGAAAACCTTACCATCTTAACCTGACAATCCAGCTTTGGTTTTGCTTCCGGCAGGTTCTTTTTCACCTGAATGGCAGAAACACGCTCCCTTTCTTTCTTTTTCACCGGAGCTGTCAAATGACATGTTTGCTTTGCATGACTACTGTGAAGCTCAAACTTATTCTCTGTCGGCTTTCTAACATTAACCGTTTTTAGTCCTGCAGGTTTGATTTTTAGCCGTTCTGCTTCTGCACTCAATGCTGTTTTTAATTTTCTGGGATCTGAACGTTTCTTCCCTTTTTCCTCGATCTCTTGGAGGTCAGAATCCTCCAGAATCAACAACTCAACTGTTTCAAAATCTTCAGGTGGGTTTAGATGGTTTTCTATGGTGCTGATCACCTCTGGGTTCTCCTTCAACCCTGTTTGACTGTGCGCAACATTCATTGGCTTTAATTCATTGACATATTCGGCAGATTTGAGGTTGGGTGGATGTTTTGATTCAAACTCTAGATCAGCCAATATGTTTTGCCGTCCCTCGCTGTTCTGGAGGTCTAAGGACTTTGTCACAGTGGTGTTCTCTGGTATTACAGGAGTTACAGCTGCCTTGTCCTGTACTGCTGGAACCCCCACAGATTCAATGTCTGTTGCTGACAGTGATTTGCACCCATTTAATTCTGAAGGTTTGAGGATTGAAGCACAAATGACATTTTGAATCTTAAGATGCGAGTCAAAGATTAGTGTTTTTTCGTTTTTCTCAGCTGTCTGTACAGACTCTTCCACACATATTAACTGTACGTTTACATCAGGCTGGAAATCTATTAGTGACGATTTTTCAGCTATGTTTTCAGACTCTCCCTCACATATTAAATCTAGATTTACTTCAGATTGTAGGTCTCGCATTAGTGGTTTTTCAGTTTTTCCAGCTGTCTTTACAGACTCTCCCTCACATATAAAATCTAGATTTACTTCAGGTTGTATATCTCGTGTTGGTGTTTTTTCCGTTTTCTCAACTGAATGTACAAACCGTCCTTCACGTATTAAATCCAGAGTTAACTTGGATTGTAAGTCTAGCTGTAGTTTTTCAGCAGTCTTCTTTACAGACTCTCCTTCACTCATTAAATGTATGTTTACCTCAGGTTGAAAGTCTATTCGTGGCGATTTTTCTGTTCTCAGTTCCTGAGGCTGTATTTTTGGTTTATCAGTTTTCTCAGCAGTCTGTACAGACTGTCGCTCACACAATAAATATGGTTTTAAGTCAGGTTGTAAGTCTAACATGAGCTGTTTTTCAGTTTTCACAGCAGTCTGTACAGACTCTCCTTCACACATTAAATCTAGATTTATCTTAGGCTGAAAGTCTATCAGTGGCCTTTTCTCAGTTTTCAATTCCTCAGGCTGTAAGTCTAATATTGGTTGTTTATCAGTATTCTTAGCTGTCTGTCCAGACTCTTCGTCACACATTAAATCTAGACTAAACTCAGACTGTGTTTTTTCAGTTTCCAGTTTCTCAGGTTGTATTTCTAATATCAACTCAGGTGTATGTACTACTGGACCCTGTGTAACTTCAGGCTTGTGTGTTTGGTATTTGTGAATATTTTCATCCGTCTGATCCTGAGAATCATGTTCAGTCTTCGAAACAGTCTCAGGGTTGTTTGCCTCCGAGTGACCGTTGACTGTCAACTCCATTACAGATTGTTTCTCTAATCCACTTCCAGTCACATTATGACAGCTCAACTCTGGTTCGCAGTGTTGATCATCTTCCTGCATGCTCCTTTCTGTCAGTTTCTGTATTTGTAATGTTACAGCTGGTATGGAGTCTTCGTCTGTGTCCTGTGGTTCATTTCGATTGAACTTATTGACTTTGAGCTGTGCGTTTGTTTTCATCTCATTACAGTCAAACCAAAGTCCCACTGTATCACTACACTCAAAGTATTCCTCTGAAGTGGTTGAAGTTGTTACTGCACCTTTGCCATTTAAACTCTCGTGGACAAGAGTGGTGAATGGTGTGAAAGGTGCAGGTGAGATTGAGGTTGACTCAGGTGATGGGAAATTGAAAACGATGCTGCAAGATGTTTTCAAAAGTTTTGGAGTAAATAAGGTCATTTTATCAGCAGTATCTTGAACTGAGAAGGAATTTAAACAAGGAAATTCCTGCTCTTGTTGGATGTTTTTCTGATTATGTGATTGTAAATCAGATGGTATTTCTTGCATCAAAACGTCACTTTCAGACCTCAAATCATTTAGAGGACTAAAACAATCATAATAGTCAGACAAGGAAGAGCACTTGGAGTCTGTGTTAGAAATGTGCGTATCACAGCCATTCTGCTGTCTCCCATCCACTTCTAGCACTGGTTTTGCATCCAGATCAATTATGACTTTGCCATTTAGGCTCTCAAATGAGTCTGATATTGATTTTACATCAGGAATGTTTGGGGTTTGGTCAGGACATTGGACAGCTTGCGGAGAATACAGGATTTGCTTTAATTCTGAGTTTGCTGTATCGTCTCTACCATCAAAAGAAATAGAATCCAGAGAGTCTGTATGAATATTTTCATTCTTTATGATCGTCACATCTGGTGCTTCTTTATCTTCTCTGTTGCCTGTAAGCACATGCACAGTTTCAGGCTGTGGAGATTGTAGAGGCGAGATAAGATCCTCGCTCTGGCTGCTCTCCTGTTGTGGATTTTGATCAAAAATGTCAGCTTTCCCCTCCGTCTCCTCTGACCTGCTTTGAGCTTCTGTGCATGCTTGTGTCTGAGCTTGAGCTTCAGAATCAGAGGGTGGTTTGGACATTGGATGCGCCATCACAGGCTCTTTTGGCTCACTAATACTATCCTTAAATCTAATGGCCTGAGAGACTTCAAAGAGCTCTGAGCGCATTAGATGTGCTTGCAGTGGCTTGTTGGTGTCCCTTATGTTAATGAAACCAATAACATCACTTGGTGGTTCGGGATCGGGCCAGGTCGGCACATAATGGATCATGTTTGCCTTCTCCAGGTTGAGTAGTCCCGGGTGAATTGGTGGTAATGCTGGCGCAGCTTTGATATGTTTGACTGATTCTTTTTCATTCTTAGTGATATAATTTTTGGCATTTGTCTGGTCAGGTCCATTGGTAGTGAACGTGTAGTCAGTAACCAGAGTGTATTTTGGGTTATTGAGCTTGAACGCAATGTTAGTTGTGGGGAATAGAGTGGGTCCTTGCTGAGGGAGGATCTCTGGTTCAGGCTCACTGCCCAGATTGATCTTGTTCAGACACACCCCGTTAGACATCGCATACATGTCCTGAAACAAGCTGTCAAAGATCTCCACCGTTTGGCCGGTCAGCACAGTGATGAGGTTTCGGTCCAGTCTCGATGCATACCACGTGAAACTGGAAGTCAAAGAAAAAGAGCTGTTTTTTATGATTATTTTAGATTATGTTATGAATTTATTAATTGTTACTACAAACAAAGATTTTTGGTAAGTTATAACCTTGTTAGACTGGATTGACCAGACGTACCTATATGAGCCGGATACTGCTTTGTCTCCATCAATAAACATGAACTTCTGACTCTGACTTCCACACACTCTCTTTGAAGATCGGCTGAAGAATTCTGCCCCTCTGATGCTGCGTACCCTCAAATTCTGAAATAAAATTAAAAAAATATTAAAGGTGCTGTGTTTATTTTTTTGGAGGATCTATTAACAGAAATGCAATATAATATCATAATGAAATGTTATGTTTTTATTTTTCTTAGAATGAGCTATTTCTATCTACATAGTACACCATGGGTCCGCTTGCATGGAATGTTTCGTAAATACATTATCTCTTTTGACAAAGAAGCGTAACCGCGAGGAAATCTTAGTCTTGTGTCAGCCTCCGAAATGCTTTGAAAGAGAGGGGTGAAGTGAGACGAGTTGTAATTCGCAACCTCACCGCCAGATGCCGCTTAATTTTATACACTGCACCTTTAAGAAAATCATTCCTAATGATTAAATAAAACACGTAGCAGAAGCCAAACCGGTCTCTTAAAACACAGAACATCCAAATGGATTATTTAATTTTTGATTCGAATTTAGTCTATAAAAACACAGACTACAACAAATCTTTCTTTAACAAACATCTCTTCAACATGTAGCTATGTATCTATAACGTTATGTAACTACTATGTATATTCAATAAGCAATTATTGTTGACTGAATACAAAAGGGCTAAGTTAAGAATCAGAGCTACATACTAGACAGCAGATGTTCAGTGATTCTCTCTCTACTGATAAATAATTCAGCTCTGCTCAGTTTGTTATTGCAGGTCTAATGAGTTTGTAATATGAAATGCAACATGCCTTCAGATGTCCTGTGTGAATGCCTGCTTTATCACACATTTTCAGGAAGTGTTTTACGCCTTCGCTCTCTAGTATAATATACACAGCAACCTTCCGTCTGAAACTTGCATCAAGAACATCTTTGAAGATGTCTATATCTGTAAATAAGTCCATGACAATTGCAACAACCTGCAAGTTATAAATAAAAAAACATAAAAAAGTGAGGAGAAAAAAAAAATTATTTGCCAAGAACATAAGCCAAAAGTCAAATCGTTCAAAATTGGCACATATATTCTCAAAAAAAATAATAATAATAAGATAAAGAAAATAGATAAATAAATCTTTAAAAAGGATCTGAAAGTCTCCATCCAATGGGGAGAGGGGGAGTGCAGAATGCCATATAGAAACCTATATAATTAGCTTTACACAAACACAATAAATGCACTTCAGGAAAAATAATAATAATACGACATTTGGGAAATAATAAATAAACAGTTAACTTAAAAACTAAAAAGCCACTTTACTATTTATCTAGCCCATCCAATGTATGGAGCTCTAAATATTTCAACATGCTTTTTTATGGGCTTCAGCCTAACTCAGTGTTCAGTGGACTTTGACCAGCTTCCAAAGAAGAGTCGCAAAAAAAGCAGAAAATATACGAAGTACTTATTTTATATATTAACCTACCTTCTGTGCTTGGCCGATCATTTTTCTGACCACCTCTTTTATGTGTGGTTGACCCTCATAAGGGGGTTGAGTGTACACTTGAACACGGGTCACTCCACGGTATGACGCCCAGTCTGACCACCCGATATCAAGCTGTGGGATAGAGTAATCCGAGAGGTCGGGCCAGTACTGGAGAGACACATCTTCTCCATCACTCTCGTTATAAAGTTCAGCATTATCATCAGGGGATCCGGGGCTATACACCTCCACAGTGTTGTGAATCCTCTCGAGTTCAAGGTCCGATAGAAAACAGCGAATGTTGTTGGTTTTGATGTGATCCTCAAAGGCGTCCCGTCCCTCATGTATCAGTGTCTCGAGCGCAAGTCTCTGCTCCTCGCTGTAGAAGAAGTCCGGTTTGGATTCGCTGGTTCTCAGGTTGATGTGACTGTCATCCAGGCACTGTACCTGTGACAGTGCCATTACTCCAGCTCTACACTCTTTTACTGTGCATTTAAATGGATTTGCCGGTAATTTGCTCGGAATTTACCTCTTTGTTTTTTTATTTGACGATATTAAATACTTAAAAGCAATAAACACGTCTGTACGTGCCGCCTCGTGCTGTGAATGAATTTTAATGAGTGGGTTCGGGCGCGATAGCAGGTAAACGAGCACACCTCATTCACGTGACCTAACACTCAGCCAATAATAATAGAAACCCATATCTGAACCACCTCGTTGTATTTGTGTAGCAAAAAACTTTTATGTGTATAAATGAAAGTATTCGTGTGACAGAAACGTTATGCTAGGTTGTCATATAGACCGCTTTATTTTACTGTATATCGTGCTTTTATATTTACTGTGTAAGTAATTGTGTAGTTCTAACCCATATGAAGTACATATAATTACACTACCAATATTTTGACACATTAGTTGACCGCAAGTGTACATACTGTAAAATACTGTAAAAAAAACTAAAGTGTTCCCATAACAAAGCTTGCTTGGATTGGAAGTGCAACGGTTAATTCCTTAATGTGTTATGGTGCTCTTATTAAAGACCAAATAAAAAAAATAAAGTAACGTACTTGTTGAAAATCGCTTTTATATTTATTCTGTCAACAAAATGGAATTTACATCATAATACTTCATCTGAAAGGAAACACAACATAGGTATACAAAAAAAGGAGTGTTATAAATAACAATTTTGTGAAGAATATGTTAACAAAATTCCTTGTTTGCATTCTAATTTGTGTTTTTATGAAGTACACATGGTGATTATGTTTATAGCCGTGCAGTATAGTTAAGAAGCTAAAAAGCTGAAAAGTGCCATTTTAGTGTCAGCAGTGTTTTTAGAAACTGTGCCTGCATGAATTCGTTTCTGTCTCTTTGCTTATAGAGTCTGTTTCAAACACACTCATTTCCGGTCAATCATATTAAAGCAATGAAAAGGTTCCTCCAGTCGTGTGATATGTACACCCAGTGTTGTTATGTATTATCCTTTGTAGTCATTGATAAATGGGCTGCACATATTCCGGAGGAAAAAAGCCCACAAGTCCACGGCAACGACCTTTCCAGCGTTGAGAATCTGAGCAGTCCAGCAGGTCTATGACATCACCCCGCAGGAAGTGCAGCTGGGAGCTATGCTGTGGATGGAAGTCGAACAGGGCATGTGCATGATGGGGCCTCTGATGGGAAACAATAACAGACAAAGTTTATTACAGCAGTGATTTGACCACAGATACCACAAAACAATTACAGGATTGTCCACAGAAAAATATTCCTGTGTGAATTACACTTTGTTCTGCGTAAATGACAGGGAGTCGTTCAACATGTAGTGTATACTTAAAGGTATCCATATATGCTTTTCTCAAAGTAAACACTGCTCATAATCACACATCTAAATGAATGCTATTAAACGTGCTGTTAAACACTGCTACTCACAGTAATTCAGTTTAAGAATTTAGATTTAGGAATTAAGTTTCTTCTTACTTTTTGTGTGGGTTCTGTATCCCTAAGAAACACAGTCCTTTCCTTTGCAATGCTGTTGGTCTTGTAAAACTCCACCAGCTGATTTAAGGAAGGGAAGTTTTCCTCCCAAACAAAGTAAAAGCCATCTCTATCCTTTAACACCTTGAAATGCTGCACATGATCGCCATAGCTGTTCAGAGGAGACAAAGAATCATAAATATATCCCCAAAATGTTTAATTCCATTTGGAATATTTATTTATTTTAAGACACAGTAAAAGATTTGTTGAGGACAAGGTATTACATCATAAAAATATAGTTTACAAGAGTTTTTATAAAGTTTAGATGTTTTTTCAGTTACGTTTACATTGCTATTTGATACGTTTAGTAGAGATTCTGTTAATCTTTTGAGAATGTTATGTTCCAAGCTGCCAGAGCGTTTAAATAATTTGGTGATCCAAACACAACACTCAACTGTGAGGAAACGTTAGTGTAGAGATAAATGCTTTAACAATATAAAAAAAATGTCTTCATGTTTCAAAGAATCGTGAATCATCCTGTATTTTTTCTTGTTACAGAAAGTCGATCTTGTACTTGCAAAATATACTCGCTTGTTTTCATTTCAAGTGTGAGCCATACATACTTAAACTAGAACTTTTTAAATTCTGAAAACTTGTGACCGTGACGCACAGTACTTCCTCAAAATTTCCTGAAAGTCAGAGGATGCGTGCTAGATCATGTAATGCTATTTACGGACTGATTCAAATAGACACGAGCTGAGTTTACGGTCTTACCCGTGTGAGTCATGTGCCCAGCAGAGTCAAAAGACATGATTTATAGAAATGTAAGTTGTAACAAATGCACTGTAACATCAGTGATTTCATCTATGTTAAGTTATTTACATTTAACTTTGACTTTATTTTGTAATAAAATAACTAGCTTTAATGGAGCAATGTGGAGGTTTCAGCAGTGGTTAGCAAACAAAGGTTCACTCCACCACTACTTTTCGAAGCACTACGATGGCTGACCCAGAAACAAGATGTTGTCACGTTTTCATGTCTTTGCTTAAGGACATAATGTAGGCCTCTTTACTGAATGGGCTCTTTAGCAGTTTGTCCGTTAAGGGCTACTGTAGAAACAACATGGTGATTTCCTGTGCAAAGGGAACCTGTAGTGTATGTAGATAGTAAAAGCTCATTCTAAGGTAATAAAAACATAATGCTTAATAAGTTAAGTCTTTATACACCTCTGAAGAAATAGCTAAGTATAGTATATTGCATTTCTGTCCATAGATCCTCAAAAATATTACACACTGGACCTTTTAGATTGTTTTTCTTTGGTGGTTTTTCGAATATATGTGCCATACATGAGGTCTGTGGGTTGTGAAATGATAAAGATGTGCTTAAATATGTGTAATAGTTATGGTTCATCAGCAGACACCAGCATTTCAAAGCTATAAGTGTCATTTACAATGACCCACATTCACTAACCCAGTCGCCAATGCTGTGGCTTTAGCAAGTTTGGTGAGTATTCCACGTGCTAAGGCAAAAGTCTAAGCCTACTGTATAGTCTTGCCTACTTCCTAGTGTTTTGCTAACTAGTCTAGTTTGAATATATGTGATTGACAGTTTTTTTTTTAAGCACACTGGCAGCCTTTTCTCCTCAATGCTTGCTGGCATTCTCTCCTTTCAGTCACTCACAAGGTAAAGATAATTGACAGTGTGAATTTGTAATCTGCTTTGTCATTTTAAGCAACATAATGAGCCTCTCTTTGAGTAGGGAAGTAAAATGGCAAATGAAGTGCCATGAGCAGCCTCAAGTCAGGGTGTACATTAAAATAGCAAGAAAAATAAGCATTTTGTATACGTCACACTAAGCTATCACAGATTTTACTATCACAAATGTAGTTTGCACTCCTCTGTAAATATCCTAGACAGTCAGTGTCCCACTTTGAGATGGAGCAGATGGTTCTAGACAGTTCACAGCTGAATTATCAGCAGCAATATTAATTTGGTCAAGTACAAAAGTCTGTGCAAAAGATCTTAGGCAGATTACCATTTCCAGCAGAATTAAATGGTTTTATGACAGTTATTTACATATTTTACTGTGGTGTGTCAGTACACAAAAAATTGTGATATAAAGCACTAAAAGTGGTTCTTGGCTCGTAATCATAGGGGAACCACATTTAGTGCTAATACTGTAGAATCATATTTTGGTGCTTCAGTGGTTCAGTGTAGTAAATATTAGTTTACATTTTTAAACATTCCTTTTGCCATTATTTGCCATTATTATATAGATAAATAATATCATAATTAATCAATAAATAATCTCTATCTGAGACCAGGACGAGCACTGGACCTACACTCAACTGTCATTTTCATGTCCGACAGTCATACTTCCACACCTGGGGTCAGGTCTGCTCAAGGCTGGGTGTAAGTCCAGTGCTGAGACAAATGTCTTCTCTACTCTACCATCCAAATCCAGCTCAGCCATCAAGAACTGAATAACAAGCCAAACATAATAATAATGTGATCCCGGCACCAGAGCACTTGATGAATTTTAAATGAAATCTATACTCAGACGTAATGGCTTTCTGATGCTTTCATTTTCACAACACTTCCCGATCCATTTTCTAAACCAGCAGGAGATCTTTCCTTTTGAAAGTAGGTCAGATGTGTTTTCCTTGAGCCAACCATATTTTTAGTTTTCCAATTTTTTTACCATGCATGTGGCATCCATAGTCTTAATGTCCCCAGTAAAGCATGGATCAAATCTGGTAGGATGGGATGATCGATGTGACCCGCTCACCTGACTGACAGGGAGAATTCTCCTGGTGCGCTCTCACTTTCTCGTACCAAGAAGCTGCCACACTCGCGCTGACGCAGTCGATTCTCAGCCACATGTCTGGAGATACGGCTCGCAAACCATCTGTGGACAGTTGTTCCAACATGCAGAAGCACAGCAGCAGTTACATAAACAAAAATGACAACAACCTGGCAACATTTATGACATCCTGCTGTTTTTAAATATGTCTTATTGTGTGTCTTATTATATGATAAACATTGAATATATTAGTATATTGACAATAGGAAAGTTGCACTGTTCAAAGGTTGTTCTTTAATTGCTGGTGGTTAAACAATTCTTATTTCTTATTATCATTATTATATAGATAACGTTTTTAGTTCAACATACTTATTTCAAACTACATTACCTTGTCTTGACATTTAAAGAAAATTGTCATCTTAAAATGCTGTTAATTTTATCAGTAAAAAAATAAGATCATAAAGCTTGTACAAATTTTGGATATAGCACATATTGCAAATCACACATACAGTAGATTGTATGAACAACTGGTATTATGTGGTATTATACCTTCTGGTGCTTTTGGTAAAAACAATCCAGTTCTTAAATAGCTCTCATTAAATAATTATTTTCCTAACATCAATAGCAGACAATAACCAGCATCTATCCACTGACATCAATTACTGTTTAGATACTTACGTCTGTGGTTTTAGGCTGATATAGTTTTTAGGCACGAAGCCCTTCCTGTTCGCCAGCTCTGCTGTGTACCAGTTAGGATCATCTTCCATATTCGTGATCTTGTGTAAAAAAAGCACAATAAAAAATTAAACCATATAATAATACAATTGTGGCATTAAAAAAATAATTTGTGTTTACAAAGCCTGACAGGTAATGCTGAAACACTTCATTAGATTACACTGAATGTCTTACCTTCAGTACATCTCCCTTCTGAAAGCTCAGCTCGTCACTTTCCGTGGCGCAGAAGTTGTAAAGAGACACTGCTTCCATCCTGGGACCGCTGTGCTGACGGCAGTCCACGGAGGATCAATGTGGGGTGAGATCTGCTGTCCTCAGAGCATCCACACTGAAATAGACCGTCCCCTGGCAAGGACAGATGTACGTTCACTGTCAAATACTGAACCGTGATAGATGAACTGCGAACATGCATGAGAAAGCGTGTGGGTCTACAAGTGAGAAAGTCTGAAAAAAACATGTGGGAGGAAGGCAGGGGTGGCAGTTCCTGTCTCAGTGTGCTTTAATAGAAGGAAATAAAGCCATGTGAGAAACAGGAAAAGTTGAAAAAATAAGGGGGAAAACGAAAAGAACAGCCCCTAAAACTTCCTATCATCAGAAAGCCGGATCTGCATATTATATGTGAGAAAAACACACAACACAAGGAACGAGCTGTAACAGACAGCTAGCAGATAACTGCGCTTGTCTCTTGTGGAAGTTTGTATGAGAAGCAACTGCTTATTACTTGCGTAATAAACAGCTGTTGTTGAAATGAAATAATATTTTTTCTTTAAAAAGATCTCCATATAGAGAACTATGACTCATCCACCCAGAAAACACCCCTCACTGACCTATATGTTTAATTCATGGTAAAAACAGGGCCTGTCAACAAATTAATCTTTCTTCTCCTCATTTCATTTTTTAAAGCTGCTATATACACCGTCTTAGTCCTCATATTGATCCTGTTACTAAGATGTCAAATTCAAGAGGTATTGTCATTGACTATGCAAAAGATGCAAGACAACAGTAATGGGGTCCATTACGCACACAGACCACCATTAGAATCTGTGCTGTTATGATCATTCCCCGGGGCGGATGTGAGCTGCTCACAAATTCCTTTTTAAAACATCTGTGTTTTAGTCTTTAAGGAGGAAGGCTGCTTTATGAAAGATTGCTTTAAAGTGAGCTTAAGAGACTTAGACAAATATTCAAAACTGTGATTGACTTTAAATATGACTTGCACCACTACGGACACTTGAAGAATCTCAACTGCATTCACACTTAAAGGGACAGTACATCCCAAAATGAAAATTATGTCTTCATTTACTTACGCTCATGTAATTTCATACCTGTATAAATTACTTTGTTCCTATGAACGCAAAGAAAGATATTTGGAAGAGTGTTAGTCGGGAATATTTGGAATTTGCCGTTCCAGGACCTCTTTGAGTACCATAGTAGCAAGAATTAAATGGTAGTCAAAGGTGCCTGAGATCTCTGTGTTTTCAAAATTCATCAAAATACCTCATTATATGTTCAAAAGAACAAAAAAATACAACATGTTTTTCCTACTATGGTAGTAGGTGATGTTCCAGAACTGAAAATTGCTAACATTCTTTCAAATATCTTTCTCTGTGTTCATTGGAACAAATAATGTATATAGGTATGAAACCACCTGAGGGGGGGAAATGATGACAGATTTTTCATTTTGGGATGAACTATAACTATTAAAACAGATTACATGTGTTAAAAGACTGCACAGAATGGCTAAATGTCACTGTAGGTCAGAACCTTTGTTGATATCACAAAACTACTACATCAAGATGAAGTTTTAAAACATACTGACTACACTGTCATGATCTTAACAAAAATGTAGTTTTGCTCTTTACCTTTATTGCTTGATTCCAGAAAAGTAGGACTTTGTTAAAAACAATTCCAGAGAAACACACCTGACGTGGTAGTTATGATAGACCTTCTATAAAAACTCAAGGGGGACAGAAAAATGACTTCCTGAGCTTGCAAAAAGGAAACCACAAGCAGAGACATCTCCCCTACAGACTGCAAAAAGAATAAACATCACCAACTGCTGGGATTTAAACCCTCAATTTATATGTTTCATGTATAAAGCAAATCCATTCTATGGAAACAACATGTCCTCTTAAACAAATCTTAAACAAAAATTGATTTAATCTAAATAATTGGTAGGCTTATTGAAGTCCATCCCTTATTTTAAACTTCTACTGTATGCCTATTATAATTTCCAACGAAAGGTTAATTTTTTTTTAGAAATTTAAAAAGAGTAATGTAAACAATACTTCAATAATACAACAATCTCACTACATGCAGACTAGAGGAAATGGGACGACAACAATGCAAACAACGTTTTTACTCAGTTAAATGGAAACTTTTGCGTTGTTCCCCTGTAAAATGTGGCAATGCGGTCTGTGAGCTTAGAGTCCAAAGAGCACTTGCAATGCTGCTCTGGTGAGATAATTCTGAACACGTCAGTGTTAACTTCCTCTACCACATCTAGACTATAATGGTTTTAAAATGTTCACAATAAGTAATTGTATTGCGCACACACGTTTGTTTGATTCCTTAAAATTGAAAGTATTGTCTATGCTGCTCTCTGCTGGTCTACTTGTGTCAGCGAGTACTCGTGTGCAAACTATGTTTGGTTTTTAACAAAAATTCAAAAAATTCCAATAGGTCTGTTTGAATGTAAATAGTAAAAATAATAGTTCACGCCAAAAGGAAAATTCTGTCATCATTTAACCTACTCACCCTCTTCTCATTACAAACCCGTATGACTTTCTATCTTCTCCAAAACACAAAAGAAGATATTTTGAAAAATAATGGTAAACAAAAACCAGTGGTCCCCTTTCACTGCTATTGTATAGACACAAAACCAATGCAAGTGAACATTATTCAAAATATCTTCTTTTGTGTTCTGCATAGAAAGACATACAGGTTTAAAATAACAAGAAGGTGAGTAAATGATGACAACATTTTCATTTTTTGGTGGACTATCCCTTTCAAGTATTCTTGCTCTAACAGTTCTACTTTTACTCCTAATGACTTTACTATGACTCACTTTTAAAGATATTGTAAAATGATTGACAGTTAATGATAGTCTAAAATAATACCATTGTATTTACAATATTTTTGATTGAGATGCCTATGTAGAGGTGTCCCAATAGTTATCTTAATTTATCCTCCAAAATTTAGAGGATAAATGACAAACAGATGAATTCTTAAAGTGATAGTTCACCCTAAAATGAAAATTCAGTCATCATTTGCTCACACTCTCGCAATTTCAAATGTGTATGATTTTCTTCCTTCCGCCGAACACAAAAGAAGATATATTGAAGAATGTTGTAGACCTAACAGCGATAGCAGCTGTTCACTTCATTGGTTTTGTGTCCATACTATAGAAATCAATGGGTGCCACCGCTCTTCGGTTATCCACATTCTTCAAAATATCTTCTTTTGTGTTCTACACAAGAAAAAAAGTCATACAGGTTTGAAATCAAAAGAGTGTGAGTAAATCATCACAGAATTTTCATTTTTGGGTGAACTATCCCTTTAAGGATCCCAAATTAATGTAAATTGAAAGTTATTATTATAGGCTATGCTTATTATCTGATCCAGTCTCTTTAATGAAAGATTAGAGGAATATGATTTGATGTTTATTTCCTAGAAACCGTCCTCCCTGGGCCAGTGAGAGTTTTTCTGATAAAAGTCCACATAAGGCCACATTCCGCTGATTTCACCACTTTCGGTAATTCATTGGCACATTCATTGTTTCCAGTGATGGAAAATCCACACTTAATCTAGCTGCACATTTGTCATGAGTGTCTCTGTTGACTTTGATGGTCATTTAGATGCTCTCAGTGGTCATATCTTGGAAAAAGGCACTTTTAAGAATGAAGCATATAGTGACTTTGGTCACACCCTTTGGCTTGTCTCGCCCCTCCTGAGGAGAATGAATGTGCAGTTAGAGCGCCATGTTGAACGGTGTGGGTGTCACACACAAGCCCAGCAAACTAACACTAACACACACACCAACATACCATCTATCCAGGCTGTTTCCTAGAAAATAAAGTTTCTAGCCCTCACAGACGTATATTTGGTACTTATGCCGGGCGTTACTCCCGGTCATCATCAGCACTGGAGGTTTGGTAAGTTAGTGATTTTGTTACCTAATCGCTTATCTCACTGTGGCGATATCTCCACCGAGCACCGCGCATATTTCGTCTTAAAGTTGAACTAAATTAAAACATTTTTGTGTAAAGTTGGTTTTGAAAGTTAACAGGTTTGGTCAAATCGAGTTTTCGTGGGGGTTTGCGTAAAATGAAAGCAACATTTGGTTGAACGAGCAAGTTAGTCGGAGCATAGCTACAGCGGCTAGCATGAGCAGCTAATAGTCAAACTCACTTTGTATCTCTCACAAGAGTCCATTAACCTATTAAAAAACATTTACAAACTCTTTAGGTTATGTGAGTTGCATAATATGTGTAATAACGTTGAACTAGTTGCAGAAAATTGTTTAGTTTTTATAAAAAAGTTCTCACAGTTGACTAAACTTTCATCGTGAATTCTTTAACGTTAGCTTGCTAGCTAGCAAGTTTATTTTTGTTGGATACGCTGGATTCGCCCTTTAAGTCGTTAATAAATCTATTATTATTGAACTCTTTTTACAAGATTATTTTTAAATTAGTTAGCAGGTTGGTTAACGACGAGGCGAATTGTTATTGTAGTGCTAGCTTGCCATTAACCCTGATAACGTTACTTGACTAAATCGGTTTTTAACAAATCTCGTTCCTCCTTTTTTCCATTGCTCTCTGAATTGCGTCGTTTAAAGGATTTTTCGCAGTTGTGGATTTCTCGTAACTGTTTTGTATGAAGTGAATCTCGCCTGTCTATAATGGCTTGCATAAATATGATTTACATTGATTATACTGTGGTTTACCCGAGTTATATTTATACGAAATACCTTGTCTGTCTTTATTTACGTTGTTCCTGGGTTAGTTTTGTTTTAGGTGTCTCTGAGATTATTGTGTAACCACGCATCCTTTGTTGAAGTTTTCGTACTGATTTGTGGTTTGACCAGTTTGTTTTGTCGACACTACTGCTGGATCGCCACAAATACTGTGGAGTAGGTTATGCCTGTATGAAACCTTTATCAGAATCATGTTTAATCCCAGAAGCATGGACTGTTCACCTGTAATCTTCTCTGAATTCTTGGAGCACACACCCTTGGTTTAAAGCAACATTGTCAATTGCTTTTGGTTTTCCTTTTTTCCTTTCTCTAATTAGACAAACATAGTCTCTGGAGGGCAACTGAGCAAGTGTTGTTCCCTTCAGAGAAGATCATGTCTTAAAGGGGTGATTGGCCGGAAATACGTGTTTTTCTTTGTCTTTGGTGTGTTATAAATTGCCAATGCGTGTATTAGACATGTAAAATTGCAGTGAAAAATTTGTGTCGGAAAAAAAGATGTATTTTATCTAGATGAGAATGCTCACCTTTATTACATTGAAGTACATTATACATTGAAGTACAATGCTGTCTAGTATTTTTCATATCTGACTTGGCTAACTCACTTATTCAGAAAGGGAGCATACTTTAACTCAAGCATGAGGCAAATGATTACATGAAATGCTTTACATGTTCTGAGTTGGGATGCACGATAAATTATGTGCCTATAACCGGTCATTTTTAATGTTATCGTATCGACTGATAATACAATTTCGGCCGATTTATTATAGCGATAAATCATATCCTCTGGTTAAACTTGTTAAGCTGCACTCTGCTCACAGTTTTTTCACGATTCTTTAATTACTGCTATACCAAAACATTGTTGATGTAGGTACAGTATGTATGTACAGTGCTTAGAGGGCGGTTTTTATGTATATACTTTTAGGGGGCAGTTTTTATGTATATATTTTTAGGGGGCAGTTATGGTCTAGTGGTTAGAGGGTCGGACTTGTAACTAGAATGTCACCGGTTCGATTCTCTGCTGATTCTCTGAAAGAGCAAGGCACCTTACCCCTGTTTGCTCCCGGTGCACTGCAGTGATAGCTGCCCACTGCTCCGGGTGTGTGTGTTCACGACTTGCAGTGCATTATATGTTCACTGCTCACTGGATGGGTAAAATGCAGAGGTCACATTTCGGTGAGGTTGCATTTTCACCATAACTGACAAATAGGTAACTTTCACTTTGTCACTTTAAGCATTTAAGGCTCAAAGTGGCAGAACCAGCTTGTTTACTTGTGCCTTGCACATACACCCTTGTTAAAAGTGCTCTCTCTGGTTAAGAAGACCTGACTAATGTGGAATAAAGAAATAAATGAATAAATGATTAAAAAAATATATCTTTTGAATTGATTATCTCGGACTGGGGTGAAAGAGTTCATGCAACTCTCTTAACGCCTGTTTTTTTGCTGCTGAATTGTCTCTGCCACCACACACCCTGCTCTATTACTTCCACACTAAACCCTTAAAGATATCAGACGTGTTGGCACATGCCATGCAAGCTATCCTTTGTCAGAACTGAGTCATATCAAGAAAAACTGCCCTTCACAGCTGTGCAGATCTGTTTTTTTCTTCGGCCTTTCTCAAACAGGATTAATATTTGCTGTGCATATGTCATGCATGTGGATTGGTGTGTCTCTTGGACATTTTAGGTGATGGAGGAATAGTGAGGTCAGTAGAACTTTCCCGGAGAGTTCTGTTTTTGTTTGCTACGGCGAAATAGTGTAACAAATTGTCATTTGGACCAGATTTTGTTCGAAAGCAGGTCACAGACAGTCGTTTTTCGATTTCGAATGTAGTATGCTGAGCCCTTTAATGTTTGTTCGATAGTTGTTCTTTTTGTAATGTATGCCACTTTTGCTATTTGGTTCATCTATTGCCGCATTTCCTCCAAAATTACCTGGAAGAATTTTTCCCAGGAACTTTTTCCGAGGAACATTTTTCTTATCAGTCCTTTTGCTGTCTGTTTTTTTCCATAGCGGTCTAAAGTACTGTGAAGATTAGGCAAATCAGTCCCGTTACGTAGTACTGCATGTGACGGCTCCTCCCAGTCCAGGAGGGGGTGGTAATGTCCAACAACGATGACGTCACACAAAGCAACAGACAATGCCCATCTTGTATAACCGACACAGTATTTTTAAGTATACCTTTACATTGCGGGTCATTGTTACCCATTCCCGTTGGATTTCGTCCTCAGCAAAACACTTAATAAAGCCTGGACCTCGTTGTCGGTCCATCTGTCAACCAGCTGAAACTAGACGCACCACAACAAACTTTTACAAATGGTGGTTTGTTTTTACCAGAACATGATTCAGCATGTAGAGTCAACCAATGAAATCTTGAACTTAACCAATAAGGATATTCGACAATAAAAGGCCCACCCCCGAATCTTCATGGAACTCTGGAAAAGAACTACCTCACATGCAGGGACTTTCTGAGCGGGAGAAATATTTACCCGGAACTTTGTTTTGATCCCGTTTCCTGCGGTGGAAACACAGAGTACTGCCCTAAAGTCCTGAATTCCGAGGGAAAGTTCCTGCGGTGGTAACGCCCCATATGTTTATTAAAATCTCTTTTGATATTTAACTTTTAACTCTAGCATAAGCATAACTAATGTCTGTTGTTCTTTGATTTGGTATTTTTTGTTGAGGTTTACTGAGCAGGTGCATTTCAACTTGATTGTATATTAATACAATTCTCATAGTATTACAGTAAATGTTAAATGGAGACTTTATTTCATCTACTTTGCACTTAAGAAGCTAAAACTATTGTTAGTTTAGTCAGTTGTTGAAGGCCATTTCAAGGAGATATATATCAGTTCTCGGAATAAGTGCTCTCTAGTCATCTGGTGTTGATAAAATACTTTGATATCTGTAAAAGCGTTGTTTCCATGTAGTGCGAGGGAAGTGTTTTCTCCAAACTGTGTATTGTAGACTCAAAGCACATTTTGCTCTTACAAAGCACAATCTGTTGCATTCCTATTTTTCAAGAGTTGAGTATTTTAAAGTATTGAGTTAGTCTATTTTCCTGGCAGGTTTTATGTCGCCGAGAAAATCTAAACCCTGTCTGTTCCTCTTTCTCTCCGGACAGAGAAATCAATGTCAGAAGGAAGCCAGCACTTCTCACAGAACTTGCTATGCTTGGCCTCTGGCTCGGCTTCAACACCAATCACTGAGACTCCTTGATATTGGCAAGACTTTACCAGACCTGTTCTTTAGTATGGAGGAGGACACTGCCTGCCCTGGATGCTCACACAGACCCTGGCCTGTGTGCTAGCTTCCTGGGCCCCCGTCACTGTGAGAGCCACTGGAGCTTTGTTCCGGCAGTGATACAGTTGCCCCTCTCTTCCTCTGATGTGCTGAGCCTGAATCGGTCATTAAAGCAGCAGATGTTTCATTAGGCCGTGGCTGCATTCATGTGTATGCAGACTTGGGCGAGAGGCAGTGGGGGTTGCTCGGAAAGCAGTGCTCAATTGGCTGCTCCGCGGGAGAGCGGGAGTCACATTTCAGTGGCTTTTAATGAATTTATGGGATGGGCTGAGATGTTTTGTCTGCAATTGCAGCATCCCAGCGTGCGACAGGAAATGTATATTTAGTAGGACTCTGCTGCTTCGTTAAATTCATTGTTTTCGTTGTTTGCTAAGCAACATTATGAGTATAATAAGGATTATTGAACTATAGTAACACAAAGTCTTTTTGTCAAGAACATTGGCTGATTTTACATGCCATGCAGTGACGGAAAGTGCAGTATGGCGCAATTACTTCCCACATGCCAACAGTATTGTCTTACCGTAAAGATGAGTAATAGGAACCAATCTGACTCTTAAGTCACCCATTACGTTTTACTCACACATCACATGTAAACATCATGTTGTGCACAGCTGCATTCCATTTCTCTTTATCACTTTGTTGGGTTTAACACTGGGAAGATACACTGTGCCGATTTAAAATGTCCTTTCCTCCAAAGCCTTTCAACGTTCATCACATACTTTTAGGTGTGTTATATTTTTGAATTTTTTTTTGCTCAGGGACAAATGCAGTGGTCTTCGGTGTTTTCCAGGTCGCTAGATTGAAATCGTATCATCAAATTGTGCTCTGTTAAAATGACTACCTTTGTTTCAACCTTTTATTTTCTGTCTGACATTTTGGTTTTGTGTTTCAGGTAATGGAGGAATTCATCGAGCTGGCTCTCTTTACTGTGTGGAAATGGTTTTAGCAGGTGCAGAGTAACACAGAGAAACTGTTTAAACGGACTTTCAAACTGCTGCACCACAGACTTTTTAAGAACGAAAACTAATTTGTAATCTCAAGGATTTGAACACTACACACCACCATGCCGAGCTCTACGATTCGGAGACAAATGAAAAATGTGGTCAATAACTACTCCGAGCCAGAGAAGAAGGTCAGAGAAGCAACTTCCAATGACCCGTGGGGCCCCTCCAGTTCTCTGATGTCAGAGATCGCCGACCTCACTTACAATGTGGTGGCTTTTTCAGAGATCATGAGCATGATTTGGAGGAGGCTGAATGACCACGGCAAGAACTGGCGACACGTGTACAAGGCCCTGACGCTTCTGGACTACCTTATCAAAACGGGCTCCGAGCGAGTTGCCCTGCAGTGTAAAGAGAACATCTTTGCTATTCAGACACTGAAAGATTTCCAGTATATTGATCGGGACGGCAAAGACCAGGGCATCAACGTCAGAGAGAAGTCCAAGCAGCTGGTGGTGCTGCTCAAGGATGAAGATCGCCTGAAGGGTGAACGCTCTCAGGCCCTGAAGACTAAAGAGCGTATGGCACAGGTCCCCACCAGTGTGGGTAGCACCTTGCCCAGCAACAATCAGATCAGCTTTGGCCGCGGCTCCAGCCAGCCCAACCTGTCCACCAGCTACTCGGAGGAGTACGGAAAGTCGGAGGGGTCACCTGCATCATATCATGGATGTAAGTTGCTTTAGCTTGTGTTTTAAGATCTTCCTAACTGGTTGTACACTAGTACTGGTAGCTTTTTGGATAGGACTATGATAATTATGTGCATTTTAGTTTTGTGCAAACAGGCTCTGCTTGCTACAGAACTTTCCATGTTTTTTTTTACATAAGTGTTGCTTTGAATCTAAAGCTGTACCTTTTTTAATCATCTAAAAGGTTATGTTATTCTCCTGCACCATATTAGGGCCTCTATCAACAATAAGAGTTGGGTAGCCTGCTGATCTCTTACCTTTAAGTCTAAAATGTTGCTGATAATAGCAACAGCACGATCTGAGCCAATGTGCTCGTAAAAGTCAAATAGGGGTAATTCTTTCAGAGAGCACGAAAGAGAAACCGAGCACACCTGGAGCTCGGAGCGCATGTGGCAAATTCTTAAACCTGGAGACCAGGAATCTGCATGTCTGCTGTTACTCAGCAGGAGACACATCCTCTGTTGTACGTCCCTGCAGCACCGAGTGGCTGTATGTCTGCCCAGGACATCTGCGTGCCATTGGACGTCCCGCCCCTTTTCCTGCGCTCTGTACAGGAAGACAGAATTCCTGAACTCCCAGAGGTCTTTGCTCTGGTCTGCTTTATTGAGGAAGCTGCATATATCCTCCTCATTTCACACTATTTTAAAGAATTTGATTGCTTGAGGGAAGTCAGGCTGTTTTTCAAGCACCTGCATAGTGTTAAGTTCAAAAGCTTATGTGGTGAAAACTGCACGGGGAGATTGGGAGACATAAATAGCGTTTAAAACTTTGTGTAAATGGCTGAGTCATTAATAACAAGGAAAACACAATTAGAAGAAAAGCAGATATGTTAACAGGAGGGTGTTTTGCATTCCTATTGAAGTTTTCTGGAATTGTTTCTCCAGAAAGTGTTAGCGGGCTCTGTTGAATGTAATTTGCACTTTAGGCGACTGAGAGAAAATAGATTAGGACAGTTAAGCAAAGGTGTAGCTTTGATATTAATTCAGTACAGTATTACAGAAGCAAATTTACAATGGACTGTGAGGAAGCGTTTGACGGTCATCAGCATTGTAAAGCTTTTTATATTTTTTATAAAAATGTATGTTCATTTGTAACAATATATTTTGTATTTTATTACCTTGGCATTAATTTATAAAAAAATAGTTAACTCTGATGCAAGGGTCTTTCTTATACAGCGTCTATGGAAGTCACAGTAAATTTGACATCATTCTCTCTTTTGACTGCCGATAACAATACAGATTCTGAAGCTTAAGTTTAAATTTCTTAACTTTCTTAATTTTATTAAATCATATAATGACTATTAATATTGCACATGAAACTGGTGATGTTTTTTTAACATTTTCTATATGCAGAGCACAAAATCATTGCATTTTCCTGTCCTTTTTAATTGGATATATTGTCGATGTTAATTGGCGGTTTTTAAACTATCGTCCGGTAGTGTGAAAAATGACTTTTATCAACCGATACCGATTATTGTCAGATATATCGGTTCATCTCTTCTTTTTAATAATATATTGTATGTCTTTCATTGTTTATGTAAAGTGACTTTTTGATAAATACAATGTCCGTTATCCAGGGCCCACATGAAATGGTGGCAAAAATAATTTATAAAATTTAGATGGTCTTGGAATATTAGTAAAGATGCAAATAGATAAAAATGTAAGCGTATCAATTATAAATGTAGTTCACAAAAGTCATACGTATGTTACATTTTTTTGTTATTCATTTTCGCAAGTCTTGTTTCTCATAATGTAGTCGTTGTCAGCAAATGTATACATCATGTCGTGTCATTCATCAACTACCCATATGCTGTCAACAACTATATGAGTGTTCTAGAAGGATGACTAGAAAAGCACTGTACTGTTGATAACTGCTGATGGAACGTCTAGAAAAACCTCTCTGGTTTCTAAATTAGTTGTTCAGATGTCAAAATTAGCATTGTTTCCTGCGTGTGTGGTTGCTGTCTGAAACATGGTTTCAAAGTTTCCTTTTGCTAATAGAAGCTCTATACTAAAAACATCCTCACTACAAATAATAATGTCTTTGTGTCAGTAAACGGTCACAGGTGTACGTGCGTGTGTGTATAACCAAGAGAAAGTACTGCTGGACAGTGAATATCTGTTTCTCCTTAGTTTTCGTGTTTTGTTTGTGGCTGTGGATTAGACCTTCTTGGCTATTAGTTTAATGTACTGTGTCTTTTAGCCAAGCAAAGAGCTTGACCTGTGTTTTAAATAGATTCTGGATGCCTTTATACAGCCTGTGTAACACAGCCAGACTATTTCCCAGCTCTTCTAATGGAACGTTTCAAGCAATAATTCAGTGCGCTTTCTATATTTTGTGGTTACAACATTAGTTGTTTTAATTCTCAGAACTTAAATTCTCAATAAAGCTACAAAAAAACATTGAATTCCTATTTTCTTTTGTTCTTTGATTAACATTAATGACCGGAGTCACAGCAGCAGTTTGAAGAACCCGGCCCCTTTAAGAGCGGCCACTCTACTCAGATCTGACACCATTTCCCATTTTCACAACTCTTTGCATTCATTTAGGATTTTATTTTATCTGTGTTTACGAAAATGCTAAACAAAACGGGCTTTCTGTTATAATCTAGTGTGTGTTGTTCATTTACGCTCGAAATGGAGCTTAATACTGGTGCGATGTCTGACAGAGATTCACTGACACAGCCTTTAGCCTGTGATTGTATACACCAGACTGGACTGCTGTTGCGTTGTGCCACATCTCACAGCTATGAGCTGTCTATCAACACTGAACACACTGAATGTGTTTCAAATCGCGCTTATATGGTTTAAAGGCCTTATGATTCTATAATGTAACGCTAGACAAAGGATGACCAAATAAACGGATGCTGCTTTAATTGCCTTAAATATTGTTAACAGAAATATGCGTTAACAGAAGTCAAATTAAGATTAGAAACTGACTTCAACCATGTTTATGAGTTAATGAATTATATTTTCCACATTAGCTCAATAAGGGTGGCATGGACCGGAGCACCGGTGATGTCATCGGTGATTGCACAGCTAGGGCTGTCACAATTATTAAATAATTGTCTCCTCGCAATTATTTTAAATAATCGCAATTACTTCACACAACCGCAATGATTGTAAATTCTTGTAAAATGCTGCAAATCACCCAAGTTTTCTATCTAACTTCCTTAATCTGCACTCATTTCTTAATTTAATTATCTTTTATTATATGAATTAATCAATTGTAATTAATCGTTATAATTGTCAAAGCCTTTAAACAGACAATTGAACTCAATAATCACAATTATTTAATAGATAATTAATCGTTACCCAAATTTCATCATCGTGACAACCCTACTCACTGCTCTTCTCCACCTCTACTTATGTTCCCACAGAATCACGCCTTTTGGTTGCATTCTCTTGTGAAGTCCCACTGGGTTTGAAAGCGGGAACCTTTGGATTTCTCAAGGCCCAGAGGGTCTCAAGTCACAGCTTTCTAATCGTTATGGAAGCAATGCATCAAGACTCGGCCTAATGGCTCTCAGATCGTATAGATCACAGCTAGGCAATCCATTGATTGATGGGAGCTCGAACTAATGTTGGAGCCTTAAAAAAAATCTGGACGCTAACCCAATTGTGTATCTGTAAGAGGCATCGCACATGTGTGCTGCGGTATTAATTCTGACCTTGTTTGACATGTACTTTGCAAGGTTCTTGGCTTTCAATGGCCTGTGACTGTTCCATGTGCTTTTGAGCTGGCTGTTGTTGCTTCTGTTTTCTAAACACATGGTTTCCTCTTATCCAATCAGTGCAAGGGGAAGAGCTGTCGTAGTGCTGGATAGTATGACCGTAAATTATTATAACTGTATTTCCCAGATTTATACCGGTTTCCCGGCACATGACAGTATATATTTAACCACATTTCTTACCGATTGAGAGAGGTCATACTGCAGTGGTTTGACTTAATTCCATTTTATGCTGTCATTGTGAATGAATATTTTAGAAAAATTCCACACCAGTATTATACAGATTTGTAAATCCCACAAAATGGTGGCGTTTATAAAGAGGTTGTATTCATGGTGAAGTGAAGGAATCAGGATGCATGACAGTTGCAGTCAAAATACAGAACCTTTTAAATGTGCAAATTTCGCAAACAACTTGTAACTACACAATGTTAACAATCTTCTTCCCCTAACTGCAAATATATTTTAGCAAATAAATAGAGAACAGGGCTCGAAATTAACTTTTTTATTGGTAACACGGGTGCTCCCAACTTCAAGAGTTAGGAGCACCCCCCTGAAATTAATACCATGGTCTGTCTGAAAATTTTACCATTGTAAAACACAGCAGGCATCACATGCATGTTTCATAGCCAAAATGGCTTTATGATTTCCTGAAATCATATTTTAAGATCTTAAAACAAATGCTTAAAATAGATATGTGAGAGATTACACTGTCAATCCTCCTTCCTCTACTGAACCTTATTTCTTGTCTGAACATACAAAGGAACATTTAAAACAAAATAACACATAATATGCTTATATTTAGGAGGTATGAGGGAACACGATCGCTTTTTGAAGATGTTTGCTTGTGCTTGTGATTGTATTCAATGTAACGCAATGGGAGCTTGCAATTGCTATACTGTGTTACAGTCCACGGCTGTTCAGATGTTTCCACGGCGACGCAAATGGGTGTAAATACATAACGTTACCGCTCATGCGAGAGACACACGCAAATATCCAAACGCCTTCTTTTAGCACATGTTTGTATAGAAAAATTATGATAACGTAGTGCTGCAGCGTAGAAAGACCTATTGCGTATGAATGGCCGGTCACTTTAGCTCACAGCACGCACAAATCGACACTCTGTAGTCTGTACAGTAGTGAAAAACCAAAGGGTCTATATGTCTATTCAGCTGTGTCCTTACCACAGTGTAACAGTGAAAAGGGACCCCACTGAAACAGTGTCGTGCTGTGCCGCGTTCCGCACGTTGTTTAAGCAACACATACCAGGAATGCTGTATATTAAACATTCAAATCAAAACAAAAATACACACCGGTATTCAGTTCTTCAGCACTAAGCTGTTGTCCGCTGGTTTAGCAACAAACTCTGTTATCACTTATCCAGCATGCAGCTGGCTGATTGGAATCTCTTCAGTTCCTGCTTCCGTATTCACTTCCAACAAGTTAGATGGAATAGTTCACCCAAAAATGAGAATACCCGTATGTGTATGAATTACTCATTTGAGCTGCACACAAACAAAGGTTTTAGCTATCCTTATTCCACACTTTTGCTTTTCAGAACAATAGCATTCCTTAAAAATGTTGTATAGATCTCATGGTGTTGTGGTTAAGAGCATTTACCTAGTAACTGATATAACCCGTTCAGTCATTTTGTTCACCAGCTGTTTATTGATGCATGCTGATTGCTTCACACAGGAAGTGCCAGCCTTAAGATAACCCTGGGAGGTGTGGTTGCAGTGATGAAAATGTCATGTGTTTTGCGTTTCAGCCACATCACCCAACTCGTCTTCAGAATTGGAGCAAGCCAGGCCTCAGACCAGCGGTGAGGAAGAGCTACAGTTGCAGCTGGCTCTTGCCATGAGTCGAGAAGCTGCTGAGCAGGTGCAGTACATCACCTTAAAGGGATAGTTCACCCCAAAAATTCTTTGTTTCTCATATCAATGCAAACCTTTATGACCTTATTTGTGTACGGACACAAAAACCCCATTTTTCAAAGGGGTCTAAGAACTGTTTGGTTACAAGCATTCGTCCAAATATCTTTCTCTTCGTTCAACCAAACAAAGAAATGTATACAGGATTGGAATAAGTATAGAGTGGGTAATTCATCACAGAATTTGAATTTTTGTATTAACTATTCATTTAACAGCGGACTTAATTTTACTCTAAATTAAAACACATCCAAAAACCCCACAGGACATTCCTGGGGTGATCCATGGTTTAACATACACATTTTAAGGATGACTGACTGAACTGCAGTTGTCTTCATTTGCATGCCAACATTCAATAATTCTGACTTATTTCACAACCAGTCAATCAGTCCATGTTCACTTAATGAATATTATTTATTACCAAGTCTGGTGATGTTTGGTGTTTTTCAACAATTGCTTCTTAAAGGGATACGTTATTAGGAAATCAAAATTTCCCCATGTTTTACTCACCCCAGAGGCATCCTAACTGAATATGGTTTTCTTCTTGAAGAATTATGCAGTTGGAGTTATAACACCAAGTATCATTTTACTTCCAAGCGGTAGAATGGGAGTGAATGGGTTTTGACTTTTTGAAGCTCCAAAACATGCAACCATCGATCAAAGAACTGCTCGGCACTGCTCCGTTGCCTTTATTCATGACAGCGTCTTGTGTATTTCTATCTGACCCTTCAGAGAGAGGTGCTTATGGCACATCATAGTAATCTGATGGGTAGCGGAAGAAAAAGCAGAACACATACAAGGAGTTGCAAAAATACTGTGTAGGAGGGTATGTGTATTTGGACATCTGATAATTTTCCATATGATAAAAACAAGTCTGGTGGGCTAATCTGAGAGGGAGGTAGAATGTAAGAATTTTCAGTAAACAGAGTCAGCACTCTGTTGTCAATGCTTGTGAGCTGTACAGGGCGGGATGACACATACACTGGAATATTAGTAATGTGTCAATCAACAGAGCTGTACAGAGTTTAAAACATCTGACGGTACACTGTGTACTTCAATATGTTTCACTTCTGTTTTTAGTTTTAGATTTAGTGCCGCACTGCCCACATCTGATGTAAAGCAAACTTGTTAATGCGTCAAACCTGTCAGCAAACTAATAGACTGAATGAATATTACATTTTTTTGTGGTTTGGTGATGTTGGAGTTATTGGTAGTTTATTTCTTGGTTCATATTTTGTTCTTTATAAAATGCAATGGGGCCAACGTGGCAGTGTTTTTCTACGGTTAGATTAACCTTTAGATGGAATGACTATAAATCGCTCATTCAGGCACACATTTTAATGTAACCTTATCTGACACAGATCATTTTTAACAATGCCTCCTATATGTATGCACCTGTCACACATACTCACCACAGTTACAGAATTATTACATCCTTCTTACCTATCACTGACGCCAAACTCCATCTGGAAACAAACCTGACATGGTCATATAAGTATATGTTTTGGGGTTGAATCCCCAGGATATGAGTTAAACCGCTGTAACACAGGTTAATGTCCTGATGTACATCAGTTGTCATTTTAGAAGTGGACATGATTGCATTCTGAAGGGATATTGATATAATGAGCCTTCTTGATAAGGCTTTAGGAATATCACATCAATATTTTGAGTAAATCACGTTTTCTTCCCTTACCTCACCTTAAAATCAGCAATCCAATATAGGCCAAACCTTCAATGAAATATGACTGTACAGAATGATTCAGGCTTAAGTGACTTCATTTCCTCCTCGCATTTGAATTTCTATTATTCTGTATTGGTTACCAGTAATAAAAATAGCTTCATTCAATTGTTTGTCGACTTTCCTGACCGCATATCATTTAAAGACTACAGTGATCTTATAATAAGAGCTTTGTTTGTCATGAAGAAAGCAAAGCCTATACAACGTTATGTTCTGCCACTAGATTACAACAATCTTCACATGCCCCCTACTGACATGTTTTACATAACCAGCTCCCTTCCTGTCTTCAGTGCCGCCTTATGGAGTCTTGTTTCAAAGGGCAGAGTTCAGGGTGTCTCTTGCTAACATTTCTTGGGTTTGGTGTATAATTGTACTTCAGATGTATGCATACGTGAGTAAATGTGGTGCTGAATCATACTGATTCACAGCAGTGCATGATAGTCATGATGATCTGCCGTCTGGATTAAGGTCGCAGCAGACGACACGTTTTTATAATGCACATGCTATAGCATTCATTCTTTTATTATTTTTTTGCGTGTTTAGGAGGAAAGGATGCGCCGTGGAGATGACCTACGGCTCCAGATGGCTCTGGAAGAAAGCCGTAAAGACAACATGGGGAAAGCGACCAAGAAGAAGAAAGAGGTGGGTTTAGACTGCGAGATCAGATCTTAATCTGTAGCCACAGAAAGTTCAACACGTCCCTTACCCCTTTTCTTATTAAAGGAAGAATTCACTTCATGTCATCCGTGGTGTTCGAAATATAAATTTTATCACCTCTCTTAACTTTTTTCCTTTTCTTTTCTCGCGGGCTTATTGACTCATGATGTGAGTATTTGGCCACCAAGCATGTTTGTTATAGCTGATGTGATTATTTAAGATGGTGGTCTGTTGACATGGGTTCTGATCTCTGATGTTGTGTTTGTGCGCATGCAGCCTCAGTCTTCTCTGATGGATCTGATAGACACGGTTCTCGAGAGCCCCGCCAATCCAGTGGCAGACCCCTGGGGAGCGGGAGCAGGAGCTGCGGCGGCGGCAGCAGGCCCCGTCTCTGACCCCTGGCAGTCATACGGTAAGCCTGCAGATGCATCTAAAACATTCTAGCATTGTGAGCAAACACCCACGGCTTAAAAAAGCAACATTGACAGCAGTTCGCATCAGTGTTGTGCTTTCCTAATCACATAGGCATGTTTTATCTGGTTGGGATGGGTTGCATTAATTCATAATGGATATGATTCCTGAATCACCATCTAAAAACTGAAAAGTGTTCGGTGTCACTTAAGAAAATGAATTAATCCGTGTTTCTTAAGACACTGGCGTTAAATATTCACCATCACGGCACACCTCTGCTGTGTTTGCATATAATGCTCTGGAGATGAACATTACAGGTTTACGTAATGCCCCCACAAGCTCGTTCTCATGATGACGTTGGGCCATATCTCTCCGAGGCGGCTCAGTAATGCAGCAGGGCAGGTAATCGTGCATTCCAGTGTGGACAAAACAAAGAGACTCAGTATTCAGATCTGCAGATCCGCTGGAGTGAACACTCAGTTTTCCTCCTCTAACAGCCCAGTGCTCTCAATCTCTCCATGTTCTGGTGCTTAAGATGTACTTGGTTAATCATGAAAGTGTATGGAGAGCGGGGTATTGAGGCTTGTTTGTGATTTCTCTAAACTGGAAATGACAAGAACTCCACTGAAGTGGAGTATCACTGTATTTTTACTAGATCACAGCTTTCAGCCTGAAGTGACACACTACCATCAATCTGTGAAGTAGAATTTGTTGTTTACATGCATCACTGTCGGTTTATTTACATGATTTTGATGAATCTCAAAATGCCATGATGCACTCCAGTTTGATAAGGACAAATATTTAAAGAGAAAGGAAATACATGGATGGTAATACACGAGAAAGAACTTGAAAATGAGCGACATCTGGTTGTTCCATCACAGCGAGGCACCAAATTGCCTGCAAAACCTTTACTCATTCTGTTCCCCTGTGGTTGAATGAACTGCCAGCCTCCACCCGAACTGCAGCATCTATTAAAAAAACAACTCAAAACATACCTGTTCTGCATTTATTTGATGTATGTCTTGTCTAATAAAAAAGTGTGTTTGTTCTCTCCCTTGCTTACTCCAGCTTTAATCATTCTAGGAGCATGGCCTTGTAAATTAACGTTACTGTTTAGCATGTTGACTAAATGTTATATGTCTCCTACTTGTAAGTCGCTTTGGATAAAAGCGTCTGCCAAATGAATAAACGTAAATGTAAAGAATTGATCTTTCTGTTATCTAGGTGGTGGCTCTAAACCAGCTGCCCCTGTGGATCCCTGGGGTCTTCCCAGTGGCTCTTCCTCAGTCACCCCTGTGAAGAGCAGTGACCCCTGGGGGTCGACCCCGGCTCCTGCAACTGCTGATCCCTGGGGTCCAATGCCTGCCACCCGCCCCAAAGCACCAATCACAGGTAACATCTGAAATCCAAACTTCATGCTTAACATGCATTACGTAGAATCTGTGCTGGAAATAATGGAGCTGCTTTGTACAATTTTAGACTTTCATGTTTTAAAATCCTACAGTCTGCATGCATCTAGGCATCAGCGATTTGATATTTGCTTAAACCTTGGAAATTGTTGCGATTCGATTAATTGAATCGATCGTTTGATATTACTTGCCAAGTTTACACATGCAGTTGCATTTTTAATAACTCACAAATTAAACCAAAATATATAAGATAAACGTTAAATTAAACTCTTTGAAAACTGCACACACTCAGTCTAAATGGGACATTTAAAACAATAAACTAGTGATTTATAGAACAGTGGGGCAAGATGGCGTCATAGGGTTATTAACATATTCATAATGTCATTTTGTGTGTAGCAACCTCAGACCTGTTTCCAAACATATTTTAATACAGCATATTGCCCAATAAAGTCATTCTCGTGTACATATTGTCTGTTTCATATTTATATATCAAAAATACTTCTCCGGAGATATTCTTATTAAAGAGAGAAGGAAAACTATATCTGGACACCTTCCCTGCGTTCCGCTGAAGCCAGGGCCTTTATGCTTTTTGTGAGCTAAACATCTAGTGGCTTTGGCTTCTCCCTTCGCAGAACAGTAAGTTAGATGCTGAGAGGTGATCTCTGCTCTGGGAAAGCGTTACCTTGAGCTCTCGGGGCAGTAATACTGCCCAGAATTTCCCACAGAATGAAAGCTACGGTTTATACAAAAAGATACTAAGTTTGTCTGTATGCGCCTCTGCTGAATAAAACTAAATCTAGTGAAAGACTTGCTAACTTAGCAACACTGGCGAAACAAATTAGGAATTAATGGGACACCGTGTGTCACCGAGAAGCTGCAGCTTCCAGTGAAAACTGAACTAACAAATAACACACTTATACGCATGTTACGTGAGGAATGGGGACACGGAGAGTGTAAAAATAAAGGTACCTCATATCGATATTTTATATGTGGCATCGATGCATCGTATCGTTAGAAAATGATTTGATACATTGATCCATATTGATGTACTGTAACGCCCCTTGCATGTATGATTTACATTGTCACAAGTATCTTACACATTTTCACGTTTCAACCAGCAGGCAGTTTTGATCTTTTCTCCACATCAAACGGTACTTCCAGGGAGGACCTCTCTGATTTTGACAGCCTTCGCTCCTCAGCAATGACTGGTATATTCAGAATACTTCTGCTTCTATTTTAGTTGGTGTCTCCTGTTCAAGATATAAAGATATTTGATGTCATCATTTTTCTCAGGAGATGGTAGAGGAAACTTTGGCCTGCCATCACAGACCAGCTTGTCTGTGGGTTCAGACCTGTTTGATGTACCCAGCGGGCCGACCAGAAAAACTCCAGAGTCTTTCCTCGGTCCCAACGCTGCTCTCGTCAACCTGGACTCTCTGGTCACCAAACCTCCACAGCCAGCGCCAGTCTCCAACCCCTTCCTCGCTGGAGGTATTCTTCAACACCAATAACATCTGGGAATCAGTAGAACCCTCTGGTGCTCCTTGTTTAGGGGTCACACTAAAACTCCTTCTGAACAAAATGACAGAACACCTAAAAAAGTTTTTTCAGAAAATTCCAATTTGCTAGATTTTTTCTTAATATTCCAGATGTCATATTGATGCAATATTTACTAGTTTTTGTATTCAATATAATGTTCTTGTCATATAATATCTCCCTATTCTAGTTAATTTCTTTTGGCGATCATGAGTAAAAGTGTGACTTGATATGTTTTAACGATTTTTGTGCCACAGGTCAGTTTTATTCCATTTCGATGATTCAAAGTTTGGAAAACACTTTTTCTTCCTGTTTCCCATTTATTTTAACTGAGGGCCACAAGTGTTACTTTTTTTAAGACCATTTAGCCTTTTAAATTCTGTCCATTCTTTATTTGTGTATTCACATAGCCAGTGTCAGAAAAATCACCAAGTGAGGTTTTTGGGAGGGTTAATTAAGGTCAGTTGGGTTTAACAATGTTATTCGTTCTCTTCCCCCTCAGGAGTAGCTGCTGTGCCTGTGCCTGTACCTGCACCTGCAGCTCAGGTCAACCCCTTCCAGGTGAACCAGCCGCAGCCACCCACCCTCAACCAGATGAGGGTCAGTCCCATGATGAGCAGTCAGAGCTTCATGCCACTCAACGATCCCATGCCACTCTCCTCTTTGCCCCCAGCTGGCCCTGTCTCCATGGTACCTATGACCGGGATGGCGCCACTCGCACCCATGGGTCAGATTATGCCAGGCATAGGTATTCCTGCCTCAATGTCCATGCCTCAGCCGCTCATGAGCGTAGGGTTGGAGCCCACAGGCGCAGCGATGCAAGCTGGCAGCACAACTAACCCCTTCTTATTGTGAGGAACAATATAGGCTGCCCCCCCCCTCAAACTCACACAGATCTTTCTCTCATCTCTCTTCCTATGGTATAGACAACATTTTAATGTCTTTCCCAGACTAGTGTGCTGTTTCCAGACTTTGCAGTAGCAGTGGAGTTTACAGTTTATACATTGGCAGGCGACTCCCTTTCTCTCCTGTCTGAGATAGGTACCATACAGTGATTTGGTATTCTTTTCTAAATTCCCTCAAACGTCAGTGATACTGTGTATAGGTGAGATATTTTCTTCCCACCAAGCTTGTGTGGGTTGAAAGGGGTCTGAATTTTTAACTTCTTTTTGATTGCTTACGTTTCTTATCAAAGGCTTGAATCTAGCAGTACTGGTGTCTTAATTTTTCTAATTTCTAGTCTTTTCAAGCAGTGTGATAAAGCTAACACTTTTAATCAGCACAGCCTGTATGTTCTACGCAGCGCATATACACTATGTGTATTTACAGTATGCTTAAGTAGACACAGTTTAGAGACTCTATCCGTTTATACGAAAATGATTTTGATGTTCTAAGCAGGGATTTTGCACAAGCTCCGATTTACTTTTTGACTGTTGGTAGTCCTTAGCACGAGACACATTTCTGTATTAAGCGTAGGACAAAATCTCACAGTGCTGTGAATGCTAAGGACTAAGAGGGAATAAATCCGAACGGCGCGTGCGAATGATTCCAAACCCAACGCATTGAAAGATGAACTTCATAACGAAGTGGAGAGTCCACCTTTTCTCCTTTCTCTTTTTTAAAGCATGATGGGATGTTGGTTTGCATATCATATGGCTCTACTTTTATACCGAAGCCTGTTTTTTACTGCTTTACAATCCCGAGACGTTGTTTGTTGGGTGAATGGGTTCTTTTGATTCAGTACAGCTCACTATCTGCACAACACCTCCATATCTGACAGCTAATCGATATAAATGATTGGAATTCATCTGCTTTGATCACAGCAAGTATCAAACAATTTGAAATGTGATGATTTCAGTATCTTTTTATTTATGTGTGTTTGGAACATAGAAGGAGCAAAGGGAAACGGGAGGATTTGTTTATTATGTATCTTCAGGTCCTAATGCATCTTACTGTTATAATCGGCAAATATATCATTAATCACTGCTTTTGATGCCATGTACGTTAGAAACAAAACCCAAGCATATATCACAAAGTCCTCATTTATGACAAAGCTAACTTGCTTTTAGTGTTAAAGGTTAAGAGGGGTTGTTGGTATTAAAAACGGTAGGTATGGATGGTTCCATTAACATTGCGTGATTGGTTATGTGTAGATATTTGTTGTTTTAAGGATGTGTTTGGGTTTCATAAATGAGTTTTGCTGTCTTTGCAGCTTGAAACGTTTCATTGTCCTTTATTCAAATTTGAGTTGATTTTGGATTTTTTTTTGCATTGAATGGGGCGTACACCACAGTTCTTCATATGGATGGCTTGGTTCAGTTGTGTGAATTGTCACATTTGGCATCAATATTGAGTTTTGGTGTCATGTGGACTTTGTGGATCGATTTTATTCCAGTTAGTTAAGCACAAGATGCCGACATCAAACCATAGTTACCAAAGTGACGTTGCATAACTGTGGCTGTTTCAACTCCGACTACATATTTATCTCTCCATTTTTTTTTTTTACTGGATTACTGCTAGAGTACTCCAACTCTCATTCTGTGAGCTAGTGACCTCTGCTGGAATACGGTGGTAGCGCTGCACGTGTGCAGACTTGTAGCTGAGCCTGGGTGTGTCAATGGTCAATATTCTGCCGGCATACTCTGGCATTTGGGTGGGGGGGATAAGAGAGCTTTAAGATGTATGTAATGTGCTTTTGGTGGATGCGATGGGTTAAGCAGGTTCTAATCCTGCTAAATAAGACTCCCTGCTAGTAAACATCACTGTACTCAATTATGCAGCAGACTTATAAATTACTTTTGAGTGCATACAGTATCTAGCTCGTTTCTTCTCGACTGTCTTGTTTCGCTGTTACCGTTTCAATGTATCACTTGTTCTTCTGTTACTATGTACTCATGCATTTATCGTGCAGGACTAACTATGTGAACATGCATAACACCTTTTATTTTTCATGTTATTGTGTCTGTGTATTTACCAAACTGTCTCATATTACTGGGAGCAGGCTGCTTTTTATGGATATGTGCTCAACTCGTTGGCATTATAACTGTATAATATAATTTATCATCTGTTCTATTGTAACATATTGTTCTGTACCTTATTTCTGTGTAATGGTTTTGTAGGAAAGTCACATCGAAGAGTGTGATGTTTATTGCCATCTAAACAGCAGCAAGTGATAAAAGGACATGTAGCTGCAATGGTAAAAATAAATTGTATCAATGACTTTTTATCCGTCTTTTGATGCTGTCAGTTTACACATCACATTCTGCTATGACAACAGTCTAATCATATCTGATATTGCAGGTGCATGTTATGTGGAAGTTGTGTCATAACCCAGCTTCTTCATATCCTTAGTAACAACGTTGAACTGTAGTTTCACGAAACCTTGTGAACGCACCCTTGTAACTGCAAATAGACAAAACGGTTACACATTTTAAGACGTTTGAGACCCCACACGTTTTGAGATTTATGGCATGGAAAGTATGTGCAATCCCACCTTCTCTTCCCTCTCCCTGGGCAACAACTTTGGGATCTGTGAACTCAGGACGCCTCCCCATCAGCCAGCTGAGCAAAACACATAACGTGACATTGAATATTTATCATTCAAAGAGAATTTAAAATAAGAAATAGAGAACGAATTGAGTTACATGTACTTAATCATACTCATTCCAATTTATATATTACATCTGGGGCCGGTTTCATAGACAAGGCTGAAGGCTAGTCCCGGACTTAAATGCGTGTTTGCGCTGTCTTATCTGAAAATAACTCGCCCTCACATATCTTAATATATCAGTCCCATTGTTTTGTCAAAAGATGCACACCAGAGAAGTCACATCCTGATTAAACTAAGGCATAGTCCTGGTTTAAGGGATTGTTCACCCAAAAATGAAAATTCTGTCATTTACTTGTCCTCGGGTTGTTCCAAACATGTACAGATGTTATTGTTCTAATAAACACAAAGGAAGATATTTGAAAAAATGTCATTAACCAAACTGATCTCACCTCCATTGACTCCCCATTTTCCCTACTATGGCAGTTAGGGGGGGTGCAATCTGTTTGGGTACTTACATTCTACCCAATATCTTTGTGTTCATCAGACCAAAGAAATGTATACAGGTTTGGAATAATCTGAGTTAATAACGACAGAATTTTCATTTTTAGATGAACTGTGCCTTTAAGCTAAGCCTTATCTCGGTTTAATATCCCATAGCGAAATGTTGTTTCAATCTCAGTAAGACCAAATTTAATTTTAGAACACCGTTAGGGTGAACAGTAGCTAAAATAAGACATTTCATAGAAAAAAAATGTGAGATTTCATCTGATTTGAAATATAAGAAATTCTTTAACAACCTTGTGAACTTCTGCAGTCTTGATGTGGACTCGGGCACAAACATTGGAATAGTGTTGGTGTGTCTGGGGGAAAAAAGTGTGCATTCATGTCACCTGTCAAACATGTTAAATGTTTTTCACTACCGTACCATCCCTATGCTGCTTACTTTCCAGGCGTAAAGGGGATATGCACAGCTCCATATCCTCGGACAACGTCATTTCCAAATGTATCTGGGCCGAACACACTAACTACAATTTGGGGCCCTGAAAAACACACATTAACACCCAAGAACAGAAAGACAACCTTGAAGAAAAAACTTGCAAAAGATTACCTTTATCTGAATTGGAGTTTGCAATACTGTAAATAAACATAAGATTAAACTTTAAGACAAAACTCGGTGTACTTACAACCAAATGGATTGGTGCTTTTGAATGTGATGTCTATTGGGAAATTCCACACCAGATTCTGTGATCCGTTTCCCTTTGATGTTATCTGAGAAATTCCCTCTTCTAACCCCTTCGGATTGTGTGAAAACAGCACAAGATAACCACCATGTAATATATATGATCACATAACAATCACACTATGAGTAAAGAGAGATTACACTCACTGATGTGGGCGCCCAGTCGTGTCCATACACAAAACAATACTTGCAGTACATGTCATCATATTCTGGGAACTTTAGACAACAAAAGTAATGAAGTAAATAAAGTGATTTATAACAAAGCTAGATGGCATTAATTTAATCACGCCAAAATATTCGCTACTTCACGCATACAGCACTGCTAACTCACATTAGCTCCTTCGATTTGCCCATTAACCATGAGAAGGAAAGCCGACGGATTGTTTGAGGTCATTTTCACATCCTTAATAAGATTACTAACATTTAAATCAAAGCCAAATGCCCCTCTCTCCAGTAAATTTGATCTAGTTGGCTTTACGTTACATTAATCTCTTCTCGTTGCCAACATCTCTGTGGGTGCTATGGACGCTTTTACAACGGCGACCAACGAGGTCCAAAAATGACAGGAGACAAAAACGCGAAATTTAAAATGCCAAGCCGCTAGGTGTCTGTCGTGGACATGAAATAGTACACGAAACAGGTTTTGTGTTTGTATGTAATCTCTCTCTCTCTCTCTCTCTCTCTCTCTCTCTCTCTCTCTCTCTCTCTCTCTCTCTTTATCTCTCTTTCTCTCTCTCTCTCTCTCTCTTTATCTCTCTCTCTCTCTTTATCTCTCTCTCTCTCTCTCTTTATCTCTCTTTCTCTCTCTCTCTCTCTCTCTCTCTCTCTCTCTCTCTTTATCTCTCTTTCTTTCTTTCTCTCTCTCTCTCTCTCTCTCTCTCTCTCTCTCTCTCTCTCTCTCTCTCTCTCTCTCTTTATCTCTCTTTCTTTCTCTCTCTCTCTCTCTCTCTCTTTATCTCTCTTTCTTTCTCTCTCTCTCTCTCTTTATCTCTATCTCTCTCTCTCTCTCTCTCTCTCTCTCTCTCTCTTTATCTCTCTTTCTTTCTTTCTTTCTTTCTTTCTTTCTTTCTTTCTCTCTCTCTCTCTCTCTCTCTTTATCTCTCTCTCTCTCTCTCTCTCTCTCTCTCTCTCTCTCAGAAGAAGTTTTTAGTTTTAATGTGCCTTATGGCATGACTAATATTTTTGCATCACACAAAGCAAATGCCAATTGCCAAAACAACTGCAGCATTAGGCTACATAAGGCATACCAATAAAGTACATAACAACATGCAAAAAGGACAAAAAATGTACAGTGTAACTGATAAAAAGGATGACAATAAAGTATACAAATTGATTAGGCAATAACATCAAATATATATTTGACTGAAAAATGCATGACTGTCTCAGTTACACCTGCCTTTGATATTCTATACACAATTCAGGAAAATTTGGAAAGAGGTTTGACAAATTTAAATTGTTTCCGTCTTTAGTCTCTAAATTTACCACACTAACAGAGAAAGTTTGCTTCTGTCTCGGCCTCACCATTCAGCACAAACTCTTTCTTCCTTTGTTTGTCTTTGCTTGTTTTCTCTTTGGCGAGACTGTGATCATTGTGAGTATGTATCTGGAGAGCAGGGGTGTAAAAAGTAGGCTTATTCAAAAATAATACTTAAGTGAAAGTACAGATACTGAGAGAAAATTGAGCTCAATTAAAAGTCAAAGCATCTAGCCAAAAACATAATATTTAATTGTACTTAAGTATTCCAAAAGTAAAAGTAACAGCAGGAATTAAACAATTCTTGTTCATTTACATTTATGCATTTGGCAGACGCTTTTATGTTCAAGCATCTATTCTCCCAATATTAAGTGAATTAACATTGAATGGGAGACAGAGGATAGATTTCAACTTGTATGAATCCTTACTAACACAACTAAAGGAAAATAACTTTCTATATGATTGGGTGTCTCAATCAGCAACCTTGTTCAGTAGTCAGGGCACTGAGAGTCGGCCATTTTAAGGTCGTTTCATTTGCAAATCCTTTCAGTGCACTGAAAAGTTTGTTTCCTAAAAATTCCTTCAAAAACCAGAGTTTCAGTGCTCCTTATGTTCCCATACTGGAAAACACAAAAAACTTTTGAAAAGAAAACCCTCTATTTTCTTTTATGTATAAAAACACATTTCTAGACAGGTAGGGAACACAATCTCCTTAAAGAGATATTTCCGGTAAGAAAAAGTTGACGCCCATTCACTCCCATTCTAACGTTTGGAAGTAAAATAATAGGCCTACGTGGTGTTATAACTCCGACTGCATTATTCTTCAAGAAGAAAGTCATATTCAGTAAGGATGCCTTGAGGGTGAGTAAAACATGGAAAAATGTTGTTTCTTGCCGTAAATATCCCTTTAACATTTAAATGTTATTGTTCGTGTTTTGAAATATTTTTGTTATTGTATTATTGCTCCCGTTTTGCATGACCATACCCAGCTAGCACAGGCACATCTTTAAGGCGTGGGCTTGAGATATGGAGATCTTATTTGTCATGGAGTTGCTTTTGAGGTAATTCATGAGTTGTGAGATCAAATCCCAAGGACCAATTAACGTTACGGTCATTACATATGTTTAAACACATCTCATTGGCAGAATAAACAGCATAAGCACAACTCATTTGGTTTATAACTGTAGTAGCGATGTAAGTAAATGACCTGCAAAAATGTAACGATTACTTTTCAAATGTAAATACAATTTTAGGGAGTCAAAGTACTTTACACCCCTGCTGGAGAGCATCCAGCTCTCAGTAAATATATTCTGCCTGATCGTTACTCTCTCTTTCTCCTAAGACACAAATCTTAAAGCTTTATTGGCATTATTATATGACGGTATTGATATTCATTAAATGGGCCAAGAGCAAAACTAGAAAAACCCAAAGACAATATGACAGAGAAATCAATATATGCATATAAATCTATGGACTCTTTATTCTGTTCTACAACCCAGCAGTCTTTGATTCAAGCTCAGCTTCCTTGCGATCACTTTTTGGCCCAACGGTGTCCCAGTTTGAGCTGTCCTTGTCCATTGCCAATTTTCTCTTTCTGGGACCAGGTCTTTGACTTGAGTCACTATTAATAGCAAGAGACGTCTGTACTACTTATAAGTTCTCCACGGGACCTGTGTCTCATTCAGCCATTTCCGTAGGGCGTGGTTTTTTCATAGTTGACCCATGTGGCTTTTAGGTTATGCTTTTTGAGCTCGTCCTTCATTTAGACTAGAAAACTGCATAGCATGACCAACTTCTCAGTTGTAAGATCCATTAAATATATTATTATACCTCAGATGGCCATATCCATCTAATTGACATTTGTCCCATGCACCAACTGTTCACACAATAGCAAATGTCATGGAAATGTCGTTTGCCCTGGGATGTGGTTATTTTGTGCACCCATTCACCTCAAAAATGATTTTGTGTCTTCAGGAAAGATTCTCCTTTGGAGTTCAGGAGCTCATAATACCATGGTGTCACCCAGACACAGATTAAACTGATAGAACATTCTGTCATCAATTTATTCATCCTCTTGTCATTTCAATCCTTTATGACATTCTTTCTTCCGCAGAACACAAAATATATTTTGAAGAAAGTTGGTAACCAAACAGTGCCGGTCCCCATTCATTTCTTTTGTATGGACTCAAAACCAATGGAAGTCAGTGCGGGGGCCAGTTAGTGTAACAGTGAGAGGGTGAGTAAATGATAACAGAATTTCCTTTTTGGGTGAACTATCACTGTAAGGCCCTGTCCCAAATGCCACATTCCTGAAACCTAAAATGACAAACATTACATCATTCAGCCACAGAACTGGTGTCAGTTTGCTGTGTCATGGGTTTGATTATCAGGGAAACTGCTTATTTTAAAAATAATAAAAATGTTATTGCATATTATTGTGATCTTCAACTGACAATCGGCTTGTTTGCCACAAATGCAGTTCCTCTCCATCACACTGTAAGTATCAGATTTGTTCATTCAATACCCAAAAAGAACACTTACCATATCCATAACGGTTGCATCTCCTTCCACTACTATTATTACTCTGTTATAAAATCTTAAAAGCCCATAAGAATCTAATATGGTTTTATAGATGTATGCCTAATAACTTAACCAAATATTGATGGATAAAGTTGGCCATCTAATGTATTAGCTGAGTCCCTAGGCTGAATCTTAACACAGAGGGCAAAAACGCAAGCTCACTTTTTCTTTCAGAAACTCTCAATGTCTTTGAAAAGCTCAGCTGAGACGCAACCGAAACGTAAGTCATGTAAAATTGTTATCGATTTATGTCCTTCCCCCACAAACCCCAATCTCAGTCAAAAGCTCCATTAGCTGGAGTGCAGGTCTGTGGCGGCATAATGGCTTGTGTCGAACAGATGAGTGAGTCACCGCCCATCTGCATGTGTCAGGGGTCCACACTTGTGGCAGACAGCAGATATGGGCGTTTTCCTTTTGGTCATTCCGTCCTTATGGAATGACCGTCCATACGTTTCTCCTACCCAGTGGTGTCGCTGGGATCTTTTTGATGAATAAAATTTAGCTGAATTTCAAGCTTATTCCCCCTAAAAAAAATTAATTATGTAATTTCTTCAAGAATTCAAAATCGCTTTAGTCCTCTTTAAAGGCCCTGTTTTTTTCCTGTTTTCGAAGCTTTGATTGTGTTTTTTGGATGTTTAAAAATGGATGTTCATGTTTCTAGTTTCAAAAAAACGTTTTATTTAAAGCAGCCCTGCAATGATGTGTCATGCATTCTGACTTCTTTACAATGTTAAACGTGCTTCTCGTGATTAACATGGTCAACTTGTCAAAAAACTAGTTGGGCGTTTTACGTAGTATTTCTGTGCTCGATACACTCCCCCAGCGATTGTACAGGTTTCGGAATGATTTTTCGAACATATAAAACTGTTTCGTAACAACTTTTCTTAGTCCCTTATTGGACAATTCTCCCGGAAAAGCATGCGGCACGGCCACAGGAGAGCAGGAGAAGGAGCATGCGCAGACGTCACTTCCACTTGTGAGCAGGAGAGAGTGAGAGCATACGTTTGCGAAGTTCAGGGGTTTGTTTGTTCACTGCATTTAGGTAATGAATGTTATATAAACGGTGAATATGTTGGATTCGGAGATGGTTTGAAACTGATATATGGAGCTGTCGCAGGGCTTAAAGATGCCGGACATGAACCGCATGCAGTGAGTGAAACTTATGTGTTTTGTTGACAAAGTGGTTTAGTTCAGCCTACCCCTCCCCCCCCCCACGCGCCGTATGATTTCGAAAGTAATCGTAAAGCTGTATCTATATTTTTTAAATGTGATCAAACTAAATACTTTTCGAAGATACGAAGTATACAATAATACTCTATAGGTACTCAAGATTAATATGAGATTGGCAGAAACCCTGTGTGTCACGCCCGGTTTATAATATTCCAAGTCTATCGTCCACCGCTGTCTCTCTTGTCACGAAACGACTGGATTTCTTCTGGTTTCTTCAAATTCCTAACCTCAAGCTATTGTGATTGGTCAGTGGGTGTCGGTACACGATCCAGGATGCCTGCACGATCCCTCCGCGCATGATGACCTAGTAGAAAATGCAGTTTAATTAATATGACGCAGGAGCTATACAAGACCCTTTCCCATCTACTGTAAATAGTTTTGTCTGCGTTCAACCCTCACCACACTGTTAACTAACGTTAGTTGTTTACCTCCAGCTAAAATGAAAGCACTTCACACCACAGCATGCTTAAGAAAAAAACCATAATGATATTCATGATGAATTTCTGTTATACTTTTCTGCACCTTGTTATAAAGAGCTGACAGTAGTTTTGAGAGCCCCGGAAAGACAGCGTGCAGACAGGGTTTGTTCAGCCTGGTGCGGCTGTACTATTCACTGTTCTGAGTTCAGAGTAAACAAAAGTGTACCTAGAAGCTCTTTGTCGTTTTTCATACGCTTCAGTATTGTTATTATTAATCTAAAACATATTGTGAAGGTGATAGATGAACACTCAGTCATGCACAGGAGTGACAGCGCTCGTGCTAATCAGAATGAATGGAAAGGAAAAATCAAGTTATTCCTTTTACTAAATAATGACTCATGCGCAGTTGATTGTGACATTTATTATATGGATTGTGGCTGTTGCTGCAGATTAATTGATTAATGTGATATACATTTTAATATCAATAACTTGTCTTTAATCTGCATATGCTTTCTTAATAATTTATTTTAGTAATGAATACAGTATGTGGTGCTTAGAGAGTGACTATATATATATAAAGTATCTCCGGAGGCTGAGTCCCCCTTATATTGATACCTTTCATCACCCCTGCTCCTACCCATGCTTTTAGGAATCATCCATTTGCACATCATAGAGCACATAAATGGCTGTAATCAAATCAAATCACTTTTATTGTCACATAACCAACAGCACGTGTGCCGTGGTGAGTGAAAAGCTTTGGAGCATGCCCCAAACAGTGCAGAATACAATTGACATATTTGACAAATAACATACACGTTTACAATACACGTTTAACAAATAACATTAAACAAATTTAGACATTTTACAAATAACAGTATACTAGATACAGTATTTACACTAAAATAATACAATACTATACAACATAATACACATAATTTAAAATGCACATGAGTGCATGAGTGGTTGTAAATGTAATGGTTGATAAATAGATGTTGTCAGAGTATTATTGTGTTAGAATGCAGTGCATGCTACATCGAAGTCCGCTTGGTAAAAATTGTAGAGCTGGTGGAGTTAAACTGCTGTTTAGTGATTTCTCAGACCAATTTGCTGTGATTCGAAGACGGGAAATGATATAGAACACAGCATGAGTCTAAATGTATGCTTTCTATATTAATTATTTTAGTATGGTCATTAGTAGTAAGTCCAATATTACTTAAATTATGCAAATGATTCACCATTATTCACTGTAGTAGAAAAAAATACAATGGTAATCAAAACTGTTTGCTTTCCTACATTCTTTAAAATATCTTCTTTTGTGATTTTCTGTTCGAGAATAATTTTGCATCTATTATGTAGTCAATGGTGGGTAAGTAAATGATTACAGAATTTAGATTTTATGGTAAACTGATTGCTTGGTAGAAACAGATGTATTGCATAAAAAAAGACAAATTCAGAAAGGTGAGTAATGTGAGAGTGAGTTGAGTCTGTATGATGTGATCAATGCTTTTGACTCCACAGATCATTCCAGTATAATGACAAATAATTATTGTGTACATGGTCATGAGGCATGACCTTATTAACCTAACATCCATTTACATTAAAGTCAGTATATTTACTGCTCACCCCACATGACTACACCATTGCACAGAAGCTCATTATGTAAAAGGAGTGTTATGGCCTTTGTGTTACCTCAATAATTTGTATTCATTTACAGATTGATTGATTACTGTGAGATGCTGTGAGATTGTTAACCTCAATTACACGGCTCCCTGGAATACTTCTTTCTGATTGGTCAGAAGGTGAACAAATTTTAATGACTGTCCAATTTTTTTACACAGCAACGACTGTTTTTTGCTCTGCTCTCTGATAGGTCCGTCCCATTTTGAACACTGTGTACACTAGCTGCTATTAAGCATTCCACTGTCAGGAGAGTTTGTGAGACTCTTCTGCAGCATGTTAGATAACACCTCCAAACAAAGACCGAGATTTCAAAGAGAAAACACAACAAAGGAATCGCATTGCAAAAACTGTATCCGACAGTAGCCATTTTGAACATGTGTGCATTGTTTTGTGTTTCTCTGTGTGAGTAATAATGCAGAAGAAAACAAACCTTATCAGCATAGTCTCTCTTCATTTCCACAACTCACACTGTCACTCACATCATAAGGCTCAAACTCCACCTATTTCTATCTTTTTCTGTTATGTATTATTAATAAAGCATTCCAAAAATTTCACACTCGAGCCCTCCATCATATATTTATACAGTTATATTTAATCATGGGGCAGATGCTTTTAGCTAAAGCGACTAACATCACATTCAAGGTTAACATTTAATCAATATATGTATTCCCATGACCTTGGAATTGATCAGTTACAGTTAAACAGAAAGAAAAACATGTTCATGGGTTATAGGTAAATGTGAACTTGAGTCCGTGCAGTTCAATATAGAATGTATGTATATTGTTATTGGCCCTTAAAAGAAAGAGACCGGAATCGTTTTTAAACATGGAATTTGCGGAATAGTTACATAATGTGTCTATTTTAGACAGCCTGTAATGGGGTCAATGCTTTGACACATCCGGATCCCGGCAGAAAAGAACACGAAGACAGGGAGTCTAAGGGAAGAGGTGGGAGTTTTGATGGCTCAGTGTTTTGATTGAACTCTACTGTATGACTTATGTCACTATTATTTTAAAGATTGCATTCACAGTTGTGTGCTCCATACATGTGAGGAGGCTGCTGAGCTGCAGTCACTGGAATGTGTGAAGAGGTTTGCAGCAGACGCAAGAAATACATCTCTTGTAGATATCTTGATACACAAATATATTGCTTCATGGTGAATGTCACATGCACAAACTGAAAAACAGGTCCCTTCATAAGCTCGTTCCAGTCTTTTGTATGCATTTTATTACACGTGGGGGCTGTTTTAATCGATGTACCTTATGACTATATATTGATACATGTTCTTACTGACATTTGAATATTAACACAGAATAAAATAACAAAAATGGGGAAAAAAGCTCCTTGCTCAAAATCCATGATATCACTGTTAACTTTGCTCTTAACACTTTCGCTGACAAGATGTTGTAATGAGACCAGTTTTTTTTGGTTTGGCCATGACATTCGATATATACTTCATTGCCTGTTTATATATTATTACATAAAATCGTATCATTTTAAATTATATATAGCCGCAGAGAAAATAAAGAGACCATTTCAAAATTATTTTCAGTTTTTCTGAATTTACTATTTAAGTATGTTTTTAGATAAAATTATCGCTTTTGTTTTTGTTCTGTAAATTATTACCGATATTTTCCCAAAATGTCAATTAAAAAATGTTTTTTTTTGCCAGAAAACTGGAGAAAGAAATAACAGAAAAGATGCTCTGTATTTTATCAGACCTCCAATACTGAACTTCATATTCACTTTCAGCAATACAACAGTTATATTTGTACATGTATTCATGAAAAGTTCAAACATTTTTTATGTGATGCACTTGCTTTTGTGTCATGTCATGTTGACTGTCCTTCACATTGCTGTTGGATGACTTTGTCACTTCTGAGGTTTGATTTTGTTGAAATTCATTAAACAAACACTAGACAGGAATGGCCACATACTGACAGCTAGATTTTCTCGTAGCTCTATAAATTGATAAAGTATAAATAAAATAAAATGTAATTTCGTTTGATGAGAAATTTTCCTATATAAAACTTTAAACGTTAGTGAAACGTTAGTGAAAGTGACCTATTGTTATTATTTCCAAACCCCCTCAATTTTATCTAATTTAATCTGTAAGACACACTGATATACTAAAACAAAACTAATTGTATTTTTCATTTAAATTATTTCATTAGCCTTCCGTGTCTGCACTCACAACCAATTCCTTCCTCAGATCATTGTTACATCCTAAGGTTTTGTGACCCGATTTAGGGATTTTCCCTGTCTCTTTGCATCAAAACATGAAGTAAAGAGAAATCTGTCAGAAGACACCGATTCACATCTGTTAATATTGTGGTTTGGGAGCCATGAAAAGAGAAACACGTCACGATGTGGATGTCTCTGTTAGTTCTTGAAGTCTCCTCATGGAGGAAGTAACTGTGACAAGACATACTTCTACACCTTCATGTGATGTAGGTATCTCTCCTCACATCAACCTGTTAGTGATGTACATAATAATTTGTTATTCTCAAGGTTATCGATTACAAAAAGCCACTGTAAGTCATTGATTTACTATGCTAGTGTTTTCATAGCGCCAGTTTCCATTAGAGAGAGAATTTTAATGCTTCCATACAGAACCGTCTTGTTGCATAGCAACTAACTTATCAGACTACCCCCAATCTCCTCCTCCCATGCTAGTTCAACTACAACCTGAAAAAAATCTTTACCAAGTGTTTTTTCTTTAAAAAGAAGTGAATGGCATTTGCTACACGAATTTCATGGGAAAAACATCTCCTCAACTTGGCAATGGCCTTTTCCCCACTGAATCCATCAGAGCCCACTTCACAGCGTTTCATGAGAAATACTAACAAGCGTCTGCGCAGATTGCTTCTGCAGGACAGAGGGACAGCGAAAGACAAAAAAATGAGTAAAAGGGAATCAACCAAGTCTGACCATTCGAAATTCAGATTATATCGCAGAAGATAAAAACAACACTCCTCCTTCCACAGTGACCCAAAGCTAAAATGGTATAAAAAGACCTTGCAGATATTTATTCACTCTGCTCACATTCTCAGTGGAACATCAACGTTATGAATTCTGCATGTTGGGATAATCAGTGTTGCTCTGTCATATTTTTTCCTCCCCCTCCATGGCCTAATTTGGAAATATATCCTCTGCACTACAGTACCTTCATTTCAGAAGCAACCGCATAGCACAAATACAGTTTGTGTTGTGCTCGAGGTCTGCAGAGGTTACTCTGCTGTATGCTGCACTGCAACTCCGCACCACTTTAATTTCAAATCTACATCAACAGACACATTTGTATCGCTCACCCTTTGACAAGCCACTTTTGATCAGCAATCAAGGTTGTTGAGGGAGTAAAAAATAAAAGTCCTTTCCTCCTGCAGTGTGATCTGTGTAGTGCCAGTGTGCTGTTTACTTCAGGAGCCCACGACCCCTATGACACATGAGTTCTGTCTGACGACTGACAAAATGGTCATCATTAAAAGAATTGTTTAGGTTTAGTTAGTGAATTTCTATAGTTGCCAACTACAGACATGGGTATAAAGTAGTTTAGTTAACTTTTTAGCACACAAGGTGCAATCCATAATATTGTGATCATATGATCTTAAACAAGGCAACCAAGTTGCTTCAAAGGGACTTTTAGCTTTAATATGTCAGGAAGTTATTTAGTTAACTTAAGTTAAATTCTGCATCTCGATTTAAATGGAAAAATATATAGTATCTAAAATGAAATTAGTAAGCCCCAAATTGTTTTATGTTGAAATCCAGGAAACATAATAATCTGAATTGATGCTTAGCTGAATGAATACATTATTTTACTCAGTAAACGTTATTACGTAAAATAACGAGGGGAAAAATACTTAAATACAAAGAGGAGCTGTATTTTGATGTGTGTGATTGTTGATGGTCACAATGGTCGATTTCATTTCACGTTAGTATGTCTCAGTACGTGCATGTACTGTTTTTCTACACTAGAAGTATATACTTCCCAATCACAATGACAGTAGATACTTTTAGGGCATAATGCAGTGGTTCTCAACCTTCTTTAACTTCAAAGCCCCCCATCGCCCACGGCAATATTTGAAAGCTTCCCCCACTCACAATTGCTACCCAATAAAATGTTCTGGAGCTTGATATTACTAAAAATATTCTTGTTTAAAAACAAAAAATATTAAGAAATATCCTGACTTTGAGTTTTAGGTTATTTGAATGCTTTATTTTAAATCATTTTAGGTCGTATTAAGGCCCCCTTGAAATTATCCAGAAGCCCCTAGCGAGCCCCGGCCCCCCTGCTGAGAAACAATGGCTTTGTAAAAGGAGGTGAATTGTTGATTTTTATTTATACTTTAGTAAGTACTCAAACTAAAATACGTGTCTTTTCAATACTACTTGGGACTATATTGGCCAACTCGATTAGTTTATAAAAGTGAGATTTTAAGTATACTTTAAATGTAACAGCAGTAAACATTGACTACATTGAGTTACATTTATGTAAAACTAATTTATCTTATTTTTAGTTTAAAAGAAACTTACTAAGAGCGCATTTAAATAAACATATTTTTTGTATGGAAAGCAGGTTCATTGTATCATGGAAAGCTAACATTGTGCCTCCCCAGGCATGAAATTGATATACAAGAGAAAAAAAGCAGAAATACATAATAAAACACATAATAAATGAGAAACATTAAGTGCATAAACAGACAATGTGCTAGTGAATGATGTCCAAAAATGTAATGTGCACGTTATGTATAAAGAGTTAGAAACATTGTGATCTCAATAGTGCAACAATATAACATCAGATGAATTAGTAATTAGAATGACATTAGGCCATGTACGGCTTAAGTGCCAGCGTTGGACAAAGACAGATTGCTAATAGTCCTAATTGTCTTAAACCCGGTAAGGTCACACCAAAGAAATGGACCCTTTGATTTCCAACCAATCAAACCCTCCCCTGCGGTATACACACATCCTCCACAGTATAGCATTAACCGAGCATGAAAAGTACATCGATTTGCCAGTGAAACTAATGCTCTCATCTTTAATTCTGAAAGCGACAGCGTACTGTAAGTACACCCGTGTTCCTTTTTCTTTTTGTCTGACAAACAATCTTCTAATTCAATTTATTTTATTCCAGAAATGTGCAAAGCTCAAATATTACCACTCCTTCAACACCTCCAGTTCCCAGTTCACTGCCTGGCTTCCAGTCTTTGGCTAGTTCCAACCACCACTGACTGAGCGTGTCATATTATGTAAGGTCACAGCATAGAGCAGAGAGCTCTCTGACATTGGCTCCAACTAGCACAGTCACACCGGCTAACTCGTGATCATTTTACAGTCTGCCCTTTTTAACACATCTTTAAGTAAATAAAATGTGACTCTGTCCAAATGCGCTCAGCACACTTTGTGACAGGACTCCTGCGCAGATGACTTACTGTATGTATAGAGCAGGGGCAGCTACTCCGAATGACCAGGATAATCCAGAATAAAAGCTTTATATAGGAGCTGTCCATTGTTGACGGCGTTTAACATAATTTTGTTGCTGTAATTCAATGCATTTATTTTTACACAGGTTTAGCACCGCTAAGTGCACCGCCTTTCCTTTATCATTCAAGTTGTTTTATCAGAAAAACGATTAAATGGAACATTGATGGTTGAGCCCCGCTCAATCGACAGCCACTGTTATATTTAGGAAGTGTATGAGAACCCGCCCGTCGACCGCTGTCTTCTCCAGTGATCATTATTTTTGCGGGCACGTGCTGTAGACATGTAATAAGATATTTTAATAACCAGCTGCTCCTCTAAGCTCCATTCAGGGTTTTGTAATGGAGGAGATGTTCCAGTGTGTCAGGAATGAAGGGAGAGAGAGGTGATGTTAACAGGGCCTTGTGCTTCACGAGCCTGTAACCCCAGCACACCCACGCACTGTCTTCTCATATCTGACAGGCAATGGCTTCTCTCACTGCGATAAAAATCCTGCTCCATCACACTCTGTTTCTCTCGCTCTCTCTATCTCTCTCTCCTTCCTCCTGCAACCACAAACCAAATAGACGGTAAATAAACCAAACCATTCCATCCTCCAAAAAACAAAAAGTCGGTATATTCGGAAATGTTTTATTAAAGCATGCCTCTTTTTCTCGGTGCTTATCTAAACAGTTGCAGTAATGATCAGCGGGAAGGTAAAATATACTTATTCATTTGAGTCGTGTTTATAGAAAGATGAATCTTCAACGTGATAAACGGGAAGGAAGAAGCATTCCAGAAAATACTGCACTCACATGCTGCTGGAGCTGCAGGGGTGGAGATGAGAGGTGGGGGAGCGCCTGACCCATATTGGGTGTGATTGGTGTAAAACAAAAATGTCACGGGCAGACGTGTGCACGGAGGGATGGTTTGCTGTGGAAGTGCTAACAAATGTTTATTGCTGTTCATCTGTGCACATACGTCTCATGTGCATCACAATAAAATTGAATTTTGTCACTTTTATTCTGGTGCAATAGGAATACATAATAAAATGCCATCTTAACATTTCCTATTGTGGGCTCCTCATTTGCATATTACCTGATTTAAATGTATTGCTTGCACAATTTTCAGCTTAGCATGATTACATTTACAAAATTGAATTAAATATACAATGCTAAAAAAAGGTGTAGTTATTTTCAGAAAAACAAGCCTGAAGTAATTACACTGTTTATTATGATTTTTTATTTATTTATTTTATTTATGATGTAGTATTTTACAGAGTTTTAGAGTTTCACGCATACTGTAAAAAACTGTAATTTTATGAAGTTTTACTGTTTTTACAGATTTTTCACGATTTTTTTTTTATATTTAAAAAAAATGCCAAATTTCAGGAAAATACAGCTAATTTACAGGAAAACAGGAAAAACATGTAATTTCACGTGAATATTTTATTTTACGGTATTTCCTGGAACCATAGCTACCAGAAATGTTTCTTTTTTTAAAGGATTTTTTTACTTGGCTCTGGTTTGATAGTTTAAAATCGTCAGACTGGGAAAACATCAAAACACGAGCATTGAAAAGCTGGGGGACCAGCTAGACTTACCAGCAAACAAACAACCACAGCTTAAGCTGTTTTGTTTGCAGCGATGCCCTCTGTGTTGATAATGGCATTCCTGTTGTAATGGGTGGATAATAAAATATATCCTTGTCAATTTTGTCATAGCACCATTTGCTTTACTTAGCTGTTTGTTTGTATCCTGGATACAGGAATCCCGATAAATATTGATTGCTTCTGTCAGCTTTATCCAACAACACACGTATTTATAAAAACAAATCATTTGCATGGATCTCTAGTAAATACACATAACAGCACTTACAAAAACACTTGTGTATATTCCTAAAAGTAACAATACATCTGGAAAGGAGAGATATGTCAAGGACAAAGGTTGCTAAGCAACTTTGCTTTCCCCTGTCTTGCTTTACCGTAGCATAGTCACAATTTAGCAGACAGCCTGGCTGTGTATTATTGCACCTTTGCTGTAGCTCTGACTACTGTTAAGCTCTCGACGACATCAGAGCGCAATTGAACACGCCGCTCTACTCTCTCGTGTGCCCACAGATTCAGACAGATCTCCGCTTTGAGCTGGATTCTGCAGGACAGTTTATGTAAAAGAGCCATGGATTACTCAGCTTTGCAAATATTTGATTTGCTACTTTTGAACAGGAGCCATTGACATCACTAGAGTTTCTGTGGTGATGCAGTATTAGAGCAAATAATATTATACGTAGAAGTGGTACGGTGACATATTCTGACATAATAGACATAATGGAACAACGTTAGGTGTTTATTATTAAAGTTTGACCTCTTCCTTTTCCAATAACAGTCAGGTTATGAGAGGTCTCAAGGCTAAATTACACACCCGGGATGGATGCCTCGGAGGTACCCTGCCATACCTCAACTGTGCTCAAAACTTTGCTGTTGATAAAATGAGCATATGCTGGTAAGGTATGTTTTGAAGCAAGGTAGCTGGTTTGAGCTGGTAATCTGGTCCTAAACTGGTTAAGTGCTGGTCCATAGCAGCTAGCTCCTAGCTTAAACCAGCTCATGACCAGCTAGGGACCAGCACATGAGCAGCTTAAACCAGCTACCATGCTTCAAAACATACCTAACCAGCATATGCCGCTTCTTTCAACAGGAGGGTAAAAGCGTTGCATTCACAACTAGCAAAATATTACAGAATTCGTCTGAGAAGTCACTTTGAAATCAACACAGCAAATTATGACAGCTCATATGATGTAGGTCATGATGCGAGATGGAATGATCCATAGAAATGCAGCTATGAAACCGTGTAAACAGATATGCCCACGATATTGTTTTGACAGCATTACTTTATTAAGATTTCAATAGCACCTCCTAACGATCCATTTGTTAAACCTGTCAAAACAAGTCTTGCAGATAATGCAGTAAGATAAAAGCTGTCAGTCAATAAACAGCTTTAATAATCGCGCTCCCCAAAGGCACGCCGTGTTTACATAAAGAAACGCATGATATGTCACCACGTAAGTCCACTTTCATGTAAAACGTCCTGTCTGTGCAGAGATCTGTGAAATCTCCAGCGTCTGACATAACAGGCAAACAAAACAGATCAGCCGAGTTCACAATATTCCTCCTTCAACTCAACTGGAGAGGATGGAGTGCACAAACACGAAACCAAGGTGTCGAGGTTTTATGGTAAGTAACTGTAGAGACAAGGTGTTTGTCATCTGCTGAACAACCTCAAACGAGCCGGGCATGATCTACGTTTGATGACGATTGTTGGACGCTCTCAGGCAAGTATCCCACAAACAGGGGCAGTCCACTGAGTCAACAGCTGATACACCAACCACACGACCAGATGCCTGCTTTGCTCTGCCAACATAACAGATGCATTTAGTACATATGATTATTGTTACTGCTTTGCAGTGAGCGTGGCACTCTAAAAACGGCCTTCAACCTGAAAACTTTGGGATAATCTGGATGGAACAATGAGAGAATTCAGAGTTTCCTGAAAGGGCTGTTTTTTCTCTTTTATTGCACTTTTTTACATTTTTTCTTGTTAAACATTATTAAATATTTCCGGGCTTGCTATCTTGAACCTAGCAAGAATCAATGCTTAAAACAAGTTCAATTGTTTAGAAAAGTAAGCTTATTTCAAGTTATTTTTGAAATATACTCAAAACCAAGTCTGAATATTTTCGTTTATGCAGTTTTGTCTTTTAAGTAAAAATAGAAGTTTTTATTTGTTAAGATACTGTAAACAGTGATATGCTTTGCCATACACTCACACAGTATGCAGGTAAAATTACATAATGCGCTTTCCGACCGGATAAGTTCAGAAACAAAGTTCCAGAATGAGTAAAGAGGACTGTCGTTCATGAACTAAGTTTCCTTCAGGCCCAGATTGCATTCGCACCGGCAAAATGAACTATTTAGGGACGTAAGACGGTCGACATCAATGTAATTCAAGCACGTCTGTCGAACAACAACAAACAACCAAACAACTGAATTTTGGCCAATCAGTATTTGCTTACGTCAAAGGCAGTTCCTATCCTGCTGGCTTAGACCCTGCCTCGGAGAAGGAGCTACAGTGCTCCCCCTAAAAAGGTTCTCCCAAACTAAAATTACGTCCGATTCCTGTGGTGCGAACGCAACAAAAAGCGGCAACTCCCAGGAAATCGTCCCAGAACTATGAAATCATTCCTGCGGTGCAAAAGCCTCTAAGAGGATAAAAAAAAGAAACCTGGAAAAATCTGAACATTTAGAAAATAATATTAAATTTAGAAAACAAAGATTGAGACAGTATAATGTGAAGAATTTACAAGAGTAGATTAATTACAGTAGATCAAGTGGTCACACTTTATATTAAGGTCCAGTTCTCGGTTTTAGTAAACTATTAACTATGACTTTTGCTAAGTTAACTCTTCATTTGTTGCTTATTAATAGTTAGTAATGTAGTTTTGTAATGTGCTTTATAAGTGCTTATAAACAGCAAATATGCTAATAATAGGCATGCTAATAAGCAACTAGTTAATAGTGAGAATTGTTACTGAGAAACCATACAAAAATACTGTAAAGGATTTTTCCAGTCTATTTTTAACGTTTGTAGATTAAAACAATGTGATGCAGCTCTACCCATCATACAATAATGTACCTTCATTCATACGCACCAAGTCAACAAAGATCTAATAATTTTGGAGCAAGTATGTGTGTCATGTTATTGCAAATGCATTGCATCACTCAGTCAAACTGTTTGTATGTTCACTGTGCATGTGTAATGCTTTTACACGTGTATAACAGGACCAGAATAAATCACCTGAGCGCCCCCTCTCAACGTTTACCATTCTCCCAAGACCTTTATATCACACATTTGTGTCCTTGCCATCAGCAAACCCTGATGCTGACAGCTATAATGTACAATGCATGGTTTTTTTATAGGGGTCAAGATTTGGCCTTTGTGTGGCATGGCCTAGTAAGCCCCTAGTGGTAGAAATTGTAATTACCACAAATTATGCATTGAGAGAGTTCAAGTAGCTAACTCAAGTTATTTACTTTATTTGTTTTTTATCAATACATATAATTTTCTCAACAAAACAAGCCTACATATCATTATATCATTTTCTTGTCCTTATGTTGTTCCAAATGCTTCCATTGTTTACCTCAATTTTAAGTAGCTTTGGATAAAACTGCCTGCAAAATTCCTAAATGTAAATGTAAATATAATTAGTATTTTATTACAGATGTAATTTTATTTTGATTTTTCATTCAGATTGACTGACAAATGTTTTAAGGTACGCAGTTATTTTCAAAAAATCTATTGCAATAAAATAGACTTGGCTAATGCCATCCCTAGATGTGCATTCATTAAAAAATCATACGTCCATCATTAATAATTCTTTTTAATATTACACTTAAAATCTTAAAATTATTTTTTTACATTAAAGCATTATTATGATTTAACTTTCATCCAGTTCCACTGTGATCATTCACATGGCATTACGAGCTTAAATAAAAAAAAAAGAAAACAAACATCAGATGTCACTTATAGGGATCATGTGTCAGCCGGGCAACTGATATGAAGATAAATGCTAACGGATGGCCAGGTATTATAGACTTCCTTATAGTTTACATAGTGAGTTTTAATTGTTTAGTCTCTCTGGCCGACAGGACTCTGAAACAGCAGTTGCACTATATTTTGCTTAAGCAGAGTGCCACAGGAGCTAACAACAGAGCAGGTCTCCACTCAAAATCCCTCTCGACCCACTTACATCAGATTCAGATAATGTGATGTCCCTCTTCCTGACATAAACCCAGGAACCACTTATTCCTGGACAAGCTACTGACTCGACATTTAAAGGATATTTTGGCCAAAAATTCTGCCATTATTGATTCTCCCTCATGTTGTTCAAACCCTGTATATGACTTTTTCTTCTGGGAAACACAAACTATGATATTTTGAGAAATGTCTCAGTGGTTCTGTGTCCATACAATGCAAGTCAAATGGGACCAATGTTCTTCAAAGTATCTTATGTGTTTGCAGAAGACAAATCTTACAAGTATTGACATGGCTGTGAGTAAATATTGAATTTATATTTCTGAGATCTTTTCATGTCATACATATATTTATTTTAATGCGTAAAATTCTCTGCATGTTTGGTTTTTGTGGTAAATCAAGCAGCTTTGGAGGACAATAATTGTTTAAGCAATAATGGCTTTTTTGCATCTGTATCAAGAGAGGATTTTAACAGGCTGACCAAGAATCCTGCAGTTGTCTGGGTAACCCTTTTGATCTCTGGTGCATATTACAAGCATACAATGGAAGCTGATGTCAAGTGTGAGTTGCATGGAGCTAAGAGACTTCAACATAAATCACTGTTTCTCTTTGTCAGGATATGAGCTGAGCATAAAATCATCCCGTAAATTGTGTAAAGGAAATGTGGTGCTGTCCTTCCTCATCACACAAACACCAGACTCCAGACCAATTCAGGAAAGAGACATCACTCACTTTTGGCAGTCAGACAGTGTCTGCCAAAAGGCTTTTGTGCGTGTTATTCAGATGAGCTGAATAGAAACATTACGGAACCTATTTAACTTGAACAGTTATCATAGACGACAAGTGAAGTATTAGATTCGTACTGACTTCGATGGACAATTTTGATTTTGTTTATGAAAGACATTTCATTATTTTTAAAGAAAATATTGTTATGGCAGTAGGTTTTTCACTCGTGTTTTTTTTTCAAAATGCTTTACGGGTCCAATGTGGATCTATTGACAGAAATGCAATATAATATACATAACTATTTGTTACATAATGAAGCGTTCTGTTTTCATGACATTGCAATGAGCTATTTCTATCTACAAACACAATGGGTTCTCTTACATGGAATTCGCCATGTTGTTTCTATAGTAGCCCTAAATGGACAAACTTCTCTACAGGGCTGCATTTCACAAAATGATTGAAAGCCTATGTTAATCGTAGCTCCATTGGTGACAGTGTTTCTAAGATCAACTTTCGGTCGGAGCTGATGGTCGAGTGGTTCGTGCGCAGGTGCGACCTGAGAATCCTGGCTTGGGTCCTTTCCCGACCCCACCCCCTCTCTCTCATACACTTTTCTTCCTGTCCTCTCTACAAATCACTGTACTGATAAAGGCATAAAATGGCCAAAACATTTATTATAATAATAAGGTGAACATATGATGCCCTTCGGCGAAGAAAACAAAAACGTGATAACATTGTAGTGCTGTGTCAGCCTAGTCTCGTGCTTCGAAAGAGAAGAGGAGTGGTGGAGTGAGCCGTTGGTTGCAATTCGCAACATCACCACTATATTGCTAAATTTCATGCACTAGACCTTTAAGTTAGATACGTTTTGAAAAACGCACTTCCTCACATTTAATTAAATTGATTTTTTTGTGAAGATTAAGTACATTACGTTGCATGATTTTATCAATACCAACCTCTCAATATGAGCTATAATATTGTGATGCTTCCCTTGCTGAACATCGATAATTGCTGTAATAGTCGCCAGCAAGGCTGATGGTCAATTTCATTCATTTCCGGATGATCTAATTGATTAATGCACATAAACTCAATTTCCTGTGATTGACATAAGATTGTAGTCTGTTTGTTTTAGGAGGCCGCATGTTGCTCTTCACATTGTGTTTAGCCAGCATCTCAGTAAGACGCAGTCAGGCCAGTCTGACACACATTTAATGAGCATGTTTTCACAAAGAAAACTCCACTGGAGCTCTCAAAGCTATGGATTACTGCTCAGTACAATTACCCATTTACAATTTCCATCCAAGCCAGCAGTGCGAAGGCTGTAAACAGCAGAAAGTGGTGACTCACGGCTCATGCGTCTTCTGACAGCTTAGTCTTGCAGTGATAAAGATTCTGTCCATATTACATTTAAATATATTTAGCCCCTTCATGCAAACTAATCGAGGTACTGATGATCTGGAGGAGAGGAGGAAATTATTAAATTAAGATTATATTTGATCAATTTGTCAATGTTGTCGGGGTAATAATGGCCCGTCACCTCCCTAATAGAGGTACATTTGATATTTGCATTATTTTATAAAGTAATTTAGGAGGCATTTAAAAGGAGCTGTTGGATAAACACTGAATCTTTTACTCCTCCCCGACTCGGTCTTTAAAAAATCGTATGGGAGTATCCCTAACAGCGATGCAATAGTATGTCCACTGGAGCATTTCTCAAGGCCAGGCCTAGGGGGGACCATCCCACACAATCACATCACGATAAATAATCCCAGGACTATCTACCACCAGATGACAGTTGTTGATTTACTTCTATCAAGAGTGGGTGATGTATTGTGTATTACACAGCCTTATCAGCTTCCCCGGAGTTCTTTGGAAAAATCCATCAGCTCTGGCTAAAAACAAATTGAATCACACAAATAGGCTTTATGAGGTGTATAAATACACCTGCTGTGAAACATTTAGCCTTTGCTCCTCCTGTTCTTCGTTTGCTGACACTATTCTTTAATGTGCGCATCATCTCCAACAAGTCTACCTGAAGCAAGAAACTTCTTTTGTATCAGTTGAGCCTTTAGCTTTATCCTAAACAGACAAGACAGAAAATGTTGTTTACAAGCCTTTTAGAATATATGGGTGTATACACTCACCTAAAGGATTATTAGGAACACCTGTTCAATTTCTCATTAATGCAATTATGGTGGTGGTGTACTGGTGTGGGGGATGTTTTCTTGGCACACTTTAGGCCCCTTAGTGCCAATTGGGCATCGTTTAAATGCCATGGCATTGTTTCTGACCATGTCCATCCCTTTATGACCACCATGTACCCATCCTCTGATGGCTACTTCCAGCAGGATAATGCACCATGTCACGAAGCTCGAATCATTTCAAATTGGTTTCTTGAACATGACAATGAGTTCACTGTACTAAAATGCCCACAGTCACCAGATCTCAAGCCAATAGAGCATCTTTGGGATGTGGTGGAACGGGAGCTTCGTGCATCCCACAAATCTCCATCAACTGCAAGATGCGATCCTATCAATATGGGCCAACATTTCTAAAGAATGCTTTCAGCACCTTGTTGAATCAATGCCACCTAGAATTAAGGCAGTTCTGTAGGCGAAAGGAGGTCAAACACAGTATTCGTATGGTGTTCCTAATAATCCTTTAGGTGAGTGTATGACTATATGATCAAAGCCATGTTAGAAGAAAGAATAGAGCTAGAGCTGGTAAGGAGAAACATGTCATGCATAAACAAAAATTTAAGATGTCTACACATAAATAATAATTATTTCTTGTAAAAAAAGTAAAGGTAGGTTTACACCTAAACTAAAAGGTTATTAAATATGATACATACAGGGATATCACATTGCGTTGTATGGAAATTTGTCACTTGATATACATGAGAGATGTATAATATAAAGATCTGGTTTCTAAAGCATAACCAGTTAAAAAACACAGTTTTAGATAGCTACTATAGACTATAAGGATACAGGTTGTGTAGCTATTCTAATTGTGACTATACATTATTGACAGGCAGGTGCCAGCTCAGTAAATGAGTATTGGTTTGTGACTCTGTCTTTGCCTATGATCTATTAGCTATTTCAGCCTGACATTCTGGCCTCAGCTTGTTAAGGCCATTCTCATTAGCAGTGTTTTTCTATCCAGAGATACTTTCTGCCATTTCACTCAAAAGAGAATCACAATGTTTAAAGATGGACAATTGGCATTGCATCCTTATTGTTGATAATAGCCTACGTCTGGCAAATCAGTTATCTTTTCCTGTGGGCTACTGGCGGATTAAAGCATTCAGGAAGATAAAAACAAGAAAATCTGTATGTCTGTTAAAATAATTATTTCATGTAGACTCGCAACTTGGAAACAGCATAGATTTTCTTTTAGACATTGAAGGTTTGGGTAATATTGACGGTTTCATCTTAACAACACAAACAAACGTTTTTGTGACCCCCAACTTAACTTCAGGTACACATTCACAAACAATAGACTGCCTGTAGATTATTTCAGATATCAATCTAAAGAAACTAAAACTTGTCTCCCCAATATTTCGAATTTAGACTTCGATACCAAGCTCAGCCGCTGATTTAATATGGACGATACCCAGTTAACTGGGTTTCAGGCACTCGCGCTTACAGTGTAATGGCTGGAAAATTACACCTCAATGTGAATATTAAATTACACTAATGCATTTGGTCACAAATTATATCTATTTATTTTTCTTTAAATCATTAATCAAACAGCAATTTATTTAGCATAAATAAGGAGTTATCACAAACTTAGACTGTTTAGTTGATATCTTACATTCAGTGATGAGATCTTAAAATGTATGGAAAGAGTCCTAAAAAAGGTCATAAAAAGTATTCAATTTTGATCCATAATCTATATACCCTGAACATTGTCAGATTTCCACAGCAGTTAACGCATGCGGTGCCGCTAAATCCACCTGGAAGGAAGATAAGGAAATGATCCCCATTGGATTGCGGATTTACATCCCATCAGGGGCTTTAATCGATTTTGTGATCGTTTAGATTGTCAGGGACAATAAAACTGCTCTGATATCCATCCTTAGATATGTTCAATAAGCGATGACTGTAATGAGCTCATTTAAGCCAAAAACATGACAGACTGTTGTAATCTCATGTATTTATATATTGGCCGCAGAGTCACAAGTTTTAAGGTTGTGTTGACAATTTTAATTTGCGCTCTCTTGCTCTTCTCACTCAGCAGGCCTTGCTTAGCATGCATCATCCTGGCATACAGTCTGTTAGAGATAAGTCGACCCCCTGTATTTGTGAGCACAACAGCAGAAAGTGGTGCCCGTGTCCAGATGGCTCCTCAGCCACCAGGATAATGAGATGCTGGCGTGGAGAAATGAAACTAGAGAGTGCAAGGGTTAAAGCAGCTTTACAGATTGGAATGTACAGCTGCTTCTTAAGCGATGCCATTGACGCTACATTCTTTAGTGTCTGCAGGAACCAACTGTGACAGAACACCTGACAGAACATTGGGATAAAAGCATAGTGTGTGGGCATAGATGCATACCATGAGACATAAGGCCCTCTAAATATACACTCACCTAAAGGATTATTAGGAACACCTGTTTAATTTCTCATTAATGCAATTATGGTGGTGGTGTAATGGTGTGGGGGATATTTTCTTGGCACACTTTTGGCCCCTTAGTGCCAATTGGGCATCGTTTAAATCAAACACAGTATTAGTATGGTGTTCCTAATAATCCTTTAGGTGAGTGTATACATTGTAATATGTAAATTGCACATTTTAATTTTTTTCTAAAATGTATTGAATAGAAATAAGTAGTGCTTTTATCTGAAGTAGTATTGTTTAGCAAAAGGCGTCAACAAATAATAAAATACATAAAATCCTAATATCAACCTACAAATGCAAAAATCCTACAGTGGTCGAGGCCTAAAACAATCTTAGCAGGAAGGGAATTGAGGAACAGTGGGAGCGGGACACATTTACTAACCCTAGGATGATAGACACATCGATACTGCCGCTTGCATTTTCCCTATCTGTGAACACGTATGTCTGAATCTCTTAGTTGACACAGCACAACTGTTGGATGCCTACCAAGTTGTTCAAACCCCTTGGCCCCAACAATCATCAAATCCATTCCAGTGTAATTTAAGACACACACACCTGTTTCTCCACTTGTTGATTGATCGTTTATCTTTAAAGACACTGCATTATCTTCAATTAATGTAGAGTTAGATGCGGCTCAGAGTTATTAGCCTCTATCGACGTTAACTCTTCTACATTACGAAACTTATGTTGGAACAGTCTGCGTAAAATTTCTTCCAGCTTCTGATATCAATACATTTCCGCAGTAGCAGAGCTTTTGTGATATTTGTTAGGTCTTTTTTTGAATGATGTTTTGCCGTGCTCATTTACAAGATAACTCGGGTGTGGAAGGAAAGCATGTAGGCTCACCCACTGCCTCTCAATAATACATTCAGATCATATATATTTCACTGCTGTTGTGCAGCACATGTGCACTCTAAATCCAGCCAAACCCCAGTGCTGCTATCAGTGGGGACCACATGCTCACCCCAAGCTTAAAAAGTCATTTCCCATGAGCATAGTATTGATTATCTCTGAGAAATAATTGATCTATGGGAGGTTTTTTAATCATTTGCGGACACTCTCTGATACCATGGAAACAATGTAAAAATGTGTTTCTTAAGGATTTTTCGGCACAAAGTGGGGTTACAATGTCCAGCCTTTTGGACACTATATTGATTCATACTGAAGCAAATGCTTATTATTTGGAGCAAGGAAAAAGCATCCACTGATTTTTAATAACATAATAGACAGAAAATGTACTTGTAAGCGGTTTAAACTCGTAGGGATGCTTGTGGTGTCCTATTTGGCAAACTAAATTCAATTCGCATGAGATTTTAAAATGACAATCCTCATCCAGACCTGTAATAGCCTAATCTATAATGAAATATAATCAATATTTGTAATTAGTTTCATTTACAAAATCAATGTAAATTTGTGGTAGTGTGTTGTTTCCATTTAGTATACCATATTAATGTGTTACTGAAATTATGATTTTGTGAATGCTTGTTCAATCAGAGTTCCCTGATATCTTGCCACCATAAAATGGATATAGAGGAATTGATTTTAGACGTAACATCATTTACTTCGGTATTGAATACACTTTTGTCCGGTCTGAAAATACTATAATAAAAAGTTAACATTTAGCCTGATTTGAAACCTTTAATTTCTGTGTCCTTCATCTTTGGTTGTGCAACACATAACGGAACTTTTGATAAAACGAGTGTTTAGAAAATGATCATACCATTGAGCGTAACGGGGAAAAACAGACACCAATACGCGCATGTTTTGAGCTTGTCTAAGGATATTGCGTCTTTATACCAATGACAAAAGTATCACATCTTAAGTGATGCGGTCCAAAAGCAGTTGTGAATCCATGTTTCAGATGAAGCGTCACGTGCTCACGCTCCTGCTCACTAGAAGTTTGGCGTGTCATATCAAGAGAGAATCCCGAGCAACATAGATGCGCCAAACCCTTTTAGCAGTTTTTTCTTTGGATAATGGCTTTACCTGGTTCGCGTTTGAGAGGTTCTGACTTGTTTTGGATTACATCACCAAAAGGCTTATAATTCTGGAGAAAATTAAAGGACTTGCGCATCGTAAAGGGATAAAAACTGCATCTGAAAGAAACAAATGGATCGCAGCGAGTCTCAGTCTCTTACCAGAACGGATTTTTCTGCGGTACACTGAAAGTAAAGGAGATGCTTATGGGAACCTCTAATTCCTTATCTATAAGGTAACTTATTTATTTTTGACTAAGTTGTGATTAAAATACATTTTTGTCACAGCGCGCTTTTTGTGTGGAAAAATAATAGCTAATACTGCACACTCTTAAGACCATTGTTCACGGCAGGTTTGCGCAAATTTTCTTTAGCTAGAAATAATCTTTAAACTCTTTGTTCAACGCAACTTCGCCTTATTTTTCACTTTTATGTTGAATTCAATTGAGATAAATCTATTGGATGGCGCTCATCTTTTCACAAAGCCTTGACAAAACGCATCATTTTCAACAAAACATCCATCCACCCTCTTGTATTCTTGTTTTTTAAACGTAGGATATCTTTGTCAGGCGCTTTATCATGACTGATGGCGAGGGGAGAGAACACTTTCATTACTTGGAGAGAGACGAGGTAAGAGTTCCCATCTCAGCCCTGTACCGGGCGCCTGCTCACCGTGAAGAGATCGGCGATGAGGAGGAAAAAAGCAGCACATGGATCCCCGTACATGAGAGCTCTCAGGGACAGGGGTCCGGGGCACGGGACCCCACTCCGGATTTGGTCTCTGATGAGGAGGAACAGCCCCCCTATCCAGCGCTCGCGCCCGTGGTGTTCTTCTGCATCAAACAGACCACTCGTCCACGGAGCTGGTGTCTAAGGATGGTTTGCAACCCATATCCTTTGCTCAGTCCTTGCTTTTTTTTCCCTTTTCTATTTCAAGGGTTTTCAGCTATGATGACGACCATATGGCTTTAATCGCAAAAATCATAATAATATATAAAATCCAATCCCACTGAAACCTGACAAACGTTGCAAAATACACATTTTGGCCTCTCTAAGGTTTATTAACAAGCATCAGAACCTCTCAGACTTCGTTAATCAGAAGCTGACATAATACTTCAGTGTCAATTAAAATCTGTAGGTGTATGCTGAATGGATGGCTGGTTGCCGTGGCAGCAGGCTGCTTCCTGCATGTATTTTGACAGGAAACTTCAACAAATAAGAGCTGATCTCCTTCTCCCAACGGTGTAAGCTTCCCAAAGACGCGTCCTCTTGGCAGTGTTGCAATTAAGAGCACTACTTTATAAATAGCTTCATTAGCTGTAGGGGCGGCTGCAGATCTCTGCTCAGTGTCTTCAGAAGTAAAACACAGCAATGCAGCCTGCCACTTTGTAGATATTACTGTATAATCTAGATGAAGATAAGATTAAACAGCATGCTTATGATTCGTAGATCTTATTGATGAAGTGGCCCTCGTAGCCTCATTTAGTATGTGTTGGAGTTTCCTCCATTTTATGCCTTATGTGGTGAGCCATGGAGCATATTGCGCCTTGTGAAATGGTATTTTATTTGGGTTGTTATGTTTAAATATGCATGTGTAATGGCCGCAGTGTTGTTTGGGTTGTGCATATTATTAACTTTTGATTGACGGCTGCATAATGAATGTGCTTGGACACTCTTTGGAGATGGGAAACCTCACTGCAGTTCGTATTGTTTGACATGTACTTACTTTAATGAGCAATTTGCATTTCTGTAAAGTCTTCTTTATGCGAGTCTTCACGTGTGTGGTACTTTCAGCATACAGTATATTGGCAGCATATATTTCTCAATTGTCTCTTCATTATCATAATCACCATGAGGATCTATGCACCATGCAGTTCTGTGAAACACATTAGAGAAATGTCCATATGCATCATTCCGCTGATTATTTAGATGAATTTCTTGAGCAACCTGAAATTGAAATGTTGAAAGCATCAGGCATTTCTTACTCACCATCAAAGTAGGAAGAGAAAATGGAATTTTTAAAACGGCTAGGTATTCATTTGATAAATATTTACAATATACGGTCATATACATTTGATCCGACCTCTCGTTCTCTCTGCTATTTGAAATTGAACAAATTTGCATTAAAACAATAAAAAATGCAAACACGCACCTTTATCAGACGAAAGGATGTATCATCTTTATTTTGACTAGTCACACATGAGCTTTCAAGCACGTGTTGCAAGGCCATAACACTTGTTTACCGAGGTGATGATTAATCGACACTCTGACGTATTGAAGCTATCAATGGCTGAACTACGATTGTTTGTGTGTTTGCTATTTTGTCATGTCGGTTTAGGAAAAGCTTCCAACTGATTTTAATTAAATCACTTAGAAGATGCAATAATTAAACATGAACCATACTATTATTATTATTTACAAACAAATGACTGCCTTTAACTTTAATCCAGCATAGGGCACTTTCTTTTGTACTAAAGTGATAGTTCACCCAAAAATGGCAATTCGGTCATAATTTCCCTCCTCTTGTCATTTCAAACATGTACGATGTATTTCTTCTGCAGAACACAATAGAATATATTTTGAAGAATGTTGGTAATCGAACAACGGTGATCCCTATTGACTTGCATTGGTTGTGTGTCTATACAATAAAAGTGAATGGGTACCGCTGTTGTTCGGTTACCAACATTCTTCAAAATATATTCTATTGTGTTCTGCAGAAGAAATACATCGTACCGGTTTGAAATGACACGAGGGTGAGTCAATGATGACAGATTTGTCATTTTTGGGAAACTATCACACATCAACATTTTTTATTAGATGAGAACTGAGAAGGAAAGACTTTTATCGTTTTATTCACACATCAAAATACTGTAACTGTTTGCTGTTGCAATCTCTTTTGAAAGAGCAGGTCTTCTAATTTTGTATCTGCAGAACAGAGAGGTTAGAGGAGGCATAGGAAAAAGGATGTGAATTTTGCTCCTGATCTTATGTGCTAAGCTCACGCTGGAGCACCATGAGAGGTTCCCGTAGAGATGTACACCTGGACCACAGTGATGATGCTCAGTCTGTTAAGGGCAGGCGTGTTGCCATGTTTGTGTGCGCTGACTTTACCTTTGTCGAAGGGGAAGGTCTTTAGTAAAGATGTGGTAATATTTTTGGAAAGAAGTAGGGTTTGAATTACGCAGCTTAGCGCAGCTTCCTTGCTTATGTGGAAATATAAATGTTATGGAGAGAGTTAATATTGTTTTGATTTAAATAATCCCAGAATTTACTCAAAACCATGCGTGTTGCAAATTACCAGTGCAACAAAACTGTCTCTGTTAAATTTATTATGTGAAAATGTACAGTTAAAGCAAACAGCTGTCTTGAAACAGGTCTTAGCGTCGTTCACCGCACCTTCTAACCATTAAATGGAGGCATGTGTTTACAGTGTGGATCATTTGGTTTACGGCGAGGCTTGGCACTGTGGGATAGGTCATGGGTTGTGCATCGCACAGAAACAAAGCAAGTCTGCGCTGGCAGTCTGCTCTGAGATGCAGAGAACGGGTGAGAGACTGACAGAGAGATTGTGGACTCTCAGCATATTCTTGCTTTTGAAATCCCACACAGGGCATTACACAGGCAGAAAAATGCTTGTGGCTTCATTTTTGTATGACACAAACAAGTCATAGGTCCACCTCTGATGTTTGCAATACATCTGCATTATTTTTAATGGATTGATTCAGAGCAGAGGTTTGGAGATATTGTGTCAGCGGTTGAACACGCTTTCATGAGGATGTTGTGTTACCAGATGTACGCTGTAATCATTTCAAAGGACATTTAATGCTCCAGCCTAAAATTTCCTAAATGACACGACGATTGTTGTCCTCATATTTCCATATATTGTAACTTATCTAATGTAATATAATACAATAATAAAATTTTCTATTATCATTGGAATAATAACATTGGAAGAAATCCTTAGAGATTGACAATTGAATGTTTTGGTGGTACAGAATACATTAGTCTTCAAAAATCATTTCCTATATGAGACTGCAGAAAAGAGCTGATAATAGAAGTGCCTGGGTAGTCTAAGTTTAGCTATAGGAATGAATGCAGATATTCGGCTGAATGATTCATTGGTCTGGGGCATATGGAGAGAAAGGAGTCAGTCACAGCCAAAGCACACTGATTAGAGAAATGTTTGAGGATTAATTTCAGTTCAGCTGGATTTCTGTATATCCTCAGGCCTGCAGCTCACAGAGTGTTTAGGGCAATGACGTAGAACTAACAAGGCCTGTACAAATCTCCATCTTATCTGCTGTCATCGTCCTGCTATTTTATGACTTCAGATACACAAGAATGACAAAGGCACTGAAGCTTTATGTCTTTAAAGGACAGGCGTGTATACGTGAAACTAATTTATGAGCTGTTTCGAATCTGCGGCTCACAAGCTTCATGGGTAAAGTTGCGACTGTTAATGTTGCTGTGTGTTTAAACTGTCGTACTGATCCTCAGGGTGGTAAAAGCTCTGGCTGGCATTTTTATGGCGCTCGGTGCCTGTGTTGGATAGTGATAATGCGTCTCAAGTTTTATAGAAAACTTCTATTCGAGCCAAAATCCCTGACAGACATGATTTGGATTTGTGGTTAAGACTTTCAGCAGGTGGTAGCCTGTTTCCCCGAAAAACTGTTTTTTATTGTTGGGGTCAAGATCGACACTGTTTTCATTTTTAGACTGCTGGTAAATGCTGCCTTTTAAAATATCAGTCAGTCCTCTGTGATTTAGAGTGACTTCTTTATTGACAGAGACATTTACTCCGTAAGGAAAAGTGTATCTTAGCAACAGTTTTTCATATTGATGCTTGTGCAGGTTTTTTTCTTTCTTGCAGAGTCTGAAAACGCATTTATGTTTTGCTTTGAATATTGCGGTTTTATGAAATGCATTCACATGAGGGGTCTAAAAGTCAGAGAACACTAGTGATAATACTTGTTACATTCTTTGGTATTTTTGATCAATTAAATACATGTATATTGTTTGCACATCAACTTGATTGAAAAGTAAAAAACAGATACAATTTAGTTTAATCGACAGAACAGACTTGAACACAAGCTCAGATCATTGTTTGTTCTACAATGTAAGCGAGAAAATCTGATGCAAAAAAATCTGTACACAAAAAGTTAACATAAAGTCGCATATTGTTCACCTTTTAAATGAAAATTCTGTCATTATTTCCATGCCCTCTTGTCATTTCAAACTTTAATAACTGCAGAACACAAGAAGATATTGAAAAGAATTTGGTAACAGAGGAAACCTTTGGTCCCCATTGACTTGCATTGGTTTTGTGTCCATACAATAGAAGTCAACGCGGACCAAAGCTTTTTGGTTACGGACATTTTTCAAAATATCTTCTTTTATGTTTTGCAGAAGAAAGAAAACCCGTTACACTTTCCTTGAAGCATGTATGTAAATGCATTCAAATGTGTGCTGTAATGCAATATTTGTAGTTGTAGCAATTTAAAATGTGTAGTGTAACAATGAATTGCTAAGTGTTATAATGTATTAACTGTAATAACAATTATTTATAAAACATTGCAATGCATTAAAAGGTGCATTACAATGCTTTCAACGACTCTTATAATGAATTATACATACATGCTTCAAGGAAAGTGTTACCAGAAAATCTAACATGTTTAAAATGACAACAGGGCAAGTAAATGATGACAGAATCTGTATTCCTGTCACAAATTTACTCATGTAAACAGTGTAGAATCCTAAAGATTTTTTCATCATTTTATATCATATCTTGGTTTAGTTTTTTCAAAGTCCTAAACCTTTCTGTCCATTTTCTTAAAATACAAAGAAATCCCTTGTGTACCTTATATCTGTTGTCAAACTTTTAGACCACCATACGTTCAACAAGTCCCTTAACACCACACAGTCGTTTGACTCCAAACAGTCTTTGTTCATTCACCCAACAGCATCCAATTCATATCCCACAGTCTCCAAGGTGTTGTTGATCTCAGTGGTTATTGATTTGGTCATGTAAGATGCGGTGCTATATACTCCTGTGATTTAATCTCAACTGATGGTTTTGAACAAAATACAGAGGAACAAAGGGCATAATAGAGGGTATGGACGTGTCTTCACTTTACCACGTGAAGACCCCGTGAGCATGCCCGAGCGTGCACCCGTGGGTGGCAAAACACTTACAATTTTATTTCAGTTTCCAGAAACACTTGATTCCTTTGTATGTTGTATAGAAGTCGTAAGGATCACCGTCAAGTTCAGCTGCTTGTTATTTCAGCAAATAATTGCATGTTTTAGTCCCAGTTTCTTTGCTTCTCCTATTCTTCTCAGCTGTTTTGCTGGGTGTTTTGCCAGCCAGGGGAGCGTGTCCCGGGGCGTGTCCCGTCCTGTTCACATGGGAATGTGACATCAATGCATACCCTCTGTTGAAAAAAATGAGCGGCCATTGATTTCGAGGGCTGCCGTGGACGAATCCCTCTGGCGAACCTCAAATCCACCTGGCTCTGTGAAGTGTTTATGTGAGGTGAGAACAGAAAGGATGGTATTTGAGTGGCTGGTGGGAGGCAGCTGTTTAGGTCACAATGAAGCTCCCCGGAGAGTGGCAGCCAGCTGGGAACCGCTGCATTTAAGAGACGGATATTTTTTTGAAAAGGCATGAATTTTTTTTTCCCCATCTGTGAAAACGGAAAGCAAACCAAAGCATCTTTTGCGTGTTCTCAGTGACACTTCAACTTTGTTGCTGAGAGGCTGCATCTGTATTTCGGTCGCCATTGCTGTTTATGTTGTCAGCCGTGACAAGAGCCACTTCAGAAGCATCAGCTCCCAAATCCCGACGTGCTGTTTAGCTCGCCTACCCCCTGATGGAGGTGTTTCACTATTGTGTTGATTCAGCTGCCTTTTCGCACTTTGTGATTTTAGACCACACACACACACAAATGACAGTGTGCTAAAAGCTGAGGATCAGGTGTTGATACAGGTCTGAAATGTTGCATTGAAAAATGACAGTCAAACACGGTCACAGGAGGCCAGGGCTCCTGAACGGTTTTCTGTGTCACGTTCAGCATATGTTAAATGCACCCATTTTTAAAGTTCTGACCGGCTTGGGGTGGTTAAATTTTGATCTGGGCTAGATTTGCCGTCACTTTTTTTAGCCATCTTTGTTTGTTTTTAAATTTCTGCCTGGATAATGGAGAGTCTCTTTTTTTATTTAGCAAGATATCTCATAAATGATCTTGGCTTTGCAAACACAACGTGAACTTGAGTCTTCTCGTGTCAAGCTTACAAAAACTAGATGAATTTTTAAAGATGCCTTTGTGTGTTTTTAAGTCAGGGGAATTTTATTGTGTGCAAGAAAATCTACTGCCAGAGATACTGTATGTGAGTTCAAAGAGGCGAATGTAAAAAAAGAGCCATGCTGATGAAATATCTGTACATCTGATGTCATTTCCTCCAGTCTTATACCGAAATGAAATATTAACCATTACTGCGGCACTAATATGGAATAATAGTTTGCGTGGGTCTTATTCGAGTACATCCTTTAGGGGGGTTAGAAATTCAAATGAGATTCCTTGTGACAGATAACGTTTTTGTCTCAATACATCACATCACAATTTCTGTGTTGGCCTGCCTTTATTATATAAGACCCAGTGATTTCATGGTCAGATATGATGACAAATAATAAATAATGTTCTTTGTTGGATGCTGTTCCACACCTTTCACACCTGCCTCTACCAATCCCGCTGTTTTATGTGAGCTATAGCTCCTGCTCAGCTGTCAATCATATGAGTACGTGCTCTGCATTCTCTGTGTGCGATGAAAGCAGAAACTGATGAATAAATAAAAACTGCATCGCAAAACCCAGTGCTAAAGGCAAGGTCTTTGTCCAGCACACTAAGGTTGTCATGGCAATGTGGACCATCAGTTTATATGGGGCTATGTTTTCTGCACAGCAGTGAATTTTGCTGCATGACAGCAAAACTGCATTAATTCCACATTTTGAGTTCATTTCAAATGAAACGCAATAAACTGACAAGTGACATCAGGAGCCTCATACTACAGTTAAAACTTTGTGTTTCTGTGTATTCTGTAGTTTTATAAAAGGTGTGCGCGTGGGGAGGGGCGTAAGGGGCGGCACTTTGGACTCTCACTGCATTATAGTACGAGGGGATTTCTCGGAGGAGAAGCACTTACTAGGAACTACCTGGTTGCCTGGCAACAGACGAGCTCATACCTCACACTTCAGGAGAAAGTACAGCACCCCTTCATCCCAAAAGCATGGGCTTTGCTGAGTCAATATCATACATTATTAATCATGTGGGATATGAGATGGTGTTGAGGTGGGGGTAAGGGCGATTGGGCTGGGAAATGGAAAATGAAAATTCCATTTGGAGAAGTTTCATTCCCGTCGATTTCTCCTGTGGATTTTTTGTGCCGTGGGAGAAACAATAAATTGTGGCAGACTCTTCAAATCTGAAATCCTTGGAGGTCAAAAGAAAGTGTGTAATATCATTTTTTTCTTTTATCATTTACTCTCTTTTCTGCAGAACACAAATAAGATATTTTGAAGAATGTTGGTAACCGAACATATTGTGCAACCATAAAAACCAATGCAAGTCATTGGGGACCGCTGTTATTACAAGCATTCTTTAAAATATCTTTTATGTTTGAAAGACAAGAGGGTGAGTAAATGATGACAGGTTTTTTCATTTTTTGGTCAGAATTCTTGGTAGTTTGGCTTACCTGATGTGAAAACTAAGTACAGCAGCTGCCCCACAGACAGACTTGTGACTGTATTTACTCCATGGTGTTTAAATTGCCATTTAAACGTGCATTAGCTAATGTCAATGATGGAAAAAACTGTTAATACTCATTACCCTTCTCAGTACGCCAGATGGGGGTTATTATTACTGTATGAAAGCGCTTGCATTTTTTCAGCTCGATCTGACATGTACCACTCGTACAAAAGCTTTTGAAACAGCCTAAAAAGCAACCAGCAATTGTACAGTAAATGGCATATTGTAGCTGAAGTGTCTTCCAACTCTTTGCTTTTACATATACAGTATGTTTGAAGAGGCAGCGGTTCAGTTGTCTTATCCATAGAGAAGAGTGCTGATGTATTAGGCAGGGTGAGGTATTGCTAGATGCCAAACAGCATACATTAGCATATCTGACAGGACGCCTACACACTATGCCCTGATCTTGTTTGTTCCAGTTCATGGCCCTGAAGTCCGTCCGGTGCCAACACTTCCTCGTGCCGCCCATTTCTTTGTTTAGCACGGAGATACAACCTGAGTTAATGATCTGGTATTATATGCAAGGGGGGAGACTATTTCAGTCTGCGCCTCTCAGCAGTGCGTCTGTGCTTGTTACGTTTTAAAGGCGATATCAGAAATGGCACTTTTATTTCAGCATAGATTCTCTACACATTAGGGACTCTCAATATGGCTACGAGTTACACAGACAGTACTTCAGTAGATTTAAGGGGGTACTTGGGAAGATTTCTGATTTTGCTTTTGTTGAACCTATGAAACGGAATATGATTGAAAGTGTTGAGCTGTTATTGCAGTAGGTTTAAATAACTAAATGTGATTAATCACACATTTTTTTCCTTTTCAAGGTAGTACTGTCAGTTTGTGTGGATGGGTCTTATGAGCGGTGGATGATATTATGTTAAAAAAGTACATTACATTACATTTACATTTAAGCATTTGGCAGACGCTTTTATCCAAAGCGACTTACATTGCTTTATCCTACCAGCAGTGTATGTAAATAGAAATTGCTCATTCTTAGGTAAAATAAAAACATAACACTTCATTATATAAAGTCTTTATACACCTCTAAAGTTATTGTTATCATATTGCATTTCTGTCAAAATATCCTCCATAAAATTACACATTGGACCTTTAATAGTGACTCATGATATTAATGTCCACTTTAATAAATGCAAAATTACATTCAGTATCATCATTTTGGTTTGGTGTCAGTGAAAAGTAGCATTGCTCTACATTATTATATCACTATGGTACAGTACACGTGGACGTGTGTTAGCACCATTATAAGCGTTATAAAATAAATTTCCTGCAAAGGCATCTCATGATTCATCTTTGCGGTGCGAGTAACAAAAATGTCCCATGGCAGTCATAGCTATTTTAAAGCAGCTGTCATATTTGCTCATATTTAAGGGTGTACTCGCTGTACCTCCCAGTGCTCTTCCGTGCTATTAGTGGAACTATCTCTGTCTGTTGTCCATCATCTCCACCTGCCATGGGTGGAGAGTATGAAGTTAAGGTTAGATATAAATAGCACTTGTATCGTAATTACACAGGTTGATGACATACGGGAGACACTTTGGAAGCCCTGTGATGCGTGAATTTGATGGAGGTTGATTTTTTCAAGAGTCGCACAGGCTCACAGAGGCCACACAGGTAGCGGATGGACAATCCTCAGTTGGCACCCTTTCTTGATGGCCCTCTTGAGTTATTCACTAGGTTTAGAGTGAGACCACCCCGGGGCTTCAGAAAACACCCGAGGGCTTCAGCGGCTCAATCTGCTTGTTTTGCAGTTGCTCGGCATTAAGGCTGTATTTACACAAGGGTGTTTGTTGTTTCTCATCGCGCCCGGGTGGATGTTTGTATGACCGGCAGGATTCAATTCCTAATTAGGTAAATTATCAGAGCGTGCTACTGTGTTATAAATGTATAATGCTATGGTATTAGAAAATAAATCTCCCTCTACTCTAAACGACACATTCCTTTGTCTGCGCTAAGCATAGTGTTGCTGTTTGTAAGCATTCCTCGTCAAAGCACTTTGGCAGCGGCCCATAAAGACTGTCCAAATAGAGCCACCTGTGCCTGCAGACCTACGCTCACAGTGCCAAAACGGAACGGTGACGTTCCCATGATGCTTTGCACGCGTGCAACATTCACACGGCTGTGAAATATGACGCATCCTCATATGCTGTTTGCAATTTAAGCTCAATTTAAGCTCACCTTATTCAAATTTCTCTCAAGAGTTCTCTAAAGTTTAGAGAGCATGTCATGCTGGGTTTAGACTTACATAATTGAGAGGAGTCAGCTCAGGGCCAGAGCTCAAAACGTATGAAACTCTATGAGAGAACACAGGAACATTCCCGCTGTGTTTATATCCTGTGAGTTACAGATTGTTAATCTTCGGCATGAAGAATTTCTCTGTTAGAGGCAAGTGTTTATAGATTTGTATTGTCTTACATGGACAGGAGTGAAAACACAATGAAGCGTTAGGTTGTGTGCTGGGAGGTATTGTGAAAGTTAACACAATTAAGATAATGTATCTTTACACACTTTTGAATGGACTCTTCTTAGTTTGATTACCTGGTAATTGAAACCTTTAAAAATAATGAGATGCTTGAATGATTGTAAATGGTTGCGATGATGGCTGGATACTAGCCCAGAGCCCCTGAGAGTCCTAGGGACGGTTGCACAAACTGCTGAGTTGTCTTAGAAGTTAGTTATCTAATTTTTTTCTTCAAGACAGTTCATATCTTCTTTAAATCAGTTACATTAAAAGGTTGAGATATGATAAGTAAGACTGATTAGTCTAAACAAATTGCTCGTCAATGAGACTAGTTGTTAAGAATCAGACTTTACTTAGCGGCTAAATTTATGCAACTGGGCTGGATTGCGGGCTTTATTGATTCTTCTCGGTACTCCTGTCATTAAAGGTATCGCAGCGGACATTCTTCATTGTGAAGAGGGAAAACAGTGTTTGAGGGATTCGCAGAAGGACCCAGCAGATAGATCTGTGTAACAAATCTTTGGCAGTTGCTGGAGCTCCTCTGTGTGATAGAAAGGCCAAATGTGTCGAAAAATGATGAAAGGGCGATGAAATTACATCGCGCCTCAGTAGTTAGGGTATAACGCAGGTGTGAAATAAAAAATGTATCTATGTTTATTTTTTTACATTTAGTCATTTAGCAGATGCTTTTATCCAAAGCGACTTATTGTTGGCCTTCTAGCCGCTTTATTGACAGTTTTAATCCAAGATTAACACTCAACAATTTTCTTTGGCTTTGTCAAGCGAGCAGCTAAAATGTTGTTTTGACTTTCCACTTAAATAACAGTAAATGTACCATCATAAGTTTATCTAGGATGACTGATCTTTCTACTTCAGAGCTCTACGTGGCCATGCACCAAAAATAGGAACTTCCTCATCTCCTATTTTCTGCAAATTTTTGGGGAATTTTCTGCGAATTCAACCTTTTCGTGAAAAGGAATTTATAGGAACCTAATGACCAGGTTGTGCTGTCCCTGAGACTTACCAGCAACTGGTTTGCGATGAGCGGCAATGGCGGCTTCATACACTTTCAGTGTGGTAGGGGAGAGGTTACTCTAAAGTCTCTCTTGTAGGAAGGACAGAGTGTTCCCGGTCGAGCAAGTCCATGGGTCTCCTCCTCGAGAAGAGCACCAGGACGATTAGAGGTGCCATTTAAAGGTGTATGCCGCCGGGTGGCAGGGGCCCTAGCCTGAATGATCGTCTCGACCACTGCAGTTGGTAGGCCACTCAGGATCTCCTCATCCCATCCAAGGCTCGCTTCCACCGTAGAGCGAGGTCAGTGGCGGTGCGGAGTTCCTGCATTAGCCCTGGGTTGAATATTACCCTCGTGGAGCTCTTTTCAGCTCCTGATGGACTTGCAGGATGGCGTGGAGAGAGGAGGTAGCTTGGCCCGCAGCAGTGTACGTTCTTCTGTGGAACAGAATTGTGGAATTCTGTGGAATTTTGAGAAATGTTTCATTGCTTTTGTGTCTATACAGTGGAAGTCAATAGGGACCCAATGTTGTTCGGTTACCAACATTCTTAATATCAAATATCTTCAAAATATCTTCTTTTGTTTTTCTGCAGAAGAAAAAAAGTCAAACAAGTTTAAAAATGACATAATGGTGAGTAAATAATGAAAGAATATTCATTTTTGAGGGAACTATCCCTATAATACAGGTCAGTTGGGTACTACAGCAGTGAAGGAGAATCCGGGTTCTATTCTTTGATGCCTTGTGTTGAATGCAAAGCAATGAGCTTGTTCATTACAGAAAGGAAGCACTTCCTGTCTTGTTTCTGGTGTTAAAGGATTAACATTATTGGGTTTGTGTTGTGAACCCTGCCTTATAAGGTTTTGTAAGTAATGGAACTCAGAAATGACTTCCAAAATGCTCATAGTAAAACGTTGGGATCTGTGATGATGGAAATTCCCTATGGAGACGAGGAAGAATGCTTTTATCCATGTTCGGTCCAAATCACTGTGAGCAGTCCTCTGCTTTGTGTCAGCTCCCATATCCCAAAACATCTTTACACACTGCCTCAGTTTAGATATGATTTACAGGGTTGACACTTTGCAGCTCTTAAAGGGATAGTTCACCCAAAAATGAAAATTCTGTCATAATGTACACACCCTCAATATTTTAAACTTGAATGACTTTCCCTTTTTTCTGCAAAAGAAGACATGTTGACCACAACAAAAAATACACGCTTTTAATGCTGATTGTTTTCATTTTAGTGAAAGTACATGGTGACAGTGAGCCATCAAGCTTCAAAAATGACAAAAACAGCAACAAAGTATCATAACAGAAGTCCATATAATTAAAGTATAGATCACCCATTCACATGCATTGGTTTTGTTTCCATATAATGGAAGTGAATGGGGGCCAGTGCTATTCTGTTTCCAACATTCTTCAAAATACCTTCTTTTGTGTTCTGCGGAAGAAAGAGGGTGACGTTCTTTGACAAGAGGGTGAGTAAATGTTGACAGAATTTTCATCTTGAAAGAACCATCTCTTTAAATATTTCGTCTTCTGAAGCCATGTGTGTCAGGAGTGGATTCATTTTTTACCTATTCACTTAAATCTTCCTCAGTCATGGAGCTCAAATCTTAATTGTGTCATTTGAATAAATTACATTTCAGTTTCTCAGCAAACAAAGTTTGTCCGGTTTTGGTCACCATTCATTGTCATTGCTTGCAATTTCTCGTTTTTGCTCTAAACATAGGTGTGAAAGAATTTTAACTAAAGGAATGACTGTATTGAGCACTCCCTGTTTATTTGTTACTTGTCAGCCAATAACGATTATGGAAGTATCGTTAGCGGTAGACCTTTACCCATCACCAAAATGAACAAAGGAATGGCTGGAAAGGCCTTGATACTCCTCATTTAATAAAATCATGTGCAGCGCAGTGGAACGTCTGAGCAGCAACATTTCTCATCCTGCCGTGGAAATGTAATTAAGAGAGCAGACTCTGCTGCCGTGCCTTCCGCACTCACTCCTATTTCATGCCCAGCTAGTCAAACGCATTTGTTTTCTGATGGTTAAGGCCAATTGGGTTTTGAACATATGCCATAGCTCTTGACATTGTTTAGATGTTGTTTATGCTTAGCTACAGATGTCTCAAGTCAGTCTGTTGTTGTAATTACATAATTGACACCATGGGTTTAATGAAAGAAGTCTGTTGTAACTTCCTTAATGGCTAATTTGGTTAAACATTTTAATGTATGCTTCATTGCTTGTAACAGTGGCCTGGCAATGGTGCGTTATGCTACGTTATATGAATACTCATGTGGATTTAAAAAAAAAATTGGTTGTATGTAACACTCATGTCTAAGGGTCCTTCTCAATGCTTCTTCCTGCTGTGCTTTAAGGGCCTTCAGATAAGCATTCTGTCAGGATTCCCATTTGTCGTTTTACTCCCATTTCCGTTGTCACGTCGTATGTAGAGACAAAGATTGAATTAAACTTGAAGTATAGAAAGCTTATAATTTGGAGTGTCGCTATTCTATAAGGACATTAAAGTTGAAGGGTTTTATGAACTGTAATACCTTGACAACAGTTTGTTCAAGTTCACTTTATGGTACAATCATACTACAAAACATTGTAAATGAAATGTATAGTATGTAAAAATGCCAAAACAAATCCAGTTCTTCGTGATTGTAACTAAATTGTAAACGGACATTAAATGAACCCAATAGAAAACCATTTAGAAAAGTTGTGTTAAACTTTAAAGGCGTAGTTCCCCAACATTAAAATTCCTTTATCATTTACTCACCCTCTTGTCATTTCAAAACTGTATGACTTTCGTTCTTCTGCAGAACACAAAGAAGATATTTTGAAGAATGCTGGTAAACTTGAACCCAATTGGCTTTCATTAAATGGTCACAATTCTCAAAATATCTTTTGTGTTCGAAAGAAGAAAGAGTCGCCTATATGTTTGAACCACATGAGGATGAATAAATGACGAAATAATTTTTATTTTTGGATGAACTATCACTGAAAGACTTAAAGAGAACAAGCCTTTTATTTTAATTTTAAGGTGAGTGTGCCAACAAGACTACAGTTCATTTCACACGATTGCAGTATTTAAATTTTTTCAACCAATTTATTAAAGAAATGGGCTGTTTTTGGTACTAAAACTTAAAAAATCTTTGTACTTGTTTTGATTGGCTTACCTCTGTGAAATTACTTTTTAGGACAAGCCAAGTAGAAAAACACTGAATAGGTGTTGATTATGTAAATGTGAACACTGTTATGTTAATGTACTCAACACAATGTCCATTTTAAATGTTTCCATAAAAGGTCTGAGTAGACTGGGTACTGAATGTACATTGTGAATGTTAGAGATCGTCTGACATATTCCTGTCTGCAAATGTGCAAATAAAACCTTGTTTTTCATGATTTGACCCCTTCAAGAATTGCAATAACATGTCGGTGATAAAGTAATAGACATGCCGTGTGTGTGTTTGTGTTGAATCGGTAGCCAAAGCACTTTTTGTTCCTTATCTCTGGAGCCCGGGAGGGCTGTGTGCCTTACAGCTGCTCTGCTCTGTGCAACTCTTTGACAGGCTTGTCATGGTATGGAGACCAGCAGCTCTAATGGTGACTGGGGAATTCTACGCTCCCCCAGAAACTCAGAGAGAGCCGCTTTAATTGGACCCTAGGCGAGAGTAGCCAGAGCTGCCCTTATTCAAACGGTCTGAATCCAGAACCTCTGCCGCAGTCTGCGGAGCTCGTAACCAAGGCAACGTTAGGATGAAAATCCTCCGCAGAGCTTGCTTACACGCGTGGCGGAGGCTCAGCTTCGGCCGTGATGGCAGCAAGTTGTTTGTCTGAGTTAGTGGTTTGGCTGGAGGCCTTTGTGAAGTTCACCTGAGCTCATGCACGATTATTCAGGCGGTCGAGAGCTTGTTGCGGTACACTCGCGCGTGTCACCGCGTCTGCTCTGGACGAATGCCAGCAGAGAAGAGCCTGCAATGACTCAACTCTCAGCGGATCACAGAATCCAGATCAGCCACAATTTTCTGTTACCTCTGATCAAAACATTCCTCAGAGATCAGCCAAGAGGCAAGCCTGTTTCTGTTTGTTCTGGAAGCTCTCGTGCTCTCATGAAATATGCATAAACAAGCGCATGGCTCCTAAAGGGACGGGATGTATGAGGCTTTGGGTCTTAAGTGAATCGTCCTCCAACTGGTTGTGTCCTTACTTGGAGGACAGCATGAAAACAATGTTTGAGAGGGACCGGGAAGTGTGAAAATATCACTTTCTGAAAAGTACGGGGGCAGCTCTGAAATGCTTCGCCGTCAAGATAAATCCGGATGACTGAGCGAGATCTATTTGCAGCAGGTGTGAATGGATCCAGCAGCAAACTATTAACAGCTTGAGTGGCTGTCCTCAGTTCAGCAGGCATGTGATGTTTGTGTTCTGAGAAGGATGTCTGCCTCCAGCGTTTAAAATGTTTTCTGTGTGAACCGACTTAAAAATTGAAGTGATCAATTCGGAAACCAAACAGCGCGGAAACCCATTCACTTCTCTTTTATTGACTGAAAACCAATGCAATTGAATTGGTTCCTGTTAACAACATTTTCTTAAATATCTTATTTTGTTCTCTGCATACAGGTTTAAAATGACATCAGAGTGAGTAAATGATGACAGTATTTTCATTTTTGGGTGAACAATCCCTTTAATGTTGACTATTGTTCCCAGTATACCGGCCCTTCAATAGAAATGCCATGAAATTAGTCCTGCAGCACTCTGCTCATAAAGTGGAGTACTCTGTAGTTGCTGCTATTGAATTACATATTTATGATTTTTATATTTTTAGTAGGAGACAAAAAAGAACAGTTAACAAATCCAGTCAAGAAAAAAAATATGCAGTTAAACAGCAAAAGCTGTTATGTAGGGAATACAGCAATGCGCAGAAAATGCTACCTCAGTAACTTCTTGCCAGTGGCGGTGTTAGGGTGGGGGCTTACTGGGGCTATAGCCCCGTCAGAAAACTGCTTAGCCCCGGGAAAGCGCCCCCAAGGATTTTCTAATATCTTATACGGAGTATCAATTACACTGATTGCAAAAAGCCCATCTTGTAAGCAGATGCTACATACACTGACTCTACCCACCAGTTTTGTCAATGGCAAGTAGCATCTCCAGTGGCGTAGCGAGTAAAGCCTCTATTGAGTACTTCAGATCGTCGCAGGTTTGAATCTGCCTCATGCCTACTTTTTTCCCCATCACATATCAGATCACAAAGCTACTTATTCTTAATAAAATGAAATAAAGATTGAAACGTGGCTAACGAGTGTTTAATAATAAAGTTGTAGGGTAAGGTTAGAGTGAACGGCTGGCAACGTAACTAAATAGACCTGACTGACATATTGTCCCTCCCATCAATGATGAATAGTCCTACTGATATTTTATATACATATTTTCTTTAGTAAAATATTAGTACTTTATTGATTTCAATATAATTACAAACAAGCCGATAACATCCAAAATTAATAAAAATAAATAAAATGTATTTTTTTATAATATTTGTTATCAAGACCTGTGAGTTTGTGGTTGGCAGCCCAGTCAAACTTTTCCAGTACTTTAGTGTAAGAAAATGTGACTTTTGGATAGGAGGGAACTAAATAAAACAAATCACATTGACTTGGAAGAGAAGCTCTCCATCTTACACCAGAGAGCACCTCTAAAGCAGGTAAAGTGGATTGTTATGCCGGCCGTTGCAAATCAGATGTTATGTTGTTTTTTTACCTGAGCGCGGGTGATATCTGAATTTAATTTATAGTTACGGAATTGTAAAACTAAAACAGAGTATATGTAGTTCGGGCCAGTTTTGAATAAATTAAACGTTTTTATTTATCTCCACTTTATAGGAACAGGTCGTGGTCTTTGCTGAATTAAGTGCATTTTACTGCAAATTCTATTTCAGTACAAAGAACAGAAGAGTTCAGCATTGATTAGTTTGCTTTTTATTATAGAAGGAATAATTAGGCTTGCAAAGGACCCTTAGTGAAAGGACTCGAACCTTATGCTTGTGGATATGCAATTTTTTTAACCATACGCTGACTGTACGCTACAGTATGTTCTGTATATTAATTGCTGTATTCTGCTTCATTTGCCTTTTTTATTTTTTATTTTATTTTAGTTCATAAAAATATTTGTTTCGTAGGCTACATTACACAGTGCATAATGTTTTCAACAAAAAGAGAACAGCATATAATGTAAGCTTGTTCTAAAAGGTTCACAAAATCTTAATTAATTAACAATGACAATAACTAAGTGCACCCATGGGAGAAGTGTAGGCTAATCCACTACAGCAATATTTCTGTTTTAAACTGCAAAGTGGCAAGTTGTCTAACTAAGGCATCTAATAATTTAATAATTTTACTAGCCCACCCTCTAAACTGTTAAGCCCCCCCCCCAAGAAAAAAGTCTTGGCACCGCGTCTGCTTCTTGCACTAAGTATTATTGCTTTTGCATTTCAATTTGTGCTAATTGTTTTATGTTGTTGACAGAACAGCATAAAGGGATTTAAGAAAATGAAAATGTTCACTGGTTTATGTCTATGTTAACTTGAGAAAGCAACTATATCTGTTTGCATTCAAAGTCAATGACAGATGCTTGGCTAGCAGTGAGCTGCAAGTATGCTAGCTGAGTTCATTTTATATCACTATACACTTAATGCCAATTGCCTTTTTTATACCTCCTAAAGGTATTTTAGTGGAAGTTTAGTTTTCTGAGTTAGTAAATCTTCTGGGGTTGATTTCTGCCACCACATGGTGCAGTTACAGCATCTTTCAGCAGGCGCTAGCTGGATCAGGCTACAGTAGCCAAACCTTGACCCCAGATGATTCCACACTGCATCTGCGCTTGTAATGTCACCATATTTAAACACTATGCAATGACATGAAATTTGTGTCAGTATTTTATCATTTTCTTTGATAAAAGAGAAATGCTCAGCCGTGTCAGTGCTGATGAACCACAAGCTGTTTGCAGTGTTCAGACAGCAGTGACCTTTTGGCATATTATACTGATATTTTGTGCCGCAGGTGGTCAGTTTGCTGGAGGGTTTAAGAGAGGAAATGTAATTTCTGACAAGACTATTGGTACTTATGTGACAGCTAAGGAGGAGCCGTCAGTCTTGGCATCCATTGCATCCACTTCCATAGGAACTAGCGCTTTTGGACAATGTAAAGCCACACTTAAAGGGATAGTTCACCTGAAAATAAAAATTCTGTCATCATTTATTCCCCCTTCATCTCACTGTTGTGGAACACAAAAGAAGATATTTTGAGAAATGTCTCGGTAGTTTGTGTCCATACAATGGAAGCCAATGGGGACCAATATTGTTTGGTTACAAACATTCTTCAAAATATCTCCTTTTGTGTCCTGCAGAAGACATAAAATCATTTCGGGTTGTTATGACATGAGTAAATGAAGACATTCTTCATTTTTAGGTGAACCTGCCACACTTCTTCATTTTTTGGTGAACCTGACACACGTTTTGCAAGTTTGGCTTAAAAGTGTGATTCTCCTACATTTCTTTTAAACATAGAATTTGCTTTGATATTTTATTTAATAATACGAAGACATTCATACAGTTTTGGTTTCATATTTCTTCTATAGATTTTGTCATTAACAATTCAGTAACTGGAAAAAGTGACATAACACATTTTAAATAAGAATGTATTCGAAAGCCAAAGAGCAAAAGAGATTAACAGGGTTAGCGTAGATATAGACGGCACATTCACACAGTTCTCTCTGCCCAGACTGAGCTGCTCTGTTATGAAACATGCGCCAGATCTCCACAGGTGATTCTCAGGTCCTGCGTCTGGTGCCGCTGCGTGTGGAGGTGTCACTGGCACTGTTGCTCTTCCACACACCCATAATAAGCCTTGCAAACCGCACGTCCAAACCTGACCACCCGTACTATTTTGTGTGGGCTTTGTTGGATGCAGTGACTGGGGGAAGAAGCTGCTTAAGGCTGGTTTGTTAAACACTGTTTTTACAGAAACTTCCTAATTAGCTGCAAACATTGTAGCGCTAGCATTGCATAACGTATGTCACATTGTAGCGATCTACAGTAGTGGAGAATTGAATTGCTCTTTTGTAGTTGAGGAGATTTACTGCAGTGTTCTTATACCTTATCTGGTAGTGCATAGTGCTTGCAACCCCAAGGTCAGGGGTTTTATTCCCTGATAATATAGAAAGCTTAGTAAATCAAAACTGTCACTTAAATTTATTGGTAGCAGGAGAAAGTAAATGGGTGGATCGCTTTCTCCAAGGCCAAATGAGTATATCGTAAATGATCTTAGGAAAAAATAGACACGATTTAGCCTTTTGTTGACTTGAAGTGCGATTGTGGAGCTAGATAGCACAGCTTAGATTCTTTTATCTTTGCTTTTGAAGAATTGTTGAGAAATGTTTAAAGGGATAGTTCACATCAAAATAAAGATTAAAGGTCCAATGTGAATTTTTTGGAGGATCTGTTTAAAGAAATGCAATAAAACATATGTCTTCGGAGGTGTATAAAGATGTTTTTATTACCTTAGTTAGAATGAGCTATTTCTATCTACATACACCGACCACGGGTCCAGTTGCATGAAATTCGCCATGTTGCTCATAGGAGCAGCAGCAGAAGAATACCACCCCTATCAGAATAAACACCGTATACACCATAACAGTGTGACAAGTGGTGATCCACATCTGTATAATCCTACTTTGGCTTGCTTCATTCAATCATTTATTTGGAAAAGCCTCAGAGGAAGCTTGCAGGATTATTGTATCATGATCTGTTATACAGCAACAAAATTGTACAGGATGAATTTTAATCTCTTCAACAGATCTGTCTACCTTAAGGTTTTACACACCAGAGGACTCCTGCAGCTAAAATGCAAACAAAAACTAGAGAACAAGAATATTTTAATATCGCCATTAAACACCTCTTGTTGGGTATCGCATGCATGTTTTGTGGCCGCCACGGTGAGTTTCAAGAGCCTGCGTGACGCGGAAGTGCCCTTAGTTGTACGTAAACACAAGTCGGTCCATCAAGCGAGAGTTGAAAATGTGCAGTGACGCACACTTGGAATCCTGTCAATAAAGTAATCAGTAAAACAAGGCCTGGGGAAGCCCTGTCCGTTCAATGCATGAGTGTCTGTCTTGTTTTGAGCTGCAGGATATGACACTCATGTGCTCTGGGCTCTGTCACCAAAAAAAAGAGGAAACGCAGACTGATCAACACGGCACATTTTGACCTGAGCTGTGCTTCATCAATGCCTTAAAAGGGACAAGCACAACAGTCTTGTTAAATAAAGATAAACAATATTATCAATTAGTAACTTTGTGACTTTACTTTGTAAACTGTAATCAAATAGTGTCTGTTTATGTAATGTGCAACACTACTACAGCTATATAAATATATATATTAATTTAAAAGTCTGCTTTTAACGAACAAGGGTTCAGTAAACTGTTTAATTCACCAGCATTTAGACAGTTTTAATAATCTCTGCTTTTTGCTAAACTGTCTATTCGTTGGTTTTGGAGACAGCTTAAAATGTTTCTTTTAGCGTCACAATAAATTATATAGCGATGTTCTAATGGGCTGTTTCGCCACCAACCAAAACAGTTCTGTGCTGTTGTTGGGAAAATGTCCGTGTGTGACTGAATAAACACACTTGCGTACATAGCCAAGAGCATCTTCCAGTCATGACACATTTGTATCCAGAATGCAGCTGTGTAATATGACAGTTGAGGCCAAACTTTGTCCAGTAATGACGGGTACATGTCACGTCTCATATGTTCACCTTTACTGACTGTATTTTCAGATTATACACAGTTCCAGCTCTCAAATCTGTGATATCTGAGATTGGCTGAGCTGTTACCAAGATGGCTGATATTTTATTATAACACCACTAGGACACTACACTCCTTTTGTTTTAACCTCATTTAGATGAAAAATAGACAAAATAACGGTGTCTAAAAGTACGGTTGCTTACTGGTTGTTTAGGAACAATATCGCACTCTGAATTTGTACAGAATTTCAGCCAAGGATGTGATTTTTGAATTAGCCATCATATTGATGCTTCTGTGGGTGCAACAAACTAATACCCTGAGATAAAGTGCCTTGGCAAAGAGACAGAGGGATAAAACATCTATAATGAACTGGAGGCTGTTTGAGCACAAATATTTGATAAAGGCCATAAGTTATTTATTAACCTTTTTTCATGGCTCCCTGGAACCCTCATCATTCTAAGGCTTATTAGACCCGGATGCTATAGTACGTTTACAAAGAAGACAGTTGATAGTCCACCCACAGACCCAAACCCACCCGAGATTTTCACGCTGTTCAGAGTACAGGCTTCATGCTTTCACACAAGATGGAGATTGTGGGGATCAATCTTAAATTACTGATACCTCAGGTACAGATTTTGTGTGAAGGGAAGTTATCTTCACACATTTTTATAAATGGGTTTATTTTTTTGGGTGGTGTTTAATTGAATGTTAATCATAGTCTTAAAGTGGAAAATTATAGTATAGTAATTATGTTGGCAAACTGGTATATATGTAGTAGAATAGGATGTAGTGTTATATTTTTGTACATACATGTTACATATTTTACGGCTGTCCTTCTAAAACCTTATATCTCAATATTTGAAGATTTGTTTATAATATAAATCCTTATTATTATTCGCCCTTTATGTTTGTCACTGGCTTATGCAAATATCTAATCGATTAAAGTTAAATTTTGACAATACAGTACGTAATCATTTAAAATGTAGAGTGCTTTTGTCCATTTCCTGGAATACATAGAATTTGGACATCTGAGGTTTCGGATTTGTTGTAAATATATAGGAAAGAAAACATATTTAATGAATATTGCATATTTCCTGTTAAAAAAAACTCTTGTTAAATGTCTTTATTTTATAATTATCTTTTCAAATTAAAATTCTGTCAATTTTACAAATCCTCTTGTCATTTTAAACCTGTATGACATTTTCTATCGCAGAACACTAAAGAAGATATTTTGAAAAATGTTGTTAGCCTGGTCCCATTCACTTGCGTTGGTTTTGTGTCCATACAAAGAAAGTGAACGGGTGCCGGTGTCCTGAAATTTCATCCCACCCATCAGATTGTCCTACCAGGCACGCGCACTTCAATATTTTGTCCTTTTTTTAGCTGTAATTTTTTTATACTGCTACTATAATCTGATGCCATTTTCGGTGTTAAATCATTTCACACATTTATTAATGGTAGGACAATTTGACAGTGTATTCTACACTGTAAAATCAACCTACCTGTTTACTTTGTCCATACATATTGCTTCGCGACAGGAAAATCTGACAGGGTAGGGCAATTCGACAGAACACCCGCGCTGTTCAGTTACAGACTTTCTTTAAAATATATTTTTTTGTGTTCTGCGGAAGAAAGAGAGTCACACAGGTTTAAAATGACTAGTGTGTGAGTATTTTTTTTTTCATTTTTGGGTTAACTATCACTTTAATAAAGGTGTCTGATTTAGTGTGTTGTATTTCTAAGACATACATTGTGTACAAATTGTCTAATTTCTCAATAAGAGTGGTTGCCCGAGTTGGGTCTCTTTTTATCAGCTCAGCTTGAGGCTCAACCCACAGCAGGCACCAGTCAGAGCCTAAAAGGGTAACACGTGGGGTGATGTCTTTTTTTGAAGCCCACGCCAGCTCTCTTCCTCTGGTGTGCGGCCTACAGCTGGGAATGACCGCTGCAAGCTATTCATCCCGACAGGCATGAAAGGATTACGCTGAGATCCTGCCTGGGACATCCGGGCAGAGCCGTATAGGTAATAGCTGCTGATCTTAGTCACTTAGAGACTCAGCATTTTACCTCTTTAGCCTCTTATTTCTTGCTGTTTGCATGTGTGCGCTTCCTGTGAAGCAATGCGATTTGTGGGCTTACGCTAAGTCTCTAGAAAGAGATCCATCGTAGCTTTGTCAGAAGTTGGGGCGGTGCATTAAGGAAGACAAATCATTTCTAATTACGCTCTTAAAGCGAAGGGGAAATGAAGGAGAAAGGCAGCCAGTTTTGAAATATATAAGCGTGCATTCCTGAATCTGGAAACCATTTCGTGGGCTTTCTGGAGAGTATGGAAGAGTTGCGACATGACGACACCTGCCAAACATGTCTCCTGTGCATTCTCCACATATGTGCTCATCCACCGGAAGAGAAAACACGAGCTACAGCGCGCTTCGTGATTTTTACAGTCGGAGCTGCTCCGTTCCCTCGGGGACCCAGGTACACGCGAATAAAGGAAGAAACAAAAGTTTGACAGAGAAATACAGGAGCTAGGCTGCTTCCCAAAGACAGACTATGAGGAGCTGTCGGGGTGTTAAAATACGCAGGAGAGCTTTCAAACAGCTCAAAAGATAAGTGGGCGTTTTAACGGACTGAGGAAACGGAATCTCTCATTCAAGCAGATGCACAGTCACAGGTCTCCATGGCAACCAGGAGTCGTGGTAATTGCGTGTCGATGTGATTCCCATCCGCAGCGCTCGTGGTTGTGGGAGAACTTACTGCACAACCGTAGCTCTGGACCAATCAGAGTGTGCGCTGAGGATGCGGCGGGCTGACCGTGTTATTGAGCGTGGGCGTGTGTTTAAATATTAACAGAATTAAAGTTGCGTGTGATCCAGTTTGCAGCCTCCAGAAGAAACCGTTGTAACACACTGTTTTAAAGAGCCGTGCTTGTTGTATTTACACAACTTTCTGCCATTTGCACAACACATCGCTGCAGGCTAAAAGCTAATGGTGCCAGAACTTCTGTTAGATTTAGCTACTGCTTTTAATACCCACAGTGCTGGTACGTTTTGCTAAAATTGTTTCTTGTTTATGGAAATAAGAATCATCATCCCTTAAGCTTCAGCTGATTTGATTACTAGTGTGTGTTGGCTCTCATGTTTGTGATTGACATCTGCACCTGCTTCTGTTTCTTCATCATCTGTGTTGTCAATCTACATTAGGTCAAACTAGTCCATGAAGCTATGTTTGAATTAATGTTGGTCTGTTTTTCCATCTCTGATTACGTTACATAAGTTACTAATTTCCACACACAAATACGGCAAGCGCTATATGGAAATGTTGTTTATCGTCAACAGATGTGGGACAGAGAGAGGGCTTTCATCTCCCAGAGTTTTCAGTGCCACTGTTGAGCTCGTCCCACTTTTGAAAGACGCACAATATACAAGCCAAAATGTGACAACTCTATTGTCCGCTTAAATTCAATCTGCTGCCTAAAATGGATCCCACTCACTTTCTCAATAGGGGTTATGCTTGTAGTCCTTGTAGTTTTTAAGCACCTAAAAAATGGAAAGGAGAAAATGGTGCATACAGGAGAGAATCTCTTGATCATTCTGAGCTGTGGAGGTTCTTGTTTCCTGTTTTTTTGATCAGAGATGATTTTGAATAGATTGCTGACAGAGAAGCAGTGTAAAGGACAGTAGTCTGGAAAGCCCTCAGGGTGCAGTAGATTATAGGCCTGTTATCTGAAATTTCATCATTGGAGACACCAGAAGATATTGTTTTGTGTAGATGTAATTCATTGATTACATTTTTAATGCAAGCGTGCTGCAGAGCTGCATATGTTACGTAATAAAAAATAACAATCGAGCCTGAGGAATAATGCCAGTGGAGACGTGCCAAAAATGATGGACATAGTAATTGTTACACACAATGCAAAAATATTAAACAGAGGAAACATTTTGAAGTATTTTCTGTTATTTTATTATAGCTAAATAGCATGTACAATGTATATTTATATATTAACAATAATTTTAGCTGCCATAAATAATGTATTTTTAATGCAACAGTGAGACCTACAATATACTTAAAACGCAAACAATAATCTGAAATAGGTTACATTCTCTTTATCCAAAGATTGAGTTCACACTTTGAAACAAGGTTAAATCATTTTGAAGGTCAAGTGAATTAAATTTCTAGTGGTGGGGTTGGCAACTAACGGCTCACTCCACCCTTCCCCACTCCCTTTGAAGCACTACGGTGGCTGACACAGGACTAAGATGTCGTTGCATTTTTGATTCTTTGCCAAAGGAGAAAACATATTTACAAAACCACTCTGTATGGCAGTCAGGGCTACTGTAGAAAATACATGGTGAATTCCGCGTAAGGGGATCTAACAGAACTTCTCATGTGATGTGTTGTGCAAAAGGCAAAAAGTTGCGTAAAAAGAACAAGGACTGTCTTTAAAACAGTGTTACAACGGGTTCTTCTGTATAAGTACTGTATATTGTAGGTCTCACTGTTACTTTAAAAATACATTATTTATAGCAGCTAAAATGATTAATTCTAAGGTTCTAAAAACATAACCCTTCATTATATAAGGTCTTTATACACCTCCGAAGACATAGTTATGTATATTATATCATGCATTTTTGTCAATAAATCCTCCAAACACGCAACACCTTAAAATCGTATATATCTGTAAATTTGTATTTCATAGCAACTGTTACAATTAGAGCTATGTTTCAATTTTTTGTTATATATAATATGAAAAGAATCGGACACTGAATGAATATTTTAAAATTTCTTGAAATATTTTTTATCAATTCTGTTTAAAGCAGTGAGACAGCTGCACTGCCCATATTTTGAGGAAGTGACATGATTCCAGTGCTACAATTGCTTCAGTGCTTCCTGCCTCCGTATACTTAATGGATGCTGTAATGTGGTTTGGAGAAACAGGTGTTCATATAAGACTGCTACCTCAGCACTATCACAGTATAAGATTGAGACAAGCACAGTAAAAGGCACTGTGATATCTCTTAAAAGTGTTGAGCTCTCTATCTAGGTTTTTGACTGTCTAGACACTTAATCCAATATTACACAGGTTTGTGGGGAGGGGAGCTAATAAAACACTTATACAGTCCCTGAGGCAGAGAAGTGTTTCTGTGGAGACAACCAAAGTGGAAGCAAATGTAATTATGTCTCTCTGGTCCTTCTCACTCCTACTTATATCTTTTCTTCTATTGTAATACGGGAGGTTGATTTCAGCCATGTTCCTCCTCTGCTGCATTAAGCTCGGAATTGTAAGGAAATCCGCAGAATTGAAATTAAAAGCAAAGATAAGATCACAGAAAATGTTAATGATGCAACACACAATGGCTGTTTGCAGCTTGTTTTCACCATGGTTTGTCTTGTTATTGAGCCATATCTTTTGAAAGCTAAATTATAATCCTGACTGACTTTGTGTTTTTACTGCGTGATCTCAACTTTTTAGATTTGTCAGTAAGATTGCATGAATTGTTTTGTGGAAATAACAGAACTAATGTTGTCCATCAGACTTGAAGATGCTGAGATTATGGTTCAACTATAATGATACACAAAATGGATTTTTATTAAAAGCACTAAAGCCTTAACAAATTAAAAATGAAAAAAAAGTGTAATAGTTTAGATTGCTTAAGCACAGTAATAATTTGGTAGCTTCACCTTCATGGACAACCGAACTAGAGGATTCTCTGTGTATGTTTAAAAAGAGGTTGAGCCAGAAACATTTTTGGATATTGCAACTATATTCGCATTAGGCTGAGATTAAGCAAATAGTTCCTAAAACAATTGCAAGTGAGTGTATTTTAATGCTCTGATGTCAGGGTATACACAAACACATTTAAACGGGACAGTTCAGCCAAAAGTGAAAATTCTGTACATTTTTATTCACCCTGATGTCAATTCAAACCTGTATGACTTTCTGCTGCAGAACACAAAAGAAGATATTTTGACGAAAATTGATAACTGAACAACGGCGGTACCCGTTCACTTTTATTGCATGTACACTCAACCAATGCAAGTGAATGCAATTGTTTGGGGTGAGCTATCCCTTTAGCCATTTCCTGTTATATTCTATAAAGCAGCACCTTAATAGTGCTATTACTGCATTTTTATTGTCTTACACCAAGCGTTTATAGTTCTTAGTTCATGTAGTGACAACCCTATGGGGATATACTGTATTATGTCAATATTATTTTTCTGTGCAGTAAGACGATCTTGCACATAAAACAACAGCATTGCAGTCTTTCACTCGCTCTCTCTCTCTTTCACTCTTGTGAATTGCGTGTAGTGATGGTAGTCTACTGTAGGTGGGATGCATCTTAGAAGCCCGTCTTTGAGTTTAATGATGAAGTATCATTCTTTGATTCTACTCTATGTTCCTGTATAAATCGTTTCTCTGTTGGTGTGTCACACCGCAGATGGCCTGTCCCTGTCCACGGCTGTCCCTGCTGTTACCAGGCAACCGGAAAACTATAAAAGTGTGTCGTCTGGAGTTTTTTTCATGCACAAATCTAATCAATGCATTCGACATGAAGTCTCTTTCCTGTCTTTTTTAATTTGCTGCCCAATGCGGTTTATTTGTTGCCTTACTGTGCCTATGTGTAAACATCAGTCTCTTACAATCTAATCAAAAAGATTACTTGGAAATTGCGAACGTGCTGCAACCTTTCCTTTCACATCACCGTTTCGCAAAAGAGCAATAATCCAGTTTGCTGTGTGCACAGCTGGAGGTCACTTTTGTGTTTCAGGTGAAATAAAAGATGTCGTAGCTCAAGGACACAGAGGAGGGCCTTGTTTAATTACGGCTGTGCGCGTTCTTTGCAAACAGCCTTTTGGTTTAGAGGAGAGGACAACCGACACTTTAGCCGTCGACCTGAGGGTCTTCAAATCCAGATGCTTTACTATTCCTGGATAGCTCGGGGCTCTCTAACGCGTCACATGTGCGTTCAACGCTCGATTTTCACCTTGGCTTGGGCTCTGGATCACTCCCACTGATGTAAAGCCACACATGATGTATACTCTTGTTAGAAAAGCTCAAGCCCAGAAGGACAGTCATGACTGTTTCAGCTTTGCTCATAACAATTTCAATTCTCTGTTGGAGATATGAAAAATGTGAATGTTTTGTGAGTGATATTCCCTAGATCTCTAAAGGTTTGCCATTCTGAATTGAACTTTTTGATGCAAAAAAGTGAGGTTCATTAGGGTCCAACCAGGTGCTAATTTTCCCCTCTGTAAAGTGAACACACTTCTGTCTGTCTGTTTAGGGAACCCAAACACCATTTTTTACAACCTTTCAGTATGTCATGTTTTTTGTAATCCAATATTGCAAATGCTGAATGTCAGACACAGTAATTGATTTTTAAAGACTGGAAATGTTATTGCAGGGATGCATGGGTGCTGTTGTAATTGATCCGCTGTTGTCCGTGCTGGAAAGTCTTTTATTTAGTCAAAGAATTTTTTTAACTTACTGCCAAGTATTTATACACCATGTAGACCAGTGGTTCTCAAATGTTTTTGTTGTAAGGCCCCCTTTGACTAGAGTGCATCGCTTTGCGGACCCCAAAATAAAGATTTATAATCTTAAACTTAGAATATTAATTAATCCAAAAACATATTCAGTTATACAATGCTGGAACGTCAATTATTTTGGTTGGTGGGCTTATTATTCTAACGTTTGATTGCATTATTCATTTCTATTTTTCTTATAATGCAACAAAATTTGTGCCCCCCGGATCCATCTAGGGGCCCCCCAGGGGACCGCTGCCCCCAGTTTGAGAACCACTGCTGTAGACTGCTACTGTTTAGTGAAGAGAATTGGCTTAAAAATGCAGTACATTGTAAAAGATTCCTGCAAAAGTTTTAAGGATTGAATTGCAATAAGATACTCATAGGATACATTCTACAACAGTAAATGGTCTCATAGGAGTAAGTTAACATTCTCAAAAAAATCTATCATATAAAAGATTTACTTTTTGTCACTCTCTGAAGTTGTTCTATATGAGATAAACTTTTTTTGTGTGTCATTGTTTTAGTATGACCTTGCCTGTCAGTCAAGCATTGTGACCTCTGTTCTCTGTACTTTGCAGCATCAGTAAATTCTTGTTCACCAGTGATTGATAATTTGAATGAGTTTGTGCTCCAGGGAGTTTTTCACCTTTCTCCTTCTACGGATGAAAGTCTTTAACAACAGCTTGTTGAGGAGACTAATAGAAGTGATGACGTTTTGGATTTGATCAGCGGGTTTTCTTGCAGCGCAGCTGGCCTGGTGCTGTTCTCAGATCCGCTGAATCTGTTTCTAAATAGTCCAGGGAATACACCTGACAATGATAAATTCCCGGTCTCCTGCTACCGCGTTCTACAAACCTCCGGCCTATCCAGATTCATAATCATTAGAAGCCACTCAACGTCTGGAATGCAGTAGTTTATCAAACTGTTGAAACGACTAAATTAATTTCCATGTTGGTTTATACTGGTTAGTAATGATTTGTTGCTTCCTGTGAAAAGAATAGCATAAACCACTATGGACCAGCACAGACTTGTTTTTCACCAGCAAGATTTTGAGGTTTACTGAAATGTCGAGTGAAGTCCGTCTTTATACTGAACCTGGTTTATTTACGAAAAAAATGGAAATTCTGTTACAGACGGGACACAAGATTGGGGTGAATGGGAAGTGATACAGAAATCGAGGTGACATCCAGCAGTCGGCTAATTCGACCACTAGAGAGGCGGATAACAGAAAAGGTCAGAGCTTCAACCGCAGCTAAAGAAAGAAACTTATAGCATTAAGTGATAGTAAGTGGATGGCTCCGGAAATGAAAATGAGATGGCGGTCCACTGACCTTTACTGTATTCTGAGACTTACTTAAAGAATCAAAGGATCAGTCAGCTGAGCATATCTGATACATGCGCAGAAGCAAGAAGGCTTAAGCCGGGTGCATGCGATACAATCTTACCACTGTTGCTTTTTATTCGGTAAAATAAAATACCAGTGAGATCTTTGGATTAAAACATCACTGCGCAACATAAACCGTCGGATTGTACGATAAACATTATTATTTGCTGGTCCCAATCTTCTGCATTGACTGTGTGTCACCTATCCATGGTAAAATCCATAACACACTATGTGCATCTAGCTTTATATAAAGAATCTAATTTTAGACATTTATTCTCTTCTATCGACTGTGAGAGATAGTAAGATAGCATACATTGAATCAGGGTTTTTGCATGCTGGGTATTCATGCATTAACCCTCTCTACCTCAACCATGTAATTTAATCTGTCCCTGAGGTGTGGACCCTCTGACCCCATTAGCAAATGTTATTACAGATCGTCCTGATTGAATTTGCTGTAGCTAATGAACGTGAAGAGGAGAGACGTATGTGTGCGCTGTTGCATTGTGATGAGTCGGCTGAATCCTTAGAACCCGGTCACCCTCGTGTCAGCTAGGTCCATTTGTTTAGGTGGCAGACTGTGACAGTTCTCCTGCCTTAATCAATGTGATAGCTTCATTTATCCTTTTCACCTCAGCCAGTGACAAGCAAATAATCCAATTCTTTGCTTTGACAGTGAGTAGTGACACCTGCGGCTTTTGCTGCTCGGAGAACTCTGCGTTTTTACAGCACCGTCACCATACTCCAGGTGAACTGAAGGTCAGTTAAAGTCCATTTGTCATGTGGAAAGGTTTTAGGGAGAAAGAGAGTTATGATGATTCGGTATTAAAGGTATAGTTTACCTAAAAACAAAAATTCTGTCATCATTTACTCAGCTTTGAGTTGTTCCAAATGTGTATAAATGTATTTGTTATGATGAACTGCTTAACAGAGAACAGTTTGTATGTTATCTTCATCGGAAAAGAAACAAAACACGATAACATGTTAGTCCTGCGTCAACCACCTTAGTGCTTTGAAGGGGGGGGGGGCGAGCGGTGGAATGAGCCGTTGATTGCAATTCGTAACCTCAGCTCTAGATGCCGCTAAATTTCATACACTGGATCTTTCGGAAGTCCTGCTATATCCGTTGTGATGATGAGAAATGCTAACAGAGCTTTCTCCATCCATTAAAGACAACCTTGCATTATAATATTATGTCCTGCTTCAAGCTGTTAACAGAGAAAATAAATAATGAAAACTACCGCTGATAATCTGAACCGAAGTGCCAAAAACCCACATTAGCACCTAGAACGTGTAAATGAACACCTCTGTTAATTATGTCTTCTTACTATTGCTTTTATTGCCAACTAAATGCCTTATTTATGCAGAGACACGATGCCAAGCGCTAGAATAACAGGGACTTGAGCTCAAAGTGTGATTTCCAAACTCAATACTTTTCCAATGAGTCATGCATTTGCATGTCAGTGGGTTTTCAAATATGGCTGCTGCTCCCTCGGAATAGAGGTGCCGGAGGTTTGTTCGAACACACAGATGCAGTCATATAAGGCAGATGTTCACATGAAAGCGTGATAAAAGAGCCTAGCTTTGTCCTACTTAGTTGGGAGTCTGATTCCTTTAAGGACGCCCAAACTCTTGCACAAAAAACTGTTTCTTATAGACATCAAAGTCATAGATGTTTTCTCTGATGCTGCTTTATGCTCAGTTTATTACTACGATGAGACCCATTGCTAGAACAAAACAATAACTGAAGGCTTCAGGTAAAATTAAACTAGCTTTGTAACAAAAGTTTATTTTGTTGTTATAATGTTGGAAAATACAGAGAAAAATTAAGAAAATATAGTGTGTAGTACTGTTATTGGACAAAGTTGTCGAATTAAGTTGAGGATGCAGTCATTGCTTGATTTCTATAGAGAAAAAACAGAAGACTTTACTAAAGAGTTTTATGAACATACTTTTATTTTTGAAGTAAGAGATTATTGTTTTTAATCACTATGGGCGGTTTCCCGCACAAGGATTATTTTAAACCAGGACTAGGCCTTTTATAAAACATTGTGCATCTTGAGACAAAACAATCGCAGTGATATATTTTAAGATATGCCAGTGCAAGTTGTTTTTGATCAAGGAATCTCTCACATTTAAGTTAGTCTGAGACTAGGCTTAACCCCTGTTCGGGAAGCCGTCCTGCTGAATGTAGAGAATATGGGGATGTTAACATGTCACTTGAACTGCATCACCCCAACTGCTCTGTTCGCCCTTCAGGTCTCTTAACCTATGTCATTATTTATTAAAGACCTCTCTATTCCTCAGCTTCCCCTGAAGAGCATCGCCATCTGTGAGTATGTCGTAAAGCGTAAGAGCCGTGACGTGGGATCTGCTCTGAAGCACCGAGGTGAGCTTCAGCGCAAGAGGAATACTCATTTAACTGTCCCACATCACTTGGTGTCACAGTCCATCATTAGGGAAATCATGTTCGCCACTTATTTACAATGTTTTTTTCTCACACATTGTTCATTTTTGTTACACCTTTTGTAATGTGTTAAGGCTCTGACAGAAGCAGGGTTGACTTGAAACTCTTTTGGGTTGATCATCATCACCTAATCACAGCAGCCGCTCCTTTGTGAAGGAACATCACGACGCTTATGGAAATGAGGCGGCAGCGCTATTCAGATTTCTCATTTGTGTCTAGCATCGCAAGTGCCCGTCATTTGCCTCACTTAGATGAGAGGATTTGCATTAATCATGATTTGAGATGATCTCGGTGCATCTGGACTGACACTTCAACTCTCGAAGGGTTGTGAGCAAAGATGTTTTAAAGATGACGTATGAGTGATGCCAGATCAGAGATGTCTTCTGACAGGCTCTCAGGAACACATATCTGCAGTGGCCGGAGGGTGTTGATGGCGTGCGATTATAGGAATTGTTTAGGTCCTGCGGTCACGGTCAGAAGACGTGTGATGTCTGGTCGTGATGGACGTGATGGTGGTGATCTTCAGTACAGAAGACAGCAAGCGTAGGTGCTGATAGGTCAAACGTGGTGACAGCAGAAGCAGCTTGTTTCGGCATCGCTGCTAATGGCTCTCATGCTATCTGACATCTCAGACAGCATGGAAGCAAAATTTGTGTGGCTGAAACAGACATCATCTTGTTCCTGTTGTACTCGCTAAATAATTTAGCACATAGGCAACACGAAGAACATGCTATGCCTTGATATATTGATGCTATGGTGATATGATATTGATGGTTGAAGCTTAATTTCTTTGTTTGAGTGATTCTACAAAATGCAAGTATTTTTTTTTTTTAGCTTTTAAACTTTTTTAAACTTCAATTATAGATAACTGTAACTCATATTATTTATTTTCTTCAATTTAACATGTATTGCATTTTGGCATTAAAGGAATAGTTCGCCTGCAGCGGAGGGATGCGCCGATATGTATATTTTAAGATAACGATTAACCGATTATTCTTTAAAATTGAAATAGGATAGCCGATATATTGGCCAATATACAGTATCAAAATATTAAAAGAAAATAAAGTGGACAGGTGCCTTTATTTGAAAACATTCACTGCAGAATACAAAGTCACAGTTAGTTAACTTTTAATAAACACATTATAGATGTTCTTCCAGAGCAACCCACAAAAGTGTTCTTAATAGCCATGTGTCTTAACAGGTCTCAAGACCGAAATCATTCAGACAGCAATCGGCTTTAAACAATATGCTTTTGTTCCTACAATTAACACATTCAATAATATCTACTGTACCTACACTCACCTAAAGGATTATTAGGAACACCTGTTCAATTTCTCATTAATGCAACTATGGTGGTGGTGTAATGGTGTGGGGGATGTTTTCTTGGCACACTTTAGGCCCCTTAGTGCCAATTGGGCATCATTTAAATGCCACGGCCTACCTGAGCATTGTTTCTGACCATGTCCATCCCTTTATGACCACCATGTACCCATCCTCTGATGGATACTTCCAGCAGGATAATGCACCATTTCACAAAGCTCGAATCATTTCAAATTGGTTTCTTGAACATGACAATGAGTTCACTGTACTAAAATGCCCCCCACAGTCACCAGATCTCAGAATTAAGGCAGTTCTGAAGGAGAAAGGGGGTCAAACACAGTATTAGTATGGTGTTCCTAATAATCCTTTAGGTGAGTGTATATCCACAATGTTTTGTTAATTACTCTAAGTGAATGATCATGACAGAAAGACAGTGCTGTTCGAGGTTTTAACTGTGAGCAGCTTGCAGCTGAAGTGGTTTAACCAGAGAAAAGTATTCATAATTTATCGGCCTAAATACTATTATCGGCCGATACCGATAACATTAAAAATGACCATTTATGGATGCAATATAATTTATTTTGAATCCATATTTTAAATATAAAAATAATATACTCACTCTCATGTTGCTCAAAAAGATGTCTTGAGATAATATCTTGGTGGTTTGTGTCCATACATTGGAAGTCAATGAGGGTCAGTGTTGTATGGTTACCAACATTCTCCAAAATATCTCTTTTGTGTTCAGCTGATGAAAATCATACAGGGTTAAAATGGCATCAGTGAATGATGAAATAATTTACATTTTTAGGTGAACTGCCCACTTTAAAAAACAAACAACTAAAATGAAGAGGAAAACAAATAATTTTTTATCCATTTGTACTGCATAAAAAAAAAAATCCATTCGGTAATCATTATTGCATCAAAGACTTTCCCTGATTAAAAATCAGTCAGGGTGAAGAAACGATGTGCAATAATGTTCCTGTTTTTTTTTTTACAAATCCACAGCACTGTTGGCTCAGGTTTGTTACACCCATTTGCTCAGAATAAGAGATCAACTAAATCAACATTCTTGTTTAATATCTGAATCATTATGTTCCATTGAGAAGGATTTTATATAGCAACACACTGCCTTGCATTTGTCTGATGATCTATGTTCAGTTTGTGATGTTTCCTTGACTGATGTGCACATGGTTTGAGCATGTGAGTATGCTGGTCATTCTGTTGAACTGTGTGACTCTGGGCATGTTTCAGCCCTGTGAGGACCTCAAGTGCGAGTCTGAGTGGTGTATCATCCTGCAGGTGAGTCTCAATAAATGATGTAACACGGCAGGAGCTCTGCAAGCTCATTATGGGATTGATTTATATTTCTAATGACTTCATTTCTTTCACCATCACCATACAGTATAACACCATTTGAAGATACAGTGGCCCATTAAATGACCTTGCATAACGTAACATATTACTTAAGCATAAGTAAATTGATATTTCCTGATATGTTCATTCATTTATTATCTATTTTGGCCATTGTTATCCATAATGTTATTCATAATTCAATCCAGTTACTGCACAGACCACCACAGAGAGTAGTCATTGTGGACATACTACACTAACATTTGTCAATAAGAATGTGTCCCAAAACTGTACTGTATGTTGCTTTATAATGAATCTGAAAAAAAAATGTATTAATGTTTTGTTATGTACTGTGGTGTGGCTTTAAGGTCTAAAACATTTTAGTACATCAGATTCTGTCTCAAATACTCCATAAAAGATCTTTTACCTTTTCTTGTGATTTTGTTGTTCATAATTTTGCACCCAGCGTGGGTTTTTAGGTTTGTCTCATGTCCAAGTTGGCTTTTACGTAGTCTATGTTTCGTGACAGATGCTAGTTTACAGGGCCAGTGGAAACTGTCCAGAAGCCACAGAAAGTTGCATTTTTTTTCTGTAGTATTGTAATTTTTTTACTCTGTCCTAAACTGAAAATGTTAATTTCCTAAAGAGCCCTTTAGCAGTAGCCTAGCCAGAATCAGAAATACTAAATAACATGATGAACTGATTTCAGGGCTGGGGCTAAGGGCTGGGGCGTTGCCCCTCCAGCTGAAAATTTAAATGAAATTCTTCTTATTAAATACTTATTTGTATGATCTAATAAATAATGATCTGTCAGTTTAATCAGAGAAATGAAAAATGATGCATGCAATTAACTATGATTAGATATCTCCCCAACCAGAATATATGATTGCCCACCCAGTCGAGCCACCCTACTACCGGGCCACAAAATTGTATTGTTTTCTTGAACCACATAAATAGCGTTGCTTTCTATGAAATATCTGTTCTGCCAAAGATATCTCTCTTACTGTATTAAGATATTAATGTGCTCTGTGTCCGCAGGCATTTGATGACTGCATCTTCGCCTTCTTCGCGGTGGAGATGGTCATCAAAATGATAGCCCTGGGGATTTTCGGATCAAAGTGTTACCTTGGCGACACATGGAACCGCCTGGACTTCTTCATTGTCATGGCAGGGTGAGAAATCCTGCCTCGTTCTCACTTGTCAGTCATGTATTTAACCATTATCACCACAGTAAAGCTAGTCACCTTGGACTCGCTGCTCAATTGACAGGCCCTCACTTGGGAAATAGAATTCCTGTGAGCCTTCTCAGCCCTTGGATTGATTTAACATTCAAAAAACGTTGACCCTGTTGTTTAAAATGACCTTTCAATTAAACTGGATAATGAACACATCAAGGCTTGTCTTTTGAAACCGCCTTTCCGACGTGGTCCTCACGTAGTATCGACATGTGGAAAGGTCATTGGAGTTTGACCTTCGCTGTCTGATGTGTTAAGTTGAAACTGAGGTATGTTTCATCTGCTCTGCTCCCCCAGGATGATGGAGTACTCACTGGACGGTCATAATGCCAGCCTGTCAGCCATTCGGACTGTGCGAGTGCTCAGGCCCCTGCGAGCCATCAACAGAGTGCCCAGTAAGTGTCACGACTGCTTGGTGAATGTAACCTGATTTATATTTAGGAACCAGACTTACACAGTAAGATCATTTTCACATATTGGTCAACCATAAACAAACACGTACTCAATTTTAGGCTTAAACAATCGGGCAGAATGATCTATTATACAGATGAAAGCAGAAACATCTGCCTGATGTATGACGCATTAACTCAACCAGTCGTGTGATGAGCCTGTGTGTCAGCAATAGAACTAACAGCACACTTGCTATTCCATAAATTACACACCAGACCATATCCCACCAAATCAGAGAGTTGTACAGTATTTCTCCCGGTAATGATCCTTCGCGTGGCGGTGTGACAGTTATATTGGATCACCTAGATCCTTGTTTATGAGAACAAACTCTGTGTGCTTAATCGAGTCGCGTAAGTCAGAAGCGAAGGTTGTCTCCCCGTGTCTCTCATTACCATTAACACAGATCTCCACGAGTAGATCTGGGTCCTCTTCACTTTCCTGGAGCGCTTAACTGTGGGTCATAGATTTAGAGTACTTCTCCGCATCAGGTTTATGACTCAGTGTTGCAGAGATGGAAGACGAGATATCGTGATTTATTCGCCTGGGTGGAGTGTTGCCGCAAGCAGAAGTGCTTTTTTGTGCAAATTAACATTATCACGTCCTGATGTGAATTGTTGGTGTCGGTTTGGGCGCATGTGTGCGATCATTGATCCTCGTACCTGGAATCATATTTCAAACTCCAAGTTGGTAGTTTATTGCATGAAATGGCTCTTTATCTTCCATCTATGTGTTTACAGAAGAGTGAGTTAGCATTTTCATCTTCTTCCACTTTCTGACCGCATGTTCCTCTGGGGGCCTCATTAAAGTGGCCAAACGGAGATGTGGCTCCTCGCTGTCTTTGGTGGGAGGGATGCAGGCAGCAGAGATGTTCACACTCTGTCTGTACTCAGACAGGACCATTTAAGGCTTTCTCCTCACATCATGGACTTAAATTACATTCGTCGCACAGGCCCTACTCAAACAGATTAGTCATGCGGATCAAACCGGATGCGTTACGGATCTCCGGGGGCTCTTCTATCTGCGATGTTTGCTGATGTTTTCCTGCTCGCAGAGTCAAACCCTGCATTGTGTCGTCTTAGAAAAAGCACAGACTGTGATAGTTTGGACTGATTTGTTTGAACTAAGTATGAAACAGGACATTTGTGAATATCTTTGAACATTCTGACAGTGTGAGTTTTGGTGTTTACACTGGTCCGTCCTGATCATAGGGCCATCTGACAGTGTTACGGTTTATTTAAATATGCGTCCATGCCAAATATTTTGCCTTTTCGGTTTGTTTTCATTCACTTGGACAGTGTCGTTTTTAACCGGCCGAAACTTTTGTGAGTTTATATTAGCATCTGAAATAATCGGCTTTCCTATTATGGTAATTCTCAGCGCATCATTTCGCTTGCATGTTATATCCTCTATTTTTAACTAACATAGGGCCAAACAAGACAGGATTTTCTCAGGAAAACTCTGCATGTTTTGCTGCCATGATGCTGGGGCATTCTGGGTGGTTGCCAGCGTATTGCTAAGGTGTACTGAGTGGTTGTTACCACATTGCTATGTGGTTGCTAAGGCATTCTGGCAATCTTGCTGACAAAATAAGAATCTGTAATATATTCATTATAAACCGGCCTAGCACATTTTGACAGCTTTGCTATGATAGCACTTCAACACTAATATTGTAATTATATTACATTATATTCCTGCATTACACTACCAATATGTTTCTGTGTCCAAGCAACTTGTTGTTGTTGTTGAAGAAATACCTTGTTTTAGCAAACACCATTGATAAACCATTTCTTTATGCATTAATGCAGTACAGTATAGAATATACAGTATACAAGACAAATTTTCACTCATACTGTAGGTTTTATCCAGTGGATGTGGTGACCTACTATGGGAGGTGATGGGAATGCACTGCTGTATTTGTTCAGTGGTTTAGATCGTAATTGTCCATTAAAGTCAGGCTCGGCCAGTCTCTGAGGTCTCTGAGCAATGCACTTAAAATATGCAGTTTCTCTGCTCTGTCAAGCATTATTACATATGGGACCAATTTAGGTTGTCATCCTATTTTGAAGAGTCTGAGATTTGCCTCTCACATTACGTCTTAAAGGATCTAAAGACCTCTAGCTAAAATAATGCTGTTTATAACACCTCTTGCTCCCATATATTTCCATAATACTACTGATATTGCTTCCACTTCTATGATCAATGTTAAAAACAACATAATTATTGAGTTTTATGGTAAACCTATGTATATAGTATATAGGAAAAATATTTTATGCAAACAAAAATTTTTAAGGAAATTGTGACAAGAATTGATAAGGCTATTTTTCACATCTATTGTACCTGAAAATAGGGCCTAATAAAATGTGCTGTGAACATCTAGTAGGATCATACACACAAGCTCTGTTGTCTTTCTGTGTTGCAGGTATGAGGATACTGGTTACTCTGCTTCTAGATACTCTGCCTATGTTAGGCAACGTCCTCCTGCTGTGCTTTTTTGTCTTCTTTATATTCGGGATTGTCGGGGTGCAGCTCTGGGCTGGACTTCTGAGGAATCGCTGTTTCATGTCACCTGACGTGAAAGAGTAAGTACAGGCGGACTCTTATCTAACAGACAGCTTTGTCCTCCTTTTCCCCCCTCTCTCCCCGGGGAACGCGTCACCACTTCCGATTTGATTCAAAGTGGCAGCTAACTGTTGCCAGCAGCAATGGCATTTCAGTCGCTGACAGTGTTGTAAACTGAACATCTCACCCTGGCATGAAATCAGTGTCGAGCATCAGCCCTTGAGCACTGAAGCTATGTACACCTCTGACTCCCTTTGTATGAAGGTAAAAACAAATTAAAGAACAAAACTGAGAGGACAGACTAAAGTCAAGCTGCAGTTTTAGAAGTAATGTATTTTGATGTAATGGAACAAATTAGTGCTCTGTAAGTGCTCGTGTTTGTGTAATGGCCTCGTGTTTCAAATACACTAGACCGCCACATATACTATGCAGCAGTTTTATCTGTCAGTTCCTGTTAACTCTGAATATGAGCTAATGTACTGCCCTGATCTGATGTGCTTTCAAGTTGTTCCTAAACTGTTCGTGGCCATAATGCTATGTTGAGATTGTCTTTACTGTTTTATGTGTAGGGCACCAAATCCCTGAGGAAAAATAAAATAAATTAGCTTAATCTTTCATAAACATTAAAAAGTTCATACTAACATATTGGCTTGGGCATATAGCCTACGGCGCTGCCTGTCCTCATCATCACTCATTTCATCATTAATAATATGTCCCAAATATTGTTTTTTGTGCGTATATACAGTATACATGTTTTTAGAAATGTGACTCCATTTTAAGTTGTTCACCCAAATATGATAAATTTCTCTTCGTTTAGTCACCTGAATGCCATCTCAGACGAATTCATTCCTTTCATCAGTTTAACAAACAAATAATTTTACAATAAATATGACTACGTCATATTATTTTCTTATATGTGGGTCAATGTGTCCCGAAAGACATATATCCTTTATTTAAATAATTTAAATGTCTTCATTTGTAAGAGAAAATAATATTTTGAGCTTATTTAGTTATAGTAATAGATCTATTGTAAATCAATGGCAACAAAGTGGTCAATTAATCCAAATATAGCAGTATGTCAGTAACATTTAATCTTCTTGGATCTTGCGTGTCTTACGACGAAAAAAAATGATATGACGAGTCACGCATATTTGAACTTAGCATGCTGATCTGTGTTTCCATGGATGAGTGATATATCACATATGGGATGGCATGAGGGTGAGTACATTTTACATAATATCACGGCAAAAACGTAACTTTTTAAGAAGTGGCTAATTGCCAATTCTTTTAAATTTGTACATTTAAGAACGATTTGCACTAGTAACATTTGGATTTTGAGACCAAACAGATCTCAACACCCATTGACTCCCATTGTAGGAAAAAATACTTTAACATTCTTTTGTTCTGTTGAACACAAAAGAAGATATATTGAAGAATGTGGGACAAGCAAACAGTTCTGAGGCACTTTTGACTACCATTGTTTTTCCTACTATAGTAGTCAATGGGTATTGATATCTGTTTGGTTATAAGCATTATTCAAAATATCTTTCTTTGTGTTTATGCAAATTTGAAACAACTCGAAGGTAAGTAAATGGTGACAGAACTTGATTTTTGGGTGAAGTATCCCTTTTAGTAATATCATATTCTTACAACCAGATTCATGTAGACAGATGGTGACTTATTTTAAGATCAGCAAAGTGATGTGTGTTCGCAATTGGCACATGTTCTACATCCTCTGTCTTTCAACAGCTTCTACAATCTGTCCTTGATGAGTTCATACTTCATGCATGAGGACGGCGAGGACAACCCCTTCATCTGTTCAGCCAGCAAGGATAACGGCATGCTCCTCTGCACAGACGTGCCTCCCCTCAAGGAGGGTGATATTGAGTGCACCTTAAACGAGCCTACACCGGGACACGCTTACTTTGGCCTGGATGGACCCAGCAGGAACACCTGCGTTAACTGGAACCACTTTTACAATATGTGTAAGCCTGGGGAGCTCAACCCTCACAAAGGGGCGGTGAACTTTGATAATATTGGATATGCCTGGATTGCGATATTCCAGGTACGTTCATCTCATAGTTTGTATCTCATATCACTTGCATATCAGTGAAGGCCCTTTTGTTTTAATATACACTGTCATTATAGTGGAAAACTGTCAACATGGAAATGCATTAGTAAGGACCAGGATAGATAATGTTTTTTTACAACTTTCTTTTGCTCAATTTTCTTTTTGAAAAGGTGAAGTCTTGTTAAGCACGCTTCAACATCGCCAAATAATTGAATCATCTCCGAGCAAATGTGTGCATTAGTCTTTTCTGGTCCCTCTGTTCAAAAGAAGCCCTGTGCAGTGATGGGATTTTTCAATCTCGCAGTGCCGCCTTTGGAAATGATATCGGAAAAGCGACCCGCCGCATCTTAACTCATCAGCACTTTCAATCCGTCCTCATCAGCGGGGATAAATCACCACAGACAGACCGGTGGCACCGACCCCTGTGTTTAATTTGCACATTCACGCCCTTGTATTCTGCATGAGCACACAATGAGACCTGTACTGTATTCAGTTGAAATGAATGTCAGTCTCATTTGTCTGATTGTTACAAGTAGGTCAGTCACGTGGGGTTCCTATTGGCCAGGTTAATGACCGTGTGGGGTATGCGATTGCAAAAGAGTACCTGAAGGGTTTTCACCTGTGTCAACATAAAATCCTAATAGGATCTTGAATGATTTCCTAAGATGAGACCTTATGGGACCAGGCTTCTCCTAGACATCAGAAGTAGCCTAACAATGCATAAGTACTCTTCACAGGTATTTTTGTTTGCACACGGAATAATATTGATGATATTTGGTTGGTTGGATTTATGCACATTAGTAGTCTATGTGCACATTCTGCTTACAACCTGATGATTGTAAATTTACGACACTGCAAAGTAACGGCACTCAAAAAACAAAGTATACCCTGGGCTTTACCCATTACAGCCGGAGCCAAAATAGACTCCTGTGCAACATTTTGAAAAATGACTTCAATAATCATTGTAATAAAATGAAGCATTTCCCTCAGTCCATCCCATTAACAAAGCTTAAATGTGACCAATCTTTGAGTCAGCTATTCCAAACTCGATTACGAGGATGCACTGTAGACAATCTGCGTTTAAATTGTCTCTTTAAATACCCAAACTTCTTCGTTCCAGAGGTAGACAATGAATCCTGTAGAGAGTGAGAGCCCAGGAGAGAGATATAGACTGGGGTTCAGAAACAGGGTCAGATGCTAAGTGAAGCTACTGGAAAGAAATGAAATGCTATGCAGAAGGTTGCAGGCACTGGATCAGGACGTCTTAAACAAATAACTTAATACTAACAGTCACCCTGAAATCTCCTTTTCTTAACAGCAGTCAGACCTCTGGCATTGCCGTGATCTGTAAGGCTTTGCAGTGTTCTTCCTCTGATTTATGTGTCCTTTGCACTTTGTGTTCACGGAAACGTCTTTATCTACAAACCGCACTTTAAAATCTCTTGGAGATTAGAAGAAGCCGTACCATCGCAAATGCACTCTGTTCAGGAGAATAAAATTTGGGATGTTAGGGTTCATCTGCGTCGTATCATATTTATCAAAAACACTAAGAGAAAGAACAATACAAAACACTTCCAAGTTTTCTTTCTAACTATTAATTGTTCTGTTTAATGTCTTTCGGGAGGGTTGCCCAGTGTCTTAATGGGCCAAACTGTTGTGTGTCTCTCAATTTCTCCTTGTTTTGCAGGTTATTACTTTGGAAGGATGGGTGGACATCATGTATTACCTTATGGATGCCCACTCCTTTTACAATTTTATATATTTTATATTGCTTATTATAGTAAGTGTGCTTTATTCTTGATATTGCATACGGAGTTGATTTCTTAAAAGATGTCTGTGATTAAGTTAAGTGCCTGCTGCATCTTTCAGGTGGGCTCCTTCTTCATGATCAACCTGTGCCTGGTTGTAATAGCAACCCAGTTCTCTGAAACAAAGCAGCGTGAGAACCAGCTGATGCAGGAGCAAAGAGCACGCTACCTCTCCAACGACAGCACGCTTGCCAGCTACTCCGAGCCGGGAAGCTGCTATGAGGAGATGCTCAGGTACATCAGCCATCTGTACCGCAAGGTGAAGCGTCGGGCGTCCCGCCTCTACCTTGGCTGGCAGAGCAAGCGCAGGAAGAAAGTGAACCCCAACAGCGGGCTGAGTGGGGGAGACGGGGCTGGAGGCGGGGCCAACGGCCACAGCAGGCACAGGGGCGGCGGTCACTGGATCCGTTCGGTCCACAACCTTGTACAGAAGCACCAACGTCAGCACTGTCATCATAGCAATGGCAGCCCGAGCCCTCTGACCCCCACAGGCCCTGGCGAGGCCCTGGAGATGAGGTGCATCACGACGGGGCCGCAGCTGACCGTGTCCACTCAGCCGAATCTTTCTTCCAGGACTCAATCAGTGCAAAGTATTTATCAAGGGGACTTTCATGAAGCCCCGCAGGTGCGTCCAGGCACCGTGGCGGGCGCGCCACCACTCGGGCGAATAAACGGGGGGATGAACTATCCAACCATCTTGCCCTCCTTTATCTGCGGCTACAAAAGCAACAAGCCTGCAGGTAAAGGCAGAGGGGACTCGAACTCCAGCTCAGAATGTGATGCCATAGATCCCTTTGAGAAGCTGCAGCAGCTGATGGGAGAGCACAGTAAGTGTGATTGTTTTTATTTCCTATCAGGTGCAGTTGAACTCACCTGGCCTGTTGCAGGATAATGGAAAGCATTCTCACAAGCCATTGTGAAGCCTTCATTTACAGATGTGACTGAAAATCAATTCCTGAAATGCTGAAGTCATTAACATGATCTTTAAAGATCTTCATGTCGGAGCCGATGGTTGAGTGGTTCGTGCTCCAACATATGGCACCGGTGCGTCCTGTGCGACCAGAGTTCGAATCCAGGCTCGTGGTCCTTTCTGTGACCCCACCCTCTCTCTCTCATCCACTTGGCTTCCTTTCCTCTATTCACTGTCTGTCCAATAAAGGCAAAACGCCAAAAATAAATCTTCATCAAAAAAAAAGATCCTCATATAAATCTTGAGTACCTATACAGTAATATTGCATACTTCGTATCTTCAAAGAGAATTTAGTTTGATCAAATTTATAAAAGAGAGATACAGCTTATTTCCGGAAAAACACAAGCTGCTGGAGGCAGGAAGTGAGACGGAACTGCACCTTGAGCACACAATTATACACATAATCGCCAATTGCCAACAAAACACAGACATATGAATTAGTTTCACCTACCGCTTGCAGTTAAGGCATCTTTTAGCACTGGGACTGCGCCATCTATCAGTTTCAAACAATCTCCAAATTCAGCGTTATATCCACAATTTATATAACATGCATCACTGAACAATACAGCGCAGACAATCTTGACGCAGCGCTGACAATCTTGATTGAATGCGGGTTGGTTGACATGGGGCCGGCCTTTCTATTTCACCTTGCTGTGCTTTTCTGGGAGAATTGCCCAATAAAAGGAATAGGATTCCTGTTACGAAACAGGGATCCTGACTTTTAAAAAAACCCTCAGAAACAAATGGGAGTTCCCCATGTTAAGCATGAGAAGCCAGCACGTTTAACTGTGTAAAGTAGTCAGAATGCATGATATACCATGATATTCACGCTTTAAGGGAGCAAGGGGACAGTCAGCACTGAAGAGTGGAAAATAGATGCAATTCACTTCCTATATTCAGCCTTGGATGGCCATCCGAAAATGACAAAAAAGCACCAATAAAGTAATATTTTAAAAGTCTAATGACATTTTACAGTATTTTCTGAACATAGTCAAGTGTGAAAACAATAGTGAATTTAAGTATTTCCCAATACACTGCCATCTTAAAATTTATAAATTTTAACTCATTGTGTGATTTCTTTTAACATTTTGCGTTAACTTTTAACAAAAGTTTTGTTGAAAGTAACAGAAAACGTTTTATCCCAAGAAGTAATAAAAAAATTTTGTTTTAAACACAACTGTTTTTAGAGTGTGCAACAAAAAAAATATCGTCGCTGTCCTTCTGAAACCGTGGATGTTCAAATTTGCTGTTTTTCAGGAAATAGAAACAACATTGTACTTTTTAAATGATGAAATCCTGTGTTGTCAAATGCGTTTAATTGATTGCTTATGGAAAAATAAAAATATGGAAAAATACAAGGTTTCAGATGGACCGCAGCGATATGCAGTTTAGTATTTTTCTTGTAATTAAGTGCAAATGTCTACAAGTTCTTAAATCAAGATTTACTTGGTAAGTAAAATGACTAAAAATAGATAAAGTTTCTTTTTCTTTCCCCAACTGGCAGATATTTTTGCTTGTTTTAGCAGGAACACACTTAATCTCGATACTTTCTTTCAGCTAACAAGACTCAACATTTTTAATAATTTTGCTTGCCAATCAAATGTTATCTTGATTTAAGATTTAGTTTACATTTGTACTGGAAAATAAAACACAAAAAGTTGCCCTTAGTTTTATAGTCTAAAAAATATATTTCACATTTACATTACATTTTCACTACAAATAGCCTGCAAAAAAAGTTATTTATGAAACCATAAAACCAAAAACGTTTCTTCTATGGCAGTATAGTAAACAGTAAATTAATTCTGTTTGTTAGAATTAATTAGCTCTGAATAACCAAAACGTTCCCATCATATCCAGATCAGTCTTGTCATTTCAACATGGCAAAGATTTCTGTTATGGAACAGGAGTTTTTGCTGGAGGTTTCCTTGTCTGTAGCAGCAGTCATTTGTGATGGCTGCTTGAGTCTCCTGCACTCCTTCAGCTCATTACCACAGGTTAAAGTGGACCACTGTGTATGATTACATCCTCAGACAACGTATTAGAATAAGAGCACTGCTACCAACACACTTTGATTAGACCCATTAGCTTTTTTTAAGGCTCTGAGATCAAAGAGCAAAGCACTTGAACTGAATTCTTGAGTCTCTGCCTCATTTCTCATTGACTGTGGCTGGAGAGTCAACTAATTCAATAACTAGTTTTATTGATTCGACGGGTAAAACTATACCAATACGGTACAATAAGTTCCTTTTAAATTCATATAAATGAACATTTGTCGATTTTGAGCTTTATTGATTTCTGAGTTGAAATAAATCATGTGGATGATTTAGACAAAAGAGTGTAGGAGCACATAAAGATCAGCTGCTTCTGATGGATGATGTCAACTCAGAAGGAAATTACACACTTACAACATTGACAGACATTTTGTCTTTGAACAAAACACTTCTTAACACGAACTACGTTTATTAGCATGAACCATTCTTGTTTGCATCACATATGACCACATTTATTAATATCAGAGTTCTTGTCAATACCATTATATTATACATTTGATTCCTTTAAATTCTTACATGTTAGCTGCTTCAAACTAATGCTATGCAGTGTTGTTTACAGTATCACTGTGGAAGCGTGTTATTGGTTCCCTAATAGAATTGACTGTCAGCTGACTGTGTTTTTCTCTGTGCAGGTCACAGCCGTGTGCTGTTACAGATGGCTGGTGTGGTACCCAGCCCTCTGCTCTTTGAGCTCTTGAGCTGTCCATATTGTGCAAAGGCTCTGGAGACCATGGACCTGGAGCTCGGTGATTCAGACTGCTCCAGGTCAGAAGGGGACGTGGTGTACGAGTTCTCCCATGGAGTGGAATTCAAACCCGGCCGCTCGACCCATCATAAAGTACAGGAGGAGAGCAACCGACTGGCGCAGTATTGGGAAAACTTCCGGGACAGATTGATACGCATAGTGGACAGCAAGTACTTTAATCGAGGAATTATGATTGCCATCCTCATCAACACGTTAAGCATGGGGATTGAATACCACGAGCAGGTAAGTGCACGCGTGGCTAACTTCTCAAAACTTTTAGTTGCATGGTTAAGGGGCCTCATTTATAAATGGCTGCGTAGAAACCATTCTAAGTTTGATTTTGCGATCATTTCTGAAAGTGTGTGCATGTTGCCTCTCTTAAAGATGTGAAATCTATGAATCGGGAATAATCTTGAAATTGCGCAGAGCTGATGTCATATTAATATCATTGACATATGAGCAGCTGTCAACATCCAAATCTTATTCAAGCCGCAAAAATGGCTTATATTCCCCCCAAAAATGCTGCACCTGGACAAGCAAAAATGCATATCTCTGCTCAGACCCTGACGTTGCGCTGAGCATTTTTCCACGTCTAAGACCATATGAAGAAACGTGAACGTTTCCGTTGATTTTTGAAGACGCACACTCTCCTATCAAATCACAATTATAAAAGAGGCCTCTGGTTTTCTGTTATATAGTAGCTTTGCATCTGCAAGTAAATCTGATGACTTGGCCTACGTATTCTTCAGCAGAATCTCATTGATGTGAATGTGTTTTTTAGGAGAGCTAGCGGTTTATTTTGTTCATAAACAAGGCTGAAGATTCATAGCCTTTTTGGGCAGATCACCCGCTTATGTAACTGCCTTACAATGCACTTGCGTCTTTCATTTAATATTTACAATCCTAACATTGTGTCAATATTACTAAAGCTAGACTATTCTAAGGGTTGTGAACGAGGCTCAAGCAAATCATCACCATAATACTAGGGTGTTTGGGGTCATTGCTATGTGATGGCTGAGAGGTTTTGAATAAGCATATTATTGTTCGGTTGTTACAGTTTTCTGTGCGATATGTGAGATGTTATTCACTGGCCCAAGTCTAAAGACCCAAGAAATTGTGAAGACTTGTTCGTTTACATGTACATTTAGGCATTTACTGTTGTAGACGCTTTTATTCAAAGCCACTTAGAAGAATTAGGAAACAAAGCGATATATCATAGGGAGGCAAAAATACGAGAAGTGCTGTACCAAGTATTTATTTTTCATTAAATAGAAGATTTATGAGCCTAAGCATGAGCAATATATATAATAGGTTTGTATTAATAAATATGCTGTGGGTAATATATGTACAGTATGAACTTAAGAGTGGTTATGTTTCTTAGAGGCAGTTTGGAGACAAAATCTGTTTAAATAATGATTAGGAGCTTTTGTTACGAATAAGGTTTAGCTGCACCTTGATTCTGTCATATTCAGCTGCGGCTCAACAATGGATTCTACATCATTTAAAGAGCAATCTTAATAATTGGATATAAGTTCACTGATAATAGATCGGAACAATCTCTTTTACACTGCATTACATTTCTGTGATTGATTAATTACTAACCAAGGAACGATTTCATGAATACCAATGAAGGGCCTTAAGATATCACTTCTGTTTCTAAAGTCAAATCATGTGTTCCTGAACCACTTAATGTCTAAATACCTTTTAATCCTTGAAGAAAGAGAATATGTTAAAACATATGCTGTAGTGGTTTGGGGATTTGTTTGCATAGAGATTCTTGTGCTTATTTGCATGCTTTTTTTCAACCTAATTGCTATGTGGCACATCTGTAGCACGCTCTCACCAATTTTGAGTCGTCCCTGAGTTTGTAAATAGAAAAGAGAAACTTGTTTACTGCAGTAGACTTACAATCGAGAGTTGCAGGAGGGTGAAAAGGCAAACATGAGAAGCTTATATTTTTGTACAAATATATTGAAGCACAAGAATTCTTAAGTAATGATTCTTTGTTTCTTCGGCTGTGGCTTTGTTACATTTCAAGTTTTTTTTTCATATTGCTGCTCTCTATTTACTGTAAATGAACAGTATCTTCTGCCCATTTATATAGATTTTTTATTATTGAATTGAGGGTTGAAATGATTATCTGTTCTGCTTGCCACAAAGGCTTTCTAAGGACAATAAGGAAACCATGAAATGGATTTGGTGGTTTTGGATTTCATGTCTGTTAGCTGTTAAGGCCATCAATATGCCAGTATACCCATTAAAATTGACCAAATAATCAAAGCCGATATCCGCATTTAAATAGTAGAGTCTCTCCATTGAAAGAGTGTCCATTGATTTTTTTCCAAGCTATAAAGTGTGTATGTAAACTAAAAGCTAAGAGGTTACATTAAAAGTCATTCATGTGTCCAATCCCAGTTCCCAGGATCTTGGGTATGCAGGTGTCGTCACTTTCCCACGTAAACACCCCGGAACGCGCCCGCCTGATATCAGGAAACGCAATTCGAGTGTCAATTTTTTTTTTTAGTGTCCAAGAACACCTGGTAGTCCCGGTTTCTTTGCTTCTTTTGAAGGCAGCCATTTTGCTAAGGGTTTTACCTCTCAAGGGAGGCTGTGCTGAGGCGTGTCCCGGCGTGCTCACATGGGAAAGTGATATCAATGCATATCCTTTATAGGAACTTTGTCCAAATACAGTAATGTACAGTATATTAAAAAATGATTCTGGTCATATTTCTTGAACACATGGTGTGGAAATGAAATGATGTTTACTGTTATATACAGTTTTCACTTGATAAATCAAATATTAAGGTTTATCCATACAGTATAAGTGTCTACTCAGTATGGTGCCAAGTGATGCCAGCTATTAGAATCCACAGTCGCTATAGCAGTTATTGATGGAGGATTACAGTAATGAGATAAGGCAGACTGCATTGATCTATGTACTGAATGCTTTTAGCGCAGCGGGAGTAAGATCAGCACCACAGTGACAGTCTCTGCACTCTCGAGTCCACCAGGCACCTGATTGGATTTACATGAGGCCTGTGACGGTCTACATTACTGCATCAGTCAAAGTCACAGAGCAGCAGACGCCCATGTTCACTCCATCACTAAAACCCTTTTCCTCCACTCACGACAGCACTGCAAGTTTAGTTATTTTAGCTTAATGAATGATAGGCATGATACTTCCTTCTGACACTGAAGAGGTGTTTTCTCTGTTCTGTTTTCAATAATGACTTCCATAGGATGGACACAAGGCATTTCTCAAAATATCTTCTTTTGTGTTCCACAGAAGCGAACGTGATATACAAGTTTTGAATCACATGAGGGTAAATAACTGATGACTGTATTTTTGTCTTTCCTGATTCTCTGACATGTGCTTAAAAAGTGGGGGATGTGATGAGGAGTGTGTGCTAAAGCATCATGGGATATGATGGAGGAAGGGGGCAGTAGGAGGCAAGTGTCTCTATGGAGAAAAGCGCAGTGCTCGCTTTACATCAGTCTCCTTCAGCCTGCCATGCTGCACTGCTGAATGCCCAGTGTCCCAGCATGCATTTTCACTGTCAGTGCTTTTCCACTTCTCTTCTTCAGTCCGGCAAATGTGCCTAATGCAGCACTTGTGGGAATTTGCAACTATCCACACAGGCAATCTCTGTTCAGGAAAGTTGAGATGATTTGTTTCAGTGGTGTGTGGTAGACTTTTGAATGTGAGGAGGCAAAGTTTCTTTTTGGACAAATATAAATTCATAGTATATTTTATGTTTCTATGTTAAAAGTGCATGAAACACTATTTACCTTATAGTATCAACAAACAATACAACTGTATACTATATAATTTAAACTGTTTTACATGAACATGCTGCTGGTGAAGATTTTTCTGAAGTGGCTGATCTAAATCTACGGTACATTGATCAAGACATCATATGTACAATAAATAACTTGTACAATAATTGTTTAATCATTTAGATTTCATTTGTGGTTACGTTTGACAGTCTTATCTTTACCTGTTGCATTAAAGGGTTGGTTCACCCAAAAATTTTGTCATCAATTAATAACCCTCTTGTCTTTTCAAACCTGAATGGCTTTCTTTCTTCTGCAGAACACAAAAGAATGCATTTTGCTGAATGTTAGTAAGCGAACAACAGCAGTACCCATTCACTTCTATTGTATAGACACAAAACCAATGCAAGTCAATGCAACCAATGCAAGCTTGTCCTTACAGGCAGAATCCTTGACAGGATCCTATCTATCATTGGAAAGGTACTCCTCGTTTTATGTGCAAAATTAGCGTCTAATGTTTGGGGTTCCAATCTTACATTGTAGTAGACCCAGAGGTTCAGATTTCTCATTATTCATTTACTAATCCGTTCCTAATCGGTTTTTCCTGGGTAACGATGAATATTTATATCCCTCTTCTTCAGGCTGCTTAAAGTACATTGATTAATGAATGTAGATCAATGCAGGCAGAACAGGTTGTGAGCCCCCTAGTGGTGACATCTTACCACAGTTTTTTTTTCAAAGAACAGTTATTCAGCATTCCTCTCCATGACGGTCAAAATACAGGTTCACATGCGGTTAAATCTTACCATTAATATAAAAACACACTTCATATGCCAGTCTCCAAAAGATTTTGTGTCTGAAAGAATAATATAAAGCTGTGAAACCCTACAAGCCTAAATGCGTATCAGTTTTCTTTCTTTAGATGGAAGTGTTTAAGACAATGACTTTCAGCGTTCCAGTTGTGAGGGTGATTGTCTAACAGTTTGATATAATGATGTTATAACAGTATTTTAGTGTGAACAGTATCCAGGTGATTGCTGAGGGTGGCTGCTCTTGTAATGGGCAATGGTGCCCAGAGAGTCATGCAGTATATTGCTCCTTAAGAATGTGTTTATTGATTTGTTTTGTACTCTAGAAGCGAGTTTAGCGGTAAAGTCTTGTCACACAGTTACTACGGTTTGCATGAGCAATGAACCTGACTCTGAATCTGCTTATGATGGAAAGATTTTAGCAGCGCTATACAGTATATCTCATTGATTTGCGCTCTCCAGATTGCTTCGCTCATAATAAAAGAGTTTATATCTTTGTCTGATTTTGTTCTTTCAGCAGTGTCTGTTAAAACTGAGGAATTGTAATTGCTTTGTCAATGCGTTGAAATATTTTCAAACCATTCGGCCCAGAGGCCTTGTGTTGCATAAACGGCACATTTGTCAAATGCATAAGATCGATAGACCCAGAGTTCTCTATTAAGTAGTGTGCATTTCATATACTGTTCTGAGATTAACCGTGTGTGAAGGTGGCATCAGGAAGGTTAGTGATGACGTCACTCATACTGTAATGTAGCATCCCCAGCAGAGTCTTGGCACGACATTGACCCGCAGAAGGTAATGAATTATGGCTCTGTTTCTTCTCATAGCCTGAAGAGCTGACAAACATCCTGGAGATCAGCAATATTGTCTTCACAAGCATGTTCGTCCTCGAAATGCTCTTCAAACTACTGGCCTTTGGCATCTTCGGCTACATCAAGAACCCTTACAACATCTTTGATGGCATTATTGTGGTCATAAGGTAGGATCTGCTACAAAATGACAATTTTCTTCTAGGTTGTTGTTCATTCAGTCATTCTTAAGCATTGCCGATGATGTATTATTCTTTGTTTACCAGTGTGTGGGAGATCATAGGACAGGCGGATGGAGGCCTCTCGGTTCTGAGGACGTTCCGCCTCCTGCGTGTGCTCAAACTGGTGCGCTTCCTCCCTGCACTGCGCAGACAGCTGGTGGTCCTCATGAAGACTATGGACAATGTGGCCACATTCTGCATGCTGCTGATGCTTTTCATCTTCACATTCAGGTGTTGACCACGCCCACACCATAATCAACCAATAAGAACCGAGCTTTGGTCTCAGTGCCAGAGAGATTTTCACTTATTATGTTTGCTTTAGAAATGTGTAAATTAGACAAACTGATGATAGTTTTCTAAGAGATGAAAAATGTTTGTTAACGTGTTAAAAGTGTGCACCTTTACTTTTGTTTTCCTGTAAACGCAGCATTCTTGGGATGCATCTGTTTGGATGCAAATTCAGTATGAAGATGGAGAATGGAGACACGATTCAAGACAGGAAAAACTTTGATTCTCTGCTGTGGGCGATTGTCACTGTGTTCCAGGTCAGAACCGAAATTATGCATGTGCATGTCAACATAGCAAAAGAGTTCCTACCTAAAAAGTTCAGTCCGACTCATTACAATTACAGGGTACAGAGTGAGAAATACATCATTGCTGTCCTTCTGAAACCTCGGATTGTTCAGGAACTGGAGAAAAACACTGTACTTTTAAAATGAATAGATACTGTGTTGTCAAAGTTGATATGCATATTTTTATTAGTTGGATATTTGCTACACCCCGTGACAAACTTAAAGGTCACATGTATAAAATCTAGAACCATCTAGTGGTGAGGTTGTAAATTGCAACCAATGCTCCATCTCCCTTTCAAAGCACTTCGGTGGCTGACACACAACTAAGATTTATTTAAGGTTACTGTAGAAACAACATGTTCGGGGACCTATGGTGTATATAGATTGAAATAGCTCATTCTAAGGTAATAAAAACACAACCCTTCATTATGTAAGCTCTTTCATTATGTAAGACATAGTTATGTATATTATATTGCATTTCTGTCAACAGAACCTTCAAAAAATGCACATTGGATCTTTAAGGGGTGATTAACAATAACAACAAAAATAGGTTTCAGAGGGACGACAGTGACATTTTTCTTATTTTGCATTGTATTTCAAATTAATATTGAAATGTTCATGAAATTATCTAGATTTGATGGTAGATAAAAAGATTTCGATTTAAGTTTTACGTTGACATTTTGGCTACATCAGAGTTTTTTTTACGGCTCATTTTGTTCTACAATCGACAGGCTGTGTTGAAAGCCTTTGTGTGCCTTGTTTCTGACATCAGCACAATTTCCTGAGATGGAATAGAGTTGCTGAACCTGCATTGTATTGGCCTGTATCATGCACATTTACAGCACCTATTCTCACTAGATTACACAAGTTTTTTTATGGTAAAAATAGACTTAATTACTAGATAGTGCAGACAATTATCCTGAAATGAAATATATTGTCGATGTCCTTCCAAAACCTTTGATAGATGCAACCTATGAGATATGGCTTGTAGATCTTATAGATCTAAACTTTGAGTCCAGTTTCACTAGATCTCTCTCCGTCAGGAACAAATTACACCTTGAGATATCAACTCCGTTGTGAGTCAATCCTTTAACCCAACCACCAGGGAGATATAGAGCTGAAGGGAAGAACAGCAGGCAGGATACGAAGTGATGTTAAATAGAAAGACAAATGATTTATTGAATAATCTCAGTTGTGTGTTGATGCTCAGTCAAGCTCTGTCAAACTTCGTCTGACTAGAAACAGATTCAATATGTGTTTTGAACCATTCAAGATTATAGTATCAAAACATTATTATGAACCTTGAGATGGAGACCAATGGATACTCATATCAGCATAAGACACAATACAACTCTCAACGAGGTTAAACAGCAGGAAAGTAAGGAGCAAATAATATGAATAGAAGTGAATTATAAAATAAAGGAATGAATACATATGATGAATATTGTAATAAATGTGATAAATGAAATAGAATAATAAAATGAAATAAACAAGAAACAAGTGTATGTTTCTATCCAGATCTATCACCTTCAATGTCCAAATTCAATGACACAGATTAAATATTGTGTCATAAAAGCTGACAAGCACTTTTAGTACTCTCTGACAAACATAATTGGGACTAACAATAATGATTTATGGCAAAAAATAAAAATCATCATTATGGAGATTCCAGAAGGGCAGCAGCAATATCCTCATTTTAAATTTGTTCACCTGTTCTCCGACATCACCAATGGTGTTTGTGTTTCAGATTCTGACCCAGGAGGACTGGAATGTGGTCTTGTATAATGGAATGGCTTCCACCACTCCATGGGCGGCTCTTTACTTTGTGGCACTGATGACTTTTGGGAATTACGTGCTTTTTAACCTGCTGGTGGCCATATTAGTGGAGGGCTTTCAGGCAGAGGTAAGAAAAACCATTGTGTTCAGTCAGATTGATTTCAGCATTTTTAGGTTTGGTTTTGACACAAATGCCAAATCGCTGCCTTGTACACGTTTATTGCATAAATGGACCTAAATTTAAAACCAAAATGTGATTCAGTGAATGCATGTGGACTTGTACGGTACATGTGATGATCATCACAACTTCAAGTTAATATGTAGTGCTTTCTTAGGATGCAGATTTATGCACAAACAAAGCTGTTGCTTACTCGGGATAGCTTGCTTAGGGAGTTGAACTGTATTGCCGATACCGTGCTGCACTCTCAGGCCCATCTGTCATGCTCGGGGCTGTGTGAATTGTGAACTGGTTATGAGTAGGTGTAAATCTGAAAAGACTAAAACAAACACTATTTTAACACAGCCCTAATAGCAATACAGGTCTGAGAGAGCAGCAGTCGGTATCACGGGCACCGCAGCTGTCTGTATGCACAGCAGGCTCTGACTGAGTGAAGGGCAGTTTGCTGTTGATGCCAGAGGCCGTCATCCTTGGAGAGAGCAAAGCCTGCTTGTGTTCTGCTTAGCTTCACCTCACCATGAGTAAGCCGGCCGGTTACCGGAACACTTCGAGCTGTTCGCAAAAACCTCTCGTGCTTTGCAGGGGGATGCTAACAAGTCGGACACAGATGAGGAAAAGAGGTCGGTGAACTTTGAAGAGGAGGAGAAGATGGGGGAATTACGAGCCACAGGTTACTTCCTTCACATCATAAAATGATCTTGCAGGGTGAAAAAAATTGCACCTGTGTGAGTGTACAACAGCAGATGCAATTAGATTTTATATACAGTACATGGATTTCTCCTGTGAAACATCTTTATGGGGACACTGAGGTGCTCAGTTTCACACAAAATTGTATATGTATAAATATGTATGTAAATACATATGTTCATACATATATGTTATATTTCCCATAAGTAAATACACTGAAAAAGGAAATTATCCTTTAGAGAGATGAACCAGCTTCACATTTATGAAACAGCTGTGGAAAAAAGTGTCATTTTATGCTCTTCTGAATGCCAATGGTTTCCATTCACTCATAGTTTTCATTACCACCTATAGAACTAAAGATGTACTCTCTGATGATGTCAGCGAATGGGCATGTGGATCCTCGGGGCACTTTGCCTCCACCAATCATCATGCGCACTGCTGCCACACCCATGCCCACTCCCAAGAGCTCTCTTGGCCCTGAGTCGGTGTTTGGTTCGGCCGAGTCGAGCCGGGGCAGTGGGGTCTCCATAGATCCAAATGCCTTCGATCAGAAATCCCTGGTAAGAACCGAATCTGCTATCCCATATAATATGTCCGATTTCGATCATTGCATTGACGTTCTTTTACTATTCCAGACTAGCCCGAGAAGATCTCCATGTCACCCCCGTGGATCAGGCAGTAACTGGGGCAGTCGCAGGTCCAGCTGGAACAGCTTAGGACGGGCGCCAAGCTTGAAAAGAAAAGACACGTCTGGGGAAAGGGAGTCTCTGCTGTCTGGGGAAGGCAGGGGCAGCTTTGAGGATGAGGATTCGGAGGGGGACAAGATGGGCAATATCATTGGGGGCTCAATTCAGCATCCCATCTCTCTGGATATCCCTGAGCTGCCACAGGACCCCAGCTTCAGCTCATTAGGAGAGTATCATGACTGCAATGGAAGAACCCTACACCTGCCCACTGACCTGTCCACCAGCCTGGCCAAAGAAGATTCCATCACGGAGGAGGAGGATTTGGATGATGTAAGTGATGGTGTACATACACACACAATATTTATTTTTGCGCCTGTTTTGTTTTATTTATTATTTAGTTTATTTTGTGCTAATCCCTTGTTTTGTTGAGGATGTCCTCCTAGGGGTTTCTCGTACAAGAGACTTATTGTTCGGCCATAACTGATTGCGGAAGATATCTTGAAAGCCGTAATTGTTTTTCTGAAAGTGACCTCTTTGGTGTCAGTGATGATTTCTGAGTACACAAGAGGCCTTGTTTTGAAATTGAGTTTCAAGTGATGTGAAATCAACAGAAAAACAGTCAAGAAAGCTATAAACTGGAACAAATGGGATCCTAAGTGTCACGGATGCGGCATGACATACGGCTTTATGGCGCGCCACGTCCGGTGTGGACAAAATAAAAAATTATAATGGGTTCTTTCTTATGCGTTCTATTGTCTCTTGTCGCATCGCGCCGCATCCGGTCTAAACACGTTGTAAGATTAAACGTACATTTTGTCATTTTGAGAGAGAGAGATGGTGATTTTTGCGTACGTGTGCTTTCAGCTGTTTCTATCTTTTTACTTGTATTTGGGCATACGCATTGCTTAGTGAATGAGGCCCAGTGTTCGCGAAACAGAATTCCAGCATAGAAATGCATGTGTTGAATAAAAACAACTTAAATCAGTGCATGCAACTACTTCACGGTTGAAAATGAACTGCATAAAATTGTGCAAAAGTCAACCAACAAGTTGAAGTTGTTGAAAATATTTTTTGTAATGAATTTTAATAGAACATAATTGTATTAACAGCCTCATAATTGAAGCGGGTTCGTGGTCTCTCTCTTCAGTTTAATCTATCTGTTATGCAAGTTGCTGGAAAATCGGTTCACACAAAATGAACTTTAATTCTGCAAAATGTTTCTGGAGAAAATGCATTTGCAAAATGAATGGTTAGGTCACCTCTACCAAACGGCTTTAGCAATGCAATTAATCAAAATTAAACAAGCGTGCGTTTAAATTATGTTCTTCCTCTCTTGAATAAGCAGAGAGCTCATTGCTCTTTATTGATATATTGAATCAAGGCCATTAGCTCAGTGCTAGTGCTGAGCTTTAACTCCAAACACTTCAACCATCTGACAGTTGTGTATTGATTTATTCTGTTTTTATGAGCTGTAGCTCTTCTTCTCTCGTTTGGTTTTCAGAGCTTTTGTTTCCGTCTGAAGAGGACGTTTCAAGCATATAAACCTCAGTGGTGTAAAGATCATGAGGACTGGTCACTTTATCTGTTCTCTCCTCAGAACAAGTAAGAACTTCTCGTTTCTTAATCAAAAATGTCCTATCACAGGTCTCTTTTCTCAATGTCATACTTTCCTTTCATAGGTTTCGAATGATGTGTCAAAGGTTAATTTCTCACAAGTTGTTTGATCATGTGGTCCTGGTATTCATCTTCTTAAATTGTATCACGATTGCTCTGGAAAGACCTAAGATCCAGCCATATGTAAGTAGTTTACTTGAAACAGGAATTTTGGACTTCATGTATCCACTATTTCCAGTGGTGATGCTTATTTTTTATTTCAGGAGAGGGTGTATCTCACTATTTCCAATTATGTTTTCACTGTGATCTTTGTTGCTGAAATGACTGTGAAGGTATTAATAATTTCGTATTTTCATATATAAAGAGAGCATTGTTTAGACGCAGCAATCTCACAGATGTTTGTGTTAAAGGTGGTTGCCCTTGGCTTCTGCGCCGGGAAGCACAGCTATCTTCAGAGCACCTGGAACGTTCTGGATGGAGTGCTGGTGTTTGTCTCCCTCATGGACATTCTGGTTTCAGTAGCTTCCACCGGTGGAAACAGGATTTTCGGGATCCTGAGGGTTCTTCGCCTGCTGAGAACCCTGCGGCCTCTGAGGTCAGCAAATAAGCCGTCGCGACACTCAATTAAACACTTGTGTGGTGAAATTTACTTTGGGGTTATTGACCTTTTTAAGGAATAATGTTAAGGTTCATTTTGTAGTTGCATTATCTCAAAGCATGCACACTAACAGCCTCTTCTCAATCTCTCTCGCCTATTCGACTAAGCTGTTGTGAAAGTCACTTATCCTTGAATTTATTTTGAAGGCAAATCAGAAGCAGTTTATTGATCTTACAGGTCACTCAGACAATTGTTCCATTAAATAAACGTTACTTCAATTCAAGCAGATTGAAAAGGGTCGCATCTTTGCTTTTTCTAATAAACAGGGTGATTAGCCGAGCTCCAGGACTTAAGCTTGTAGTGGAAACACTCATAACATCCCTGAGGCCCATCGGGAACATTGTGCTGATCTGCTGTGCCTTCTTTATTGTCTTTGGCATTCTGGGTGTCCAGGTAAAAGCACTGATTGTCCCTGATGTTAAAGACATACCTGCTTTCTTTACTCAGCATTATTATTTTTATTGTCATATTCAATATTATATTAATATTTTCGATTACAGCTCTTCAAAGGAAAGTTTTATCATTGTGAAGGTCTCGACACTAAAAACATTCACAATAAGTCTGAGTGTCTTCAAGCAAACTACAAATGGATTCGGAGAAAGTACAACTTCGACAATTTGGGACAGGTGACCAGAAATATTGTTATAATCAAAGGGAGAGTTCACCCAAAAAAACAAACAGTTCTGGGGCACTTTTGACTACTATTGTAATTCCTCCGACTATGGTAGTCAATGGTGGCCAAGAACTGTTATACCGTTTTGCAACAACTCAAAGCTGATTCAATTAATTTTTATTTTTGGGGTGAACTGTCCCTTGACCCGGCGGACCGAAAAAGTAAAGTCACGTTGTCTTTATTTTTATTTTATATCGGACCAAAAGTTTTTGTACACTTGACTGAGATGTGTCTCATTGTCTTAAAAAGGTTTTTGTTTGAAGGTGAATGCTAAAATGTGTAAAATTACTTTTATAGACAAAAATATAATTGTGCGAATATAAACTCTTTCATTATAAACTAATACAAATTTTATTTAGTATAAAATGACTTTGAAATGGATGACTTTGACTAAATAATGAAAAAGAGAAGCCAGTAAGAGCAAAGAATAGATGGGAAGTTCTTAAATATTGTTTACAAACTCCAAGAAGCTGCTTGAGAATATGGCAAGAGAACATTTCTGCAAATGTAAGGTTGTACTCTCACTTATCCTGGTTTCTCTCAACTGTGCCCGAGCGTGATTGTTCCCACTCCCCCGCTGGCCTGCGCTCACATTGCTCTTTACCATCCACACCCGGGCACGCTTTCATCAGTACGATGTGACTGCTTCAAAGCAAACGTAAATAATGTGATCCCTCTCAGCACAACGAAATTCATCGCAATGTTCAGTTTGGGGCTTACTAGAGGTTTAACTTCATGCGTGCGCTACACATACCGATCTGCTTCAATGATGTCATTGTCATACGAGACCGATACGACGCATGTTGGAGTAGGTTTGGCTGCGATGACACACGTTTTTTACGGTGACAGTTGAATCTCAGTGAGGAATTGAAACAGTCGCATAATTTATGTCATGCTTTCAGTTCTGCGCTCTAGCGCGATTTGCGCCCACGCTACATGTGTACCACGCCCGAGCCCAACCGCACCACGCTCTGGCCCACATCTTCCAAGCGAGCCAGGGATCACTAAACGAACCGTGCCCGGGCGCGATACGGAGCGATCACACAAGTCAAATGAACCGGGCTTTGGGGGTTAAACGTACAGGCACAGTTCAGATTGCCTAGTGAGAGTTCACCCTTAGGCAAAAGATGACTACATACAGTACATTGGAGATGCTAAATTATAAAAAAAAAACATAATCCTAATAGATCTGTTTGTGTTATTCTACGGTTTAGATGAGCTTACTATTTTTCTAAAATGTGAAAAAAAATATGAATAAGTGAGTGAGTAAGTGTTCAAAAACTTTTGACCGAAAAGATTATGTTGAAAAGATTCCCAGATTGCCATTACGAGTCCGACTGAATAATTTTTTTCCCACACTGCATCTCTATTGTATAGGCCCTCATGTCGCTGTTTGTGCTGTCCTGTAAGGACGGATGGGTGAATATAATGTACGACGGACTGGATGCTGTGGGCGTGGACAAGCAGGTTTGCATCTGTTTTACTCTGTCCAGTGATGTATGAATACGTAAAGAATAAAAAGTCTATTTTAATTTGTCATATGATGGATGCAACTTCCACTCTTCCGCAGCCCGAGCGCAATCATAATCCCTGGATGCTCCTCTACTTCATCTCCTTCCTGCTGATCGTCAGCTTCTTTGTGCTGAACATGTTTGTTGGGGTGGTGGTGGAGAACTTCCACAAGTGCAGACAGGACCAAGAGGAAGAGGAGGCGCGTCTTCGCGAGGAGAAGAGGCAGAGGCTGCTGGAGAAAAAGCGCAGGAGTAAGGAGAAATGCGGGTCTGGTCGGTAGTCTATTTTTCTGAGCACTGCCTGCTTCCAGAGCCTGAGAGAGAGAAAGCTAGAGAAATATTTGAAAAGACGTATGCAGTCAAAAGGCTAAAACCGTGCACATTTTGGCACCGATCTGAGGTCAGCCTTGGATTGTGATGGACTGCAGCATGCTCCTGCATGAGATCCCCGCACCATAAGGCGCTGCATGACAAACCAACAGAGGACATTAAATATGAGAACAGAAATAGTGTCATTCCATATCCAAGAGGGGATGTGGGACATATAGAGCAGGTTCTTAGATGGTCAGTTTCAGCGAATGTAGACTAATTCCAAAACCCTTGATTTGTTATTGGCAGGTTGATCAGCCCTACAGACTAAATAAAGTTGACATCTGGGGACAAGGACGGATTATAACTTCAAAGGGCCCCGGGGACAGCTACCTCCAAGGGCCCCCCTCCCACTATTTTTCTGTTCCTTCCCTTAGCTTCGTTAAGTCATAAATATTAAAACTGTTCTTGCTCTGCATCAAATGCCTGCGCAACGCTAAAAATAATCTGTACAGGGTATATTGAAGTCTTAAATTCGATACAAAGCAAAAAAATCAAGAATGGACCATATAAAGGCGTATAAAACACACATCTTTAATTAACTCTCAAAAAACACATATGTTATGCATCATATTAATATAAAATGATTTGTTGATCATTTAATTTTATTTTTTACAGGGTATCCACATAGGCCTTGTATAGGCAATGGGACCCATATCCTGTTAACTGTCGGAGCCCTTTTTGAGCCTACACATGAAAACGCATGTTGGAACTAAAATGGCGGTAACTCATGAATTCTTTGGAATACAGACTTACGGTTGGTCTCGTTTGAAAAATGAAAAGTTGTGTTGTTAGGGATATTGTTAAAAATAAAAAGTTTATGCTTTTCTTTGATTAAAAAATACAGGTCGTAAAAGGATAACAAAAAATCTAAGCACACTCTTTATAAAAAAGAATCAATTACTCTCCCAACATAAATTATAAAAAAAAACACAAAAGAAATCTGTATTCTAGAGTCTTAGACCTTTCCAATGATATATAGTTTGTCATGATTTGATTAGAAATAACATGCACAATATTGACGCAAATTTAGGTGTCCCGTATATGGAACGGGTGACAGTTAACAGGCTACACTTAGATAATCATTTGTTTTCATTGTTGATGGGTTCTCTGTACCAAACTGGATGGCGGAACCTTGAAGCCCAGGGCCCCCTCGGGCTCATGGTAGTCAAGGGCCCCTGGGCACTGGCCCCATTGGCCCGGTCAATAATCCATCCCTGTCCGGGGAGGGGTTAAGGTCAGGTTAGCCCTTATGAGCCTGCCAGGCACAAATCGATGTACCTTTCTGTTATTGATAGTAGCCACAAAGTCCTGAGGTAAATGGAGGGGTTACCCTGTGACTACTGATTTACTCTACATTTTCCCAGATGAGTTGAGGGATCGGTGGATAGCATTTAGCCTATATCAAAATGATGAACTGTCAGCTCAAATGTGTGCGAAATTACATCTTGCACTGAGTTACGACCTAAGATCAAAGGTGGATGGTTAAGATTCCAATAGATGGATGGTTAAGATTCCCAGTGGCCACTCACAGGCTGTCTGTTTAAATTAGTTTGGCACGCCGAAGGCATCATTACTATTGTCTGGTTCACTTCAACACACATTAAAGGATTTTGGGAACGCTGGGTAACTGAATACATGCGAAGAACCTTGTTCTCTGTTTAGGAGGCATGTCTGCCAGGGCAAAGCTGCGTGATAAACCATTATTTTGCATAAACTCTGACAGTTGTATCTAGGTTTGTCACACTCGGCATCTGTAGCCTTTACTGCAGTTTGGGGATTAATAGTGTATGTAAATCTTATTTATGGTACTCGTAGCTTCCAGATTTCAGAGATCAGCAGTGGAGTTTTATTAGCCCAGATCTATTCAAGGAGCTCCTAAATGCATTTATGTGGGACAGATAAAAGCACATCTCACTGAACAATCCTTACAGCTGTAGGACCAGGATAAAGACGCAACAAATCTGTATATCATCATATCTTTGTATGCAGTACACAAATATCTGTGAAAGGCTCAGATTGAATTTTAGCAGAAGGTTTGTAGTGGATTAAATTTTTGCCTTTTTTATATTCATGTATATTGTAGTAGAGTAGGCGGGGCGAGACCGTGGTTCGAGTCCGGTGAGTAATTGTTAAAGGGCGCCAGCCGTGCGCACACCGGGCTCGAATCACGGTCTCGCCCCGCCTACTCTACTACATATATATTTATATTTTATACTTTATTTATAGTTTAGTAACAATGAAAGGACAGAAAACAAAGTGAGTGAGACCACTTTGAGCCCAGAGCGTAACACCGCAGTATGTCGGAGCACTAACCACAAGGCTATCGGTTCCAACGACTTTAAATTTGCTTGATTTCCCAGATTTTTCCCCAAATATGGGCAGAAAATCGTCAAACAATGTAGATTCCATCTGGGCCAATATTTCTTCATATTACCAGACTTTGTGACTTAAGAAGTCCTCCACAATGATCATCAGTGTTGTATATGGATAACTGTTACATTTATCGTCTGCAGTATGTTGTCTTTGCATGTCTGTCAGATATCAGCGGTTCAAAGGCTTCTCTCTTATGCTATTTTCCAGTAAACATGCTTTTATGGCAGACTCAGAAAGATGGATTCAAACTAAAATCAATTTTTATGGTTGCTGTCATGTCCAATATATCACACACGATACAAGAAATCAATGAACAGTCACCTCTAAGCTGCCCTTGAGAAACACTAACCTGTGATACTTGCAGAAGTCTCCAACACAGTCATGTTTACAACGGCACGTTCCCGAAGTAGCATGCTCGATTTCCACGTAGGCACGGCTGGTGCACGAGAGGCCTTTCAGCAAACGGATCTCAGCTTTTAATAGAAAGTATCACAAAGATGTCACATTAATTCTGGTCCTCTCTGCAGCAGCTGTCCCCTTACACCTAGTGTCCTGTTTTATCACACATTTCCTGCACTGACCCGCAGTACTGTCTATCTGTGTGACTGATCAACAGAGGCTCAGCAGAGGCCCTATTATGCAGACTACTCTCCAGCCCGGCTTTACATCCACACACTGTGTACCAACCACTATCTGGACCTCTTCATCACAGGCATCATCGGTATCAATGTGGTCACCATGTCTATCGAGCATTACAAACAACCTTCTGTGAGTCTTTGTGCTTTTAATGATTTCTGAACATGTACTTTTGTTTTACATCTGAACTCTTCAATTGGTGTTTCTGTCTCCTGCAGTACCTGGAGGAGGGGTTGAAATACTGTAACTATGTCTTTACCATCATCTTCATTATTGAGGCTTTGCTCAAACTGATGGCCTTTGGCTTTCGGAGATTCTTCAAAGACAGGTATTAGGGGCAAATTGATCTGATGTACAGGGTCAATGACGTTTAACGACCACTTATCATGCGGTGCAACCATTAATATCAATAATGATAATAAATAAAAAATAAAATATATCAAATTTTGGTGGCTGAAAGATCTCTGATACAGTATGCTTAAATGAATGGTATTAGAACATTTATATTAGTTGTAAGCGATTTTCAGGAACATTTTGTTAATTTAAGAAGACAAAGATATAGAACAAAAATATGATATGATTACTTACCAAAACTCAAATAAATGCAAATATGTTTCAAAACATTTTAAATATTAAAGATTTGTAAAAAAAAGTTCTCATGAAAATTCTGTCATGAATTACTCACTCTCTATTTGTTCCAAATCTTTATACATTTCTTTGATTGGTTAAACACAGAAAAATATATTTAGACAATTGCTTGTAACCAAACAGTTCTTGAACCCATTGACAACCACAGTAGGAGAAAATACAATGGTAGTAGAAAGTGCCCCAGAGCTTTTTGCTGTCCTACATTCTTCAAATATATTGTTGTGTTCCACAGAACCAAAAAAAATTAAATACAATTTTCCTACGATGGTAGTCAATGGGGTCCAAGAACTTTTTCGTAAGTAGCATTCTTCAAAATATCTTTTTCCTTTTTCATCAGAACAAAGAAATTTATACAGATTTGGAAGAACTCGAAGTCAAGTAAATTATGACAGAATTTTCATTTTCAGAATCAGAAAGAGCTTTATTGCCAAGTATGTTTGCACATACAAGGAATTAGTTTTAGTGACAGGACCATACAGTACACAGAGACCATAACACAATAGAATACAGTACACAGATGATTTAAATAAGGGTCTATGGGTATAAAATAAGAAATACAATACAATAAACATAAGATAAAGATATAGAGAGTAAAGCTATGTATGTATGTTTTTTTGTGTAAACTGTCCCTTTAGGAAAAATCACGGTCGCACCACATTACATTTTGTAACATTATAACAATACAATGCAGTTTAAATTCTGCTTAGTTACATGTTAAGAAAAGCAACTTGAAAGAGGAAGAACATTACAGAGTTGAAAAGGTGGATTATATAACTGCAACAGCTACTGTAACCCAAGCAAGCATTTAAATCTTCAAATTCATTTCTGTGTCCATCACACCATAATTTCACTAACCTCTAACACATTGTAAAACACCTTGGCAATAAATCATGTATGTATGATTAAGTCACGTTTCAATATGTGGTGCCTGGTGTTATGGATAGGGACTAGATGAATCATTTGTTTTAGGTAAATGAAACATGCTAAATTAAAGGGAGTCATGATTTTCCCGTTTATCATTAATCTCACATTAGCATATGTTCAGGTGCAGTCAACCGTATGTTGATATATTCGCAATATGCTCATAAATCTGTTTATGTCTTGTTTGCTTAGCTTGCTTAATGTTCCTAAGAGTAACTAAGAGATGGTTATCGCTGGCTGTTGTGTTTGAACAGTATATTGTTGTAATATGCTGGCAGATGGAACCAGCTGGATCTAGCAATAGTCCTGCTCTCTGTCATGGGCATCGCGCTGGAGGAGCTCAAGATGAATGCAGCACTGCCCATTAACCCTACCATCATCCGCATTATGAGAGTGCTGAGGATAGCCAGAGGTATTGCTTTTATTTTTCATATTTTATCTCTAATTACAAATTGTTTGAAATTTGTCTTCTGTGTAGCTCTATTTAAATAAGTTGAGTGGGCCTTTTTTTTGCTTTTGTCTGCAGTACTGAAGCTTCTAAAGATGGCTACTGGCATGAGAGCTCTGTTGGATACAGTGATGCAGGCTTTACCACAGGTAACCAAACACACTGTCAAAACTCCAACTTGCTAAATGTTCTCCCAGCAAATGTAATACCTGAACAAATATTATTTTTTGTTGGAAGGAGGGGTCAATTTTATTATACTTACATTTACATTTAGACATTTTGCAGACGCTTTTATCCAGAGCGACTTTGCTTTATCCTATACATTTTACATAGGTATTTGCAATCCCCTGGGATCAAACCCACAACCTTGGGTTGTTAATGCAATGCTCTTACCACTGAGCTACAGGAAAGCTGTATAATTCAAGAAATTATTGTATGAATTTGTCCCAAGATGTAGTTGAGAATGATTATTTTGTTAAATGGACCTTTTGACCAAACGTGAATTTTTCCCAGTTTGGCAGCCAGTGCAAATTGAACAAACATTTTTACTTTAATCAAGGGATCAAAGTTCCCAGCATGCATTGTGGCATGTTTTAATACACTGGTTAATATTATTAAAGGTTTAACGAATGATGTTTGATAATGGTCACTATAATCAAGGTTTGTGTGTTTAGTGTTGAGGTGTAAGTGCAGAACTAAGTGTTGCTACTAGTAAAAAGGCATTCAGCACCACCATTTAGAACAGCTATTTGACCAATGTTTTGGTAATGTTTTGACAAAATGTTTTGAAATATTTAATCTATCTGACCCATTACTGTTCACCCATCAATATTATTTTGTTTTGTCATTAGGTAAACTTAAAGGGACAATTCACCCAAAAAATAAATTCTGTCATCATTAACTCACCCTCGAGTTTACCAGAAAGGTTCTGTTCACACACAATCTGTTAACTGCTATTTTCTGGCAATTTACCAGTAAAGACTTTATGTATGAAAGGGGCTAATGGTGGCCAAGAACTGTTTGGTTACACGCATTCTTTCTCTGTGTTCATCAGAACAAAGAAATTTGTACAGATTTGGAACAACCTGAGGGTAAGCAAACAATGACAGAATTTTTATTTTTGGGTGAACTATCCCTTTAAATATAAGTTTCTTGAGCTAACTTATCTTACTAAATTGGTCTTTTTGGCTTATTATTTGAATAAATGTATATATTTCTACAGTAGATGTGTACACACACACACACACACACACAGTGTAATAGATATACTAAATTGCAATTTTGGGGATCTTTAAAGCATGGGGGAGGACAGAGAAAAAGTTGAATCGAAAGTATCTATAACACAATGCTACTTTCCATGATTGATCGTTTAATAACAAACTGTGATAATGTGCTTGCTTTCTTTAGGTGGGAAATCTGGGCTTGCTGTTTATGCTGCTCTTCTTCATTTATGCAGCACTTGGCGTGGAGCTTTTTGGGAAACTAGGTCAGTGCTGCAATCCTGCACACTGTTCATGCCGAGCTCACCATTTTAAAGCTTTAGCAGCTTTAACATAGCTGCCATTTTTGTTTTAAGGTCAGAAATGCTTACTGTTGGTCCCTAAAGGCATGTGTAGTGCTCTCCCCAGACTACAGTAATGTCATAATAGGAGACAGACTTAAATTAGCTCTGTTCATCTTTGGATCTTGCCACTTCAAGACCTCTAATCATTTCCATTAGCCTTCAACTTTACAATCAATGGAAATTCACGTGTCAGTTAATGTCTCATTTGTTCTTTTAATGAATTGTAATACAGAGAGCTCTGTCAGGTCATTGCCAGTTTAAGCAACTTATCCAATGACGAATTACGAGTTGCACATTTTTATTTATGATAAAATCCTTAGACTCTTGTCATATCATTGTCTATTGATATTTACTGTAGAATGCGAGGAAAACAACCCATGTGAAGGACTAAGTCGACATGCGACCTTTGTGAACTTTGGAATGGCCTTTTTAACTTTATTCAGAGTGTCAACGGGGGACAACTGGAATGGAATAATGAAGGTACCACAATGCTAGTTTCCCCAACACAATTTTTCAATGTCCTTTATCTAACCGTTTGTAGTGTTAAATAGATAGTGCTGTCGTATTCCCCTTGGTTGAGGTCGCTAACATTATATACTGTTGCTTATGTGTAGGACACTCTGCGGGAGTGCACTCCAGAAGATAAGCAATGCCTCAGCTACTTGCCCCTGGTGTCCCCCATCTACTTTGTCACTTTTGTGCTAATTGCTCAGTTTGTGCTGGTTAATGTTGTGGTGGCTGTTCTGATGAAACATCTGGAGGAGAGCAACAAAGAAGCTAAAGAAGATGCAGAAATGGATGCCGAGATCGAGATGGAGATGGAAATGGCTCGGCGTCTCAGTATCGCCTCAGAAGGGAGTTCTTTGGGGCCTGAGGGAAGAGGAACTTATGTAGGACCACGCCCAGATTCACCTGGAGAGGTAAACCAACCCACATCACCTGGATTATGCAAAAGTATGTTATGTTCAAGTCATATCGAATAGATTGTGAGATGAACGCACATGAACACCACTACAAAGTCAATTTCACCAGTGGAAGGTTCAGTATTTTCCCCCAAGCCCCATGGCAAGGGGGGCTTAATATTTTCTACTTCATTTTCTATAAGCAGTTAACAAAATTAGCTGTATTTTTGTGAAAATTATTGAAAGAAGGTACACTGCCATCTTGCGACGACAAGAGTGACTTAAACACACTTGATGTTGTCAGCCCGATTAACCCATAATCAGAATTGATACTAGCAGCATACTGTATGTGCTTTATGTGGTAAACAAACTCTTTTTATTCTAGTCAACTTATAATGATTGAATCAACCTATTTCATTACATCAAAACAGAAGTACTTTTTAAAGATTAGATCATGTGAAAAAAAAGACTCTGCCAGGTACAAGAAATAAACCTGATAACCCTTCGGACAGTTTATAATGAACTGGCCACAGAGTTGGCATACTGGAACAGACATTGTCATGTTGTTCTCTCTGTTTAGTTTAGCAATTATTGTGCACCATTAACTCTATAAGGTGGGGTCTGAGTTGGCCACAGAATTGCATTTGTTTTTTATTGGGTGCTGAGTTGTCAAAATACAAAGAAAATATGCTGAAGGGATGTGGACAGAGAGAGATGTGTGGCTCTGTGGGGAGACCAAGAACATTTGTTACCCCTCGTGGGCTGCTCTGGCAAGGAGCCTGTTTGCTTTGTCAGCTGCAGTGAGCCGATGAATGAAGCTGGATACCTCAAGGTGTTTGGGTATGTAAGTTTGTATATGATGGAACAGAAAGAAGATAAGCAGAGGCATATCTCTTACAGATTGAGGGGATTCAGAGGACTCAGGAGAATTTACTCTGTCCACGGAAAATGTCGGTGTCAAGGATGCATTCTCTGCCCAATGATAGCTATATGTTTCGCCCGGTGAGGCCAGCCAGTGCACCGTATCCACTGGAGGAGGTGGAACCCAGTCTGGGGTACCTTGAATTAGGTATGAAAGACTTGTCTTTGACATCATGACAATTAGACGTCTTGAATTGATAAATTAGTTTGCGAATTTGTTATTAATAGAAAGTGTAAACACTCTTTTGCTGTAGGCTCCATCACGTCGGTTCACTCCCAGCCATGTGAAGGTTATTCCCTGCTCCAGGTCCCTGGTGTTCCGCCCCATTCCCAGTTGTACAACTGCCTTCCTAAAATTCCTCCTCCCCAGCCCTCTCCAACCCATAGCATTGGCAGGACTCTACGAAGACAGGTATATTCTTGCTTGTCCTGGATTAATAATATCATTTGTAAGTGAATCTTTTTCCACTTAGCTATCTGTTTTTTCTTTTAGGAGGAATTAGAAAATGACTCCATCGATGGGGAAGGTTCTGATTTCAAAGACAATTTGGACAGACCAGGGAAAAGCAAAGGCAGCTTCAAGCTGCCCGTTCCCCGGATCTCAGGCCCCAGCAGCTCCCAGGGATCACCCTCACTACCCCCACGTGGATGCGCACCCAGTGTCCACACCTTCCGGCAGCCCCACAGGCAGCACAATATCCCTTCTCGACCTCCAAGCCAGGCCAACAGCAGCAGAAGCACCAGCCCTAGCGGCTCCATGTTTGAATTAGCTGATCCGATAGATGATGAGGTCTGCCACATCAACAGTACAGCAAGGCTGTGGGCAGGGGTCCAGACAGAAGCACGCAGTCACTCTCTGTCTCCCTACCACACCTCAGGGACACTGCTTCCAGTCCCGGTGAAGAACAGCAGCAGTGCTGCCAACTTAGCCGAGTTAAGCATCAAAGATCCCAAGAAGTGCTTCAGTGTGGACACCAAGGGTTTTCTGGAAAAACCTTACGGTGTCGACGATCATCGCCGGCACTCTATTGAGATTTGTCCTTCAGTAGACAATGGGGTGTTCGGTCAAGAACTGCTCGAAAAGAGGCATGGTCCAATGCGCGGACAGTCTCTGCACATTCCCAGGAAGAAAAAAATGAGCCCTCCTTGTATCTCCATAGAGTCCCCAATTGAAATGGGGGCCCCCGCCTCTCTCGCATCCATGAAAAAGCTGACGGAGAGCAGCATGTTACTGCGGCGGAGGACGCCGTCGTACGACCTGGCCCTGCAGCGGGAGTCTCTGGATTTGCCGGAGAGCCAGCTGTCCACCCAGCCGCTCATCAAAGTAGAGCGGCACCCCTCTCACTGTGCAGAGTATCTGTCACTACTGCACCCCACCCCCATGAGCAGTCTGGCGGGCATTCTTTGTGAAAGCACACAGCCACCTCCCTTTGACAGCAGATTTGAAGAATCCACAGACTTCGGCACTGTAAACAGAACTGCCCATTAAGGGAGATCATTTTTGGTGGCTTTAGCCAAATTTTATCATCTGCACACAAGTGTGTGGCACCTAGTTGAACAGGGGACATCAACCTCTTTCTGTAGCCAAAGTTTTCTGTTTTCAAACGTAACATTGTCATGAAAGCCAGCCAGGAATGGCAACCGAACCTAGCGGGGACAGCGTTTGATCTGACTGGTGATCGGGCAAGGTGTTGAACATGGGATATGCAATTTCAGGTTTCCAAATGGAACTCTGGTTCTTAATTTAATCCCAGTGCTCAATCACATTGATTTGAGTTCAGGATGTTTAGTGTTATGTACCACCTATAAAATATTTGTCAGTCTTTCTTCTCTTTGTCATGAGCATTACTAATGTTTTCTGTAAAGACAGACTATATGGATTAAAAAGAGCTGTACATGTTATGTACTTTATTGACTCCTAATGTGTAAATAGAGAATTGTATTAGTGAAGAAACAGGCTCTATTCATATGCACATATTTTTATAGAGATATATAATGTTTTTGCACATATCAATTTGATTCGTCCTCTGTTGTCTCCTTGTGAATGTACTTTTTTTTTATCGAATAGCTGTGGGATCAATCATAGTCTGTTTAGGCCTACTGATATTGAGATGATTTTTATTTTTCTATTGGGAGGAGGGGTGTGTCATGTTATATACATCCAATGAGAACCAAACAACAAGTGATCTGTAGCCTGAGTGCAATACGCTATTCATGTTTTTGTAAGTTAGGTTGCTCACTTTACATAGCCAGTAACGTGCATCTCACCTACACAACCCTTTACCATACTCAGGTTCATCTCAAAATGTACAGTATATTAAGATTTCCAATACGCTATAACCTGATTTAACCGTAACATAACCTACTTTAATATTTTTATGGCCCTGGGCTGTGGCACATGTCGCATGTGAAGGACAAGATTCATTCAATTATAAATTTGACCTTGTTCTGTTTATCCTCATGTTCCGATTTCTTGAAGTCAGCAGAAGACTAAAGGAGTTAATTTCTGCACATGCACAATCTATTTTTTGATTGTTATAGCTTTGAAATGGCACTTTTACATTTGTGCCTGCAACAAGGAGACAACTATTTAATGAAAGGAAGACAAAGAAATGTTGATTTATGTATAGTTGAGGTAAGCCATTGCAGTATGGCTTAATTTCACAGGTAAACTGTACCTGCAAATCCTATTCATAATATTATAACATAATATTATAATATAACATTTCACAACTATCCAGTGTCACATCACCGCTTATTCACATTTAAAATAGTCGACGCAGCTTTTATGCTGTGAAAATTTACTATTTTCCTCAAGTCTAAATTTCCTCAAAAGATGAAGAGGGACATTTTCTTGCATGTTCTTGAAAAGCTTAGAAATACAAACCAGGATGTTTTTTGAAGTTTTTGATATTTCGATTAACAGATCTTTTCCATTTGTAGACTTACCTAATTGCACTGGGATGTAATTACAAGGTATTCCTCTTTGTAGAAGTAAACCCATTTATTGTTGTCTAATGCAATATTTTATGAATCTATGTTGAGATGAGTGCAAAAAAATTATTGGTAAGCAAACATGAAGAATTATGAAAGTTTGTATTCCAACTGATTTCAAGATTATGTTGTCGGTTAAACATTGGACTTTGAGACTAACGTGTGCGGTGTTTCATGTATCTTAAGGAACCAGATCAACGTTTGTTGTAGAAGGATTGTAAGGATTTTTTTATTGACAGAGATAGAAGGATGGAGTAGTATGCTAATGCTTAAAGTGTTTTTTAATCACACTCAAAATAGCTGTTTTTTGAATATGAGCTTTTGCCATCAAACAGCCTAATGTCCTTAACCCTTCAATAAATAATCAAAGCATTTTCCTCAAGCTTTCATGATGACAGAATTTCTCTGTGTTCTTTCTATTTTCTGTTAGAATGAGAACTTCGTTTAAAAGCAAACTGTCTGCAATAAGTTTGATTTTGATATGACTTGGTCGATAACGCAGAAGGGTTTGAAAATCTATAGAACTGTATTTCTACATTGTATTTTATTCTGTAATGACCGCAACTAATCTGAGAGATATTCTCTATCATCTACAGATAAATCTTTTTATTGCAAAAGTAAGATGTGTGGCTTATTTCCTAGTTTCTCCAAACAGCTACGAAACCTGTTCTTAAAATGGGTTTGACTAAATGCTCATAAGGGACGTATAGGTATATAGTGTCAAATATAGTCAGTTCAGACCAAACATGAGTAGGAATATGATCACGGTAACGGCAGGAGTGCTGACAAACTCCCACATTTCACCTACATGTAGATTTGAACTGCCAGGCTCCCCGCCACAGGCCAAGTGTTAAAAGAACACTACCCAAAATAAATGAAGCTAGTAGTGTATCTATTTTTACACCTACAGGCAGTAATATTCTCAAGACGTTGGCTTGTAAATTCATCCAAAAATAAACACTAATCCTTCACTCCCTCACATCTATTTTAAACAGAAAGACTTTCTTATGTAGAACATAAAAGATGTGTTGGAAAAAGTTGATGCTGCTCTTTTTCACATCAATGAATGAGAATACAAACTGGCTTTCAAGCTCTAAGAAAAGGACAAAAGTATAAAACAAATAAAAACAAGCACGAAACTATAATAGCTACAGAAGTCCGTATTAATATTCTGAAGTCATTCCTGCTGAAAATAAAAGCAATAGAAACCAAACAAATTGTAATAGGATTTATTGCTTCCTCTGCCAGATAACATCCCTCCAATATAGTCCATCACATTAAACACAATATTTAGTTTGCATTCAAACCAATAGGCTACAATTTCCATTAAATCCATTAAATGTTTTGTTGTATTTTGTGCAAGTTTCTATTGTTTTTCCAGCAGGGATACGTCAGAATGACGCAATTCATTGTTGCTATAATGTTGTGTTTTAAAAAAATAACATAAAATAACCCTAAACTGTCGTGAGAAACATCGAAACGTGTATAATTTCTCTTTTCTATGACAAGGATTACATTTGCACAGCATTTTGACGTCACGTGATGAATTGTTTTGTAAGGGTAAACGTTAGTCAGTAGGCCACTTACCGGGTTAGCTATGTGGAAAAACCATTAATAAGCCAAAAAAACCTCAATGATAAGAACAAGTACTTCTCAAAAACGTTGTTGCTGTATTATATTTTTGAAATTGTAGCTTTTCATGAGCAGACATATGCAGATAGTGGCGCAATACTTTATTTCGCCGCAGCTGCGCTCAGTGCGAGATGATGTTCCAGCGCCATCTGCTGGACAGATGTGAACACACACGCGCATGAGTTTGTGGAACTATCGAGCTGTAATGATCGTTTCACACGGAGCTATAATCTAGATGCACCGAACGGCAGAACTCTAAACGTTGTTGTTTTGAAATGCTCGACCATTTAAATAAAGGTTAAAGAAAACGAGCGAATAGTGCAGATTGTCCGAACTACGATAATAGGATATCGGTGATTTGAAGTGACAGCATTACGTTATGTTTGGCATATTAAAGTATTAGTAACATAAGCGTGTCGGTGATAACAGTACAGTACATTGTTAACTGCCGGGTAATGTGGGGAGAAATCGAACCACGCACCAAACCCAGAGAGGATGAAAACAACTCGGTGACAGGCGCGCAATCCCCAAATTCTCCAAGTCTAATGGTAAGATGTCGTTTATAGACCCATTCTTCGGACTCTGTAAATCTACACATGGTTGCAACCTTGTATCTTCATGTGGATGTTGCTTTGTGAATTAGAAGACACAAATGTGGGGGGAAATCGAGCCATGCCCCAAACCCAGAAGAAGGAGCTCGGACGCATATGAGAGATGCTCGGACTCTCCAGATAAACAGACAGAGGTGATGTATCATCATCCATTGGTGCTCAGCTGAAATACATCTGTATATATGTCAGTAACCACATTGCTTTTGACATGCGCAGAAGAAAGATATAAAAGAAATGTTTGGAGGATTTAAACCCTGGACCAGTTGTCCTCCAGAGGATGATCGAGACACACAGGTGAAGGATGAGACAGGTGAAGGTTGCACAGGCTTTTCAAATCTACAGGTACGATTGTGTATTTCAGTCTTGTGTTATAAATTGTTTTAACCCAATGGCTTTTCTTGCTGACACGTGTTTGGTTTCTCAGGATGAACCATCTAGCTGTGTCAATGCAATGATAGATGCTGTATCCGACAGTGGGAGTCCAGTTAAAAGTCAACAGCTTGGAGAACCAGACCTGACTCTGGAGGAGAGGAAGAAGGTCTTAATGAATCAGTACAGATCCAAACCCTTAGTGTTTCTGGAGCGCTACCAGGCCCATCTGAAGCCAGAGCACACAGAGGCTTTCTCTCACCTGAGCGGCGACTGCAGGGTGCAGTATTACTGCAGGGAAATTCAGAAGCGGACGTCCAGCACGACCGTCCGGACAAGAATTCGTAACCATCGCTACGCAGCTCTCCGTGCACTTCAGAAGGGTAACAACAGGGTTTTATTTGACATTTCAAATCAGGTTTTCTGGAACTTGAAGTCTACTTGTATGTCATTTCTTACCTTTATAAGCATCTTTGTCTCTCTTCAGAGGGTCAGTATTTTAGCGAGGAACAGATGCGCGTACGAGATCCGCTGCTGTACGAGCAGTACATCGGACAGTACCTCAGTGAAGAGGAGATCTTCGAGCGCTCAGAAGAGTCCATGAGGAACGGCCCAAAGGGACTGGCCGACCTGCTTATCAACTCCTACCAGGAAAAACTGATCCAGAACCGCCTGGAAGAGGAGCAGGAGAGGGAGCAGTGTGCAGAGGAGGAGTCTGATGAAGAAGGTGAGGGATCTCACTGTATGAGTCATAACAGCCATCCCATTAAAAACTGTGTGATGGATGAATGTGTGTCTGTGCTTTAGATTGTGATCAGCCCAGACAGGCAGAGTGGGAGCCAAATGAAGATGAGAAAGCCATGCTGAGAGAAGAATTCTTGAGTCAAATGCATCAGCGATTCCTGGATGGCAAAGACGACTTCAACTACAGGTTAAACGATTGTACTTTTGCATCATTTCATGGTGTTAATGGATGATAATTTTTTATACCCTTTGTCTTTTCCTAGCAAACAATTAAAAGAAATACCCACATGTAGGGGCGTTGTTTATACATAATCCAGCAGCAATTTTTCCTTAAAGGGATACTTTGCCCAAAAACATCTTTTACTCACCCCCAGATTGTTCCAAAACTGTAAACTTGTTTTTGTTTTGCTGAACACATAGGAAGTAATTGGGAAAATGTTCAGATCTCGGCCCCCCATTGACTCACATCGTAGGGAAAATAAATACTATGGGAATCAATGGGGGGGTTTGTGTGTTTGGCAAAAGAAAGAAATGTATACATGTTTGGAACAATCTGAGGGTGAGTAAATGACGACAGAATTTTCATTGTTGGGCGAAGTATCCAAAATATTATACAATAATTACTATGGTAGTCAATGGTGCCCCAGAAATGTCAGTTGCTAACATTCTTCCAAATATCTTCCTTTGTGTTCAACCAGACATTTATATAGCTTTGGAACAACTTGAGGTTGAGTAAATGATGACAGAATTCTTATTTTTGGGTGAACTTTCTCTTGAAGAGGCCTTTCTCCCCACCTCAATAACCTCATATTGAGTGTTTCAATGACCCAAAAAAAGAGGAAACAAAATAAACATTATGAATTCCTTCAGCCACAATAATCTTGTTGTACAAAATCTGTGTGAGCGCTACCCAAATTGTAATGAATTTAGTTTTTTTTAATGCAACTCAACGTTACAGTGTAAAATATCACTATTTTAAGTCTAACATGACTGACATATTTTCATATTCTCATTGCAGTGAAGTGGATGAGAACCCAGATTATGATAACCTGGATATTTTAAATCGGGATGCAGAGGAACGTTATTTTGATGATGATGGCGACGATGAGGAAGAGGCTATGATGCAGTAGCTAAAATCAGATCGGAATCTCAGTAGACTTCCTGTCAATGCTATAAAACCTGTCCTTTGTCTTTGGTTTATGTACGTTAATAAAATGAGCACTAAATTGTCTTTAATAAAAGAGAACTATTTTTCAAAGTACCGCTGGTAAAGACATTTTCTTTGTAAAGTATTCCATACCCTGATATGTACAGAGTATTTTTTCCTCAAAGAGTTCTAACTTTTCTTAATAGTTGGCTCATTGTATTTGCAGTGCTGAAAGTTCTTGGAGTATTTCCTGTCTTTTGGTAAGTGGGACATAAATTAGCATTAGACATGAGCAATACCCGACATGTCCTATAACACTGACATTCTCTGAATACCACAAGACTGCAAATGCATGATTAAAAGCGAACATGTAAAATAATGGTTTATGCTTAATTCAGAGAATATATTTTTTATTTTTGATGTATTAACAAAATTCCGTTCTGACTGAGTTTTAGATTTACGTATTATTGTAATCTTCAGAACTTTCATTCTAAATGGTTCTAAACTTGTCTTTGCATTATGAGTATTGACTTGCAGACTGCAGTACAATGCAAACTAAAAAGTGATCTACTTTAAGTAGTTAATCTATAGAACTAATCAACACTAGTTATTTTCCCTAACATCATCAAATCTTTCCAGCAATGCAATTTTTGTAACCAGCACAAACATTTAAATATACAACATAGCATACAAAGACCACCACAGGCCCCTCTTCTATAATATACAGTATAGCTTTTGGTTAATAAATGTGGTTTTAAGGGTACAAACCACCCTGAAGTCTCAGAAATGTTGAGTAAATACTTTATTAACATTCATGATTTCATTAGCATTGCTCTTTCTCAATTAAAATTCTACACAAGAAAAATAACAATTAAATACAGGTTCACAGGATAATGTTGGCTGGAAAGTAAAGACAAAAATGTACAAATATGAAACGATTAAGCTACAATTTGTGAGGTCCCTTTGAAATGTAACAAACAAAACAAACCAGTTAATATATAGGGAGAAACGTGACAGTTGTTGCTAAGTATTTGTGCCGTTTTTGTTTTAGTTGCAATGTAAATTTAACACTTCACTTTAATAGTTACCACATGTATACGAACACCATTAAAAATTCAATGGCTAATAACTGCATTATATCTGAGCACCCAAATATGTCTATTATAAATCTGTGTGTGCATGTGCGCATGACACATTCCTTCATTATTTCCTTCTATAATCTAACTTACATTTATGTAGAAATTATTACACAACTGTTTTTATTCACCTCATAAAATGCAGTGGTCGAAATGCCTATTTACCTAAATGCCAGTGAAATATCTACTTTATAAAATACAAAATATGAACCCTTGTAAACCCTATAAAATATTTTTAGAGAATACTACGCAAATAGAAAATGTCATTAGCTCCTTCATAATCTGTTAATACTTGTGGCAAAGGAGTACGCAACATGAACTAGTTAGAATTACTAAAGAGAATGCGCAAAGGTTATACACCATGTTCCTTCAATTTACACACTTCACAGTTATCTGCCAAAATTACTTACAATGACAAGTGGTTAAGGGACATTATTAAAAAAAATAATTAAGACGACAAAACAAAGGCGATGTATATCAAACCCACAGGGTCCAAAACTTGAACTTTCCGAAACCATCACAGTATCACAGATATTGTTGAAAAGGCTGTCAGGAGGGAAAAGTAAACGCTTCATAAAGACATATATATATATATCTTTCTCTTTAACTGAGCTTGGCACTTAAAAAATTTGAGATTCTAAATGCGTTTCTTTATTTTACTGTAACTGCATCCTGTGGTGCCACAATAAACCGTTGAGGGGTGCAGTTGGTTGCACTTATTACAATAAAATGGAGATTGATCAACTGTAGCAGCTATGCATTAGAGGCAAAATATAAACTAAAGGCTTCTAAATATGTTTTTCAATATGCTTTCGAGTAAATTCCTTAATTGTGCAAGCACTAACATGTGAAAAAAGGAATGTTAGGACAAAAATAAAAGACTTCAAAGCCTTCTGAACCCCCCTACTGCCATACGGATATTGTGCAACACATTGGCTGTTTTATTGTCTGATCCCTTAAGGTCATCTCTCAAACGTACCATTTTACAGCCCCTCATAGAAAAGGAACCAACGGCTGTGGAGAGAAGAAAACTGGAGGAAAGGTAAAGGACAGGACGATAAACGAAGGCATCCCTCTGTCTTTTGGCACAGGGAAAAGTGCGACGTTCCCATAGCAAAACTTCATGAACAAGGTTCGGTGCAATTTCAGATCCGGAGTCACAATTAGATGTAATGAGTCCTTCCCAGAACTGCCCCTGAAAGGGAACATCATCATTAGGGCTTAAATACTAATGCACTTATATTCAATCACAGGCAGTCATGCAGGTTCTCAAACTACTCTCCACTACCGAAGATGCCCACAGGGAGGCAGTGGTCTTCCCTTCTGCAAGTCATAAGGGAGACTAAACAAAAACACTGGAAAAAACATGTGGTCTGTATTTAATTTGCTGTAAGTCAGCAGTTCAGATGCCTTGAGCTTGATTCTAAGAGAGGCGAGTCGAGAGGCAGATGCCCCACTGTGTGCCAGCTTGCAGGATGTGGAATGCAGACTTTAGATGGGGCTTTTTAGTTACTGCATGCATTCAGCAAAGCCAAACACAGCAAGACTTCATAACATCTTCCCTTCTGGGGAGAGAAGTGAATTTAAGTCAACAATATGAGAGTTCTAAAGTGTTCTCGCAAATTGAACTCAATTATATTCCAATTGAACCCAGGAATAGAAAGCATTGTTTGCACCTAGTTTTAGTCAATTTACCTCCTGCTATCAGCATCTTATAGGTTACTATGTAGCACATCTCCAAACTTTGCAGCTTCGGTTGCTGCTTTAAATCTTAAGTGCTTTCTGATAATAAAAAAGTTAAAGTGCTTTAACCTATCCAACACGAACACCACCCCAAATCACAAACTAACTTCCAGCACAGTTACGCACCTTAAACAACTTCCAGACTCAGTGGGGGTTGGTTTCCTCAGCCGAGCAAACATGCTTATATATCCTGTCTAATCTCCACAGACCTTCACAAATCTTCTGGAGTTTCAAATGTTCCTCACCTCCAGCTGTCTGCTGTCCCGCTTCACTTGATGAGGATTCCAGGACGTCTTCCATCCTCTTCGCTGATGTTCCTGAAGTTATTCTCAGCTTCATCCACGGACCTAACAAAGCCAGAGATTGAGACGAGCCCAAAACACACTTGACTAACAGACCGGAACGGCTGAGTAAAGACGCTCACATTAAGAAGTCTTTGACGTCCTCGACCGTGAGCTCGCCTGTGGTGTCTAGAGTGATGTCAGCACTGCTGTTTGGAGAATCCAGGATGGGGGAGGACAAGGCATTCCGCATTTCCTCCAGCAGCCCTGAGAGAATGACATCAACACAATCACCAACAAAATATCTGATCAGATTTCAGTGTTGTTTGCTGATTTTGGATTTTTAAGTTAGGTTCAGGGGTATAGGGTTAAGTATTATGTTTCTTTAACATGAATGCTGTTTCAGAAACAACAAAAGAAACTGATCCTAATTTTACTAATACATTTACTATTTAAAATCAAAGTTGTATTTGTAAAAAAAATGAACAAGAGCTTACATAAATAGTTATATTTGTAACATTAACAAGCAATGAATGGGCAATACATGCAAGTATTAATTCATATTTTTTAATGTTAGTTAATACAATTATATGATTTACAAATTTTTATTTGGCTTTTATTCACATTTAATCATTGATTAGGGACAAAGAGACAGAAACGCAAACTTTAAACGCGAGAACTGTTGCGGACGCACTTCACAATCTTTCTAACATTAACTCGTCTCATTTGCTCCGGTTAAACGTTGTTAGAGAAATCATTGATCGGCGCACATGCATAGAGCACTATGGTAAACAAAAGTGTAAGTGAACGTTTATCAAGCGCCAGATGCGTTACTGAGACTCTGCACTGGCCAACTTTTCTAACATGAACACAATTTAACTGACGCAAACGAGTCAAGTCTGTGAGAGGAGGCGGGGCTCTGTTGTCACTGCGTTCACATGCAATGTGCGTCACTCACGGTCGGAAAAAAGAGAGCGAGTAACAGCAGTTGGTGCCGATACTGTGGCACATGCGAATTGGAACAGTTTCCGATTTTGCGGTATCGAAATATCTATATTTTTGACAGAATATCTTCTTTTGTGCAGAAGAAAGAAAGTCATACAGGTTTGAAATGACAGGAGGTTGAGCAAGTGATGACAGAATTGTCATTTTTGGGTGAACAGTTGTTGAACAGCGCATGCATCCAATGAAACCATCTATAGTGTGTATTATTTAATGAGCTGTGGTATTTTTCAGAAAGTGATTTGTACTGTTACAAAAGTGACGGTAAAGAAAATAAACTGCTGTATGACACATTTAAGCTAGACTAAAGTCATTAAAAAATCCTGTAAAACAATCCCAAACCAATATGGGGGAATTTCAGCTACTATTTATTTCCCGTCTGTCAAGACCTTTAAATCCAGAATTGTTACCTTCAGCCTCAACAGACTTGCTCTCGGCTTGTGTCTTATGAGTTCCATTAGCTTTTGGTGAGTCTGTCGTGCTGGAAACAAATGCAGAACTATTATTCGGAGCATTCAGAACATCACTAATGTTTCATGTGATCACTCACCAAAAAATGACCCTGTGAATAAGATCTTTCACCACTTACATTCCCTTTTGAAAAACAAAATTAGCTGGGTTAGGAGTGTTTTAATGCTGGTTTGACCAGCTACAACCAGCCAAGGACCAGCACATAACCAGTTAAACCAGCACATGATCAGCTTAAACCAGCATCGAAAAACATACCAAACCAGCATATGCTGTTTTTTTCAACAGGGTTGTGTTTAGAAAAATGTACCCCTCTCATATTAAAACCAAACCAGTGAAATCCATTTGTAATGATATACCTGTGTGCAGAGAGATCATGAGGTCGCTCCGTGTCCACTTGGCAAAGGGGCTCTGTGATCACACGAGCAGACAGTGAGAACCGCTCGTACTCCGAGGGCGAGATCAAGTAGAATCCTGAAAAAATCAAAGATAAAGAGCTAGAACGAATCGTACATTTACAAAACACTGATGCACTGACAATGACGTTGCAAGCGTACTAACCTTGTCCAGTCTTTGTGAACACACAGGAGGCAATGCCACTTATGTCTTCTTTGCGGATGCAGTCATAATGTATTTGCGGTCTCAGTGCTGGCACACTAAACACGTGAATGTCACCAAGGTTGGTGAGGCACACTAGAGCATTCTCAGAGTAGTCCTCAGAAGCCACGCTGGTGAAGTTTGACAGAGCTACCTTTCGTACTCGACAGCCCTCGTGGGCGGTCAACTTAAACTTGGTCTTCGCATTAACCTTGGGTAACATGAAAACCTATGAAAACAAACATCAACATGAGTAAATAATGACAGAATTTACTATTTTAGTTGACAATGATGTTGTAATCAACGACCTTAAACTGCTCCTCAGAAGCAATAAGAACCGAGTGGCTGCCATGCATGTCAGGTGCTTTGGCCAGATCTCTGGAGACCTCGTACGGCTCAGGGAGAGGATTCCCTCGGCCGTCCAGCACGGCGATGGACACTACTGGAGCTCTGTGCATCAACTGGATCTCTTTTCCCAGCAGAGCCTCCACACTCTGCTCGGAGAACTTCTCCTGAGAGGGAACGTCGAGAGCGTACGCGTACACGGAACCGGAGTTTGTGCCGGCCCACATAGTGGGACCATGATGTGTTCCTGAGAAACAGAAACAAAAATCTGGTCAGGGTAAGGTTCTTGTGTTTCTTATCAAGAGATGTTCCTCCTAAGAGTCTGTACATGATGTAAAGGTTTGACAGCACTTTACTACAGAAAAAGCATGTGTATATAGACTTCTATTGATCCTATTCAGAAAAACGATGGGCATTTAAATGAGTGAATAAATCCGACCTCAGTCAAGCGCACAGTTTCTCAATCCTGATACTAGGGGCTCCTAAAACCAAATCCCATTCATGCAATTTGTTTTTTCAAACAACATTGAACTAACAAGAACACTCACATCTATAACTGCAATTATATTTTTGCTGCTTTTATTGTGCAGCATTTAAATATATTGCACTAATAAAACAACAAGACCGTCTTTAAAATTATTATGGAGAACTGCATCTATCCAAAGATTCAATCAGCATTGTGCAAGAATCTGTTTGAGTTAAGAGGTCATATACTTGCAAATGAAGAAAATTGGCTGAAGCTGCCATGTGCTTATGTGGCCCAGACTATCCACGCATCATGATCTACATCGACAGCATAAATTACTTACTTTAATAACACACAAATGTGAGCCAGTGTGTTGATCAGGTTTGGCTGTATGGGGTATTCGAAGACAACCCACACATTTCACACAGAACAGATAAAACCACACAAGAGTAGTATTTCTGTGCTCTCTGAACTCAACATCTTTTTAATGGAGTCGGATTCTAACTGAAAATAAAAAGCCTTGTGGGAATGAACTGCAACCAAGACTTAAGGTACTAAATGAGCTGCAAATGTTATTAACCGCCCGAAAAGCATATTTCATTAAAGGGATAAGTGCAAAAACATGTTTTTCTGTGTTATAAGTTGCCCATGCATGTATTAGACATGTAAAATTGCAATGGAACAAAAGATGCATTCTATCTAAAAGCGAATGCTCACCTAGACCTGCATGAAACGGCTTGTGTAATCACACCCCCACAAATCCACGTCAGTTCGTGGTACGAGTCGACTAAGACCGCCCAAATGTATACGCAAGTAAGGTAGTACCTGTCAGTACAATTGCTTTTGAACCTGATGTTCCAAATATGGTAAGAGGTGTTCCATTTCTGTCACACGTTTTCCGTATTCAACCAATCACTACGCACTGGTTAACTGGCCAATCATAGCACACCTCGCTTTTCAGAGAGATAAGCTTTGTAAAAAATCTGTGTGTTTCAGAGAGGCGGGGCATAGAGGAGATTCAAACATGCTTAAACCTTAAATCGTGTATACACATTGCATAGTTTTAGCGGTGTCATATAACTCCTTTAAAACAAGACAATGGTAAAGCTTTTCCTGAAATTACTTTTTTGCACTCACAAAAAAACAATGAGAGAACGTTAAATAGCTTCAGCTATTTAAAGTGATGATTTTATTTTTTGGGTGAACTATGTCAGCATTAGTTCACCCAAAAAATAAAATTATGTCATCATTTACTCACCCTCAAGTTGTTCCAAACCTGTATACATTTATTTATTCTGATTAACATAAAGAAAGATTTTTGTAATAACGTGAGCAACTGACATTTCTGGGACATCATTGACTACCATAGTGTTGTATCATTTTGTTCTGTTGAACACAAAATTTGTTATTTTGAAGAATTAGGAAAGCAAAGAGTTCTGGAGTACCTCTGACTACCAGAGAAAGAAAAATTTAAATGGAAGTCAATTATGTCCCAGAATGAAGTCCTATAGGTTTGAAACAACTTTGAGTAGTTTAATTTTTGAGTGGAGTATCCCTTTAAAAATAAGCATCTCAAAAGCACTTAAAGCAAACAAAATAAAAACCGTAATAATTAGCTTTCTCTCTCACCGTCTTTGAGGAAGGTGTCAGCGAAACACAGACACCGGACCACTCCAGACAGCGAGTCATCTGCAGAGCGAGGCTCAATCCGTCTCTGAACCGGTGTCACTTCTGGATCATGCTCTGCCAACTGAGCGTTTGCTTCCTGCACCTGAAGAAACCAAGAATTAGATCTTCCTTAAAGGTCCAGTTGAACACACAGTTTCTGCCAACTTCGAGTCCCTTGAGTTGTATTGCATACTTCGTATCTTTGAAGAGTATTTAGTTTGATCACGATAATAACAGATAGATACAGCTGTATAATTATTATCTGGAAAAATACGACCTCCTGGGAGTGTTCATTCATGTGAGTCATGACCCGCAAGCCGTAAATTAACCATGAGACATTTGTCTGTGTCTTGTTGGCAATCATACATGTATAAAGTAAACAACACAAACTTAGTCTTTAACATCCGCTTTAAATGTAACTAAACACAAGAGATGGCAATATACAGCTAAATCAAAATGAAAAAGAACTCACTTTACTGGTGGGACTGGTAACCACGGGACGTTTCTTTCCCGACACTCTGCTCTTTCGGATTCGTCTGAAGGACTGGCGTAGAGATTTCTTTAAGGACTTTACTCGAGAGAGAGGGCCCTCCATAGCCAGCGAGTCATTGGGGTGTAGGGTGCACCTGCCGCAACAAAACAAATCTTACTCAAATTACACAAAAGGCAGGTCTTTGTAGACTTGTCCATCTTAAGAACTTGAATATATGGAGATATTCATTTGAATTTTTCCAAAAGCTGTGCATCAATACCGAAAATACATTCTCACTACCATCACACAACCAGTACCATAACACACAATATAAAAAAATTTAACTCTAAAACTCCTGAACATATGATAATGCTTCAATATACATGAAACTTCATTTCAAGACATTGTTTATATAAAAACACGAAATATGCACAATTGTTTTGATTCAAGTGTCTCTCATGAGGTTTGTAAGGCATTGTAACAGCCAAACAAATATAGATATCTACACAGCAATTATATCTTTGAAGTTAAAAGCACTGATTCCAACTGCTCCCAAACAAGCGTTTGGCAAGTAGCAAAGCAGTCTTGGATGGCCCAATGGGTTACCTCGCCAGCACTGGACTTCGCCGATGGTAGTCAAAGAGGCCAAAGCCATGACTGGTGCCAAAGGCAATGAGGTTCCACTCTGCGTGCAAGGTAACCGCGGTAACGGCTGCAGGGGGCATGCACTGCACCAGGACGACCGGCTGGAATCCAGGAGCAAACACTACAGAGCCGCTCTTAGGAGGCAAACGGTCATGACCCTTCCACGTAAAACCCTCACGGTTCTGGAGAAGATCCAATGTTGCCACGTCAATCATGTGATCGGACTTCTCATCACTTAGAACCATCACTATGACCTGTGAACAGAGTGAATATTAATAACATTTCTTTTTCTAAGAGCACAGTGAGCTCCCTCTCATTTTATACAAACTAAGGAAGCGTCATCTTTAACCAAGATGATACAGTCAATATCAATACTTTCTGTCAATGCTTTTCAAGACTGAATAAAAGTCTCAAATTTGTTTCATGAATATGGTTTCATTTCAGGTAGTACGCTGCACCCTAGAAGGTAGCCGTCTGTGCAGGAGCTTTGAATCAGAACAACAAAGACATTTGGATGCATCATAAAAACTGGTTATCGTACCTGTCCAGCAGTACCGGCCACCACCAATTTCCCACTGTATTTACAGAGGCTGACCTTCTGGATTCCCAGTCTTGGATCATCACTGTATGGATCAAAACAGCCCACCTGGAATAAATTCCAAGCAAACATTGGATGTTAATTCTTTTAACATTACATTTATCCAATTTAACCGGCCAAAAATCCCCCTTTAGTCAAATAGTTTTATCCTTAAAAACACATTTTAAACGGACATATAAGAAAATATCTTTTCTGCCGTAAAGTGCAAGAATATAAATGTATCTTTGCTTTTAGGAACCATGAATATGTAAATTAGACCACGCCTCCACTTAAACACCAGCTCAACTATATGATGTTCTCAGCCTACACATTGACATGACTAGTTACAACTTCGCTATGACAGAAAACAGGAGCCTGTCTCAGTCTCTGGTACACTGCAGATTCAACCCTTTACTTTATTAAACGAGACCTTAGAAACACTAAGGGGAGAAAGTACTCGGCGAATGGTGTTGACTAAAGAATTGGTACACTGATATGTTCTTCTCTGATGTCATCATTTACTCATACTCTTGTCATTTCAGACCTGTATACACACAGTTTTAGTGTTCTCCTAAACACAAAGGAATATATTTGCAAGAATGTCAGTAACCAGACAGATCTCATTCCCCATTGACACCCATAGTATATATTTACCCTACTGTGGGAGTAAATGGGGGATGAAATCCGTTTAGTTACCAACATTCTTCCAAATATCTTCCTTTGCGTTCTGCAAAAAAGAAAATTATACAGTTTCGGAACAATCTCAAGAAGGTCGCACACCGCAAACTGGAGGTTTGTAAATAATGACAGATTTTTCATTTTTGTGTGAACTATTCCTTTAAGCATATTAAAAGAACACACACATAACATAAACAACATTAAAACTTGATTTTCACCACTAGAAAAAAAATTCACACCTGCAAAATCATCAGGTAAACTGTAACACTAAAAAAAAAACCTCTTTCTCATGCAAAATTCAACTTGAGTAGCATCTAGAATAGCTAGAAAACATCACAAGTCTGTAAATGCATAATTACGATCATAATGGCTCCACAACATGAAAAATAGTGGACAATATAATAGGCCATTTCCATCCCCTTCCAGACATCGATAAACATGCCACGACTGCTCCCGGCCAAACACAAGAACAAAGGAAGGACTGGAATGGAATTCAGTTCTGGAAAAATCTGTAAAACAACAGCAATGCAGCAGTGCCATCCAGAGCAAAAATGTGCTTCACCTTCAGCAGACGCAGGCAAAGCATTTCAGTCTTCATCAGTGGATTATTAGGAAAACAAAAAAGAATTGATTTCATAACTTTGAGAGCTAAATCCGCACTGCTTTTGAAGTAGAAGTAATGTAAAATAAAGTCAAATCACACTCGTAGATTTCAGGTGATAAATCTCAAACCTTTCTAAAAGGAGGCCAGTCTTCCTCTCCTGCTTGTGTCAGGCTGTCGTTGTGATCACAGTCGGTCTGAAAGATGTTTGCTGTGCTCAGTTTGTACAGAGGTTTGAGTGACACTCCAGACGCATCCCAGAAACGCACCGTGCCATCCTCATGACTACAACAACCAAAACAGCAAGACATTGTGACAACGGTTTCAGATAAACAGAGTTTAGATAAAACATTCAGTGGTATCGTTTTATGAAACATTTAAGCAGCTGTTCAAATAAATTTCATGTTGGTTTGTAATGAGACATCGGAGCAGAGCAATAAAACAATCCCTCACCCAGTTAGCATCAGCTCTTTCTGCTTTGGATCAGGTGCTAAGTTTTTCCCTCCACATATTGGCCAGTTCTGTCAGAATAAAGAGAGAGCGTGTAAATCAGGACGACAACCCCAATGGAAAAACAACTAGCAACCTTCACATTCGGACGAAACGACATTAAATGCAAACTTTGATGTCGGTTCACGTTTCATTGAGTGTTGTTAAATAAAATAATTTTCAAGAATTCACGCCACTAGCTCATAACCATAAAAATACCGAAATACAGTGCAACCCTGCCGTCGATTCATTGAAATAAAAACAACCTCAAAAGCATAGGGTGGTGTTTTTATTGTTCTTGTAATGTTATTCACAAAACAGATGTTAAACGTAAATTGCCGTTTTTGTTTCCTACTGAAGTGGAAGAAACGAAGAAAAATATGCCAATAGGCCAACTGTCTGTCTTAAGGTTATGAAGACAACACCATGTAATTTACACCCGCAAGTTTTACGACTACTACACAGGATCTACACAAATCTAAATTCTGTCATCACTTACTCACCCTTCAGCTGTTTCAAACCCTGTATACATTTCTTTGTGATGTAGAAAACAAAAGAAGATATTTTAAAAAGATATTAACCATGTAAGGAAAGAAAATAATTCTGGGGCACCATTGACTACTATAGTAGATTTTCTCCTACTCTGGAAGTTAAGAGTGCCCCAGAACTGTGTGGTGGTTACAAACAGTCTTCCATATATCTTTTTTGGGGTTCAGCAACCTACATTTATACAGGCTTGAAACAACTTGAGGGTGAGTAAATGATGACAGAATTTTCATTTTTGGGTGGACTGTCCCTTTAACTAGACACAGACATGTGTTCAATTAAGGACAACGGTGTTGTTTATAGAGTGGAATAACACCGCAGAGAAAACTTTTAAAAAAAAAATTGTATTTGTTATTTTGATTTCCACCTCATAGTTCTGCATGGGACACTGCTGTTGTCCAGCACTGATCACTCTCTCCCAAAACCTGGGTGGGACGTTTGAGATGTGACATGAGCAAGTAATGGCAGAAGAGTGCAGAGGAGCCAGATACGGAGCAGGGAGAGTGGGCCAGCCAGCCATCTGAAGATCAATCACCACCAGCTCCTCTTCCAACAGAACCACAAGGGCTGAAGGGTCATCAAATTCTACGAGAGAGAAAAGTGCTTGTTACCACTGTCCACCCACAGGAACCAAGAAAACATTCCTCGAAAACCAAGGAAATTCATTCCAGCGAGAGTCTGCTGTGCGTCATCGGGTCTCGCTTACCATTATTGCTGTCTGTGGAGTGGATGGTGAAGAAGTCTATGACACGGGAGGTGAAGTCCAAGGTGACGTGGTTGCTGTCTTGAAGGATGGTTAAGCAGTGTCTGTCTCCATAGCTGGCCCTGGGCATCCCACCGCTGAACAGCACCAGAGGACCTCTGCAAAGAAAACAAAATATACTCAAACGGCGTGAAACAAGATTATGGAATTTTTCCACACACACAACGCCACGAACCCTGACTGTGTTGTCCTCCACAGGATCTTGTTCACGGCTTTGCAGGGAAAGGGTCCTGAGACAAAGAACAAAAACTAAAATTGAGAAACTGCCAGAATACAGAAAACTTGGCAGAGAATAGTAAACATGGCGAGAGTAAAACTGGAGTTATAAATTGGGAAAATATCTCTAGATCCCAAAGTGGTTTGATGTCAACAAACCATCAGCTAACAGTGAAAAGAGCATTTAAGGTTTACAATCTATTTTAATAGATCTGCAGAGAGATTTTAACAGCCCCTTGCAAAAGTCAACTGGAGCTTTTGTAAAGAACAACATTTCCTGACATTGTGGAAGTTAAGCAAACATTACAGCATGGACAGCCATCATTAGTAATGCTACAGCAGTAACGCAAAGCAGCCCAAATTTACTGTGGGAAAACCGTCTTAACACCATATGAACAATACTGTGGTAGACATCTAACAAACAACCAAAGTGTGCGAGAGAGGCAAGGAGCAAGTAAAAAGTGTGGCACGTGCTAAGGCTCACCATATGGCACGGTAGAAGAGACTGGGTCATGACAACAAGGATTGCTGCTCCTGACAGCCCACACCATGTATCCACCATCACTATGGGAACTGACAAAGCTGTTACCCGACCGTTCCCAGACCAAACTCTCCAGCTGCTACAAGAGTGACAGGTCCACACAATACACCGGTCAAAAAAAACACGTAAAAAACAAAGACAGAAAGCCAATGGGTTCAAGTTAAACCATCTGGACATCAAGCAGCTTTGTAATGTGAGCTGAATCATGGACATTTCTATCTGCTGATGAGATTTTTGAGAATATTGACATTTATAGCTGGAAACCTTAACATTCTTTTTATGATTTTGGCCTTTTAATAACATAAAATCAAAGAGTGTTGAAAGCCATGTGAGAGACATAGAACAAACTTGCGCACACCCACCCACCTGTTTTCCCAGGAAGAGGTTGTCTACATGTCGACTGTTAAGGTCCCAGAGCACAACCAGACCTCTGCTGTATCCAATAAGGATTTTATCTGAGTTTTTCTGATGTTCCTGCAGGGACTCTACAGGCCCCAATGATTTTCCACACTTGTACTCTTCTGGAACGCTGAAGAGGGGAATAACCAGACATGTGAATATAATTACAAAGAGAAGGACTTCATTTGTTTGATGGGAAAGAAAAGTAAAAGCACAGGACGATTTAAACGAAAAAGGATGGAAAGATGCAAGGGCTGAGATGCGCTGGGGATTGTTTACTCTTAATAGGGCCAGTCTTCTGCACTTGCATTTTATGTCAAATGAAACAGAGAGCACAAACTATTCTGCTCCCTAAATGCAGAACACTGCTGATATACAGAACATCTCAACATCAATGAAGAACTTTACACAACACTTTCACTCTCACCGGAATCAAACATACACTTTTAGATTTTGGAAAATCATGCAGGCCTCAAGGTAAGCTCGAAAGCTTTTCAAGAACAATGCATCATGAACAATTACATTTGATTCATGTTTTAAAAGACTGAGGTGGAGGAACAGAATGAAAATAAGCTCAGAAATATTAAAAAAGGGCAGTTTGAGCGCAAAAGTAATGCTGTGAAAGTTGACATGACATTCACACGATGACAAGTTTAAATTCAGTTTGAAAGCCAGACAAATGATGACCAATCAAAAGCCACAGTACGGGATTCCTCTGTGGCTGTGGCATGGATTCAAGAGCTGGAATGTGTATGGTACACCCACAGAGTTGGGATGAGATGCAACCATGAAGGGGGAGGAAAAATGCATGGAAAAGACGGACTGGAATAACCTTATGGGTGGCTCGTTTTCGAACAAGAAACTTTAGTCCGTTTTACACAAACAAATAAAACTTTAAATTTCATTTGAAAGCATAACAGCATTTTAAGGAAGAAAACTGTAAGTAAAACATCAGCTCACAGTCTACAATGGTTTCATGTTTGCTCCACCATCAACAACTGAAGAAATATTGTCAAGAGATTAAAGGAACAGTTCACCCAAAAATAAAAATCTGTCATCATTTACTCACCTTCGAACTGTTCCAAATCTGTGTGAATGTTTGTGTTCTGATGAACACAGAGAAAGATATTTGGAAGAATGCTTGTAACTAAACAGTTCTTGACTACCATAGTAGGAAAAAGGACTTCATAATTTCTTTGTTCTGTTGATCATAAAAGAAGATATTTTGAAGAATGTAGGATAGCAAACAGTTTTGAGGCATTTTTTTACTACCACTGCCACGTTTTCTACTGTGGCTGTCAATGGGGTCCGAGAACTGTTTTGTTACGAGCATTCTTTCAAATATCTTTCTCTGTGTTCAACCAAACAAAAGACATTTATACAGGTTTGGAACAAGAGAGTGAGTAATTCATGACAGAATTTTAATTTTTGGGTGCCCTATCCTTTTAAAACAAGTCCATCTAGATTTTTCACATGCCTTAAGGATAAACAAATCACCTCGAAGTAGGTTTTTTTTTTCAAATCGTATTGGCAATTCTGAATCCCGTTGACTTGCCATGAATAGTGTGCAATTCTTAAATATGCGTCTTAAACGTCTCCTCGGCTGGAACTTAAGCAGTTTGGCACTTGGTTCAGTAGTTTCTCAGCTGACACATACTTATTACCAGTGGCTCAGATAGGACGCCCATTACCCAAAACTGTATCCAGTTAATGAGCAGTTCAAGGTCTCTCTCAGAGGCAGATGAGGTCCACATATAGCCACCCGGGCTATATCTACAGCAGGCCACTATGAAAGCTGTAATTACTCTCACAGTTAAACAACATCTTTAAAGAGCGAGATGACTAGCAAGTGTGATTTCCTGTCCTGTAACGGCCATAATTGCAGCACACCAGAAGAAAAGATTATTTCTTCACAACAAGCTTATTAAATATTTATAAATATTCAACTGAATGTGCATTATAAGACCACCTAAAGGTCTTATCATATTCTTAAAACCAGGAGATTTAAAATGTTGAGGTGTCAACTCAGTGACTTATGTGTGAGACAGGAAATCTTAAGCCCCATGCAGCTCGTCTGACAGAGTAACAGACAGCCACAGCTGGGGGCAGGAATAGGCATTTAACCCCGAGCGAATCAGAGGGTACGGCCTCTGTAGTGTCCAAGAGCCGGGCAACAAAAGCATAGAGCTAAATGAGAAAAAGAAAATAAATAAAAGATCTTGGTGCAGCTTAAATGACCTCATCCACGGCCTTTCAGATGGGGGGTCCCAGAATGCTTATTTTATGAGGTAAGCACACAAGCTGTGGAAACCGTCTGCACGGCCATCTTTATTAAAGTCTACACTGTTAGATGTCGCTGTAGATTTAGCAGCACATTACTGTAAAAATCAACAGTAAAATACTGTATTTGTATATTACAGTAAAATACTGCAGTTCATAATGCATTCTGGGTCATTTTGATTGAGCGGGAAACTTTTACAGTATATTTTGGTCTCGCTGTAACCTCGCTGTAGCCTTGCTGTAATGTGCAAGGCAAAAAGTGCGCCACAACGTCAAATCACGTCAAATCACACAGAGCACAACTCCTGGCTGCAGCAAGAGGAGGATATTCAATTCGATTTCGGGAAGTTCGGTAAGTTTGCAGTCTGGTTTATTTTATGTGTTTCACGCAAAGCTATTATTTAGTTTTAGTATTTTGCACAACAGTTTGTCACAATGCTATTTTAAACGTGGACTAAGAGAGAAAAGGTCGCCAACAAACGTTGCAGTCTCTCTCAGAAATTAAACTAGATGTCCACCCACTGCTTCAACCCGATTTACACAACCCACTTAATTAATCATGAGGGTTTTGTCTATCAAAATCTATCGAATTGTTGAAGTTCGTTTACAATGGCAAGGTAGGAAATGACTTGTATGTGGCAATAGATAAACTCCCGTTAACCAATTTACTCCCGTTAACCCATTGAACTAAGACTCCTCGCGAGCTCGGTCTTGGTGTCCCAGCTTAGGGTCGCTTGTCTTGGCTTTCCTCTGTTCAGTTACGGGCGGGCAGAAGTATAAGCAGTATTCAGTTCGACCGTATGACAGGCTGACTCGTGAATTAGCTGTGCATGTGCTAAAACAACATTTTCATATCAATCACTCATCGCTATTTGCGTCATGAGTGATCTATAGGCTACAGATTACTGCTGTTTTCATTAAGGTACTATGTGAATAAATGGGTTTGCGGTGTTATTACTGTTTACGGTATATCAGTAAAAAGTAGAGATGATGTTCTTTCGAGTGATTTACATTCAGTTGGCCAATAAGTAGTAAATGCATATTTGTAGCAATGTTGCTTACAACACTTAAAACAAGTTTTCAAAGACTCAAATCATTGCACGTACTTTCAATACACTTTTAAATCAACCAATTTATCTCTGTTCACATTAATAAAATTGTATAATGCATTATGAATTAATTAATGTTGAAAAAGATATTGTTCATTGTTAGTTCATATTAGCTAAACCATCAATACATGTTATGGAACAAAACCTTATAGTAAAGTGTTACTGAATTCTCTTTCACCATTTAGTTCACAATTTGTACTTATTTCTATGGTTTACAGATTTTGTTATTTGTTTCTTTTTGTGTTACAGTCTCACCATTGATATTCTGGCTGGATTTGGTCATTTTTGAAACAGGAAAGTCATCCCAGGATGTCCAGTTACAACTGCAAGTCATGTAGTTTCTCGACTACAATATCAAATGCTTTTCACATGTAGAGGAACACAGGAATGTGGCTAATCACCGCTTTATAAGTGGCATACCTGAGTGCCCTTGCACTTTTGAGAAGTTTCAATCTTTTAAGTGTCATATGTATCAATAAAATATGTTTGATGCAAACATTGCTTGTATTGTCTTTTGAATTATATTGACAAGTATATCTGTTTTGTAATATGAATAACTATAGATTTATATCTAAACTAGCTATGATATATAATATTGATATATAATATAAATAATGGGGCAATATAGGTATTACAGCAAATTACAGTATAATACAAATACAGTAAAAATAGACTAAATTACAAAATATTGTAAAATACAGTAAAATACTGTTTTGTAGCTATACAGTAATATTTTTTGTACTGTAATAACATATTACAGTACTGTACTGTACTGTCAAATTACAGTAACTTACTGGCGTCGGTGCTGCCAGTAACTTACTGTAAAAATACAAGGAAATCGTTAACAGTGTAGTGTTGTGCTTCGGAGTCAAACGCTGACAGGGAAAAAAAATACTGAATAATTTTCCCATTCAAGAGATTCAGTCAAAACCCTTTGCAGAGCAATTGTGACCCTGGACTTCAGTCCTCGGAACCAGTCTTCAGGGTCAATTTTTCCAAATTGGGTTTTTCACATCAATCTAGGCACTGTAGCAGGCCATCCACTCACAAAAATCAAGTTTTTATATATTTAAGGTAGGAAATTTATAAAATATCTTCATGGAACATGATCTTTACTTAATATCCTAATGATTTTTGCAATAAAATAAAAATCTGTCATTTTTACCCATACCCTGTATTTTTGGCGATTCCAAAAAGTGCTACTTAAGACTGGTTTTGTTGTCCAGGGTCACAATTTGGTCTATTTGCAAATACATTAAGGAAACGTTTCTCTATAAATTAAAATCTACTCACCCACGTGTCACCAAAAACAAAAGATAAATGGCTGAGATTTCAGACTGTTCCTCACACCAAGCTTTTGTATGACTTGAGTTGTGTACATTGTATGGTTTACTTGCTTGGAAAGTTTTTCTTCATATTGAACTGAAAGCCCAACATCAAACTGCACATGCACACTTTTTGTGGCCCAAACTTTACCTCCGATACACATCCCTACAGATTATTTATGATAAGCAAAAAATAACAAGTAAATGACATTAGCTAGCAAGTTTTTAAAGGCATGTCTGGCCAGTATTATTTTGGGTTACCAGTAAAATAATTGTTTATTTATAAAATAAACATAAAAAATAAATAAATAAAAAGCATACTGTTTATTTTATACAATTATAATAGTTTAGAATATTCATATAAATTAATATTAATTATAAATAATTATATTATTAGCCACTAGCCAGACGGATCAACAAACGGAAGATAACTTTGTGTATCCAATGAAACTGTCTATAGTAGGGGATTGTTTGTAAGTGTAAACAACGTAGATATGCATGTTGCAGGTTTTTAGTCACACATCTAACATGGTGACATGGTGTCATAATGCAGCGATGAAAATGGAAGTCTCACCTCTGCATGATCTCATCCTGGAACAGTGACTTGTTCAACAATGTGAAGTTGGGCAATTCCAGGAAGTGCACCCCACCACCTTCAGTTCCCAGAGCGAGAAGATCGCAGCTCTGTTTCAACAGCATAACAGTCACACGAGTCACGCTGTAAAGAAAGAGAACCCTTCGATGTCAATGCCTGGATAAGACAATCAAGGTTACCACGAAGCAAATCTGGGCAAGTAAAAAAAAAAGATTTTGTATCTCTCATTTAAACAAAGATCAATTATGTAAAATACTTTAATGCATGGAAAGCTATGGCTGACCTGGTGCTCTCAATGCCTGGCCTGCCAGGCAAAGTGAAGCTGTTGACCTCCACCAAATGCGAGCGATTTTCTTCCTGCACAATCTCCCACAGGTGAATGCTGTTGTCATCCAGGAGAGAAAGTATCCTTCCCTGCTTATTCAAAACAAACCACACATCTTACAAGTTATAAGGCATATAATGCAACAGAAGGCTTTATAAATGCTTACCTGTCCATGAAGGAAATGTATCTGTGTGACAGCAGCTGTGTCTTTATGAAGTCCAGTCATCTCCACTCCAGGTGCACCATATCTTAACAATCCAGTCAAGGAACATAGCGGTTTTGCATATCTGTTCTGAAAACTGATTTACTCAAGGGACAAAGCTTAAATGGACAGTTCACTAAAAATGTACCATCATGATTAAAGCTGAATGTAGTACACTTTCTTCAGTGTTACACAAAGAGGAAAAAAGGGGACCAGGGACAGTTGTGGCAATCATTTACTTTCACCGTATGTGCAAAAAGCATGTAGTACATTCATGATCATTTTTTGTGTAAGAGTCATATTATTAGGGTACTATGGAGAGTAAATAAGTGAGCACTGCGATGTTTCCTATTTATTTAAGATATGTTCTTAGACCTCTGCTATTAAACTTACTGCTCACATACATGTTAGTTTCTTTGTAAATTTAAGCATGCCCCGTACTAGGTTGAGCGGAGTGGGGGTAATCACATATTCCGTTTGGGCAACATTTTTCTAATAATATACTAATAGTTCATAGCATGTATAATTTTCTCATTTTTCTGTGAATAATTTGACAGATTTAACAGCTAAAACATTGTATTTTATTATTGTCAGAAGGACATTTTTGGAGGGGCCCAAGGCCCAGGGGGGCAGTACCCCTCTAGACCCGTCCCTGAATTAAAGCCAAATTACATGTGGTGAAAACAAAACATGACAAGACCCAACACAGTGTAAAGACTTTAAGCCGCAAAATTGCTCTAACGGAACACTATATACACGCCACAGATCTTAACACTGAGAAACCAGCAGATATAAAATCAAAACAAACTAGCTCACATTGAGCGCAGCCCAATCTGATCTCAAACAGCTCCAAAATCAAGAAAAAAAAGGCACATCTCTTTTTGGTTTTACAACAGTCGGCTGAGCCAGACATGATTTTTGCTTAACAGACTTTTGCTCAAATGGTCTCTGGATGGCTTTTGTAGTCTGTTATTCATTACAAAACTGCGCAGCCTTCCAACCTCATAAAAAAAGGGTGGATATCTAGGTCAAATCTGATCCACGAAAAATGATCCAAACTCTGCAGAGAGAAAAAGACATCTGAGTATCTGAATTCAGTTACAGCCTTTGTGAAAGAGAACAGCTCTTTAAATTTGGATTAGAAAAAAAATCATCATTCATGCGTTTTAAATTCACATTCATGCAAATGACACATGCTTTTACTCAAAACAACCATCTGTTTCTAAGGAACTGAACCAATGACCTCAGTGCTGGAAACGCAATGCTCTGCCACAAGAACAGCATACCATCACATCAGCAAATGTGCACTTTACAATAACTTTGGAAGTATGTTCATCACTTCGTTCTTAACACAGCCCATTTCTCTCTACAAACTTGTGACAAAGTCTAGGTGCATCTCATTGAGATTGATGAGAAGAGATGCAGTCACGGCGTGAACCGGAGCACAGAACACAGTGAGCTCGACCGAGTTCAGAACAAAAGCTGAGACTGTGTGCCACAGTCTCACGTCATCCTGGCCGCCACACTCACAGAGAGCCACTTCAGATACAGTCTAATCAAGCCTATAATGTCTTACACAACCAAGCTCTCAAACCTCTGACGAACTACCCCATTCTGAAGCCCCCTTGGTTGCCATGGCAGCATTTCTATTATGTCACATGGGAACAGACATTGAACAGTAGTTGTTGTTTTTTCGCAGAGGGTGCTCATACGTCCCAAAAACGCGATGCAACAAAAAGGATCAAAGCCAGGAAACATGTAGCATTTAATAAATATTGCTTCCTTATAAAACCTTCTCACTTTCATTTCTGCATTTTAAAATGAACAACTTCAAAAGTACATGCAAATTTGATCAGTATTGAACCAGGTGTTGTAAGAACTATGTTTTCTACCACAAGAGCTAAAGGGAAACTTGTCCAAAACCATCCTCATTCCATTATATAACTTTACGTCATGCATCTACACAACAGCAGATGGAAAGAACCTGAGAAACTAGTGGAAGATATCAAAAGAAACAGACACGGAGTGAGGAAAGAGTGGAAAGGGTAAAAAGACTAAAGAGGGACCAAGAATAAAGAAGGGAAAGGTGTGTGAAGCATGCTGGGAGTGAGGGGCCTCTTTGTCGAGTGTGGGAATTAAACAGAAAAGAAACATCTGCAGGATTCTCTCATACTTTACACATTACTCCACACATCATTAAGATTAACACAGGGGCTCGTAATTTTCCCTTTCAACATCCTTCATATACAAAGAACATGATCCTCGCCCAAATTCTCCTTTCTGGACCAACCAGTCCACCTCAGTGCATTTTTAATGGTGCTGAGAGATTACAAACCGCGACATGGGGGGCACAGTATGGTTTTGGTTTGTTAACATGGAGAACGTCAATGATTTTCTGAATCTGTAGATGCTAACTAATACATCACGACAACCCATTTGAGATGGCATAGACATCGCAGTTGTCACCCTCATGTTTAAGTGAGATAGATCATCTAGGATGAAAGATCTTGACATCTTCACTCATGACGTCTCTCAAGAACACCCAGAATCCTGCCCGCAGTTTCCTCAGCTACATGCATCACAAGAATACTAGAGTTCTTAACAAGAGACTTAAAGCAGAACCTGATATTCCCAAGACACACCAAAGTACATGAATACAAGTCTGAATTTCTTTCTACAATCTTTAAAAACTCTATTACAGATTGGGATCAAATACTGTTTGGATTTAAATTAAGTTGGTCAATGTTAAAGCCTATAACCGACAGAACCCAGCCAAAACGAATCCAAATACTTTCCATTAATAAGCTCAAACAGAACCTAATGTACATTCAATCCGAGCAAAAAGTGTGTATATTAATTGCCTGGCCATGTTATATCTTTACTGTCAGTGCATTTATTCATTAATGAAGATGCAATTTACAAATGAGCAATTTATCAAAGTTACCACCGCAGTTATGAAACAATCAGAACTCGCTCACATCACAAGCCAAACACGGCCTCCTATACTAGTCAACTCTTCACATACTCTCAACAATGCTCAACAATTACTCATTCAAGCGCTAACTGTTAGTAAGAGATAATGCAATTTCACGGTCTGAATAGGAGACCAACAGCAGACGCGGTCTCCGAAGTCTAAAGCAGTAAACATATGTTGTCCTATATTAAAGAGACAAATGGTAAGAGCCATTTCACGATTATCACATCAACATACATATTCCTCATAAATGGGCACATGAAAATTTTCATGTTTTTGTGCATTTTCTTCATAGGAATTCGCTTTAACAAATTTAAAGTACCTACGATTTTTAAAATCGATCAAGCTTCATCTCCGTATGTAGTAAGTATTACACATCGTTTTTAAATCGCCTTAAATAATGTGTTTAGTACGTTCGTGGCTGTTGTTTACATGTTAGCAGCTAATCCTGAGACTTTACATTGGTCCAAAGACAGGTGTTATGTCCTAATGTTAGTGGTAAAAGGCATGGCGCCCCTCGGTTCAGAAGACTTGTGACAGACATCATTTCTGTAAAGCTTATTCATTACAACGAAAGAAAGTTATGGCAGTGTGTTTCTCAGTGAGTTCAGTGTTTTTTCTGATGCCCTAAGTGCAACAATACTTAGAGAGTATAGAAACAGAGTGTGCATTTGTAAGACAACGTGGTCTGTCATATACAAGTACTCTGAATGCCTGTTTTTGCCTTTATCCGTGTTTATGTCTGTTAGTATATGCATGCACATGATTAATCATCAATGGCTAACATTTCATACAGCATATGTTGTTCTATCTATGTTTTTGTCTTCATTTAATTCGTATTTATGAAGAAATCATTAAGGTGATTTTTATTACAGTTAGTGTATGGTTTTGGTTGGATAGGGTATTACAGACGTAATTGCGCTTTCCGCCATATTGCTCATCTTGATGTCATCCAAAGCACATGTGAAAGCGCTCTACGTCATATTTTGCATACGGGGAGGGGAGCAGAAGCTCATTTGCATCTAAAGAGACGCACCCAAGAATGTCGCGTTTCCATTGCAGCCACAAATGGCCATGTCAACATATTGTAATGAAGGATATATGGTGTATTTTGAACTAATACTTTACAGAGACATTCTGGGGATACCACTGATTATTTTTACATTGCAGAAAACACCTGTACTTGCAGCCCTTTAACGGAAGCTACGTAGAGTTTATTACCAGTAAGGTTTGACAGACATTTGGGGTTACCTGGTCATTGTTCAGGTCTTTAAACATATTTACTTTTAGTTTGCGATAGTGAATTCCTATAGAGGCAAATCACTTGCTGCCCTCCAGCCACGCCTTGCGAATCATAGAACCATGTGATTGCAAACAACCAATTGCCCAAAAGTAATTGGGGATGTCTAAAGTAACACTAATAAGTGTTTCCTGTTGCATTAGTAATTGCATAAAGACTAAAATATTACCGTTCTGTAAATAGAAAAATAAAAAATGATTTGTATAATTTCTTTTTGAAACAAAACCTTATTCTTAAGCAGTGGGCCATCCTTCAGACAAAACTTACAAGACATGCCCTACCCCCAGCCTTTTGTCTGCACAACAATGGAATTAATTAAGCCGTTTGTTTCGTGTATGCGTCTGAAAAGCAGCACCGTCATCGAGTCACTCGCAGCAATGTAACAAAATGAACCAGTGTCTCTCACTCCGTAAAACTCCCCCCCCAAAAAAAAAAAAAAAATCACACCGCAATTGTATTTTTCATATCTTATTTCTGGTGACTGGATGTGAGGTATCATTCAGAAATGTTCCCAAAAAGTTTATTACTTTAAATAACTTAGTTCAAGCAATGCAGTATTTTGCAGGACTTTTTACCCGAATGATAAATAATGCGCTTGTTCTCCCCTATAGGTTCCCCCTCACACTTTTGCTGCATTAACCCATTTAAAAAAGTGCCAAAACTTTTTTGACATACAGCAGCTCCTGCTGAACTTTGGCCTGGAAAGCACTTCCAAAAAAAGTTTTAGTTACAACAAAACACCCAGTGAACTTTGAGTTACCCACGTAGCGCATGGCCATTTTCAGTTCATGTCACAACACATTAGACTGACTACTGCGGTTACTTCATCTGTTTGCTTATCTGCAAGCCAAGCATAAGAACCCATAACCAAACTCTTTCCCATCGAGCAATGCGTCACAATTCTTACTTGAAATACAGCCCTTGACGTGGAAAGGCTCCTCGGAATTCCACAAGGATTTTTTGCCATTCTTGTTACTAAGATATCCAAAGGTCTAGTTTGCTTTAAAAGCCTAAAGTGTGTTAGCACGCACAGAAGTGACAACAGGGGGGAAGGGGACTGATTTGAGCCTCTCTGTGTGCGTCCATGAGACACACAACAGAATACTAATGACTTATGAGAGAAAAGATATGCACAGGGACGTCAACAGACATTTCAACTTCCTTCAGCAGCCCAGTCTAAAACCATCAGGATGAAAGAACTCGTATCGCATTTATAAATCTATCAATGATCCCGCGAAGGCATTCGAGTGTTTCCTCAGCTGTGTTCAATCAGAAGGCGGGACACCCCCGTGAAGAAACATGAAACAGAGTATGAGGCATTCATGAGGGAGCTTGCCAAACTAAGTTTTGATAAGGCTGTGCATCCAGACCAGACAAATATTTGGGATTTTGCATTTGCATAGTTGCAAACTCGTAGGCTCGAAGCAGAGCAATGACGACGACTCACTGACAACGGATGATACCGGTGCAAAAAGATCCATTAATGCAGAGCTAATGCACCTGACCGATATGATAACCAATGACAGAAAAAGATGACAGTGGCTTTTTGATGATTAGAAATAATCAGATATGATGAATAACAAGAAAAATTATGCATGCAAGTGTTGATGGGAGCTGTGCCAAGCTTGATCAGATCGGCTTTAGCCTATGTGATGATAAAATGTGAGAATAATCCCTCTCTGAAGTCTCGGTACAAAGCTTTTTGCCGTAATTAAGATGTTGGATGAGCAACTTCATACACTTATGCCTTTGAAGAAGCTAGAAAATGTATAAAGGAGACAGTTCATTAAAAAAATATGGCATCGTTTATGAGCGTTCACATGTTTTAAACCCAGATTACTATTTCTTTCGAATGCAAGTTACATTACTTGAAGTTAAGGAATGAGTGAACCTAATTCAACTGTAGTACATTACAGCTCATTTTAAATCCAGTTTTATAATTTTCCGTATTGATGTTAAAGGAACGGTTCACCCAAAAATGAAAATTCTGTCATTATTTACTCACCCTTGAGTTGTTGCAAATCTGTATAAATTTCTTTGTTTTGATGAACACAGAGAAAGATATTTGGAAGAATGCTTGTAACCAAACAATTCTGGGGCACTATTGACCCCTTTAGTAGGAAGAATTTCTACAGCAATGGTGTAGTACTTGAGTGCGGACTCGAAATCGAGACGTTTTTCTGTAGTCTCGTACTTGTCTTTGACTCGTTGGTATCTGCACTCAGACTTGGTCATTGGACTCGCCAAATGTTCAAGTTGGTCTAGCCAGTCTGATGATTTTTTTTCTCCTTCCAAACAAAACCATTGATGAAGCATATATGTTGGCTTTAGTTTGACTCTGACTTTCATTAAATTAACTTGCTTTCCTCTTGGAGTAGGTTACTTTTTTGATGGGTGTCAAACTGCAAAAAAGATATTAAGTAATACTAAATGAAGTTGATGACTGATTTGAACGCTGAGATACTGGGCCAAACTAAACCGAAAGTTTTCCTGACATCAACACTCATCATACAAACCCTTAACAGTGGTGACAATCATCAAACTAGTTCAGATAAACAGATTAACAGCAAAACATGCTGGGAGTCATGAATGAGTTTTGTACTATGGTGTAACCCAGTATGCCTTGCAGCACAAAGCTTTCTTTTGTTGATTGTCTCTATTGTTGAGTTTCATACACTGATTCTTGATATCTGATTGATTCACCATTTTAAAGTTTTTTTGTGTGCTTATTTTCTGTCAATTCAAAGAAGTATAATAAATCATAGCACTGCTTTAATCTCACACAGTACTCATAAATCAATAACACAACGCATTCATGAGCAATTATTTAGGTGGTTGGACACAGACTACAATCATTATAAAGAGGATTATTTTTTCTGTCTCTGTCCTGACTGTTTCATTTGGAGTAGTCTTGGTCTTGGACTCGACAAAGGTGGACTTAACTACAGCCTTGCTACACAGGTTTGGAACCCCTTGAGGGTGAGTAAAGGTTCAGGATGACACAACTTTCATTTTGGGTGTACTGTCCCTTTAAGTGCTGCCAAAAGGATGACACAAGCGAGAATGACATAGCCACATTTGTTCTATTGTTGACAACACTGTCAGCGTGAACCTGACAATAGAGAAAGCATCATGAACAGGGGACCCGAAATGATGACCTAAAAAGACTAGTTAAATCCGAGTAGCCTGAACGTTAACCACAATTTATATGATAATTCAAATCAATTTTGCTTTTATAATGAGATCGGTTACAAACTGCTCGGTCAGTGACAGGAGCTTGATACTAAAATTATCAGCACATCCTGATCCCCAGACTTCTCCAATGGCTGCCCTGGAAACCGTTTCTAAAGATTTCTTTGAGACAAGGCCCAGCAACAAAAGCCCTGAAGAATGTGCCATTACTGCTGAGGCTGAACTCGGGGAACTGACACATACATTCTTTAAAGGAGTGAACCCAGCACTTCCAACAACTTCTCTGTCCCAGCAGTCTCATTACTTTCCTCCCTGCCTTGCTAAAAAGCCTCATCTGTCCTCCCCTTCAGCTTTAAAATATGGTCCCCAACCCTGTGCCTGAATTTGTGGTGTCAACAGAGACACATTTATGATCAGACGCGCTCAACTTACTTGAATGTTCACTAATCTGAGTCCAAGAAACAAAAAACAAACATTTCAGTTACACGCTCGGGTCTTTAGAAGGTTAGCAAATGGTTTTGTATAAAGTGTATTTAAAAGGTCAAGCATTCAAATTCTAGCTAAAAAAAACAAGAGACACCAAATAAAAAAAACTTGTTTCATTAACACTTCTGCAATTGCTGGGGAAAAGGAAGTTATGCAAAAAGGGATAGTTCACCCCAAGATTAAAATTACATTATTTTTTACCCTCATGTCATTCCAAACCTGCATGACTTTCTGCAGTAAAACACAAAAATTAAATATTTTAAAGAATTTTGATAACCTAACATCACTGGCCCTTGACCACCATTGCATACCATTGCATGGCCACAAAACCACAGAGACATTTCTCAAAACATCTTCATTTGTGTTCCACAGAAGAAAGACTTCAACGACATGAGGGTAAATAAATGATAGAATTCATATTTTTGGGTGAAGCCTTTAAGCTCATAGTTTGTTGGGCCATAATGTCACTGACCAGGGGAGTATTTTAACACTGGGGGAAAAGGGACAAGCTTCTAAAACAACTAGAAACACATCAATACTATGATATTAGCCCCGTCACAGAATAAACAAATCGATCAGAGCAAATATTAACACATGAACTAGACAAATTATGATGACAGCACCCTTGATCAACGATGTGCTTAAGACTGGCCCCTCTCAGAGAACTGCTGAATGACCACAGGATAACCGGGACTCCAGAGTCACGCAGATCACAGCACTCCAGCCTTTGATGTGCAAAGCACACATCTGGAGCTGGAACCAATCCAGATAAAATGGAACACTATCAAACAACCAACAGCAGTATTCTAATTTTTCGCCTTGATAAAAGCAAATCGAAATGACTTAAAAGGAAGTGATGAAATACATGATAACCATATCTTATGTATGATATTTAAAAAAATGTTTTTTGTCCATTTTTGTCATCCAACAAGATACGGTTATCGATTAAGCCAGTGTTTACTCACAACCTTGAAAGTTAGTCTGGGGGGGAAGTTGGCGAACGTTTACGATCTCCAATGCTTATTGAAATCAGAGTGTAAAAAGTGAATCCACACATACAGAGCTATGTAGATTTCTGTTTATACAACCACATTTATGACAAAACGACTACACTAATAACACTAATTAGAATCATCCACATTTATAGAATTCAGCAAAAACTAAATAAGCCGTCTAGACATACTCTATGTAAAGTTGCGCAACTTCTATTTGAAACTCAAACCGAGGAACTCCGCAAACAAACTGACATAAAACCTAGTCAATTACATTCTCTTGTTAAAAACTTTCCATGAGCGAACGTCTACTACAAGTTTTGCAAAGAAAATCCTAAAAGGCTGAAAAATCCTAGCTATGCTATATTCCCATTATTCAAAGATTGTTTTAAGAGGGATAGAGTCAGACTGGGTTAACCGTTCTCTCAAACTGTCATCACTCCCTCTTCATCAACCCTTCCTGAGCCAAACCTCTCATTACTCCACCTCAAAAAACACCCCCTGCCTTCACAGCCGACCAGTCTCTGTCCTGTCTCCACCATGAGTCTCCTTGTCTGATGGATGAGGCATTAGCTCCAAAGTGCTGACAGATATTCACTCAGATCTAGTGAGTGGCAAGCTGTCACACCAGGCCTCCCCCCGCTGAGTGAGTCAAGGCAAGCGGCTCTCAGCGGGGCTGTGCCTGACACCACCAGCCTCCTAAGACCAGCCCTGACCGCCGCTCAAAGACCTATACTGTACAGCACCATCATGCTTATATCTCAGCCTCTATCTCGGGGAAAGAAGCAAATGAGGATGGAGAACACCCACCATTCTTTGACATGCTATTCCGACCCCTCTGACTCATCCAGTTTCAGAAGACTAGATAACAACCGCTCACCAAGGGAATCTACGGGCGATTATCCTCCTAAACATTCCTTTTACCTGCTGGACCTAAACATTCAGGCCCGGACAGTGTCACCTAAATGAAAATATGACAAGGCCGAAAGGGAAAATGTCAAGGCAAAGTACAACGTTTAATAACGTTGAAAATGCACGGAGTCACATTATGTACACAGGCGGATAGCTCCTTGTCCACCTCAGTTGAATAAGAGGGTTTCAACACAACAGAGCCACACATCCACAGTAATTAAATACGATCAATGAAGCATAAGAAGGACATTATCTCACCTCATTGCATGATTGTTCTAAACAGAAGTGAAAATGATGAAATGGAATGAAGCACAAATATTATTAAACTAATGTGCGTGTCAAAACTAAAATTAGCTGATTACTCAACGTTACAATCATCACAATTAAGTGAGACTGCATCATGTGATCAAGTAAATACAGAACTTTCTCAGCATTGTTTAGCAAATGCACTGCAGGTTTGGCGAAAGATCAATAAGAAGGCTGTTTTATATTACACACCGTTGAAGATTGTAACATTGAATGTAATGTAAATGTATAATGGCACCGATTGTCACAGACTCACAAACTACCAAAGGTTTTAACAGTTACCAAAGTTGCCTTTCATCTCAAATAATTCTTAATCTAACATACAAAATGATAAGAAATGAAATGACAAAGAACGTATAACTAAATAAACTAATTGCGTCAAAGTTACTTTATCATTTAAAACCGCCAGCAATTGCCCAGCATACAGAAAGCCCCTTTAAAACGATTAAAAAAACATCCTCAGGAATTTAGTTGCGAAAACACCCAAGGAGAATGGCTTTGAGAAAACGTTAAATAAAACATGTCACTGCATATTCAATATGTCTTATTTCAGACTTTAGAGCAATAATAATGATCAAGTTATACTTTCACAAAAGGATACACTTTGATGGCTCCCGATTTAGTTCCAATGGCCATAATCTGCAGTTTTGGATCATAAGCGAGGGCACTTGGCTGGTTTGGGAATCCATGTTCGACTGTCTAAATAAGAAAGGACAAGAAGCATCATATCATTCACTACCTCAAATGAAACACGTTGTTCATCAGATCATTTTGACAATCAATCTATTAAATAGAACAATATAAAAGACTTAAATGACCTCTAATACGACCTGATGATACATCTAACAATGCAGTACCGGACAGTTGTGACAGGAAGGGAATTTCCTTGTTTTAACAAAAAACGTAACCAACAACCACAAACCGTAAGAAAGGAACTCTAGTAGACTTGACAGAGAATGTCAGATTCATTTCCACACATGGAATCGGAGGGAATTTTTTGATCAATTTAAATACATCACTTTCGTTTGTGCATAATTCAACAAAATGGAGCTTGAAGTTGGCCAGAGGATGCAGTTCACGTTTCACAGGCTGACAAACTGTGACATGATAAATAACAGGGCCATCCTGTGACATTACACGGTGTCAAAGCCCTTTATCATTATGACATGACCACACCGCTGCTCTTTTCTCAAAACCATCACCAGAAATGACCATAATTGTCATGAGCAGTCTCAATAGCAAATGGTCCCGAGTGTCTTTTTACAATGTGAAAGCCACATCTCATGTCCTACATGCTGCCAAGACGAAGAGGGGTAAAATGAGTGAAATTGTGTGTTGTAGGGGTGCCAGAGTCTGTTCTTCAGTAAGGGTTTGTAATCTCTGTGGATCTGAACATTTTTCGTTAGCGGGATGCATACATAACAGTTATCCCTACAATCACTGCTGCCGCCAGCACCACTCAACGATACATTTCTTACCAAGCTTCTGTTATTCGTGTCAAATGTTACTTGTACATGTCTGTGTGTGCAAAATTTGGGATTTTTAAAGATGCAATACAGTGAACGTCGTAAGAACGTTGTAAAATCGTCGCGATTGAAATGCAAACTGTTTAAATTACATGAGAAAACTTTTTGAGGTCAAAAGACAACGCGCCAATGCCATCTGATGAACACCATTGATGAACATGCGTGTCACACGCAAACAACTATTCATCATTTTACGACACAAAAGACTGGAGATGTAAAGCACTACAACAAACAACTTTCACGCGCTTCTTTCGGCTGATGTTTGTAAAACGCGGCTTGGTTATCATTTGTTAATGAGAGCGATGTTTTCGCAGTTCATTTACATTCATAACTCGGGTTCCTTCCGCAAGATACAAACGCGTGGATTAAATGTCTCTCTGTCGATGTTCAATGCAACCCGAAACAGCATGCATGTCCGAGAGTCCCTCAACACTGTACATCTCACATACCTTATTAAATGCAAACAGATCCTGCTTGATTTTTTCACGCTGAGGGTCATTTCCCTGCCGTCTGAACCTAAACTTCATCATCCTGATGCCGTATCAGAGATGCAACACAACCCGCGCCGTTTTAGATCGATGTCAATTCCGTTAGGTTTCAATCGGTGCAGAGAAACAATGTGACCCTTCATACACGCTCCAGTTTCTTTTGTATCCACTCCTCACACCGTGCAAGTTTCAGCTCCGTGTTTATGCAGTTTAACCACAGGGCAAGTTCACAGGAACCACGTCTTAAGAGGGCCAATCAGAAGGCAAGAATCTGTGACCAATTCAGAAAACCACGCCCCCAGGCACAATGCGTATGGAAAACTTGGGGTGGATTGAAATTATTTTCAGAATGGCACCGGGCACCTGACATCATTCGAATTAAAACTTTTGTATTGTTTTAGATAGCACATTTACAAAAAGATGATGAATTTTAAGAGAATTCCCATAGTTTACAGGAGTATTTGGACTTTTATTGCACACACCACATACAAATAAATAAATATATATATATACACATACTAAATTGAAAATACTAAATAACTCCTTTAGTTTAAGTGTTGTAGGATGCCTGAGCCTCACATTTTGCACATTGTCTGAATTTCAATGCAACTCTCACTGACCTCTTGTGCACAAGATAAAAATAAAGTGTTTTAAATAAAATGCTGCATTACATCCAAAAAGCTGATTTAATAAAACATTTCTTAAAGATTTTGAATGTAGAATTGTGATTTTTTTTATTTAAAATAAAGACTTATTACATGATAAGTTACATTTTCATTGCATACACACTATTTCACAATGACACAAATGTATACAATATTTAAACATTAAATAACGCATCATGTAGTGCATATCAAAATTTCAGCATGAGTAAAGAAATTCAAAACCAGTGGCTGAAAAAAACTAACTTTTATAAAAATAAACTTTTGGTGGACATGTCAAAACTAGAGGTAGTAATGATGCTGTTTTAAATTATGGCGCCATATGTTGAACCCAATAAAAGGCGTATAAATTGAAAGCTAATCCTGGAATTTGTCTTTGAAATCCCAAACAGACAAATGTGGAATATTAATAATGACAGGTGTGTTTTGATGTGAAGGGTTTAATTGTGTCCAATTGCAATTATTGCCATAAAATCAGTAATAAATAACATCTGTAAGAAGGATCTAGAGCAGAGTAATTTCACTGGGAGGCAAGGTAAGCCTCTTTTCCCGTACTGAAAGTAGGTTCTCCATATGCATGGCGATGACACGGCACAGTTCAAGACTCTGTAAGAGCAATCGCACAGAAATTAGCCCCGCCCACATCAGCTCTGTCACTCATATTGACAATAACACAGTCAGACTAACAAGACACCTTTAAAGGTCATTTGATCAGATATGACCCGATTAGATTATGTCATGATGTTTAAATGAGGATACTTGAGCTCGTACCTGGTCCAGCTGTAACTGTGTAATGCGTTGAGACATTAGGTCACCCAGCATTATCTCCACGTATGGGTAACTGGAGCCAGCTGTGGGTCTCTGTGTACGGGTGGACTGCACCTCCTTCAGTGGGAACTTCACCATTGGCTCCTGAGGGACATTGTAAACAGCTGTTAAATCTAAACATTGTATACGGAAATCTAAATATACATGTAAAACACATATTTGATCCTGGATCACAAAACGTCTTGGTTACGTATGTAACGTCAGTTCCCTGATGGAGGGAACGAGACGTTGTGTCGAGAACGACAGATGGGGTTCACCCTTGAGAACCAATCAACTCTGACTACTATTGAAAAGGCCAATGAAGTTTGGCGAATGTAATTTGCATGCCGGGCTCCGCCCCCGGATATCCGGTATAAAAGGAAGCCGGCGTGCAACCTCTTGTTCTGAAGAGCCTGAGAGCCTCTCACGACTGCAGCAGAATACGATAGTGTTTGTGGCATAAGGGACACAACGTCTCGTTCCCTCCATCAGGGTGAAACTGTAACCTTCCAGTGTGGTGGTCGGGGGGTCCCAGAGCTTTCTTGGAGAAAGATGGGTACAGCCCTGACCGGTAACCTTTCACGGACGGGGCCTTAGCTCTCTACTGGCGAGAGGCCGTCCGGCTCAGGTTTACACCGGGTGAGCGCAACTCTTAATCAGAGAAGCGCTGCAGAGGCCACCTCCTACCCGTGGGGAGGAATATGGTGGATATAAGTATGGTCTCTTCCTTGGAGGAGAACGCATGGAACGTGTGGACTGGGTAGTTAAACGCGAGGTGGAGGTCCACCTGGGGAAGCTCATGGGTTACCATGTGTGGGAACCACTGTCATGAGGGTATAGCAGACGGAACAGCCCACGGTGGGGGTGTTACTGCGTCTGATAGCACCAGGTCCGGTTAGAACTATCTGTGATAGGTCATATGGTATCCCGGCCTAAGGGGGAAGGCTGCTCTGCCCAGCCAACCCCCAGGGGGTGCTTGCTTAGTGATGGATTGAATGCCTGTTCTTAACCAGTGTCTGGGTAAGAAGGAAGGTTGGTGAGGTAACAATTTTCTTAGCCATGTGTTTGGGTAAGAAGAAAAGGTAGATAGCACACTGACCCAACCTCTTGGAGGGTGGGAAGGTGCTTTCGCAGGCATATGCCCCCCCGGATGCCAGTCCTACATGTTGCCACGCAGGACGTGGGCTGACACCGGGTTTACGCCAAGGTTGTTAACCCTTGCGAAGGTGTTTGGACGTAGCCCAACCCGCAGCTCTACAGATGTCTGCTAGAGAGGCACTTCTAGCCAGTGCCCAGGAGGCTATACCCCGTGTGGAGTAAGCCCTCAGTGGGCATGGGAGATTCTGAGATCGGAATGCCGTCGTAACGGCATCCACGACCCAGTGCGCCAGCCTCTGCTTGGAGACAGCCTTCCCCTTCTGCTGTCCTCCAATACAGACAAGGAGCTGGTCAGAGCTACTGAAGCTCTGCGTGCGGTCCAGGACACAACACGGATGGGGTTGGGTCTTCCTCCCCGATGGGGAGCGCCTGCAAGTTCACCACTTGCTCCCGAAGGGGAGTAGTGGGAACTTTTGGGCACGTCTCCAGGCCTGGGTCTCAGGATAACGTGAGAGTTACCAGGGCTGAATTCAAGGCAATTCGGGGACACCGAGAATGCTTGGAGGTCCCCTACCCTCTTGAAGGAAGCGAGCGTCAACGGGGGGGCCATCTTACTCAGGTGAGGCAGATCGGTGCCTCCGAGGGGCTCTTGGACCCACATTAGGGTCCCAAGAGGGTATGGAGCATAGGTGAGGCGGATTCCGCCCTCTGCTGCCCGTTAGGAACCTGGTGACTAGGTCGTGTTGCCCTAGAAACTTTCCATCAACTGATTCGTGATGAGTGGCAATAGCGACTACATACATTTCCAGTGTGGAGGGGAGATGTTAGTCTCCAGTCTCGTGAAAAGGGGAACACAATCCTGATCAAGCACCTCAGTGGGTCTCTCTCGTTGAGAAAGACACCAGGACGAGAAGAGGCACCGTCTAGAGGCGTGTAACCGCCTAGTAGATGGGGCCCTAGCCTGGGTGATGGTCTCAGCCGTATAGGGGGAGTAGCCATCTCAGGATCTTCTCGTCCCGTCTAGAGACCAGACATGGGTGTTTCCAGAGGTCTGATCTGGGATGCCAGAACGTGTCCTTCCCCTGAGAGAGCAGGTCCTCTGTCAGGGGAATGGTTCAGGGGGAGTCGCTGTCCAGAGCATCAGCTCTGAAACCAAGTGTGGTTAAACCAGTGTTGTGGAACCAATAACACGTTGAGCTCCTCTTCCCTGACCTTGCACAGTGTCTGCAAGGAGGCTCCTGGGGGGCAAGGTTTGCTTCCGCCCGTCCCGTGGTCAGTTGTGCGCCAGGGCATCCGTGCCGAGGGGGGCCTCGGTCAGGGAGTACCAAAGCAGACAATGGGTGGTGTCGTGGGAGGCAAAGTGGTCTATCTGTGCCTGTCTGAACAGCACCCAAATGCGCTGGACCGGGGGTGGAGTCGCCACTCTCTGCAAGGCGTATACTGATGAGAGAGCGCGTCGGCTGTCTGGTTCAGTTTGCCTGGGATGTGTGTGGCCCGCAGGGAGCGGATCACCTGCTAACTCCACAAGAGGAGACGTCGGGCAAGTTGTGTTAGCTGCCGTGAGCGTACGCCACCCTGGCGATGTACGCTACGGCTGTCGTGCTGTCCCGGAGGACCAACACGTGCTGTCCCTGCACTAGAGGTCGGAGCCTTCTCAGCGCAAGCAGCACAGCCCACAACTCTAGGCAATGGCATGCCAGCGCAGACGGGGGCCCGTCCAGCGTCCCGCTACTGCGTGCCCGTTGCACACTGCACCCCACCCCTGCAGCGAGGCGTCCGTCGTCACCACAACGTGCCTCGTAACCTGCCCGAGGGGAACCCCCACCCGGAGGAAGGTAATGGACGACCAGGGGGGCAGGGTGCGTCGGCAGCAGGGCGTCATCACCATGCGCCTGCTGCCGGTGTGCCACGCTATCCTCGGATCTCGACTCTGTAGCCAGTGTTGAAGCGGTCTCATGTGCATCAATCCGAGGGGTATTATCCCCGCGGAGGACGCGATGTGTCCCAGGAGCCTCTGAAATTGTTTCAGGGGTACCGCCGACTGCCTGAAGTGTTCCAGGCAGTTCAACACTGACTGGGCGCGTGCTGCGGACAGCTACGCCGTCATGATGACAGAGTTTAGTTTACATTTAGTCATTTGGCAGACGCTTTTCCGGAGGATGCTCTGCACTGGGGAGAGTATGACCTGAAATCCCAATCGATCTAGATGCCAGAGCACCAGGTCCCTCTGTGTACACAACAGATCTCACAAGTGTGCCAGGATAAGCCAGTCGTTGAGATAGTTTAGTACCCGCACACCTTTTTCCCGAAGGGGAGAAAGGGCGGTTTCCACGATCTTCGTGAAGACGTGTGGAGACAGGGACAGACCGAAAGGGAGGACTCTGTACTGACATGCCCACCCCTCGAACGCGAACCGTGGGAACGCCCGGTGTCAAGGGGATCGACACATGAAAGTAAGCGTCCTTCAGGTCGATTGCCACGAACCAATCCTGACATCTGATAGATGTCTGCGTGAGCATCTGAACAGCAGCTTGTGAAGGTGCTTGTTCAGGGTACGCAGACCAATGGGGCGCAACCCGCCGTCTTTCTTGGGAATGATGAAGTGCGGATCGTGACCCACTGAACATCTTGGTTTGAGGGACGAACTCGATGCCTGTTTTGCCAGAAGGGTGGTGACCTCTACCCGAAGTACGAAGGCGTCCCTGCCTCTGACAGAGGGAGAGATGATGCCCTGAAACTTGGGAGAGTCTCTGGCGAACTGGATCGAGTAACCAAGTAACCGGGGTCCCCGGAGGGAAGGTTGGCTCCGCCTTTTTACCTGCCTGGCGGGACAACGGCACGCACTGTCGGTTTGAGAGTGGTGACAGCTGTCGTATGTGTACGACCTCACACCTCGCCAGGGTGTGAGGTCGGTTTGACGGGCACAGTCCAGTGGAGTGTGCGATCGGCTGTAAGTACTCCCGGGGAGAACGGAAAAACTCTGCGAGTAAGTGGGCGTCAGGCCCTGACAAGGTCCAAGGTTCCAAGTTTTACACAGCTCCTCATGCACTTCCGGGAAAAACATGGCACCCGGGGTGGGCGCGGTTTGCACCGCGCTCCGACCTCAGGAACCACGAATCCCCGGGTTAGCACGGATGACATCACTTCTGCTTCCTCCTGAACTCGACCGCTGGGGGTGGAGCTCGGATTCGTCAGAGTCGGATGCCAGTCTCCCTCCGATGCTGCAAGCGACATCTCATCTACGTCACACATCGTTTCCGAGTGTGTGCGTGAGGATCCGGACGGTATGCCACCGCCGGTTGGGGAACGTTTAGAAGAGAGAAAAATTGACCCATAAGACTGGTTTTGTCGTCCAGGGTCACATATGTGATACATATTCATGTATGCAGTCAGTGTTCAAAAAATAAACAGTATGTGTTGAGTTGCTGCCTATGTGAATTCTTCCAAATAAAGATAAGAAGAACAAGGGGTTAAACCAACATGAGTGGCTTTGCTTAGAAAGTTCAGGCCGTTTTGATTGACAGCCAGTATGCACGGCGTGTCGATAGCGCTGTTGCTGCTGCTCTGTATGTAGAAGAATGACGAGCCAAACATTGGGAAAGCACTGACAAGCCCTGAGAAACAGACAAAAGCATTACTTTGTGAATACGTAACAGTATTTCTCAACATCATCTGCGCTTTTAAATCAAGTCCTCACCCAGAAATTGAGCTCTGGCCTGATGAGGACTGAGGGGCTGCACCTGCTGCATATGCTGGGTCACCATGTTCAGCCACTGCTGGGCCCGCATAAACCCATAGAGCTGGGAGGGAATATATTCCTGAACCTCGTGGCTGATTACAGTGTGCAAGAGAAGGTTAGTGATGTATGTCGTTACATTTCAGCAGTGATGTACATACAAAGCATTTAAGACTTTGGGGCATTACAGTGTGGGAAGGTAGATGGAGTCCTTGGCACGATGTTGCAGAGCTGCCAGTTTTGAAGCTTGTTGAAGCTGCTGCTCACTGGCTTTACCGTGAGGAATAACATTGAGAAGACCTTTCAAATAGTCAGGGGAAACCTGCAATATGTAAATGAAGATTACATTATAGTAGCCTAAAGAAACAGTTCACCAAAAATACATAATTGTGTTGTTCCAAATCTGTACGCTGCTTTTTTTATTAATTTTTACTTTTTTAGACCGCAAACATAAGCAAAAAAAAGAAAAAACAAGAACAAATGCCTATGACCTTTGAATTATACGATAAACAGCATAAAACATGTAGAAATAATGTCGAGAGAAATGAATAACCTGATTGTAATGCACAGTCACTCCAACCTCATTGTCAAACTTCAGTGGTTGTGTCCAGATTACTCTTCGAAACCACAGACCATAGTTGCTATCAACATTTTCCGACTCTGTAGCAATATCTAAAATGTACTCCCTTTTGTTTAGTGGGCGTACATTTTGACCTGGAGGAAAACACAGCCTCCTATTAGTGTATTACTAGGAAAATTACATTTTTCTTAGAACTGTAGAGTCTCCGCTTATGTTAACAACCAATGTCAACATTTTTAAACTCACCTCTGTTTGTGACCACAAATATAGCATACTCGTCCAAGGCCTCGAGTTTATGCAGACTCATCTCATAGCACAGTTCTTCAATAGCATCCAAAGCCACCTATATAGTAAAGTAACCAAATTGGATTAGCCTAAACTCTTATGATGCACTGAAATACGTGATTGATGAGAGGAAAGGCAAAAACGTCGTACTGAGCAAGTTTTAATTTTCAGATGTCGTTCAATTCCACCAGGAAGAAGAAACAGCTGGCGCTTGGAGCTCCGTCCAGCCTTGAAATCAACAAATTGTGTTTAGTTGAATAAACTACTGTGGAAAATTCTTAGTATGACATTCAAAACAGGTTATATGCCGCTAACCAGTATAGCTTTTAGCTCCATGCCATTAGGGTACTCGACACGTCCCCCATACTGGAAAGTCTTCCTTAGATTCTGCTCACAAGCCTTAGCAATTCCTTCCAACATTAAAATACACATAACACATAAACAGCCTCTTTCATGACTAATAATCAACAATTTATTGTTAAAAAGCTGTAACATGTAGTTGCAACATCTACTGGATATACCTTGATAGTGAACCCCTTGGCTAGCACAGACATCTTGAAGGTATTTAAGCAGGTATGGTTTGAGCACTTCTGAACATTTGTAGTATGTTGTGAAGATGTACAGCAACCTCCAACCCTTCTGACAGCTCTCCCTGTGAAACAGAGTAAAACTCATCTGTGACCTTATCCATTGAACATGAAAAAGGTTCTGATGGGGTTTCCTCACTCATACGTTTTGGAGCTGGTGTTCCCAGTAATCTGCTTGAGGATTTGGCAGTAAGATTCATCTCTCATTAGCCCAAACTCACCACTCAACTGTAACAGAGATTAGGAACGTCAGAATGGGGTATTAAAGGCATTAAAGGGAGAGTTCATCCCCCAAAAACTCTGTCATCATTTACTCACCATCGACCACGGTATAAATGTATTTGTGAACACAAAGAAGGATATTTAGAAGAAGGCTTGTAACCAAACAGCTCTTGGCCATCATTGACTATCATAGTATAGGAAGTACCCAATGAACTGTATGCTTCTCTACATTCTACAAAATGTCTTCTGTCGTGTTCAACAGAACAAAGAAATGTATACATTTTTCCTACTATGGTAGTTAATGGTGGCTAAGAACTGTTTAGTTTCAAGCATTCTTCCAAATAGAGTTCTCTGTTGTCATCAGACCAAAGAAATGTATACAGATTTGGAACAACTTGAGGGTGAGTGAATGAAGACAGAATTTCTTTTTTGGGTAAACTGGTGAAATTATATCAAATATTTCCTGCAAATCCAGCCGGATAACAGAATCATAATTATACACTTACATTTGTGAATTTAACTAACATATAGACACTGAATTCCGATGTACCTACATCATATTTTATTTTTAAACATTTTGACGCAAAAAAGTTACAGTTTGAAGCATTAATTGTACTTTAGTCTTGTATGCATTCATGTCAAATGATAAAAATGATTTTGAGTTATATACCCTTAGTATTGTAGCAACAACATCTTGCTCCAACTGGCCTTTCATCGGGTAGTCCCCCATGAACTTCATTATAGCTAAAAAAAAAAGATTAATTACAGGGGAAATATTACAATTTACAATTTGTATTACAATTTGGAAGATGGCAAAAAACAGAAAACCAAGAATGATAATGATGATGCAGAGAAGTTTTCACTTACCAATAAAGATCTCAGCAGCTACTTTGTTCAAGTTTGCATCCGTGAACTCGATCAGGGATTCTTGAATAGGAGACTACACAACCAAAACAGAATATTCATTAAATATAGGATATTATTGAGAGATTTTGCTTCATGGTCTTTAATTTTAGTGACATGTTCAAAAATGATGTTGCGTTTCGCACCTTGGAAAATTTCACCATTTCTGCCGGGTCCCTGGATTCCTTTCCTTTCTTTGACTTTTTCTTGTATGAATCAGAACTGCAGAACAAACATAATCATAGCTTAGCAATATACAAAGAAAACATAGATATTAAACCAGCAATTCCCTTCATATACAGTTTTATCTATGATGTAATCAACTGACCTGTCTATTCTCTGGGCCCCTCTAAAATATTTCTTGGCAAACTCCACCATGCTGTACTGGCCGTCCTTTAAGATTCTTTCATCAATGTCCAATTCAGCACCTTCTGTGAAGGATTCTGCATATTCACTGACAGGAGACGCCACCTGGAGGTCAGATGCAGCAACACAACATCTCTTAGTTCCAAGTTTAAAGCAGCATTCAGACTAAATTCACATGAAGAACTTTGACCTCAATGAAGCGGTCCAGTTCATGAGCAGCAGCAGCAGATCCCACAGCCACAGCAATGGCAGCCGAGGCGGCCACACGACCCTGCTTGTTCTTTGGTTCTTCTTTCTTGTCCACAGGAATGTTAATGAAGTCAGGAGCAGCCACAGGCTGCACAAACTCCACAGGAAAGACCCCAGATCTCCCATGAATGGCTCCAAACTTCCAGCCTTGGCACCAACAAGGATTTATGTTTGTTAAGTGTGTGTGGTGTGACAGAGCGTATCACTGCAACCATCAAGCTTAAGAAACGCAAAGAGGTCTCAACCCATGCAACTAAGGATACATAATATGAGATAAAAAAAATATTTTTTTTGTAAACAGTCCATTAAAAATTCATCTGTAAAACAGTACAACAAGAATCGAAACAGCACTCCATGCAGGCGTTCGCACACCGACCCACCAAAATCAGGTGTGTCTCTTTTCAATTCCTCCAGGAGAATCACCTTCTTTTTCACTATGCAACCATAACTCTGGCCTGTGAAAGAGCCATGTGGTCCAAAGGTTACGTCCTTTGACCTCAAAAAGCAGCATTCTCCCCTTCATGTTTAACATTTCACACCCAAACTCTGATTGTAAATGTTCTTTTCGAAGCATGTTAAGGGTCCACAAAGGTCTTTGTGAACAATCTTGTTCTCACCTGCATCCAGCCCTTCCATTTTTTGCAGACGTATGATGTCTCCCTTGTGAAAACTCAGCAGGGTTCTGTCATCTGTAACGTAATTACGCACAGCTACTACATAGTCTGAGTCCTACAACAGGAGAGAGCACAATTACTCCAGATCACCACAAACAATAATCTGTGCCATGAGTCACCGGGTGAGAAAGCTCACCTTTTTCAGCTCTGTGATGAAGTAGTCGATCATGGTTTTGACCTGAGGAGCTTTGGCGGAAAATAGAATCAGTTTCTCGTTGGTAAGGTTGAACTCCAGCATGTTCTTGGAGGGAATGGTGACGAACAAGATATCTGTGTAGCTGTAGAAGATCAATGACGATCACACATTCGTGACATGATGCATACATTGCTAGTATTTAAATGAATTGTTTTAGTTTGATGATACCTATAAGGTCGAAGAACTCTGAAGTAATCTGGGGCTACTGCGCTGCTCCTGACCATTTTTAAAAGCTTGATCCCCCTGTGAGACACAGACAGCACTTGGACGCCTGTGCCAACACTGCCCTGTTCAAGAAATGACAGATAGGAGGTCTGAATTATTATGAAGTAACATTTTAAGCTGGTCACAAACATGTCTCCGTCGGCAAAGAAGCGAAAATGTGACTACATCTTTGAGCTGGGTCAGTTGCTGTAGTGCTTCGAAAGGGAGGGGGGATGGAGTGAGCGGTTTGTTGCAGTTCACAACCTCAGCACTAGATGCCGCTAAAATCTCCACATTGCACCTTTAAGTTTTGATGGTCCACCAGCTAAGCGTTCTTAACTGTTAGGGGGCACTGAATCACCTGCTTCAAGATTTATTTTATACACTTAGAATGCTATGATAAGGGAGTAAACGAATGATGTTAATCTACTAAAAGTCTTGCTCGCTCTATCCCTCTCTTACTGTGCTTGTTACCAAACCATTCCTAAATTTTGGTTTAATTAAAGATACATTTTGATTACTCTATCAACAAATTGAAGAATCTGAAATATATATATTCATGGCAGGGATCAGATTATTGTTGTAAATGTGCATTGGGGGTTCCCTGGAAATACATAAAGGCCTAAATAAAGTAAATAAAGAACAACAGAATTAAACAAAAACCAAACCAGCATTAGCCGATATGGAAATTCATCTTGGTCTTAGCAGGTTTTATCAATTGGGATGATCTTACAGATGCTGGGAAGAGGCGTGAAAAGTAGATCTCCCAGTTGTCTCTTGCAGCAACCACAGTCTTCTTCTTTATATTCTCATCTTGGATAGTGGCATTGATGTCGATGTTGTGTTCAGCTGTTAAAAGTAATGAGACACAATGGGAGCATCCTTATCAAGAAAAACTTAAACCAGGCACCCAGGTAGAGCAGCTTAAATCAGATAAAACCAGCAAACCTTCTTAGGCTGATTCAATCTGTATTTACAATATAAAAATGTTAGCAAAGTAATATTTATGTGATGTCTGTTTTAATATACGAGAATTAATACATACCAAAGAGGGATTTCATAGTCTGCCTCTCTTCTGTTGTGATGCGAATGCAAGCCTCAGAGAATGTGTCATGAACAATCTGATAAAAAAGTTAATTTGTAATTACAGTTGTAAAAAAACATTCATATATTTTGAAACAAATACTGTACATAATAAATTAAAGAGAACAAAAAACAAACCTGCTTAAACAGGAGGTCTAGAACCAGTGGGTGATTGAAGCTGTCTTTCGGATAAAAAACCTAAAATACATGACACCACTTTAATGTTTCATTATCACTGTAAAGATTTAGATAAAAAGTTCAGTCTATCGACCCATTGTGACACACACAAACCTCTTTCCTGAGGTAGATTTTCCAGGGTACATTAGTGTAAGTGTAGTGTTCCTCACTGCTCCTCTTGTGCAGTTGAGTCTGAACATTCTCCTCTTCAACCGGCAGCTCTCTGGATACTGTAATAAACACAATAAAGTGCTACAGATGTGCCAATAAATTATGCTCTATTGAGATCATAATAAACTGAAGCAATATAACAGACCCAGTATCTCAAATCATAGACATTATCTAAGTTTACCAGGAGTAGGGGCCGGGAATCTCTGACTGACAGCTGGTACAGGGGGCGATCTCTTTGTCTTGATGCTCTTTGCTGGTTTCAGTGGTCCACCATCATAGTCAAATTCTTTTGCAGATGATGAGGAAGAGACTGGAGCGTAGACCTTCTTTCTCTGGTTGTGTCAGACACAGAACATAAAAAATGTAATATTTGTTTGCTCAAGTTTGATTTCTCTCTGTTAGTAAGTTATAAGAAATGTAAAGTTCATTTTATTAAGTATACTTAGGTTAAGTTCAAATTTAATTTAAAGTCCTGTGAACTGGATCGTTTTTACTTCTGTTTTCTGACACATTTCCGAAAGAAACGGAATAAAGTATTTTGGAAAAAAGTGCGTTTTCACTGCGAATTAATTGGATGTATAAAAACAGCTTTTGCATTTTGAAATGGACCTGACAGCAGACTGACAGTTGAAGGGATGGAGTTATCTGATGCTCCGCTCAAACCGTCTAACGTATCATTTGAGATTATTATGATTATTATTAGGATTATGAGGTCACATGAATTTTAAAAAGAGAATGACCCACACTGATAAGCTATTTACAATAAATGCTGCAATATTTCTGGACAAAATAGGAATAATTTCATTGTGACATTAAGTGTACTGTGTGTAGTGACTAGAGAGTATACTTGCCGGTTTCAACTAGACAATGTTTAAGGCTAACCCCAGACTAAAATAGCTCACTTTAAAACATCTTAAAGTATGTCAGCTCCATTGTTTTGTCTCAAGATGCACAACAAAAGTTTTTTAAAAAGACATTTTTATAAAAGTAGTTTAAATATCCTTATTTCACTAAGGTTTAATCCGGGTTTAAAATAAACCCTGTCTGCGAAATAGGGTCACTATGTTCTAGTTGTATACCTGTAATATGTATTAGTTCCCAATTTATAAAAGTATATTTTTTGATGCACACACTTTAAGTGAGAGGTAACACTTTATGAAGGGGGAACAATTCTCAGTTTTAACAAGTTGCCTATCAGCTGGTTTATTGTTAGGTATAGAGGGGAATATTAATGCATTAATCTCCATGTCCATATTATACAGCCCCTAATCCTACATCATACCTAAACCTAAACGTACAACAAATTACCTCACAAAGTATTAAATAGCAGTAAATTTGTAAAAATGTATAGTTAATAGTGAACACGTGTCTCATGATGGTTTGCTAGTTTAACATTCCTAGCACATTTTTTGAAAGTTAACTTTGAAGTATTCAGTATAGTTTAGTTATTTTTATACTGCAAGTTTATTTGTAAGTTTTATTAAAGTGATTCATGTAGTTTACTAATTTTATTAGTGTAATAATATAAAGTTGAAATCTATGTTTATACAACAGTACATAAAACTATGTGAAACAATTTAACCAAAAACTCAAGTATACTTCGAATACTTAATTATCTGTTTTAAGTGAATCTCAATAAAAGATTAAGTAGGATCATTAAATGTTTTTTCTGTCAGTAAAAGTCAAGTATACCTGTTATTTAAATATATTTCATTCATTCATTCAAGTGCATGAAAAGTAGGCTAAAATAATACTTTCTTATCCTTTTTTTTTTTAAATAAGCATACTTATAGCACACTTGAATAAATATTTTGATACATCAGCTAACACGATTAGTCTACCTGTGCAGGTGGATCACTCATCTGGTCCTTAAGGATCATCATCGCCTCATCATGAGGGTTAGGTTTCTTCAGAAACACTTTAGCGTCCCTTCTGTGTTACAAAACCGATCAAACCCAGTAAATTTTGCACATGAATTTCAAGATAAGCATATAGTTTTTCAATCAAAAAGGTCTTACTTTGGAAGCTCTACTGGTTTTACAGGGTTGGCCTGATACTGTTTGATGATGTCTTTGATGTTATGACTTGGTTGTAAATGTTCTGAGTTTGAGACGGTGGATCTCACCACTTCTGTTGGTGCTTCCCTCCTAGTCAGGGCTTTGGAAATGTATCGACACTGATGAGTCACTTTTATTAAATAATTAGAAATGATAATAAACGGCCTAATATAAGGACATACTGTGCTGCCGCAGTGAAGATTTCTGTTTCGGGGAGGCTGGTTTGTATGAAGAATATCCGGTTTCCTGCTTAGTCTGTTTTTAAAATAAGAAACATGTGATTATTGGAAATCATGACCAATGCTCTTTAAAAACTGTTATGTTATTTGGTTTTGTATAGATTTGATTGGTCTATAATCTATTAATAGAATCAATGCTCTTGTGTATTGATATTTAATGAGATCTTGTCAATGCTGTGATACTCACTGGACTAGATTGGCTAGAACGTGGAGCTGGCATGGGCTCACTGGGTGTGTGGTGCACTGAATTATACATCTGCTGCTGGAGGGCCATGGCTTGCATTGTCATCTGCTGAGCCTGTCGTATATTAGATGGGCTGAGCACTCCAACACATTCAATTTAAAGATCTAAGTTTTGTTCTCTAACATTGGTAATCAACCGTAGAGTGTGGTGCATGACAAAAGAAGCATTCCTCTAGTACTCACCAGTATGATGGCTTGCTGGTTGATGATGGCTTGCTGCTGCTGTGCTAAGACAGCTGGATCTACGCCTTTAAAGATTTTCAAAACCACATAAAAAACTCAAACCAGAAAGTGCATGTAATGATGGATAAACAGATCAGAATGCCTGAATCAATCACCCCACAGAAACAGTTGATGTGCCAAGTGCCCATGTGAACCACACAGCATCCATACCTGACATATCATGCATCGGTGGGACATTAGGATAAGCTGGCAAAGGCGGCATAGCAGGGAAAGCTGGCATAGCTGGCATTGAAGGCATTGGGGGAACCAAAGGCACGGAGGTGGGGGCAGGTGCACGTGGCACAGAGGCCAAAGCTGGCATAGGTATGGGTGGCATCATTGTTCCTCCCATAACAGGTAGAACTGGCACCGCTGAGAACAGTAAATATGGTAAGCGATGACTTCTATGTCAAAGCTTTATCAGATGATAAGTTAGTTGCATTTTAGGTTACGTGAAGCCCAATCAGCAGTCTCCAATATTTCAAAGGTTCCCACACTTTTATATATAGTGTCACTATAAAAAACTCTTGAAGACTATATTTACTTCCAAGACGCTTTCATATTCAGAAAACACAATTTGATTACCAGAAGTCGATGTCCGTGAGAACCCTAAATAGAAATGAACGATATTGCTGAGATTGAAATGCAGCTCATGTCGGTCATTTACAGAAAGTGCTGCAAGACGTTGTGACTCCAACGCTTAAAACACAACTTCTTTGCATATACAACATAACACCAACCCCCAAAAGCCACAGTTACCTAAATCACCAAAGCACCAAATCGCTCTAAACACCCATTTGATCATTTGTCATGCATAGCATTAAAATGATTTGCATGTCCAAATGTTTAGCTAGCATTTAATAGCTTTTAGGTACCAATTGACCCCAGGGTAGCTGTGAATAATTGATAGGTGGCAAGCAGAGTGCAAAATGAGAATGGATGCAGAGCTCACCACCAGGCTTCAGTCCTGGGGGATACGGTCTATTGGTGAGGGGCTTCTCCAGGTCATCGTCCTCTCCTCCAATCCCACCAGCTCCCTTCATTCGGCTAGACATGCTAGATGACTTCTCCGTATCCTGCATGGCAGACAAGGCAAAGCAAAACGGGCTCTCATCCTGAGCTGGACCCTTCCCAGCTCAGTCATAAGAGAAATCAATCTCCCCAGGGGAGTACCTTACACCCTGTAAGAGGAGCATGGCACATTTACTGTTAGCAAAGAGACTGGGCCAGGCTACAACACCCTTGTCTATTATTTACAGTATATGATGTATACTGTATATATATATATATATATATATATATATAGAAACCATCTATTTATGAACCAATCGTCTTTTTTAATGTAATGTAATATATTTAGCAAATACTTTTATAATGAATGTGTGTGGCATATTTTTATAATACTGTAATAATAATAAAATAGTGTGGCATCTTTATGCCATTTATTTCTTTAAAAAACACAGCATGTGCACTAAATAATAAAGCTAATGGCCAAAAAATTGGTGGGATTCAATGTTGTGAGAAATACGGTAAACTGGTAACTCAATCACCTTCAATGTAGGTGATCTGGTGCCAACCGAGCACATCTGATACACTCAATCACTTACATTCTGAGGATCCAATGACCAATTGTTTTCTTCAGGCATACATTTTTTTAAGCTGCTTGCCCGCAGAGTTGTAAATAGGTATATTAAATGTCTAGGTAACATAACTAAAGTTTAAGGTTGTTTAAAACTGGTGAGTTAAAGAGAAGAAGAAAGACTTACCCCATTAACATCAGATAGAACTGGATCAAACAGGCTATCAAGATATTTATCCATGCCTTTCTGATTTGGAGCCTCGCTGAAGTCTGATTCTATTGGTCGGCCACAGGTAATAGGCAGAATTTAATGAATTCATTCTTTTAATAGCCAGACTATTTCAACGTACAATATATGCACAACTATAGAAATATAGAATGTTAAGTAGCTTAAAGTGACAGTGTACAGAACAATTTAAATGGTGTTGCCATCGACATAGAGTACAGCGAGTACCCTTTCAAAAGCTAACAAAAACAGCTGACCGTGGCTGTAATATCCATCTGAATCTGGGAGGTTGGAGTTCGGCATCGGCTGGGGGAGCAGAAATGAGCTGTCATCATCTGAATCGAATCCACTTCCAAACAGAGCCCTGTGGAAGATAACAAAAAGCGAAAATATTATACATTAAACTGAAAAAAAATGTTTAATGCCCAGACACTAAGGCACACTTGCAAAGGTTACCTTTGTGTAACCTTTTGTGTACCTCAAAAAAAAAGACTTTGTTTCCTCGACCTCATATTGTTTCAATGAGAGAAATATATTAACTGCTGTACCTAACATGTACTGTATTGCAGTCAAGTATTATCTAGAGACACTCACAGTCCAGCATTAGGCCTGGTCCTGTTGGGGCTCTCAGCTGAGATGATGAAGTAAGACTTCTGCTTTGGAAAATTTCTCATCAGCTCCATGTCTGCAATCAAGTCCATGACATAATCGTGTCCTGCAAGCTCCGCCCACTGTCCGTGTTCCTTCATGATAACAGAGCAGCCCCTCCAAGCCTCCGTCACACCCCTGTGGAGTCAATTAATGGAGCTATTCATTTCAGCCAAATTACAGATGGAAGAGATAATGAAGGACTCATTATACACTATACATATCCTAACATGCCCGAAAGAAAGAGATATACTAATGACATGGAAAACAGCATGTTAATGAGTTTTCTGTAAAGAATAATAGATGGAGGCATTTCAGCATCTACATCTGTTAAAACTGGGAGGAATTTTAGGTAAAAACATGAAGGATGAAAAATGGTTGACAAAAGAACATAATAAGGAAAGTGTTTTATGGAAACTGGTGCGTCCACAGATCAGCTTTAAAAAGCTAAATTATAGGTGTCTTGGTTGTGTACCTGTGCTGTAGAACATCTGCAGCCAACTCCTCTCCGCTCGTCCATGAGTGCACAGGGCACAAGAAAGATGTACCTGTCAATTCAACATGACGTATAACAGCTGTGGTTAGACAGGCGTGTGTGAGCGAACACACACATTTATTCTGTTTAGCACCAAAGATCAGGTATCATCCGATATCTCATACAGTGCAAGTGAAACTCTGACACACCATCAAAACAGTGCACTTGCAAAACCATGTTTGCTTTCTTCCTATTTGCTGTCCATTCCAGCAGTGACAGTGGGTATGTCCTGGCTGTTTCTGGACCATACAGCGACTTCTGCATAGCCTGTATTAGCTTGTGCTGGCCGACCGCTTTGTATCCATTATATGCATGATCTGAGACAAACCTAAGGCATGCAAAAGCCAAAATCAATCGATGCATATAGTTTATTACCTCCCAGACATGAATGCCAGGAAGTTACTCACTTCAAAAGGTATTTCTCCATTTTAGCGGATGGTGCAAATGCACTCAGACAGGCTAGCAGCAGCAGCCATCCCCTCTCTGAATTGTCCGGATTGGGGTTTCTCCAAACCTGATTGGCAATTTGACACAAAATTTCATCCCGCAAACCAGGGTTGGTGAGTCCCTTCTGGATTATGTAGTTTCCAAACAAATTCTCCTGGGCTCCATTCAGATGTGGGTCACCCATAAACCTCAAGATCTACAAGGGAAAGAACATAACACAATGCTTGTTGTGTGTATAATAAAGGGGAAAGGCAAAAGAAAAGAATGCAGTAATAAACTGTACCATGACAAACATGTCTAGAGCCTCGTGTGTAAGATCATCCTCAATGTTGGTTAGTGGTGCCTTCAAGGGTGCAGTTAACATTCCAAACTTTGGCTCCTACACAAGATTAAATACAATTCAATATTATTATAATTATAAATATATACTTCTAACAATTGCAACATACAGTATTCTAGTCCTGACTGAAAACCTGATTGTGAAATATTTTAGGGCAATGGATGACTTACTTTGAAGTAAATCTGGACAAGTTTAGAGACAGTGTTGTTGTTGATGTCAAGAGGCAGCGTGAGCTGGGACTCAACCTGTACAGTCGGAGCTTGAACCAGAGCCAGGCAGTCAGAATGAAGCTCTCTACCGCCTTAAAAACCAAGATGTAAGAGGTTAGGCAGTCAGTGTGCAGATATTTTGCGGTTTTAAACATTAACTGTTTTTGCAGTACCCGCAGCTGCCTGCAGCAATGCTCCGAGTTCAGCTGGAATGACAAGATGAGTGACGTTGACCACTTCTCGTCTTGACAGCTCCTGAAAAGAAAGACTTTACTGTAAGTACTTTAAGGTTTAATAAAAAATAAAATAGTGATATATTGATAGATACTATATCAGTATAGGTTCTGTCACTCTTTTCACACCAATGACTAGATTTTTTGTCATTCATGACTTTTTTCTGGCTTACCATGTTTTCACATTAACACATTAACACATTAGACTCACTAAATTTGTTATGTTGTATGTTCATATAGAAGAAAATATTCTGGGGACTTTTAAAGCAGGCCTAACACACGCGTTTTCTGCCGATCTCATATTAATCTTGAGTACCTATAAAGTAATATTGCATACTTCGTATCTTCGAAGAGTATTTAGTTGGTCACATTTGTAAAAGTTAGATACAACTGTACGATCTCTCCTGCAAATGAAATTGACGTCTGCTTATGCTCTCTGCATGCTTTTTTCGGGAGAATTCTCCAATACAGGACTAAGAACAAATTGTTACGAAAGAGTTTTACATGTTCTAAAAAAACTTTCCGAAACATGTACGATCACTGGGGGAGTGTATCAAGCACAGAAATACTACGTTTATACGCCCAACTCGTTATTTGACAAGTTGACCATGTTAAGCATGAGAAGACAGCACGTTTAACATTGTAAAGAAGTCAGAATGCATGACACATTGTTGCAGGGCCGTGACTTGAAAATGTTGACACTGACTGGCAACTTTTTTAGAAATGCTGGTGGTGAGGAAAGAGTTCCCTTGGTGTGTGACACTCCTAATGTGGTTACATCCTTGAATAAAAGTTTAACAGTCACTAAGGATACTTGTACTAAAAATGTGAGAAAAAAATATGTTTCTTGTAAAGACAACAATACTGTCACAAAAATCCCCATTCACAATGATCTGCATAAAATGCAAAAAATCTTGCATTATCTTGTATCAACACACACACCAGTTGTCGGCGATGTCACTTTGTGAAGAAACAGAAGATGTATTTGTAGTTAAGCATTTAGAAATGACTGTGTGTTTATGAACAGCTAAAATGCATTAAAAAGATTTCAGTTTTTGGTGAAATCATTGTTGAGAAAACAATGTTCACTTAAACATGGTTCACTTAGAGACAGAAAGCCATAATAACCATTTCTATTCTCCGCTGCTCCTCTTCTGCCTTCCTCCTGGCCTCATATCTCAGCTACAATCAATTAAAAAGAAGAAACAGTTATATATGGGAATGCAGCTCCGCCTGATCACTACTTAAAATAAAATATATTGTTCTAACCTTAATGTACCGCTTGCGGTCAACGTACATATGGACCAGAGAGCGTAATTTCACCAAACTAGCTCTCATTTTCATATACCGCTTCCTGTAAAGAGCATGTATGAATATGAATATTATTATGAATATAAAAAGGTCCTAGCAGTTATTTAGACAGAAAATTATTGGTCTGTACCTTGCAAGAAAGCCTCTGCAGTGAGCCTGCAACCGTATGATCTTCATGCGGAAGTCCGTGTAGCGTTTTCTCACGAAGAACATCCTTGTGTAACGCTGCAGAGTCAACGCAGCTACATGCCTGACTCTGTCCCTCTTACTCTCCAACAGGAAATATACATCCTCTTTCATGAACAACTAACAAAAAAGAGATTCAAGAGAGGAATTCAAAGAGTCAGTTCACCCAAAAATGTAAAACTGTCCCTTTGAGTCTAATCCCACTTACCTTGGTGAGACCCACTTGAAATGCTCCAGGCTTCAAAGGGCAAAGCTTGCTCAACATGATGACACAGTTTTCACCATTGGCAGGAGGAGGCTGTTTGAGGCCCAACAGTGACTTATATCTAAAGAAGAAAATTAATTTGTTTGTAATATATTAACAAACAGTTAATAGCTAATGATTTCAAAGAACCCTAAAAGCCCAGTGTTAATGACTATGAGTAAGACTTAGTTTTTACCTGAAAAGGAAGACATCAAAGGGAATTCTTATTGGATAGCCTTCTCTCCTGATTCGAATGGTTTCCAAAATCCCAGAATAGCAAAGCTGGGCGCTCACTAGCTCCATGTCAAACGCAGCAGGCTCCTGGAGGTTTATACAAACTCTCAGAAAACTTCAATTCCAGCCAAGACATTGTTAACATTTTAACACCCATAAACTCGGTGACTGCTGTTTCTTACCTTGTTTTGGTTTGGCTTTATGCATCGCACAAAATATGGGTTAGCTCTGTTGGTAAAAAAAAATCAAATTTGAAATATACTTCACACTGCGTTACATTTTTATCAGTGTGTGTGCACCATGGGTCTTAAAACCCATGGCGTTGACATTGCTAGTGCAATATGCTGCTAGTCGAGTTGGAGGGATTCATGTTGAGTTACCTCTCCATCTTCTCAACAAGCTCCATAAGTGAAATTTGAAACTTGGCTGCCACGGTTGAAGCTTGATGTCGTCGTGTAACAGTGCTGTTTTTCCCAGGATTAGACCTCTGCTGCTTGAGGACCTCACCGTAGCTCATGAACAGATGTGCAACCATCTTGAGGGAACAAGCATCAGTTTGTTATTGTCATTTAAGTCCTAAAGCTAACGAGCTAAATCGTATAAGTCTTACCTTGTTTTTGCTCTGGATGAAAAGGTCAAGAACATCCTGCCGAACCTGATCATAATTCTTATCTAGAAATTTATGAACCTGTCAAAGACGGTGAAATGAAAATTTCAATCAAAAAATGTGATTGCGTTTCAAAGAATAATTATATTGGGAAATAAATTAAGGATTTGTGGGAGTACCTGATAGGAAACCTTCCCAGCATAATGCTTTATGGTAAATTCTGGAAGAGGCATCTTTGGCTTGAAATACAGAGGATTGTTGCCATGGTGATAGTGGCATTTCTGAAGGAAGGTATGGTCTGTGGCCTGGAGGAATTCAATTAACCTTCATTAATTACGAAGGATAAAAACTACAAATGATAAATAAGCGAACACTACCAAAACATAAATGAACAGTAAAAAAATGATACCTGTGGAAAACAGCTCTGATCATCAAGTATTTTGAGTATCCCGTGAGGCTTTGCAGCAATGAGGTCAATGCATGCCTGGTTGTCAGAGAAAGGCACCTCTTCCCAGATGATCTGCTCCCTGTTATACTCATCCTTGGATGTATTTAAAGGAAATAATTTAGACATAGGAAATCTACAACACTCAAAAGATTACTCAACAGCTTACTTGTTCTTCCTTGAAAATGACCCTGTTGAAAAAGAACTGAAGGTACTCATTTGCATAATTTATGCAAAGCTGTTCAAAGCTGTTGAAGGTAAGATCCTACAAAACACAAAATGCGATTAAATCAAAAGCAAAAGCAATACAATTTAATGTATCTGCAAGCATTTTCACTGTACCTCAAATCCATAGATATCAAGGATGGAGATAGACAGTGCGTCATTCTGAGGATAAACCTGCTTATTTATTCTGTCTATTAGCCAGCTGAACAGAAGGGAATACAGGATCTTGGCAACTGCATCTCTGTTATGATTAAGAGGGCAAATGTTCTTTAAACTGGATGATTGCAAGGTACACAGCATTCAGCTAACATCAATATTTCACAGGAGATCCACTCATCCAATGTGTACTTTCGTTCATAATACCCAGATGTTTTTTGAACTGTCTTGAAATGTCTCTTATTGTATCTAGACTAATTTCATTTCAATTTAAAGCTAAGGTAGACTATTTCAAAGGTGTACGCAAACCAGAGCCACGCCTCGTTCAAAAAACATTACTCACAGCCTGGGCTGAGGCTGCAATAGAGTAAACATTAACCACTTACATATAGATAGCTATCTCAATATGTGAAAGAAAATGTTAACCAGTATAACAAAAATGTATCTGAATATAAAAATATTGCCTACCGTAGCTTTAAAAATGCTCTTAGCGTTCCTTGTATGCAGGGTTGCCAGATATGTGAAACAAAAATAGCCCAATGGCCTTTCAACACTTGCCCATAACATGACCCCAGCCCAAATAAACAAAACCTATATTATGTCACTCCCATACCTAATGTAAATTTTACAGTCACTGTAACCCATTAAACACAATTTCATCTCAAAAATCACTGTATGGAAGAAATCATAAACTTAGATCCACAGAATGAAAAAAAAACATGGCAACAGACTAAAAAATTACACATTCATTGCAAAACCCACACACCTGGCAACCCGAATATATGTCACCGTAATAACACATAATAACACAAACAATGTGTTAAAATTAACACATCCATTTAGGAGTGATAAAACATGCTGCACTTATTCAAATTATTAAAATCATTCATTGCCATGGTATATCGATGTTTCCCACGGGATTTTGCTTCAGGACACTTTATGGACATCTAGGCGCAACACATCACAACATACACAAAATAAAACAAATGTCCTCTTAAAGGGATACTTCACGCAAAAATAACCTAGAAATGTATACAGATTTGGAACAACTCGAAGGTAAGTTAATGATGACAGAATTAAAAATTTTGGGTGAAGTATCCCTTTAATCGAAAATTGTAGTTTAGTCATAATACCATGAACTGCATATGCCTAACACTTTACCAAGCTGCCAAACTATACCATTTCAGTTTCATTTCTATTTTCCCACATAGTATAAATCTTAAGTGTGAGTAGACAGCAATGCACCATGGTCTTTTTCAAGGCTCTCTGGTCCTCACCTAGCATCAATTGCATTCTCTACAGTCAGGGGGGTGTAGATCTTCTCTCTCATGGTTTCCTATAACAACACACAGAATAATGTTACTAAGATACCATCAGTAAGCAGGTGAAGTTGATATGTACCCCAAAACACAACCAGCATACTGTATCTGGGGCCACACAACACTAATCTCATTCTCAAAAGAGAAATTCAAGGTCTTTTAAATAAAAAAAATCTTTCATTACGTAATCGCATGGAGGCAAAACATGTTTTTCATTCACCTTACTTGAATATATCTGTATCTCAGCGGTATATAATTCTAGTGTCAGTGTCTGAAAGAAGGAGCTTAATGGCTTCATCAGATAAAGCCCAGCCCTGTAGAACCACAAGATCACTGTCCAATTCAATTGAACTGAGGGGAAATGACTTTGAGTATAGGCTTCTCCTGTTACAAACGGAGGACTTGATTGCAGTAATAAGAAGAATGAACTAAATTACATTGAAGGCTTTACTCAGGTGTCACACTAGCCGTCATGAGTAGCAGCCTAAAGCACAACTTGGCAATAGGACTGTGAACATTGATGAACACTGGATGTGTTTTGGGCAAACTGAAACAAAGATGTCGAGTAAAGGCTCATATGCAAGGGTTTTCGATGAAACGTCTGAAACACCAGGAACTGATGTGAGGAAAGATGCTGAAACTGAATACGGCAAGTTGACGATCTCCACCAGAAGAAATGGAATACTAGAGACAGCTGGGGATTCAGCCCTTGATGCGTCAGATGGAAAATATGTGGAAAGGAGAAAACAGGGAGTTCGTAAAGGAAATCTCGCTCATTAGACGCTGGATGCGTTTTTCTTTTCTCAAGCTGTACTTGAAGTCACAGAATGTTGGAATATAACAGTGAGCTGAAAGACTTTACCTTTTGTTGGCATGGAAACAAGTCTCAGGTTTGAATAGGAACAGTCATTTGAATAGCTACATGGTACTGTCACTATATGGTTTGACAGACACTATAGAGATACTCGTATGAGTAATTAATTAGATTAAAAAAGGAGCTTATTTGGATGCAAGTTGCTGACTGTACCATTGCTTAATATTCACATGCGTCTTTTAATTAATAGATACCAGGACACATTGTCCACAAATCCCTTATTTCAACTGTGGCTGGTGTCATATCGCATTCTGCTTTCTGTTTGATAATGTTCTTATAATGTCTAATATTTTTTACCTGTGTCATATATGTCACCCTGGACAACAAAACCAGTCTTAAGTAGCACGGGAACATTTTTAGTAATCAACAAAAATACAGCGTATGGGTAAAAATTTCTGATTTTTCTTTTATGCCAAAAATCATTAGGAAATTAAGTAAAGATCATGTTCCATGAAGATATTTTACACATGTCCTACCGTAAATGTATAAAAAAAAAAATTTGTGAGTGGACGGCCACCTACAGTGCCTCAGATTAACAACTTCAAAGGCGATTTTCTCAACATTTTGCTTTTTTTGCACCCTCAGATTCCAGCTTTGTAAACAGAAGTTGTTCCGTCTGATATTGTCCTATCCTAACAAACCATATATCAATAGAAAGCTTAATTCTTTAGCTTTCAGATGATGAAAAAATATCAGTTTCTAAAAATTGAGTGGGATCTGTTTGCTGACTAATGGCAGATATTGTTATTCTTTTACTGGTAGTTGCACAGAAATTACATACATTCCTTTTAAGCTTCATGGGTCATGTCTCTCTTATGTGTCTCTCTTATGTGTTCTGGTATAATACTTGTACAGTAATACTCTTAGAATACTTGAGTGTTTTCAAAGTCAAACTGTGTCATTCCTCCAACAGGCCTCATTTTAATATTTTGAAAGCAGGGTAGTACTGCATAAGACCTCTTGGTGGCACCCCTGCAAAGGGTTGGATGATATCTGGTGCACACCACGGGACTGAAACACTGGCTGTGTGGCGAGGCTGATATGGCATCAGGGCTCTTGCTGTTTGTTCCTGCTCAGGGTTTTCCCTGACTGGGTTACACGGTTCCCATGGTAATATGGCTTGCTGCCCTGCCATTTTAAACTTGCTATGTTATTCTACCTGAGCGTTTTGGAGCTTTTACGCACCATTTGCTGCTTTCCTTGTGTGTCTGCATTTAAAAATGTAAACCGAGCAGGTGGCATTTTAGTCATATATCATACAGGACAAGAACAAAAATGATATATTGATAAACCCCCATATAACAGTGTGCCGACACTTAGCATGGGGCCTTGGCTTGAGGCCCGCCAGCAGTTCATGTGAGGTCGAAAGGTGAGTCACCTCTATTGTTGTTATTCTCGAGTGCAGACTTTGCAAACAGTGTCAGTTCATGTTAAACCCACAATAAACAGTACACAGTGGCCCGAAACCTAAAAACCTAAAAACCTAATATCTAAAAATGACTTTTGTGTATTATCACGCAAGACTTTCTTACCGTTACTTTGAAAGTGATGGACTTTTGTAGGCCCTCTGGGGAGATTTGCAGAAGTTCAGCCACCACTCTGATCTCCTGAGCACTCACAACTGATGCCATTTCCTGAGATTCAGTCTATCAAGACAGAGACGCAAGTGTAACTTAGTTCATCAAACCACTGAAACAGAGCATTGTTTTATAATAAAGCAAATGGAAGCTGTGTGAAGTGTGATTTTGTTGAGCTTGTACCTCATATCTCTCAAAGAAGACATTTCCAATGTGGAGGATGGAAGACAGGACCCTGAAGATACTGTTCTGGTCTTCGGCACTGAAGTGAAGTATTTCCATGGCGCTGAGGAGCCTGCGGAAGTCCTCTCCATCACTTTTGCCAGCAATCTCACAGTCCCCACCCTAACCGCCAACAAAACTTTGCATAAGTAAGATAAATGAGCCATTTTTGTTACAATCATTTAGAAAAGCACAGCCTCACCTGATTTAGGTAATAGTACGTCTCTGCCTCTTGAAGGTAAAAAGACTGCTTTTGTTGCGAAGGAAGACCTGCCAGCATCTCATAAAAAATGTGATAGTTTCTTTCATCTTTGGCCTGATAGAGAAAAATATGGAAGTTATATTAAGAAACCCTATAGGCTACTCTAAACATCTGAATTATAAAGAATACCTGAAACACAATCCTGGACTTTTCAAGTAGATACTGTGAGGTTATGGCACCACTGATTACCCCTCTGTTTGGAGCAGGAAAATCAGACATGCATTAATATGTAATTTGCAACTTAACCCATGCATGTACCAACAGTCATTTTAAGCAGGATGTTGACCTGTTATCCTCTTACAGTTGTAAGAGCACTCCAATGAAGTGCTTCCTCTTGCTGAGTGTATCAATATCACAGTAAAGTTATACGATTATAAATTAACTTACTCTTCCATGAATATTTCCATGTATTTCCCAAATCGACTTGAGTTATCATTCCGCACAGTTTTGGCATTTCCAAATGACTCTAAAAGTGGAGTGGCTTCTAGAATCTGTGGATGAAAAGAACAAAAACAGCGGTCGGAAGAATATGGCAATTATTGGCTGGGAATTGTAAACTACACTTTTCAAACAGAGGAAAAACATGTCTGTTTAAAGGGATAGTTCACCCAAAAATTGCCTTTATTTACTCTCCCTCATGTCTTTCCGAACTGGCATGATTTTCTTCTGCAGAACACAAAAGAAGATATTTTGAAGAATGTCGGGAACCAAATAACACTGGTCTCCAACCACAGAGACATTTCTCAAAATATTTAATTTTGTGTTCCACAGAAAAAATGAGTCACTATATGTAGGTTTTCAATGACATGAGGGCGATTAAATGATGACAGAGATATAAGAGATGGCAGAAACACACACATAGATGTATTACAAAAGACACAAAATACAATACCTCAATCTGAATGAGAGCATATGAAGCAAAGGACAGGTAAAAGACAAATTACAAAATATGCATAAACAGTTCCTAAAGCATAAGTTTGGCCGAGACTTCATGTTGAACTCATACCTGCTGTGTGATGTGCTGTTTGTGATGTATTGCAGCTAAGTAGCGGAGAACCAGCTTTGTGGTCTCTGTTTTACCAGAGCCACTCTCCCCACTGAAAGAAAGAGCACATTTAGACCACACTGTTTAACTCCTTAATTGCATCCTTAATAGGCACCGAATGCGACTTGGCATGCGAAGAAGCGACTCCTTGCGTTTTGCTTGCACTTAAGTAATGAGCTAGGTGTGTGATCATCATACAGAAGTGAAATCGAATGCTTGAGTGTGACTGCCTTTGAACACCCATGGGTGCATTTCACAGAGACATGATCTGCTGATGCAATCACGGCCTGACATCAGTAGTCTTTCCTTACAGCTATCTTCGTCAGAGATAGGTTTAAAGTTTTCCAGATCACCAGCTGTGTAAAGTAGAACTGACACTGATGGTTCTATCTTCTTCAAAGACTACTTAAGGTGACCAGACATATCTCTCATGTTTAAGTTCTGTCATTCCAGTTGTCATTTTGGTCGATTTAAGTTACATGTTTGCTTAGAATTTACCTTATGTGTGTGGATGTTCTCCTAAATAATTTCATTTGAACTTACCTGATAATAATGCACTGGTTTTCTTTGGCATCCATCATTTTGGTGTAAGAGGCGTTCGCAATAGCAAATAGATGTCTGGAAAAATGTAGAAAAAAGTGAATCCTTTTTAAATTAATGATTGAGTGAATTAATGAATAACGGAATGAACGAATGCTTACGGTGGATTCTCTCCTAGCGCATGCCCTTTGTGTTGCAGAACCATGTCTGTTCCGTAGATGTTGAACATCTTGTAAGGGTTAACAGACACTAGGATACTTCCAATATAAGTCTAAAAAGAAGGACAAAGTACTTTTCATAATCTGTTTTCAAGTTTGAAATGTATGAAAGCCAAAAGAAGAGCAGTGTAAGAAAAATACAGAAAAGAAACCCTTCATTTTACATAAGAATGTTTTCAGAACACAGGCATCAGCATTATTCCTGGACTTCAAAATCTACTTACGTATATCAGATTGTGCTCAAACCTTTTCTTCAAATTCAATAACACAGCACCTTCATGCAGCTCTCTAGAGAGATTTTTTATGAAAATACAATTTCTTTAAAACATAATCATATTTTAGTGTAAGACGTATTGGGAGATACTGTATAAGCTGATGTTATGCAGTGTGAATATTTGTGGCTAAATTAAGTATTTTTTTTCATTCTACACAACAAACTATCATTTACATATTTAAAGAATACTTACTCGAGTTGTGTCATGTCCTCGATCCCATCCTCGTCGGCACATTCTCGGTACAACATTGTAGGCAGACTTCGAATCGAGTACATCTAAAAAGCATATTTTAGTACAAGATAAACATCACAAATTGTATTTCACCAACATATTACAGGCACTTTTAAAGGTCTAATGTCTGTTTTTTTGGAGTTTATATTGTCAGAAATGCAGTATAATATACATAACTTTGTGCTCCGAGGTTTATACAGACCTTACATAATGAAGCGTTATGTTTTTTTATTACCTTAGAATGAGTTATTTCTATCTACTTATCCTGCAGGTCCCCACGCATGGAATTCACCAAGTTGTTTCTACAGTATCCCTACACGGACAATCTGCTCCACAGAGCATGTTTCGTAAATATGTTATTTCATTCGCCAAAGAATCGAAAACATGTTGACATGTTAGTCCAGTGTCAGCCAGCATAGTCTTTTGAAGGGGGGGTGAGCCCTGAATCAGCCATTAATTGCAATTCGCAGTCTCACCATTACATGCTACTAAATTTCAAACAATGGACTTTTAACTCTACAGTTGCTTTAAAATGAATGATACCTGTGTTGCGATATAGCTGGTATGGCAGATGTATTTTTGTGCACAGTGGCGAGTGTTTTTGTCTTAAAGGGCCGCATTCCCAGAAAATGCACTTTTCCATGTTTATGAAATTGAGTCAACAATTGGATTGCAACAAAAGTCTGCAATCCATGTATTCTTCTGTTTGTAATCTCCTTTAAACCACAACAATGAAAGAAAACAGGCTGTTGGGGATCCCTAACAATCGGATGTCACTTTTATTTACGCCTGCCCATGACCGCTCACAGACTCGACCTCATGAGCACTTAGGTTCACCTTCAGCCAGAGACACGCTGTCAGCCATTTTCAGGCAAGAGCAGATGTAGCCACTAGCCAGCGACAAAAATGTCTGAGAAACAACAAATGTGTGCTGTTGTTGGATGTAAAAAAAGCCCCTCAGTTCAGAAGACTTAAGACCGATATAATTTCTGTAAAGCTTATTGATTACAACGAAAGAAAGTTATGGTAGTGTCTTTCTCTGTGAGTTCAGTGTTTTTTTTTGTATGTCCTGAGTGCGACAATACTTAGAGAGGATAGAAACAGAGTGTGCATTTGTAAGACAACCTGGTTGCTGATCTTTACATACCTGTCTGACATATACAAGTACTCTGAATGCCTGTTTTTGCCTATATGGTTTTGGTTGGATAGGGCATTACAGACGTAATTGCGCTTTCCGCCATGTTGCTTGTCTTGATGTCATCCAAAGCACATGTGTAATCTCTCTACATCATATTTTGCATAAGGGGAGGGGAGCAGAAGCTCATTTGCATTTAAAGAGAAAAATGGCACGTATTCGATTGCAGCCACAAATGGCCATGTCAACATATTGTAATGAAAGATATGTGGTGTATTTTGAGCTGAAACTTTACAGAGACATTCTGGGGATACCACTGACTATATTTACATTGCAGAAAACACCTGGATTTGCGGCCCTTTAAATTTGATTACATTTACATTTAGGCATTTGGCAGACGCTTTTATCCAAAGCAACTTACATTGCTTTTATCCTATACATATTACATAGGTATTTGCAACCCCCTGAGATCGAACCCACAACCTTGCGTTATTAACGCAATGCTCTTACCACTGAGCTACAGGAAAGATAAGTTATTTGATAAGTTATTTTCTATTTTAAAATGATTTTTAGGTAACAAAGTCATCCAGTGTCAATATTGTTTAATATCTAGTTATTATTAAAATTTTCTGTAAAGCTTTAGCTCATTGTTTTAAACCTCAGTCTTGATTTTCTAATTTAATGCTTAAATCATACTAATTGTCATATGGTTCCAGATATCACACTATCTACTAAGGAAACAAAATAAACATACATTTATGATTTTGACAAACAATGTTGTCAGGGACAGTATATATTGTAACAAAAATAGCAACTGTACAGTCTATATAATGTAACTATGTTCAAGATAAGTTACCTTGTCATACCAGCTTCCTTGAGGTTCACCTTCCCTATCTGGTACCCATGCGGGCTCTGTGCTACCTATCTCCTGGCCAGGAAGTACCGGGATGACAAAATTCTCCAGTTCCTCATCCCTATACATGGACCATTTTGTGAGGTTCTGAACAGTATGATGAGGGAGGACTCTTTCTGAGGACCATACATCATCGGGCTCATGATGATCTATTATTTGATTTTGAGCCCAGTGTTCACCAGATTGACTATGAACCTGTGGGGTCACCACTGCGTACCTTGGGTCGTCTGGAGATTGTCCCAATGCTCCCGGCAGCTTGTAGGAGGCCTTGCGTAAGTTAGTGTTCATCAAGGCATTTCCCAGAAAGGGTGATGTGGCTGCTTGACTTTGATCTGGTTTACCTCTTGTCATGATTGACCCGTCAGGCAGTCTGTAAGAAGCCTTACGAAGATTCTGATTTTGAAGGGCGTTGGACAACATTGAAGGGGGAGTTTGCTCTTGTTTTGGATTTCTAAACAGCCCAGAGGTATTAGGTAAGCGATAGTTGGCTTTTCCAACATTTTGTAATGCACTTGACAAGTGAGAGGACATTGTTTGCTCTGGTTCTGGTTCAGAGCTCTTAGTCAAAATAGTTCCATCTGGAAGTTTGTAGGTAGCCTTACGAAGATTGGGATTCTGAAGAGCATTTGAAAGAAGTGAAGAGGATGGCTGTTCTGGCTGATGGTTTTGAGAAAATAGCAATCTATCTGGCAGTTTATAGGATGCGTTACGTAGATTAGTATTCTGTAGAGCACTTCCCAAGTACAGTGAGGATTTTGCTGTGTCAGCTGTTTGCTCAATGCTATTAGACATAATCGTTCCATCAGGAAGCCTGTAATTAGCTTTTCGAAGGTTTTTATTCTGAAGAGCATTGGACAACATTGAAGATGGAGCTGGTTGCATTGGCTCATTACGTGATATTATGGTACCATCTGGGAGCCTATAGGAAGCTTTTCGTAGATTGGGATTTTGCAATGCATTTGACAGGACGGATGTTGTACTTTCCTGTTTTTGTCCCCCTAAATTCCTTGATATTATTGATCCATCTGGAAGACGAAAAGAAGCACCTTGAAGGCTTGGATTCTTTAATGCATTTGACAAAGGGGAGGAATGTACTTGTGCTTGCTGGAAAGGTGTTGGACTTCTACTTAGTGGAGAGGCGTATGATGCATTCCTTAAATTTGGATTCTTAAGTGCACTTGATAACAGTCCTGTTTGTTGATCAGGCTGTGACATCGTCGGGGAATATAAAGATGTATTCCTCTGAAGAGGTGAGATGTATGAGGCACCACGTAATTGAGGATTATGTAGAGCATTACTTAACACTGAAGAAGATTGTAAGATGTTCTGTGGTCCCTGCTGAGCAACTGGTGTTGGCGGTACAGGAGATGTGTTTCTTTGCAGCGGAGAGGTAAAAGAGGCATTACGTAGGTAAGGGTTTTGCAATGCATTAGAGAGTGGAGAAGAGCTCTGATTAATTACCTGAACTTCTTGAGTTGCCACTACAGAATGGGGAGAAGTAGGCCTTTGCAAAGGGGAGCGATAATTGGCATTCCGGAGCATTGGATTTTGTAATGCATTTGTTAAGGCTGGAGAAGAGCTCAGAGATACACTTTGGTAAACCTGAGGCATTGGAGGCTTAAACCTTGGAAGAGGTGAACTTAACACAGCACCACCGAGATTTGGGTTCTGCAAAGCATTTGTTAATAGAGGTGATGGACTTTGTTGAACCGTATGGGCAAACTGGGTTATTTCTTGAGGCTGAGGAGTACTATGTAGAAATGGTGATCTAAGTGAGGCACGATTAATTATTTGATTATGCAGAGCATTTCTCTGAAGAGTAGATGAGAGGTTTGGTGATGTTGAGCGTATGGGTATTGGTGAACCAGCTCTCATTGAAAGCTGAGGTGAAGGACATGGTGTTGGTACATGTCTTATAGACAGTTGTGGTGAAGGCATTCCAGGTTGCTTTATTGGAACTTGTTGATGAAAAGTTGGTTGAGCACTCATAACAACGGGGTGACTTTGCCCTCTTATTGACTGCCTAACAGGATTTATTGGTACTCTCACCACAGGACGTCCTCTCCCAACAGGTCTATGAAAACCTCTCTGGGGATTTGGTGTTCCAGGTGGAAAAAATCTCTTTGAGTCTTGAAAACCTGTTGGTCTTGAACCCTGTCTTGCCAACATTGGGGAAGATCTAGCACTCTGATTCAAAGCTCCTGAGCCCATGGAGGCATTATGGACAGAGGATCTAAATGGAGCAACATTTTGCAGTTGAGGGGTACCATGACGCATTTTTCTTTGCAAAATTGGATTAACAGGTGATGGCTTTACTGTTCCCATTGGCACTTTGTTGCCTCCAAGTCCTCTGAATCTACGTGTGGAGGAACGAGATGGAAGAACTTGTGGTTCATGTTGAATTCTGCCAGAATATACTGATGCTGATGGAGACAGAGGACGTTGGGACCTAGAAGCATGGGGAGATATTGGTCTTGGAGATGCAGGTCTTTGGATTGGAGATATGACTCTGCGGGCCGAATATAAAGAACTTTCCTCTGGAAACTGATGGCCTATTGTTGGAGAAAGTGAGGGTCTCCTTCTCCTTAAAGAGGGTTGTGGTGAAAGAGAACCTTTCCTTATAGATCTTGAGGACATGAAAGACTCTTGATTGCCTCTACCAATTGGCCTAAACCTAGATTTTATTGAAGGGGCAGGGCTAGTTTGAACATTTTGCCTTATTGCTGGTCTAGGAGAAGATGGAGGACTTCGCCTTCTCATTGACCCCCGTGGAGACATTGGAGGACTTTCTCTTCCATTAACAAGAGGAGAACCAAAAGGCTTTCTTTGAGGTGTTGGAGATTTTCCCCTTAAAGAAGCCAAGGGTGATGGTACTTGCCTAGATGGTTTGGGTGAAGAGGGTGGGCTTAATGTTCTCCTATGCATTGGAGAAAATTGTCTTTGTGCATTATTGTTGTATGATGGTGGGCCAAACTTTCTAGACTGCCTTGGCGAGAACCTTGGACCCAAATCCTCATATACCTCATGTCTTTGGTGAAGTACAGGGCTGCGTTGACCAGGTAAAAAATTGTTTTGTCTTAAGGAAAGCTGTGGTGAAGGTAGATGATTAAAATGTCTCTGTGTTGTTGGTTGGACAGTTTCTTGTGGAAAATCAAGCCTCTGAAACATAGGATCTGCATAGACTAAATGGGGGGTTAATGGATCACTAAAAGTGGGATCGAATCTCCTTACAGACAGAATAGGAGATGCTGGTGTTGAGAGCGGTATGGATCCCACATGTCCATAAGAATATCTGCTTGGAACAGGTGACAATTGTATTGGAGATTGAAAGGGTCTTGCTTGGAGAATAGGGGAGGTTGGTATTTGACGTGATCGACTCAAAATGGGACTGCTTGGTGGTACAATAGGTGATGGTGTTTGCTGGATAAACATGGGTGGTTGATACAATGATGTCTGTACAGCTTCCTGTTGCTGTGGCGTGTATAGAGGAAACCCCACTGGTAAAGAAAAATGCTGGTTGTCAAGGTGGTCTGAAAACATCTCAAGATCATTTCTGGGGATCTGAGGCATTGGGTTTGCAATTTCAAGTTTTTCTTTTCCAAACATTTTAACTTGTGGTCTTGGGAACCTGAATGACTCTTCAGTCATTAGTCCATCAGTTGGTGTGTGTACAAATTCATTGACGTACATATCTGCGGTGGTTACCATACTTGGTTCAGTTGGTTCCATGACATTCTCAACCGTGTACATAAATGGCTGGTTAGCAACCAACTGATGGTCAAGGTAAAATGCAGTCGGATCTCCACTGTAGCCGTACTGGTTTTGATGGTATACACTTGGATAACCTGAATACATGTAGGCATCTGAAACACCTTCATAGGGGTTATAATAATTTGGCTGATCACCATAATACTCTAACTGTTCTGGATAATATCCATAGTCATAGTATTCTCCATCATTCCCAATGTAGCCAAAATCATCTTCCATAGCAAAACCCATTTCATCATAGTATTCCATACCATCAATAGGGTACCCATATTCGTCCATTCTCTGGTGCCTGTAATCATAGTCCATTCTATCATCATAGTACCCATATGTTTGCCTTCCATCATACTCATCATAATATTCCTCATCATAGTAGTCGAATTCATCCGAATACATGGGATCATAATATTCATTCTCCTCCTCATAGAAGCCGTATTCATCTTCAGGATAATCATAAAACTCCTGGTCTTCTTCAAAGTAGCCGTACTGCTGTGGTCCTATGAAGCGCCCTTGGCTGTCCTGATTCCTGCCCCTATATCGCCCACTAGGGTTGTTTCTGCTCAAACTGTTTTGACCATAATCATCTTCCTCATAACTAAACTCACCCTCATCATATTCATATCCTCCATTCTGATGGCCATGATCTTGGTTTATGCTCGACCTGCCGTAACGAACAGAGCGACCCAATTTTCTAGATGTTTTTGATATGAATTTATTAGTTAGCCAATTTGCAGCCCCTGAAATTTTCCCCAGAGCCCATCCCTTACTTTTGAATTTCTCAACTCCCGTTTTCTTTTTACTGAAGAAGCCCTTAAATTTGCCTCCAAGCCCTGACGTTGCCGCTGCAGTTTTATTTGTCTTCCCACCAATATTGAGCAATAAAAGCGATTTACCACCCTCTTCCTTTTTACCTTTCTCCTCATCTGGTTTTGACTTCCCAAAGCCTGAGAACAACTTTGATGTACTTTGCAATGCCTTCGGCATCATACTTTTCTTTTTCTTGCTGCCCGATAATCCCAGGAAGAGCCTAGACGTGCTTTTTAACCCTCTTTTTGATTGTTTGGGAGCTTGCTTTTGACCATTTTTCTGACCCTGAAGGGAGAAGCCCATCATAACTGAAGAAGCTCCTTTCAGATTAATTTCCTTCATTTTACCTAGCTGAATTTGTGGTTTCTTTTCCTCAGGTTTGAATCCTGAAACAGCTTTGGATGCAGCCTTAATGTTAGCACGCTTACCAGTTTTTAGATCAGCAGCTGGTTTACCTGCGGTTTTGATTGCCATTGCTTTAGATGCTCCCTTCAGCGCAGCTTTTCCTTTCCCCCGTTTACCCCCATCATCCTCACTCTGTACATCCTCTTCATCCATCGCCTCGCTGTCATCGACCTCGCTCTTCTCCGCCTCGGAGGCGTCCTCGGATTCACTTGGAACTGCTTGCTTGCCTTTTCCCTTTCCTTTCTTCGGATCTTCTTTCCCTTTGCCTTTAGCAGGCTCTTTACCTCCTTTCCCTGCTTTCTTATCATCTTTCCCACCCTTTGTTTCTTCTTTTGTCTCTGGTGCCTTTCCTTTGTCACCTTTCTTAGGTGCAGCTTTATCTCCTTTCTTTGGTGGCATTTCTTCCTTCTGCAAAATTCATGCTAATGCATGTCACTGAATTAAAAATTGACGGTCAGTGACGAACGACATCAACAGTAAAACAAACGTTCCATGTAAAAATCATGTTCAAAACAGCCTGTGCGTCCAGATAAAGTGCAAAAATAAATAGATCTCTTATATCACAATGTATCCTGTCTTATTTAGTCTCTTGATTGTAAGCCTGAAGCATTTCCAAAAAAAACAAGCCAAAAGGCAGATTCTTTTGTGTAGGACTCTACCTTACAGGTGTCATTCCTCTCATTTATCTTATTCCTCTTAAAAGTCCAACAGGTCCTTGTCCTTGGCTGTAGCGCTACTTTTGGCAAGATATTTGTATCAGACAAAAAGCTTTTTGTCCACTATATCTGGCATCCATGAATGTCCGCATTTTTGCTCCAGTTCGTTTTTTCTTCAGTGAGTTTTTCCAGGTAGAGTCATTGAAGAGCTCCAGACGCATGTGTCTGCAAATATGTGTGGATTCCCCGTGATGGTTGCAAAGGGCACCTTAAATGTATCAACTAGACTGACTTAGAGTAACATTATCGCTGTGGCTCATTCCTGTATAAATAATGTATGTTGGCTGAGCTGTTACTAAACTGTGTCTGAGAACATTTCCAAAAACCACCAAAATATGGTTATGATCCTGCATGAAGAGGAATCTCTTCTCCATAACAATTGAGGTGGGTTAAATGCCTGATGACATTAAAGGGAATTAGATTTTTTTTTGCCAAACAAATTTTTGTCTGATTTAGCTTGAACCGTCACTTGCGGCAGTGATATTTTGATTCAGTGCAAAGACACTGCTTGCAAAACCACATAGCAAGTATTGAACATAGACAGAAAAAAAGCAAATTTTGTGTGCTAATGTAAGTTTTAATAAAATACTAGTTGAAAGTGAAATGTGTTGTTTGATAAATACAGAATGTTTGCACAAGTTTAGTCTTAATCCTTTGCAAAGTAAATACAGACAGATTTTTAACCTTTGCTTGTAAATGTAAAGTCTCAACTAAAACAATAATACTTCATTTTGATTTTGTAACATTTCTTGCTTTAGTAAGTTTGACTTAGAAGATTTGAAAAAAATGACCATACTGGTGCCTACATACAATATTATCATGATACCTTTCCGGTATGTAAACTTTTAGAAAAGTTCAATAGTTATCATTGACATTCACACACATGTATATGCCATATATTAAGCCAAGTGGTCATTGTTGACCACTTAATAATCCAAGAGTTCATGACTCTAGTAGGAATAAATTCTTAATGGCGGTTCTGTATTCAGTTCACTGAGAAATAATGAAATATTAATTGGAAAAGCTCTAAATATAGAGTGACCCTACTCATTGTTAACCTCAGATATTTACCCTCACATGAATAAATGTACAACAAATGACACGCAGGTATTTTATAATTACATTGAAAAATGATTATGCTGTAATTGTCAACGGTAAAACAGAGAAAAAAGAATTATGGGCTCCCTCTGGAGTTCACCATTATTCAGCTATCATGTTTGTCACAAGAACTTGGAGAGATTCTATACCTTTTTTATATTATCGATTCCATTTGCAATACTCATCAGCGTGGGAAATGTCCTATTGGGCTATTAAATTTTGCTGAAATAGTGGGATTATAACACTTAGTCTTATTAAGATAATCTTAACAGTTTCTTAACCGTCAACATAATTATGATCATACAATAAAAATAAATGATCATTATAACAAGTTGGTCTGTCCTGTTTCATTTCAACACTATATGACACACATGTCCAAAATAACTTTTCAGCATGTAGCCTATCTATTTTCACTTACAGCTGAATTTAACCAAATATTATAAGGGTAAAACCAGGCAAAGACACATAGCTGTGAAGACACATAGCTTAGCCACCCGACCAGACGTAATGTATACCAAAACCTTAATCGAACCTATTTAAATCTAAGCCTAGCTATTTACCAGGACCAAGTGATGTGTAGGGTTACAATCAAGTGGCTCGGGAGGACTGGATTCAATTTCAAATGGTCTGGAAATAGTAAGAAGTGTGTTTTGTCCAAATCATAAATGTCACATAAATGTTTCCCACATGAAATATAAAATACAGTCCATAACTTTTCATTTTTTTGTTTAATATGAATGTTGAAGTTGCACAATGCAAAACTATAAAGTTACATCACACTAGTTTAAGTCAAAGTGCAATGATGTCATGCATACCTCAAGGAAACGGTGGTGATAAGTTTTATGATTCTCCCAATGTTTGTCAATGGCACCAATTTATAAATAAATAATGAGGGAAACCCTCAATAGGGCATCTAGGGACTGTAGGTCAAATGAATGAACTTTGCTATTTGTGGCTAAAAATGAACATATTATGCTAATAATTTAACTTGTATTGAATACAACAGAAAATAAAGGATGTTAGTAACCAAACAAGGAAAAAAACCCTTGACTTGCATTGGTTTTGTGCCCGTACAATAGAAGTGAATAGGTACCATCGTTGTTCGGTTATCAACATTCTTAAAACTATCTTCTATTGTGTTCTACAGAAGAAAGAAAGTCATTCTGGTTTTGAAATGGTAGGTAAATGATAACAGAATTTTAATTGTTGAGTGAACTATCCCTTTATAAGAACTAAACAACATTTTGGCATTTTTAACATGACCAAAGCCACACATTAAACTGACACATACAAATATATTTTGAGAAAATTGCAGGTTTTACCTGGTAAAATATGCCAAAAAAACGTATTTGCAATTAAAGTTTTTGTAAACATTTTTATAAAAGCATGTTCAAGGAATAACCCCTCAACGACTGTCATGCTTTACTCACCCCTATATTGTTCCTAACTGCCTTGCTTTTGTGGAACACAAATGATATTGTCCATCATCTTTTAAAAATTCATCTTTTTCACGAATGAAGGACACACAGCCCTCTAGAGATTTCCTTTCAATACATCAGTTCATTGATGGACTAACACACATTTAGAAAAAAAGCTCTCTTCCTGCAGGCAAACATTCAACAAATAAAATAATTAGTTTGACTTTCAGCTTATAATCAACATGCCTCTATCTATGATATGAACAATGCATCACACCCCACATACGCTGACAAATACTGTTTTTGTTATTCTGAAAACACAAGCCTGTCTCAGGTTGCTAAGCAAACAAACTGCATCACATTCAAAATTAAAAACCTGTATCCCACAAGTTACAACTCACACAATGACACGCAACTTTACTGGTTGCCTTCCTAATAGAATATGGACCGTTTGTCAATTTTATGGATTAAACTCTTGAGCTTACTAATGCAAATAAACAAACCACGTTTTCATAAAAAAAGTTCACACGAATAAAATTGCGCGTTTATAAACACATTCTGGAGATCTTGATTAAAGGGACACTTCACCCAAAATAATGTTCTTTCATCATTTACTCGTCTTTGAGTTGTTCTAAATTTGTATACATTTATTTTCTGCTGAACAAGAGAAAGATATTTGGCCACCATTGACATATGTGACCCTGGATCACAAAAGTTGTCTTAAGTTTTAAGTTGCACGGGAACATTTTTAGTTAAAGTCAAAAATACAATGTATGGCTTAAAAAATATATATTATTATTTTATGCACAAATTCATAAGTATATTAAGTAAAGATCTTGTTCCATGAAGATATTTTGTAAATTTCCTATGCTAAATATATCAAAACTTTATTTTTGTGAGTGGAATGGCCAGTAACAGTGCTTCTTATTAACAACTCAATCTTTTGATTATTTTGCACCCTCAGATTCCACCCTCAGAGTCTTAAACTGTTGTATCTCCCCCAGATATTATCATACAACCCATACATCAATAGAAATCTTAATTATTCAGCTTTCAGATTATGTAAAAAACTCAATTTCGAAAAATTGACCCATAAAACTGGTTTTGTTGTCCAGTGACACATTATTTGTTTTATAATGTGTTTTTTGTTCAGTTGAACACAAAAGAAGATAATTTAAAGAATGTGGGTATAACCAAACACTTCTGGAGCACTTCTACCATTATCATTTTTCCTCAAATGGTCAATGGTGGTTAAAAACTGTTTGGTTACAAGCAATTGTCCAAATATATGACTCTGTGTTCCACCAAACATAGACATTTATACAGGTTTGGAACAACTAGAGTACTAAATCATGACAGAATTGTCTTTATGGGTGAACTATTAAGTGCAATACTAGTTGTTCACCAGGGGGCAGCAAAGCTCTGTAGATCGGATAATATGACACGTGAAAGTCGTGGCAATAATTATAGGCCTTATATTACAAATAATCTCATTCTTCGTGCTTTGTATACCTTTAAAGCAATCTGCTGATGTGTAAATGTTTATAAACGTCATCACCTGTAGCCTTATATCTAAAACTTGTGTATTTTGATATCGTTGTAAGCTGTTCTGATTTAATGAGGTCCTTTTACGTGAATAGTAAAAAGTCACATGAACTCATCCGGTTTGTCTCACTGAACAATCTGGAAAATAATTTACTGTAAGATTCATTGTGGAAGCAAACATTCTGTAGACTGAAAGACTAAAAACATCAAAAAGCACCTTATAAGCAATAAGGCAAAAATATTATAAATGTAACAGGCAATTTCACAATTATCTGTTAAATTGAAACTTTACTGTCATCTTTTGAGTCTTACCCCAACTTACAGAGACTCTCTGGTTTCTCATTGTCAAAAGTTGGTGACTGAAAGCTCACACTTTCACTAGCTTTTTAAACTGCTTATTCAAAAAAAGAGCATATTGTTTCTTTGTTTGGCTATCAAGAAAAATGTCCCTTGCTGAAAAAAAACACTGAGATTAAATTAACAAAATTGACTTTAAAGTAAACCCTGTCAACCCCCGTTGCATAAAAAAAGCAGTAGTCAAAACATTATTATAACAAGTTATCACTTCAAGCAAATAACATCCCAATGAAGCTCTTAAACCTAAAGCACACGAGACCTAGCCAAACACACCCCCACACACTGAACCATATGGTCCCAGCATCAAGTGTCACATCCACAAGCGTAGCTCATTGGCACCGCACTCTTACCGTTATCTTTCCATCCAATCTCATTCAAAACAACTCCAGCGATCCTCAAGTTATTCCAAAACAGTCTCTTGCCATCCTGTTCATCATTTTAGCACTTTCAAAAGTAGGCCAATTACACAAGCGCCATCAGGCCTGAAGTGGAACAGCCTTCCAACAGCTTGACAATTCCCCACTCCACACTTGCCTGTCGAGCTGTACAGCCCGAGTACCACAGCATGCATATTTAATGTCGTCTATTATGCTAGTTTTCTGTAATGAATAGAGTAGGCAGCTCTAGGTTTTCACACAGTAACAGCCCACATCTTGTAAAAAAGTGCCTATGAGTCATGGCCAACACACAGCAGACTTTAACTTGTGTGCTAAACACTTCTGCAATCATGGACTGAAGACCTCACCCTTTATTATGGGTGTTTTCAAGGTATTGCATTCACAAGAAGAGAAATCAATGCTGGACTCACAAAAATTTTGTAACAACTATGGCAAATAATTTGTGTCTGGTTTCACAGACAGCGTTGAAAAAATACGTAAATTCTGTTGTTTTGTCTTTCCTAAGTTAACAAAGGAGATAAGCCTTCCTTTATCTAAGCCTTCTATCAATCAAAACACTCTGACATGTCAGTTTCTGTCATTTCAACCTTTCAATGAAAGTATCTATGCCAGTGGTTATCTGTGGTAAAACATATTACAATGTCTTCACCTGTCATTAAATGTGTTCTGTACTATTATCATTTTATCAATGAATTTATCAAGTTTGAGAAAAATGAACACACCTTGAGAAACTTGTACAATGAGTATATCCTCCAACTCCCAGGGCCACGGCTGAACTCCTCTAGCAGTTTAAAGACAAGTGATATGGTGTGTGCTTCAGGTAAAGGTGAACTTTGATCTTTTTGACACAACGTCAGGCAAGTGTGTTATAGGGGCTTGTAAACGCTGAAAAATCTAGGGTCAGGGGCAAGTTTCATCCTTTCATTACTTTACATGTGATGTTTTGTCTTCCCTTTGATGGTCTTAAACATTTTCGAGGTTTTTAGAACTTAAGTTAACCAGTACATACAATGGGATGCAATCGTCTGCAAACACTAGTTTAAAGATTTAAGCCATGTCGAGAGAACAAGCCATGTCAGCATTTGGGTACCCAAATCAGGGAGACCCGAAATTGCGTTCTGGAGTGGGGTCCGGGGGTTCTCAGGGTTGTTTGCGAACCCATTCTTAACTCCGTCGGTCCGTTTAAAATTGTGTTCCGGGGGTTCCCTTCGGTCTTTTTCCAATTGTGTTCCCGGACTGTCATGGGAGAAATAACTGAAATACGGGAGTTCACGGGAGAAATAACACAACAGGAGGGTGGTGGAAGATGGGTGTTGACAGGTATGCAATAAGCATATTGATAAGTAAAAAGCAAGCTTACTTAACTTCTTTGTTAATGTTCCTTTAATTTATTGTTAACAACAATTCAATCGGCACTGACTCCTTGGGAGGAACAGGTCACCCAAAAATGAGGAACCGGAGAAACTGGCCCTTTAAGCTTCCTGAAAGATTCCTTTCCCCGCATGACTTTATGTTCCGAAGATCATATACAATGACATACGCAAGGGAAGTCTGACCTTTACAAGGGTGTTAACAAGGTCAATGTCACAGATTTTCAATTCAAGATTTTCAATGTGCTCTCAAATTATCCCCAAATATTCAATCCAATGAATTAATAAAGAAAGCTTTATTTTATTATACGAATACTAGTAGTCAATAATCTGAACGTTATTTATTTGAATGAGTATTATCAGGCAGATTATTTTCATAAAACAAAATAAAGAATTTGATGTCTTGAGCAGTCTTGACTTTTTCAAGTCTTGAAAAAGTTGTAGTTGTAGTAACAGCAAAATGTTCCGTTACGGGCGTGCGTGCCAAGCATTCTGTTGATGATCTAGAAGATTCTTTAGAGGACTAGATTTTATTTCTTTACAATCTGAATGACATCCTCATGTTCCATGATGTGTGTAAGTCCTACTCTCTGAGGACTATATTTCGTGCTTGTTCCCTGTGATCCAAAATGAAAAAAGGGTTTAAGAAAAATTGTGCATAGAACAACAGCAATACAAAATGTGCATGTTTCACTTTAGATCTTACCCAGACGAGTGCGTACTTGAACTGGCTCGCTAATGTCCTGTGGATTCTGTGGCACTGGAAGAAACATGAACTACAGTCATGAATCTGATACGTGCTTGCGATGCTTTCACTATATTATGATTCTTATCTAATTTAACAGTTTTTTTTGTGAGGCTCAATTTCAGGAATAGCAAATTGTAAACTTACCACATGTTCAACTGATGCTCCTCGTCTCATGATTATAGGGTCACCAAAATCTGGCCGTTCTACACAATAATATTAAATAGGAAAAAAGTTGAAAAGAAATGCTTGCTTATTTAATAAAAAAATGATGAATCACTAGTAGTTCTTTTAGTGTGTAAGGTATTTAACAGACGTTATGGTTACAGACTTTACAGAATGTATGGTTAATAAACTTTAAGTAAAAAAAAGTAACATTTAATTAAATGATAAAGACATGAGGTAAAAATCTTTACAAAAAGCCTAGGTATGCCAAAAACACAACAGTGTATCACTCGTAACTGCTAAAAAAAATGGAAAAAGAAACACACCTCCTCTTTTCTTGGTATATAGGCAGATCAAAGATAGATATTCCCATAACTGCTCCAGGAGGTAATCTAGATTCAGTTTCATGCCACAGCTGATGACCACACTGTTAGCTCTACGAGCAAGACGATCCACATCCTCTATAGCAACCTGGTCCACTTTGTTGTACACCTGCAAAATCATAATATGAGTGTCAAATTGTGATGTTTCAACCTGTACCTGGAATTAAAATGTATACTCACATATAAACAAGGCATGTACACTCTGTTGCCCACGATGACATCAATAAATTCATCAGGGGTGCTGTCCTCTCTAAACAAAACCTCAGCGTTGAATATTTCTGAAGTCAGGTTAAGGACGATTTTCGGCTCTTTACACATTTCATTTGTAAGTTGACAAAATGTTACTAAAGGATACTGTATTCATGAAGAATAAGCTGAACAAGTTTCTCAGAGCAATGTGTGAGTGGAACAGTTGAATTGTAGGATAGTCCACCACCCTTTTTAGGCTGCAAATAAAGTTGTTTTTTTATTAGAAACACACATTAGTTGAAGTGTGTAAGCAGTGTTTAAATGAAAACACATTTAGTATATCTGTTTAGAATAGCACCACACACCTTAAAGTAGATATTTGGTTTGGGCCGGTTGAGTCTGATGCCAACAGTCTCCAGCTCTTTTTCCAGAAGCTCCCTGTGAAAAAGAACAGCGATGTTAAAAAAAAGTCTGGGGGAGCCTGCGTTCTGAAGACAGTAAGCTACAGCTGACCTCTGAACCTCTCCTTTGGTTGCATCCAACATCATGATGACCACATCTGCAGTTCTGGCCACAGCAATGACCTGTCTGCCCCTACCCTTACCTAAAATAGATTACAATAACTAATTTAGCATCAACAGTTAGATATACAAATCCATATTCATTATAAAAACAATGAACATACCTTGTGCGGCCCCTTCAATGATACCAGGCAAATCTAGAAGCTGTATGTTGGCACCTTTGTACTAAAATTGTAACGCATATAAAGCAAAAATGTTAATCTTTCATGTCAGAGATGACAATAATGAACTTTAAAAAAGACTTCAAAATAACACACACACCTCAATGACACCTGGAATGCAGGTCAGCGTGGTAAATTCATACGAAGCCGCTTCGCTTTCTGTTGATGTCATTAAACTGAGGAAAGTAGACTACAAAAATATCATCCATTAGAGCTTGTCTGAAACATTGAATTATGTTGTACATGCAGATACCACCGTTACCTTGCCAACTGAGGGAAATCCGATTAGAGCCACTCGAGCATCACCAGATTTCATAACATCAAAGCCTTCACCTTTGGCACCAGCTGTCTTTGAGGGTTCTAAAAGCTGAGCTCTGTACTTGGCTAGCTTTGCTTTTAATAAACCCAGATGGTATTCAGTTGCTGGAAAACAAGTTCATAAATGATCAGGAGTCCCATGCTGAGCAGTAAACAGAATATAAAAGTGCACCATCCTGCAACCACGAGACATACCTTTATTCTTCTGGGTTCGAGAGATTTCTCTCTCTATTTCTCCTATCTTGTCTAAGATCCCCATTGTCAATGAACAGTGATGTGTTCCCTAATGTAACGCCTGTGAAAAGTGAAGTAACTCAAAATAATGTCAGTCGAGCTGCACAGACCATCCGCTCTCTCGTTACGTTGTCAGTAACAGGCTAGGCTAGGCTAGCAGACACTTGGAAAATGTATCACTTAACACTCTTACGGACTATTCTGTCAAACAAACATCCCCACAAAAACATACAATTTATGAAGTATTGAATTTATAAACTATGATGTTGTCACTCGAGTCTTAAAATAAATAAATGTTGTATAACTTCAGTTATGGGCAGCCCGAACTGTGCAGCATGTACTGCTGGTGACATCACCATCCGGCGGCACACAGCGCTACACGGAATCTACTCCGCCGAGAAACAAATTCCTTTACGTTTAGTTCCTACGATGTAAACGTGAATGATAACAAAAATTAATGCGATGAGTAATGCATTTTCAAAGACTCTTATGTCAAGATTAAATAGATAATTGACACATAATGACACAAGACCGACTAATGTTCACCAAACGTTGAGATTGCAGCTGCGCAGCTCATCGTGCGCGACTGGACACCATAGGTGGAAACATGGCAGCGCCTACAGAGTCGCAATCGTCCACACGTAACCCCGCTACTATGGAGGGTTTCTTGTTCCCTGGAAGATCACCCGACGACACCACGGTTAAAGACCAGACCGCTGTCGGTGAACGGACAAAGAAACCGTGCAGAGCGTGTACAGACTTTAAATCATGGATGAAAACTCAACATAAACAGACGTCTGCTGTCTCTGTTCAGGTGACACCTCTGATTAGACACCTGTATCTATATTAAAATGTTACTTTACTATTTATGATTACAAATCTGTATATGTGTCTGTATTTGTTGACAATAAACCATGAATAACATAGATTAAATGTAAAAAAAAACAACCCCAGTCAACTGGAGGACTTTTCAAGAAGTACTAACATTTATCATGGTTTTACAACTACTCTCTATAGAAAGTGTGTGTCTGTTCGTGTGAGGAAGAAAAACTTTATAAAAATATGTTATTAAATATTAAAATATAGACTTAGCTTTTGCATATTTGTTTGTGTCATATGTTTTAGTTAAAATATGGACCCACTACATTTTTACTACAAACACGTCCCTGTAATCAGTCTATATGTGTGTAAACAATCTCCCGTAATATATTGAACAGGAAACCAGATCAGCAGAGACTGAAAGCCTAGTAGAATGTCCTCTGGATAGAGAAGAGTTGGGCAGGAGCTCATGGTCCTTTCTTCACACTATGGCGGCTTACTATCCAGATGCCCCATCCGCAGCACATCAACAGGAGATGAGCCAGTTCATTAACCTCTTCTCAAAGTTCTTCCCTTGTGAGGAATGTGCAGTAGACTTGAGATCAAGGTTGTTATTAATTATTTTTGTTTCATGTTTGTTCTTTGCCTCAGTGTTAAAGGTCCAGTGTGTATTTTTTGGAGGATCTCTTGACAGAAATGCAATATAATATACAAAACTGTGTTCAGAGGTGTATAAAGACCTTGCATAATAAAGTGTTACGTATTTTTACTTTTCGCATTAGAATGAGCTTTTTCTATCTTCATACACCACGGTTCCCCTAACATGGAATTCACCATGTTGTTTCTACAGTAGCCCTGAATGGACAAACTGTTCTACAGAGCGTGTTTCGTAAATATGTTATCTCCTTCGTCAAAGATGCACAAACGTGACGACATCTTAGTCCTGTGTCATAGTAGTGCTTTGAAAATGAGGGCTGGAGTGAGGCGTTGATTGCAATTCGCAACCTCACCACTAGATGCCGCTACATTTCATACTCTGGAGCCTTTAACATTATCTTTGCTATAGGACATAATGTTTAATGATATTCTTTCTCATCAGATTGAAAACAGATCAGCCAGACACTAGCAACCGCCACAACTTTTCACAATGGCTGTGTCGCCTGCATAATGGCATCAACGTCCGGTTAGGCAAGCCGGAGTTCGACTGCAGCCTGGTGGATGAGCGATGGAGAGATGGCTGGAAGGATGGCTCTTGTGATTGACAGCCTCATATGCTTGAACACAAGCCTCATTCAATCACATATTTGTCTTTTGGTAAAAATGGGTTACAGTGAAAGTGTGCGTAAAGAGTTCACCCAAAAATGAAAAGTCTGTCATTATTTAATCACCCTCGTGTGATTTTATATTTGCATGACTTTCTTTCTCCTGCAGAACACAAAAGAAGATAATCAAACAGTGCAAGTACCCATTCACTTCTATTGTACAAACACAAAACCAATGCAAGTCAATGGGTACCGCCGTTGTTTGGTTACCAACAATCTTCAAAATATCTTCTTTAGTGTTCTGCAGGGAAAAGAAAGTCATACAGGTTTTGGAATTATGAGTGTGAGTAAATAATGTCAGAATTTTCATTTTTTGGTGGACTATCACTTTAAAAGTGTACCGTAATGGGAACAAATGTCGGAATTTGCTTTGGAACAAAAGTGGCTAAAAATGTCTATAGGATATTTTTAACTAAGCATCAAGTTTGTCTGCTAGATTGTGCTTTTAAAACAGTTGAACTCTGTCAGTGAAATGAAAAGTGAGTCTCAGTGGAGCCGAACTGTGTAAAATGATTTGTGCAAAAAAAAGTCTTTATTTGTTTAGAGGTATCAATAAACTATGTGCTATGAAATATATCACCAATAAATGGGTCCTTTTCTTTTACCCCCTCAATAAAAATAATAATCGAGCCTACAAATCTAAACTGCTTCTGTCCTATTTGAAGTAGTGGTCCCCCAAGCAGCTGAGGATGTGATGTAGTCGGTAGATGATGCTGTTGAGACAATGTAATACACAGCAACACAGAGGTATTGCGCACGCCTCTGACAGGCAGTGGGGTGTGTGTGAGTGTGTATGTGACTACCTCGACCCACAGCCCATAGCCCGAATAACATTAAGAGGAAAATGGACGGAGTGGGTTCATTTGGTGCTGGCAGAGCCGGGGCTGCGTTCGACCCTATTGCCTTTATTCAACAGCCGCAGACCATCCTTAGACTATTATCATGGGTAAGAGCTTTGATATCTATTTAAATGATCATCTCGACCAAAAGCAAACAGTGTCTGTCATCAATTTAAGAAATCATTCTTATGTCTTACGCATCGTCCAATTAAAAAGGTCATTGCAGAATATTGCGCTTACAAAAGGTCGTATGTTCGCTATTATGCGGGATGCTTATTTGTCCAACGCCAAGCTACTATTTTTTCGTTTTGCTTAAAAAATTGACGTATCGATATAGTGTCGTGTTTGCTTTTTAGGACGAGTTCAATCGTGTGATTCTTTTATTGACTATAAGAGTAACGTAAATGTACGAATGCAAACGTTTTTCTTGCGTTTTGCGAAATGGCATTTCGTGGATTTTATGGGTTAATTAGTTTCTGTACGCATATACACCCTAACCTGTAATTTCGTTCGTTGTATAGCCTATTACAAACATCACGAGACATTAAATATGATTTTTTTCACATGATGATGCAATTAAATGCATGGATGATGCGCGAACGTTAACTATTATGCAATAACGTTTTTCAGTAAGAGCATCATTCGTAGTTTGTCTTAAAACCAAGTGAGCTGTCTATCTAGACAGCATTCTCAAAGATCATGGGCTTAAACGGTGGTCAACAGTGTTGTCTAGATAGACAGCATCGCATTGAGACGGTCATCGACTGCTTCTGTATGACCGGTTTCTCGATTTTGATTGGTTACATTACTACACTCATACACTGTTACTTCCATTTGCTTTTATTTGCATCAGACAAAATGCATCACGTGGGACATAGCTGAAACAGTATATGGCTATATTATTATCATGTAAAATGCTTTCATTTTTATTATAATAGATTTCAAATGCACAAACAGCAAAATGACTTGGTTTGACCTACAATAAACATTTCCTATGCACAGTACATTTGTGTCCATCATGTCTTGCATTTGGTTTGTTATAAAGTGGCTCTTACATCTGTATAATTGTCTTATTTCACTATGAGAATCACACATAATGGCATGACTTGGCAAGTCATTAAAAAATAACAAACACACAATAATAACATGGTCTTCTCTTCACTGCAGATCTTCTCAATAGTAGTGTTCGGATCCATAATAAATGAAGGCTATGTCAACCACAACAGTGAGAGGCTCTATTGTGTTTTCAACAAAAACAACAATGCCTGCAACTATGGGACCACAATAGGGCTTATAGCCTTTTTAGCCTGTATTTTCTTCATTATCCTTGACATGAAGTTCCAGCAGATCAGCAGTATTAAAGACAGGAAGAAAGCAGTCATGCTGGACATTGGATTTTCAGGTAAATAAAACAAGAGAAGCCCAAAACTGATTCAAATCTTGTGCATGCTATTTCCAAGTTATCAATAGTTGATGAGGTTTAGCAGTGCACCATGATTTCCATAGAAGTGCCGTATTGCCTTTAGGCTCATAATACAATTTTGTAAACGTCTGTTAGTATAATGGAAGGAAAATGATGGAGTTGCCATATAATATCAGGGTGCATAGAACTAAGGTCAGTTTTAAACAGAGGGAAGTTTACATCCAGTGTAATTATACTAATTTGTGTAATGTGTTTGTTCAATATTATTCAAATTCTAATTGGTGAATATAAATGTGTCATGATTGCAGGTTTCTGGGCTTTTTTGTGGTTTGTTGGTTTCTGTTTCTTGGCCAACCAATGGCAGCGCACCACTCCAGATAACCTTCCCTTAAACCAGGGAGCGGATGCCGCAAGGGCTGCTATTACCTTTTCCTTCTTCTCCATCTTTACCTGGGTAAAAACACAAACATGGCAGCTCACCATAAATACAATTTATAAGCAAGCGTTGCAAGATATGGCAGAACACCAGTACATTTCAGTACATTGTCAGTTGTTACATTATGACCCATCTAATTGACAAGGGCTTGCTTTACATACCGCCTTCCGCCTGTTGGGAATTTGGGAACATATAATAGAAGCACTTCCCTTTCTTCGGCTGTTAGTGGTTTGTGCTGATGTGGAAAATATTAGGTTCTTTCCTACAGTTACAAAACAGAGCAAAAGTGAAATGTGTATGTAGTAACTGTTACTCATTTACAATATTTGTTACAAATTATTTTTTACATAAATATTTATGTATGAATGTTAAATAGATGTAATTTAATCAAAAATTATTATGATGATAAGAGACCAGGCCTTTTCTACACTGAAAAAACAGATTATGTAGATTTTATGAAAAGAAATGATTAAAATATACTTTATAGAATTATGTTCCTTTTTTAACCAAAAAAGTTAGTTTAAATAATGTATAAATCTTGGGAATAAAATCTATTTATTTTGGTTGTTAAGATTTTAATTATTTAGTTTGAGTGATTTTAATTGAATAAATTATTAAGTAAATCCAACAAAATTGTATAACGTTAAACCCATTTGTTTACTCATTTATTTTGTGTTGACTACATAAATAATTGTTGTAGATTTAATTTACTCGGCAGTTGATCTGTAGTTCCCAGCATGCTTTGCATCTGACTGCGTTAGGAGATTATTTTTCTAGATTAACTGTCATTTTAAGTGTTTTTCAGGAACGAGAAAGACTTGTTTGTGTTTTGTGTTGATTTATCTGTGAGATTTAGGAGAGTTTTGGTGTTATTTTTGAGTTTGGGTTAAGTGGTTACCGTTGTTCATAGGAGCGGTGCTTGTGCCTAGGGTGAGGGAGGCACTATATTAATCATGAAGTGTTTCTTATTGAGCAGAAACTTTACTAAAGCCAGAACAGAGACCACCAATAACCTCTCACATTACCATCTATGTTGTTAAATATAGTACATTGCAATATGAATTTAAGTGAACCTTGAAGTTTGAATCGGACACATGTTTTTGTTTAATGTAATCTTTTTTGTTTAAATAATATTTACCCAATATTTTAACAAAACTGAATGTATATAATAAGCAGAATTTACTTTATTCTGGTTAGTAAATTGTACTTGAATTATAGCAGCAAATTTTACTTAATAAAATCCTCGTAACAATTTGCACACATATTTATTAAGTTAATTCTACAAGTAGTTTTTTTCAGTACAACAAAATAAACAATCTGACATCAACTGTTCTGTATATTTAGTTTCTTATACTCTAATTGCCCTCAAAATGATGAATTTACCGTTTGATGATTGGCTGTTTTTACTGGAAGGAGGGAGTTCTGTCCCAAGAGCAGCCATGTTGAACAATGCGTTTCTTACCATTCATAGAATATTAATCTGATATCTTGTGGATATCGAAAGTCTCTGGTATAGACAATTTTGCAACATATAATCAACAGAGGCCCAAAAGCACCTCTAGTTGAAAAAAAAAGGAAAGTACACTTTTCTGGGTACTCAAAGCGCTTAACATCAAAGGGGTGAATCTCATCAACCACCACCAATGTGCAGCATCCACCAGGATGATGCGACGGCAGCCGTATTGCTCCAGAACGCTCACCACAGTTTTTTCAAATATAATTAAAATGTTTAACATTTTGATATGGTTGTAAATGCACTGCTGTTTATACTTTGTGCAGTTTTATAAAATAAAACAGAAAGTGCTTCTGGACCAGTGTTGTTGAAGTACGTTTTGCTTTGAATTTCAGGCTGGCTTGACCGCAAGAGCAGTGCAGAAGTACATGCTAGGAACCGACATGAATCTCTTCACCACAGAACACGTTGACGGCATCCCACCTATCCAGCCCTACCCCACCGGCCCGATCACCGAGCCCAACGACACATACCAGAGCCCACCCTTCACTGAAAACCTGGATTCCACCGCCCCAACCTACCAGGTGCCAATTTACTAGAGCGGTTTCAAGCCGAGTCCATGTGCAACATCAGAATCAGTGTAGATGGTTGGCACTGGTCAAACTGAAGTGGTGTGACAATGTTCATAGGTAGTACTGTTCTGTGAACTTCTGTACAAGAATATGTTGATTGTGATTTCACTTTTGTTTGGAATGTTAAATGTTAATTTATCAGGTGGAATTAAACTGATTGAGGGGTATGAGTTTAGTGTTGTTCAAGTATTGAAAAGGAAAGCAGTATGTTTGCATGTTATACTTAGAGAGCTATAAAGTGCCATGCAACCCAAACAATAACATATATTTAGTTTCCAGGCGGCTGGGTACTGAGTAAAATATAAATGGAATCAATCAATCAACTTAAAAAGTTCTCCAACTAAAAGCTGCCAAAACCGTCTTGACTTAAGTGAGGTGTCTCCTAAGCGGTTTGAGTTCTGTTGTATATACGTGTGTCTAATGGGTATCTTGGTGTATAAAAAAGATGAACAAGTTGAATCAGTGTTTGATTTATTAATGGCACTAAATGTGTTTTGTCTAGGCGTCAAGCCTGTATACAGGCAGATTATTTTGGGTGGATTTTTGTAGTTTAGGACGTGTGAAGATTTCTGAGCATAAAACTAACAAGGTTAAATGTGTCCCACAAAAAAATATATCTTAAAGTCACCAATATCGATGTATGTGTTGTCACTATGATATCGATAAACACAGATCTAATCAAATGTTTAATGATGTGGTCAGCAGGTAAAATAAATCTTTTATAAGTATACAAACTTTGACAATATCAAATTTGGTAAGTATTAAAACGAAGTATGTAGTTTAAAATATATATGCCAGTGGTCTTCAAAATGATGTGTTTGGGACTCTATGAAACCCTTCAACCAATTTGGTGGTTTTAAAAGAAAAAAGCTGTGCGGTGACCATCATGAGTGCTCCATTCGGTTGAATGTGATTGAATTTTGGTAATTTTTCTGTATTGAGAGATGGAACAAAACACACAAAAGAAAGTGATTGTACTTCAATACATGTAAATGGAGTATGTTTGTTAAAGTGGTCAGGGTCTTGTGTTTCCTGTTCTTAACGCTGCACTCCTATAAAACGCCTCGTGGACCAACTTTACTGGACAGTTTCAGAGAAATCGAGGCATGTTTTGCTGGTTCAAAATTTGCACCCCTAATGATTTAGAGATGCATTAGAGATGGGGAACAAGTTGAAATTAAAAGCTTAATGCCTTATATAGTTATGAAGGACAAAGTGCAAAGTTTGCCCCAGTAAAACTGCTTTCGAGGCCTTGTCCATGACTCTTTTTAAACGCATCATAAATTTTTCAAATATAACCCTTTCTGTGAGTGAATGTTGAACACAAACGATTTTGTTGTTGTTAATTAAATTGTCTTCAGACTGCAGTTGTCAAACATTATGAAAATAAAGAGACAAGTTTTTCATGAGTGGATCACTCTGTAATCTGGATCTTGAATGACTTTGTCATACATCAACGTAGTTACATCTTTGTTGCTGAAAGCCACGCACTTTACCGGTATTGATTCTCTTTTCAATTTCTCACACTGATCTATTTCAGTGTTTAGCTAAATGTGCACACAAAAAAAAGAAATCCAAAAATGTTAAATATAATGTAAAACAAGTTCAATATATTTTACTTTGGCACGTAATAAGCAGAGGTTGTTAACTGCATTTGTTATAGAGACATGCCTTATCAGTTCAAGAACTATAGGGGCATGGTCTCATTATTGGTTACTGCAAGACAGATGAGAAAATGACCTTCCTGAAGTATCACATCTATGGCAGTGCAAATATTATTTTACAGGCACATGCACAATGTATAACCATGGTACTGGGAGTGAAAACAAAGAAATCACATTACTATCCAACAGTCCTAATTTTATATTGATCCCCATTAGAATGTGCCCATATTTTGGCATTATTGAAAGCAGGTGAAATTTACTGACCTTTCTAGCACTGAAGGGTAACAGGTAAATACAAACAGTAGATCACACCTTCAAGATTCAGGTTTCACTTCAGACAGTCTTATGTGCCCTAAAGAGTGAGTACATTTTGTTCCCTGGATTGATCGTTTAATTCCAAAGCATTTAAGCACACACATTCAAAAATGGCCAGTTGACATTGATTGCTGTACCTAAGAAAATACCTATATATTAACCATTTATTTTATGTACTGCAAATTATGTTGTAAACAGCAATGAGCAATAATGAGCAGGTGTGTTTTGAAATAAATAAGTTATTTTTCCGAATGCGGCCAATCTGACAAAATGTAGAAAACAGATGAGCATGCTTATTTGAGCATTAGAAAAACCTAAAGAAAAAAAGCCAAGTAAGGATCGGAGCTGTACAGGCATTAAAGAAATTCACGTTATAACTCAATCGTTCAAGTAGATTAAACTCAGCTCCCTCCAGAACAGTTACAGTCCTACATGCACTCCAAAAAGTACAAGATCACAATCTTTCCCCTTCAAAACAGGTTCGCGTTCAACTTAACCAGAAGAATCCAGCGCTGCTCCTCATCTGTTAAACCTGGTGCGACAACAGATCTTGTGTGACTGAGCTTTAGATGTGCGTTTACAGACGGCTAACTGATAATTTTGCTTATGGCCTGTAGAGAGGGGAAGTCGTCATCGTCATTGTGCAGGGTCTTATGGGTGTTGAAGTCTTTCAAGGCTAGCACCTGCTTGCAGGTGGGACACACTTGGCAGTCCAGCTCCAGGCTAATGCTGGTGTTGCCTGTCTGCCAGGCTTTCTTTTTGTTTTTCTTGGGCTTCGAGCTTTGCTGCTGTTTCTCGAGGGCTTTAAAGTCTCCGTGGGCAGTGAGAAGCTCCTGTTGCTTACGAGTGTCTGGAAGTAGAACCAGCAACTCATTGAAGACCCTGTTGAAATTCTCCCCCAGCAGTTCCTGGCAGCTTTTGTAGTACTGGACTGCAGGTAATATACCCTGATCAAGAGGAGACAGAGTTTCTTCAATAAAAGTTATACATTTCAGGTTAACATTCTGAATCATAAATATTAAAGAATCGGTTCACACAATATGTAATCTCATTAGATTCCCAATACATTTTTGGATAAACTGTCCCATTGACAAAACAGTAAAAACAGTTTAAAACAGTCTTGCAAGTCACATTTAACAGTTACCTGTCTAAATTGGCCTGAATAGTTTTTAAACTCGTTGAACTTGGTTTCGTCGTTTTGAAGGAAATTTTTTATAGACTGAATGAGGTCCATGTTCCTCTGCTGGAAATTTTCAGGAATGAGGTAAGATCCAATAGCAGGAGTCAACCTAAAATAACACAAGTCAAGTAATTAATTCACTTTATTGTATATCAATTTTACATCCCAAAACAAAGGCATATATTGAATTGTAGTCTTCACCATCTCAAAACTCTCAAATCATGTTTATGATGACAAATCCAAAATTGTATAATGTCTAAACTTTGATGAGCTGCATAAAGTCGAAAACACATGTGATTTCTACAACAGTAAATGCAAAATCCGAGAATAAGGCGGACATGATGTAATTGACATGTGAAACAATGAAGTGGGTGTTACAGTGGTTAAAACTAAGAATTTTTCTGGATTCAAAATTTTTGGGAAATATTTGAGATAATGCAAGCAAACAAAGTGATCAAAATAGCGCTGCCAATAATTTTAGATGTTTAATGCAATCATCATCGCACACCTATTGGTAATGGATTGGGGCATAGGAGATAAAGCCCTCCAACAGTAAAAATCTAAGAAAAACAAAAGAAAATCCCGAACACTGCCAATACATGCAAACGTATAAAAAAAAGTAATGTATTCAAATGTCTCATGAGTCATGACCATGTAATTTTCTGTTTTTGGTAGGTCTACCTTCTAGTATTTGTAGCGTGCAGTAATTTTTTATATTATGCAAAAATATTTATATTATGCCTTCAATATACATAACACATTAGCCGAGGGACAGATAAAACAGCCAAACCAAATAACCTATTAAACCAAATAACCTTTTTTTAAAGAAAGAAAACACAAGAAAATTCAGTAACCAGACAGATCTCAATCCCTATTTACTGCCATAGTATGGAAAATAAATACTATAGGAGTCAACTGGGAATGAGATCTGTTTGCTTGATTTATCCAAATATCTTCCTTTGTGTTCAGCAGAACAAAGGAATTTACACAGTTTTGTCAACAATCTGAGTGTAAGTAAATAATGACAGAATTTTAGTTTTTTATGGCAAACTGTTCCTTTAAGCCTAGAAGCATTATTTTATATTATTTTACTTGAGACCTGTAGTAGAGTAGGCGGGGCGAGACCGTGGTTCGAGTCCGGTGAGTAATTGTGGATTAGCGCCAGCTGTGCGCACACAGGGCTCGAATCTCGTAGGAGATGGGGAGCATTAAGGAACGAGCGACCGGACCGTCGAAGAGAGAGGACCGGGCCCGAAGTGTTTGTATATGTATTTATGTTTATGTTATTGCGCCGGCGGTCGTCCGTGAGGGGCCGCCGGCTGTTTATGTTCTATTATTAATTTGATTAAATGTTTTGAATGTCTTCCGGTTCCCGTCTCCTTCCTTCCCTTTTATTGAGATTTATTACAAGACCATTTTAAGTTCTTTGGGTCACTAACTCAAAACACTGCAGTCAGACAGGAATTACATAAATAGCTGCTCAAACACAATTGTTGGATGCCAAAAAATAGTCCGTATTTCTAATCTCACAGACACACACTTCAAAGTTTACCCCAAGAGGACATTATTTTGTGTCTGGGAAAGGGGTGTTAAAGGGGCCCTGTTCACTCCAAAGTCTAAACTCCAAGGGCTCTTCCCTTCAAAGAGAGTAGGCCATAGGAATGATGACTATACTTGGAATGTTACCTGTGACGGTTCGGTACGAATACACGTACCATTACACCCCTAGTCTGGGATGAGCAAACACACATTGTTGCCTTTCTTGTAAGGACTCATGCAATAAAACTGCTACATTATGTATCATACTTGCATGTTATATTATTAGTATGTACTACATATATTTGTATACTTTTAGGCATGTCTGATTCAATTCTGGTGGATGCTGCCTATATGCAGAGCTTCCCACTGAAAAACACCTGCCACTGTCCCTAAAACCTTTAATAGGGCAAGACAAGTTTTCCAACCTGTTAACAACAGACACGGTGGGCTCCACCACATTACTGTTGAGTGCGATGCCAGTGAATCCTGGGGGAGGTTTGCTGACCACAGGCACGAGTCCAGGAGGAGGAGGCAGCACGCTCGGAGTGCTCTTCAAAGGAAATGCACCTTTAAAGCCTGGAAGACATAAGGAAGTATTTTGTAGTGAAAACTGACATCACCAGGGAGTAGCTTTTGTTGAAATATGAATCCATCTTACCAGGTGGAGGTTTCTTTGAGGTAAGTGCTGGAAAATCTTCTTCCATGGGTGGAGGGACTTGGTCAGTTACCGGCTGCTTTATGGGGGAAGGAATATTGTCAGGAAATGAGGTACAGGATTGTGCTTCTGTCGGCTTCTCTGTATGTCCATTCATGAATGAGTTTGATTTGGAGGTTGTAGGACCTTTGGTGAGACTAATATCTGGTGGCTTCGTCTCAGGAACGTTTTCTTTGTGAGATTTTTTGGACACGGACTCCGGGGTATGCAAAGGACTAAAAGATGATGATGAGTTTGCCTGTTTTTTCTTTTTACTGGTTTTGGGATTTGCCTGAGGTGAGCCAACTTTAACCGTTAACAATGTGGAGATGTCGAGCATGGTGGGAACAGCGCGAATCTCCTGGGCCGTTTTACTGTTCATTGAATCCTCTTCATCGGATGATGAGGGACATCTAAGTTTAGGTGGAGCTTTGTTGGTTTCTGCAGGCGTGAGCTTCTTTTTACGCCGAGATGATGAGTTGGGGAGGGTCTGAGGGACACTTCCGCTGGGGGGCGGGTCACTGGCAGATAATATGGAGGAAGAGACTGCAGAGGTTTGCTTGGTTGGCAGAACCACAGGTTTATTGGGAACGGGTTTACTTCCAGCATGAGACCATGCCGACGCTGTGCTCGACTGAGGCTTGAGTGGTTTGATCTTGGAGACCAGTGCAGGGAAGTCTTCCTCCTGGAAGGAAGAGTGTTTTCTGGGTTGACCGGTGTATGCAGGCGTCATCGGAGCGGAAACTAGCGCACCAGACAGGCTTGGAAAATCATCTTCCTTCAGCGAGACAGGAGTTGGTTTAATCGCGCTGCAAAAGAAGGTAGCCATGACATTAATGAGGTAAAAACATTTGAACACTATATTTTTTCAAATAACTTGTGAGGAGAAACAGGAGAATCGCACCTTGCTGCAAGAGGTGCAGCTGCTCCCAATAGCGGGAAGTCCACACCAGCCAGTGAGGAAGTACTCTTCATGGATCGTGCTGAAATACATTGAAACGCACAACTTAACTCATCTCTGTAATTAATAAATAAATACCACAATACACCGTATTTCCAGTTGGCCTACCTTGCATTTCGTTTGGTGGTTTGGCAACACTCCTAGTACTTCTCAACTCATCCGATTCCATTTTTTCTTCTTTGCGTGGCTTGTTGTTCCTGTCTTGGACATGACTTCTCTCCTCCTGGCTACGGGTGACCAGTGAAGCTCTTAAAGCAGCGGCCACTTCCCTGTCCTCTTCCTCTCTGTAGACAACAACTCTCCATAAGTTGTTCCATAAGCTCAACAATAACAACGTTAGCACACAGATGATGATCAAATCCTACCGATTATATCTCCAGCTTCGTACATTCTGTGGTCCGCCTGGGGCTCGACCTCTTCCTGGCCTCTGTCTGTTGAAGCGGTCCACCCCCTCCTCCTCAACACCAACCAGACCTTGAAAGGACAAAAGGGCTCTTTCACATGCTGTCAACATCGATATCGGTCATCGACGATCAAATTCTGCTTTACCCTCATTCCTGCGCTGCTGTCTGGATGCATAGGTGAATTGTACATCTATCTGACGATTCTGCCGCGCCTCAGCTCTACTTTTGCTGTGGGCAGATGCTTTGTGAGCTTTATAGTCAATCTCAGTGCGGAAAGCGTGAGTGAACTGCTCGGTGCTGCAGCGGCCCTCCTCACACAGATAATGGCTCTCTCTGAAGTGCTCACTGAGAAACTGGTAGTCACTGTGAACCGACACACACCTTTCAGTACTACAGAATACAGAAAACTGTGCTGATAATCCTTGCGGACCAGAAGTGATTTTCTACCTGTAGTACTCCTGAGCTCCATCCGCATCACAGAAATGGCAAAAGTAGTGATCACGCCGAAGGTGCTTCAGGAGCTCATCGTTGTCAAGATACCGATCGTCGCAGAATTTACAAAGGGGATGCCCACGATGCGAGGTGTCATCCGGGTCCCCTTGCATTCGATGACGGGCCAGGTCTTTTCGATTGTACCACTTTCTCTCATACGAGAATATCTGCACATAGAGAAAGAATGTATTAATTGAATGCAATGAAGTGCTAATAAAAAGCCATATTGTCTATAGAAGCGCACTACCTTGAGGTGCTTGGAACATAATTTGCAGTAGAAGAGCTCATGTTGTTTGCGCATATGTTGCTCTAACTCTTCACATTTAGAAAACACCTTTGATTCTGGGCATTGGGGACACTCATGTGACAAGATCTTCCTGCATTTGTAATGGAAAATAAATTATTTCAGAGAATATGCATAAAACTGCAGAAATATCATTTTATTTTATTTTAGCCCTAAGTACCTGAACTGCGCGTAGATCTTTGCATCTCCAAAGTATATGTCGTATTTCTTCTCGCACTGATACTGATGAATGTTTAGAGCAGTAAAGGGTACCAGTTTATTTATAAAGACCACCTGAAAGAAAAGAAAGACAATAACACGCATATTACTTACACCAGAACAGATATCTGCATGAATGACAGACTGCAAAGTTCAATAAACATGACTTTGAGTTGACAGTATGCAGTAAAGCACACAGGACTGTAAATCATGTAAACAATGTTGATATAGGGTGTAATAAAGCTGTGTGTCCTCGTGATTATTAACTAATGAGTTACTCTGCCAAAATGACGTCATGCCTGTCATTCAAATGACTACACTTCTGGCGACCTGTTCTAAAGAAAATACATCCAAACCTTCAAACTAATTCAATCAATTTTGTTCACAAAGGACACTTTACTCCCAACCCGTTAACCGAACCAAACTAAAGGACGGAACCAAGAAATTAACATGTCACGGGAAACGTCACGCAATCAATCACTGCTGTCAGACTAAACATCGTGTAAACGTCTAAATTACTTAATTCATACTCGATCAAATCACACCTACTTACTAACTGAAATCTATAGTGTCAACTTTATATAAAACACATGGTGGCTACCTAAACTTCAACTGCCATTATTGCTAACCTATATTCCTTGTAAGCAACCATTTTAAGTCAACGTTGTGGCGACACTATAATGGAAGTCTTATTAAATAAACGTAGAGTAAATAGCCGAGGCCTGCGCTGAGTGCTGGAGGAGAGGCGGCGGCACCTTGTCAAGTTGTTCCCGGCAAACGGCGCAGTAGCTCTGCTCGCACAGCACCCGCATCTTGGTGGAGCAGCGGTAACACACCGGGTGATCGCATTTCCCCACCGCGTATATATCGATGTCCTGGCAGCACAGCACGCACGTGCTCTCGGTGTCTTTCTTCTGGGTGGATTCCATGATGTTAAAAGGCACTGGTCGTGTGTGGTATTTCAGTTTTCTCTCTTTAATCCGTGTGGATTTGGAAGGGCTGTAAACGACAGTACGGGCAGTGAGGCCGGGTGAAGCGCGGTCCTGTTTACGTAATCGCTCTGCGCAAAGCATTGTGGGTAGTGAGTGGCGCCTGGTGTACAGGAAGTGCTTTTATTATGGCATGGGGGACTTTTATGGCAATACTGGAGTTTTTTTGTGTGTCTGGATACTGGGGTCCACAACCAATCAATAACGGATATTCATAAAATGGGAGAAAATTAAAGAAAATAACATCTAAACAAAATAGGCAATTAAATACAATACGCTGCAACAATAGCAGTAGCACGTAAAATAAACATCTACGTATTAATAAGCATATCTACACAATTTCTTCGATATACATATGTACAGGTGATCTCTCGAATATTTATTGGGACAATATTCAACGCCACAGAACCACGATAAAAAACTGACTTGGTCTATCCATCAGTTTGCGGGCAAGGTAAAAATAAATTGATCCAATGAACTTGACGTGTCAAATGTCTGAGTCCAATGAACGATTTCAACGATTACAAAGAAGAAATAATGAGTATAATTTAAACCTTATGAAAATATACCAACAGTCGTAAGTGTAGTTTAACTTTAACCGGCAGCCACGATAACTTTTTCTGCATGTCACAGCTAGTAATGAAGCACCATCCTTGTTTTTGAAGTTTTTAAGGCGTTCCTCTGATGAACTTCACCATAACAAAGGGCAGTAACTTACTCAAGATGCGGTGAATACGGAATACATTTCCTGGCCATCGCTATGCCTTTTCCCATGTTACTAAATGTCTTATACAACTACATTGGCACCCTATTGAAAAGACATACTATTTTTGTCACTAAATATAATAAATGTTGTTTAATGTAAAACCTTACTATTTCGAACCCATTTCGTAACTGTAATCAACTCATAATTTACATTTTCTTGTAGCTCATTTAATGTATGTGCCGCAGAGAATCATGTTTTATCAGCACACATAGCTTTGCATTTTCAACAACAAATTGTAAATCATTTCTAAAAAATGTAAACAATAATGGACCTAGACAATTAACTTGAGATACACCACACTAGGTGTTTTTAGCCTCCGAAAAAGAACCATTATAAAACACACTGTTATTAAATGTTTATATATATAATTAATTTAATACACAGTGTCGGCACCACGAGCGAGCCCAAGGCAGGTCACTTTTTGAAATGATAATAAACGAAATAATAAAAAAAACATTTGGGAAAATTATTTGATGTGACCAAACTGTGTAAACAGCAGACCAAAATCCCCTGACACTTTTATTTTAATCCTCATTTCAGTTGCCTGTCACCAGTGCCAGAGTATACTCCTGAGTATATCTCTCTCGGAATGACAATTTTAAAGTAACGATGAAAGAATTTATTCTGGGGTAAACTATCACTTTAAAGGAATCAGTTTCTGTTAGTCTAAAAAGTTAAAATGTATTTTGCATTGAAATCAGGTTTCAATTATGTTAAAATTGTTATTTTATGTTACATTTTATAAAAATCATGCTAAATGTAACATTTCTTACATTATCACAGTTTATTCGCTATAGTTAAGAAAGTTGTAATGAAGAGCTCATGTTAAACTGTGTCAGATAGACTGTCTCACAGATGAATAAGGTCGAGTCGCTGTCAGGTGTTTCATTTAAGTACACAATAATAATAACAATAAAAATTTGGGTCAACCACCAAGTAATGCTCAATTTTCTTCAGTGTGGGGTGTAAAAAGGTTGCATAAGCAAAATATGGTCAGTTCAAATGATCTGAAAGGTTTTTGCTCCCAAATGTTTTTTACTTGGGTATGACATGTCACAGTTTACTTTATTTTGCTATCCTCATAAATGAATTATAGTGTCCTGCACCCACTAGTAACAAAATATCAACAATTATATCTGGTGTCTGAATATATTTTGGTTTAATTGGTTCGATATTTAGACAATAGCAGGGAGCAGCAGAGCTGATGAAACCATTGCTTCTGCATGGAGTTTCAGGGTGTTTTCCATATGTTGAATGGATTATGTCAGCGAAAAAGGTCAAATGTTTTTTTCTGCTTCAGATCTTGTGTTCTTTGAGCTACAAACCAAGACACAAAAAAAGCATTTACATCTATTTGACATAAATTTTTATCCAAAGCAACTTATAGTTCATTAGAGCCCGTCAGCCTGTGCCATGTGTCAGCCTCAGATGGCACCGGCCACTTTAAACCCTGTCCCCTCACTATGTGTGCCTGCGAGCCGACTGTTAATACATCAATATAAATCTCCTTGCTGAGACAAATTTTGCCTCTAGTACTAATAAACTTACAATGAAAAAAACATTAGTTGTACAGATGTGCGATGAAACTTTATTCAATACAAAATACATAAATAGAGCATCTGTATGCAAGTAAGTGGCAGAAAATATTTGTATACATAGAAATACATTTATATATGCAGACACAAAAAGCTTTAGTGAAAAAAATAACAGAACAGGGCAGCCAACCGTCAACTGAAAATATGTATTCACCTCTAACAATCCCTTTAGTGATATAAATAAGAAAATTCATTAGCATAATAAAACAAGAATATTTATTTCCCTGGCTAAATATTTATTTTCCCAGTCCAAGTTCAACAAATATTCAGAATTCAAAAAACTAAACAGTCCATATACAGGACAATAACCTTTGTTTTTAAAAAAGCACAATCTGTGATTGAAGACTTGTTTGAGGCTAACAAACCTATTGAAAATGCATATGTGTTCGCCATATCAAATCCTGGCAGTATTAATACAACAACAGTGCCAGTCCAAGCAATATCAGATTATGCTTTTAAATAAAGCTGATGAGATCAACGCAGACTCTAACTGCTTCAGCACACCTGTGGCCAGTACTCTGTGTCCGTATGTGGTCGTTCCAGACAGTTTAAGGGCATTAAAATATATATATACTTATTCCAACAATTAATTCATCAGAGAACATTCCACAAAGATTTGTGCAATTAACTATCCCATCAGCATTGGCAGAGTCAACATCCTAAAGGTCAAGGACTGAAACAGATGCTGATGGAATTAAACATTCAAAGGCAGCTATTAAATTTGGTGTGAGTGGCACCGATTCTTATGTCTTTAGATGAAACATAGACCTAAAGTTTGTGCTTTTTCAAAATCGTGGCAGTCAATACACCTGATATGCATTTACTAAATAAAACTGGAGGTGTTGTTCAAATGCATGATATAAATAGTCTTAAAACGAACTTAAGCAAAGTCTAATTCAGAAAATGTAAACAGACATGGCAATTCACAACACGTGCAGCCAGATGATAAAAAAACTACATACTCTCTCCCTTGGAACATGAATGTTCTTTTTAAAACCGTCCCTTATGAAATACAGTATTTTTTCTCAAGAGGAAACATAAGTGCTGTATCTTTTAAACCTACGCCTTAATATAAAATTCTATATTGCTTGAATGAGCAAATATAACATGAGCGTTTTAAAGAGAGTGTTGCAGTGCGCATCGATAACAGGTGTGTTGTGAATGTTGGTGTTTTTGGAAACGCTAATGCTCATTTACTGTATTCAGACAGACTGTGTGGTGCAGGACTAATTTATGCAGGTGCAGTCTTGAATGCACCCCAGGCGTGGAAACAGCGGGTAAAACAGTGAGGCTCATTGCCTTTGCGCACCAGGCGCAGCTTCCTAGGGTGCTCCGCATCCTTGGACCTCATGTGTTGAATATAGACCTGATTCAAGAGAAAACCATGTTAACAGAAACTGGAAAGCCCAGAGGGCACATGTATTTTTAGTAAGATCGTACACCACACGTGATGGTATTCAGTAAAATTAAACTGTCCCTCAATCAGACACTGACCTGACAAGCCTTCAAGCTTAGCTTAATCTCCACTTGGCTTGTCTGAGAGCCAACCCACATGTAAACCTGCAGAGGAAGCAAGAAAAACAAACCCTAAGCAACACATTTTAACACAAAGATAATGAGAATGGCTAAAGGCATCAAGCTCTACCTCTTTTCCATTGTCTAAAAGCATAATGTCATCATCAGCCAGGTCATCCTGACAAAAGTCTGAGCACTTCTCTGATACAGCAAAGTAACCTTTCTCATTCGAGCACCTGAGATGTGAAAACAAGATATTCATGATCATCATATACAAATACAGTACGTGTTAATGCTCTTTGTTTGTTTCAATAAATTGTTTACCTAAACAGTCTAGCATATTTCATGTACTCTGCATCTTCATCGTATTGCTTCTGAGAGCCGATGCCAACCCAGAAGAAATTTTCTGGCTCCTCTCCTTCATTTATCACCTAAAGAAAAGTGTAAAAGAAACAAAATCATTATATTCAATCACAAACTAGCTCATATGATTAAATTTCACAGAAAGATTTTCAATATGTACCTGCTTACTGTACGACTCATCAAACATTGTGTTCATGATGTCTTCTGCTAGTTTAGCTTCATCTGGGTCTGCTGCTCTTCCAACCCATGTGTACACTATTCCCTGGTTGTCTGTACTTTCAAATGGAACCTAATCGGAACATTTAAAGAATGTTCATTCAAAAATTGCCATTGTACTAAATTATTCATTAAATTATCTCCTGGTGTATTACCAAAGGACAGGATTTCAAACAATGTAAAACAAAGTAAACAAGCTGACAAACTATTCCAAATATTAATGTGTTGTTATTTCGCTTAGTATCATATATAGTAAAAACATAGCATTCACCTTCAATATGAAGCAGAATTCAGAGTTGAGGTTGCTGGAATCCGTGGCTATTTGAATAGTCCTAAAACAACACACAACCATGGCACAAAGTTTCAAACTGTATATCCTGTCTGCTTTATACAAGCTGAACAGATGTTGCCTTTATATGGTGTATACCTGGTACAAAGAGCGCTTCCATTTGTCCTGATGTGGTATAAGCTTGGTTGCACACTGTCCACTTTAAGCTTCCTCTTGCCTTTGTGAATGATGAACTTTCTTTTGAAATGTGACAAGAACTTGAGGTTCTCCTGCTGCTGGGTCATTCTCACAACCTGAAACGTACACAAAATAAAAACAATCTCTAAAGAATTTCCACTGCACTGTGCTGGAAGACATAACATCAGGTAAGTCCAGTAATGTTACGACTTGTGTAAAACACAGATATTTATGTTACACAATACCGACAAAAACACTAATTACAATGCAGATAAACACAGTACCTCTAGTTTCCCTGGAAACAAGCTTTCAAACTTCTTCTGCAGGCTGAAAGTGAAAGTCAGCCAGCCCATGTTGGAGGCCTCACGGCCCTGCCAGAAATAAACCACACACTGGAAGTCTTCTTCAGGCTGTTTGTCCTCATCCTCTCTTTTCTCTTTGTCTTTCTCTTGATCATTCTCATATTCCACAGCCACCCAGTACCTAAAAGAGGTGAAATCCTTCAATTACGGCTATAGACTTATATAACTTGCATAAGAAAAATGATCATTTGGCTCAGCCGATGGATTTTGCGGCAGGATTTTGTTAGAACCAACCAACCTGCAGAGAAATACATAGCAGTCCTGAGTGTGGAAGTGACCAAACTCCTCCTCTGGCAAACGAGCAAACTTCTTTCCCTCTAGAACAAATCCTTCCATGCCGTCCAAGTCCTCGTTCCACTCCTCCATCATTTGCTCAGCCTGTCAAGAAACATAACAAACACCAAAGACAACTTTAGACAAATCCAGCAGATTTGCTTCAGTATAAATGGATATGTTAAAGAGTCAAGCGTAAAGATCTGACGCAACAATATAACCTGCTAAATGCTGCACATTAAAGGTATTTAACGTTAAAGTGCAAACATAAACACAATCCCACCTCTGTGAGGGGCATGGGTGGCTGTCTGGGCAGGAAGAGAGCTGTTAGATCAGCTTTCATCTGGTCCTTCTGCTCTGCATCCTTCTTTACTTTTCCAGACAAGCCAGCGGCCTGCTTCACACTCTCTGCATTCCTGGTGTAGTCCACCTTCAACACGTCATCCCAATTCTTGAACTTGGATTTAAAGACCTGTTGAGCGGTAACATCGATGTGTGGAATTGCAGAGATGAACACTGAATTATTCGAAAGGCTGATTGAAAAAGGAGATCTGAAAATTGTACCTGGTACTCCGTGCCCTCCAGATTACGAATGACCACGGCGTGCTTTGGTCGATGCAGCATACAGCACACCTCCTGGCCCAGCTTCAACGCGGCTGCCCTCACCAGACGTGGAGATTTACGTCCGATCCAAATGAATACATCAGACCAGCAATCTAAGATGAAGACACCTTTAGTGTCCAGAAGACCTTGTACCTAAAACACCGAGACAGTTCAAAGGTTAGACAAGTCACTGAGCACTTACAAAGACTCGAAAATATGTGTGTAAATAACAAGAAACAGTCTAGACTTTGCATTACCAGTCTATTTTCCGGAACCACATCTAGTTTGATTTTATCCTTGTGCTCCACCGAAAGTTTGTAGTTGATTTGAGGAAGTTCGAGATATCCCAAACCTAAGCCAACCTAACAGACCAAAAAAGGTACAAAATATTTTACACAGTGTTGATTTTAGAAGGAAAAGCAGCGTTTAAACAAACAAGAGACTATTTCCTGACCTTATACAGCTTGGCACGGACAGGAGTAAAGTCATCTGGAACATGTTTTTTGATTTCCTCTGGCTGTCCTCCAAGAATCTCCCAGAACTCGGGAGGTTCATGATTTTGCATCAACGTCATAATCTCTGCTTTACCTTTTCGCTCATTTTTGTTGATCTTTTCACCAAATAACCTGAAAATATGCATTTTAAGCACATAACAAATTTGGACCACAGGAATGGGAAACAATACATGGCGCTGTGTTGTTTGCAAGCTACCTTGCTTTTGTGGTACCACCCAGCGTTGCATTACCTCCTCTCCAAACAAATATTTCAAGACCATTGTCCAGCAAGAACACAAATCTGACAAGAGAAAAATAAACTGATGTCATGTGACCACTCCACAAAAATGTGATGGAAAAAAACAAGAGCACTTAGAACTCACCGTGGGTCAAGTGAGGACGCTTTTATAGGCACCGATTCTAATCTGATGTTCTTTTTCCCATACACCCTGTACAACCTGCCCAAAACACACAAAAAATACAGGATAAGTACGAGTCCTTTCATGGATAAACTGGAGGAGGGTGTAATTTTGGTGGGATACCTGGTTGAATATTGTGTGTCCTCTACGGTGTAAAATCCACTAGCAGTTCCGCCCTCAATGTAAGAGATCGCATTGTCGAACACCTAAAATGACAAATATTGTTAACAAAATCCGCAAACGCAGCATGACATCATTCATGTGTTTCATTGACCCTGTGTTTGTTTTACTGACCGCAGTGAATTCTTCACTTTCGTCTCCCATCTCCTCTCTGATACTCCTGCACTCAGCGCCCAAATAATTACGAAGGTTGACAGCATGGATTGCTGAGCTGGCTTTCTTATCAAGTGTGGCTTCCTGGCCAATCCAGTAAAAGATCTGCCAGTTCAAGGCTCCGTTATCATCTAAGAAAGTCTGCAAAAAAACGGAACATTAAACAATATATTCAAGACATAACGTGGTCATAAAAGTAGGAAATAGATTAGCATTAGCCATAACCATAACCATAATAATTAAAAGGACTTACTCTGAGAACAATGTAACAGTCAGCCTCATAGAACTTTCCGTGGAAGGCTTCGTCCACCTGCATGGGTACAAAGTTCTCTATCTGCCAGATTGTGACCCCAGGTATTTGCCCCACATCCTCCAAGAAGAACTCGGAGTAGTCCAGCGGAGGTTTCTCCAGATTCTTGTCCCAACGCTTTACTTTCAGGTCTGAGTATTTCAAGTCGCCATTCTCCTACAAGAAGACCAGGATCTATTCTTAGTTTCACTTCACCAGATGATTGTCTTGTCTCATAAAGCTTCACCATCATGTTTTCTCACCTCCATAGATTTGTTCTTATCATGCGCCACATCTGACATTCCTTTCAGCACCTGTTTAGCCTGATCATCTTGAGCGGAGTCTTTTCTCCTCCTTAGCCTCATTTTCCTGGCCATGTGATCTTTTGGGCTATTTCCTGTGTGACATAAAGCATTCCAAATGTTTCGAACACGCTCTGATGAGATCATAATGAAAATAAGTTTTGCTATAAACAAGCAAAGCCATTTATTCTACCTCCACCAGCTGCTGCTACAGTCGCTGGGGATGCACCAGCCAATCGTAGCTGGTTCTGCAAAGAAAAGTCTATGTTGTACCACTCAGCTGTTCTGTCCACCGGCTTAGGAGGCATGACTAGATTGGGATTCTCACGAACGTCCAAAACCTAAGAGCAAAATGTCAAAGCATTACGAACCAATCTATTGGCTGATCAACCAATAAAGCCCCATGTTGCATTTAATTGTGCTTAATGTGAACATATGACTTTCATAAAAGTTTACAGCAAGCAATTATTTTGCTGTTCGGTACGACAAAGTAAACATATAACTGGTTGGTATACATAAAACAGTCAATCATGAAAGATTATAATGATTACATACCTGCAAATCAGTCAAAAAATGAATGGCCTCCGGTAAAGTCACAAGACGGTTCTTGTTCAAGACCAGTTTCTTCAACTTCCCACACCTGGAAGGCATTATGATAATGTATCAAAGTTGTCCATTTGTAAATAGCCAAAACAAGCATCAGTGTGTCGATTCGCACCTGCAAAGTCCCTCTGGAATGAGCTCCAAATTATTATTTGCTGCCATGAATTCCACTAGGTTGGATAGTTTTCCCACACCAGATGGAAGCCCATCAAAATCAATTTTGTTAGAGTTCACATACAGCTTCTTCAGCATGGACAGCTTGCAAATAGCAGACTAGACATCGCAGCAAACAGAGGAAAAGAAGAGACAAGGTTAGCAAACCAAAAACATCATTTTACGATAAGCGACAATTAAATAAATGGGATGTCATAATAACATGCGGCAACTTCTAGTGACTGCCAAGTTCCTCAGTTTTTTTTTCAATTTGGGACCTACAGGCAAGGATGTGAGTTGGTTCCTTGAAAGGTTGAGAGTCTCAAGCTTGGTCCACTGATCTATGCACAGTGACAGTTCTGATATCTGATTGCTGCTCAAATTGAGTCGTTTTAGATTAGCCAGGGTATACAAGCATTCTGGTACTCGACTCAGATCATTGCAGGAAAGGTCCACATCTACACAAAAACATACAAAATGTGATTAAACATGCACTTATAATTTTAGATACTGATGAGGATAAAACAGAAACAGCAAACAAGTACCTGCTAAGTTGGTGAGTCCCTCTAGACTGGTTGGCATATTACTTTGAGTACGTTGTGTGTTCCGTAAGTGAAGGGTTTGCAGGGCCACCATAGCAGGTAGTTGCCTGTTACAACAAAGCAAACAATCAATAGAAGCCAGATCTTATCAGACTCAATGATGTCATCGGTACAGAAAGTATGCCACCCTACAGAAAGCAAGAAGCCTTCCAGTCGCAGGGATACAAATCATAAAATCTACATATGTTACCTGAGCTGTGCATGCATAAGTGGATTGTTATTGAGTATCAGGGTCTGCAAATGGACCAAGCGTCTCATCTGAGGGGGCAAGCTGTCCAAATTATTGTCACTCAGGTCCAGGTAGAGCAGATCAGTCAGATTAATGAACAGCTGATTTGGTATGTTATCAATGCTGTGAGAAAGAGCAAACACAAGAGATATTGACAGAAATTCACAGATAAGATACCACCAACCAAAATGTTACAGTTAATTTAGGCAAATAGTGTATTTTCATGATCAGTCATTTGTGGTACAATTCTTAAGTATGTATGCCCATCATTACAAATATAGAAAGACATGGACAGTACCTATTGTGACTGAGGTTTAAGACCAACATGTTCCTGGAGTTTTCCAATTCCCTTGGAATCTCAGCGAGTTGGTTGTAGCTCAGATCCTACAGGGAAGGAACATTTTATATAAACACAGGTCTTTCAGTCTATTTTGCCATCTCAACCGCACATAAAAGGAAACAAACAAGACAGAACGGCCTGTCTTAAAATAATATATGCTAGCAATTTTGCACTTAACTGACATGTTTATGCCATCATCCCAAGGGAGAGATAAACAATAAAGCAATGAATATAGAGGAATAGTAATTCCCCACATACCAGCACAGAAAGATCATCCAGCTGAAAAATATCATCAGGAACTCCGGAGTTCTTCAAGTTGTTTGCTCTGGCCACCAAGGCCTATGGGATAAGAAAAAAAATGTAATGATTATATGAGGAATAAAAATATCTACAATAAAATTGAAGGAAGAATGTTGAAATAAACTTGTCAACAAATGTAAATAGGTACATAAATATTTAGCAACATGAAGTGCTGTATTTCGCAACACTGTTTACCCTCAGGTTGGGAAGACTGGACAGCTCTCCATGCAGCGTTGTGAGGCTGTTGTGACTCACTGACAAATGTTCCTGATTTTAGATATGAGACAAAAGAAGACAGAACACCAGATAGAACATCAGTAAACGACAATGCTGGGTTGCAAAATATTACTGAAATGTTATAATGCAGAGGAAAGATTTCATCACCAGTTTCTGTAGGGAGGCCAGTTCCTCTGGAAGATAGCAAAGACCCGTTCTGTTTAGTTTCAGCCATCGCAAGCTGGTCATAGACTTGACATGCTCAGGAAAATAGCCCCCCTATTAGAATAGAGATAAAACTCAAGCATCACTGCCAGAAATTAACACCAACAACAATGTGCTTCAAACTCATTTAAGCAATTCCGTACAACCTCATCATGACGAAAGTTTTTATAAGAAATTTTCACAACATAGATATCGAAGTAGTCAATATTTGGTGGTTTAAGTGCCGTATTTGGCACGTGATTAATTTTTTAAAGCATTTCTAATGATTTCGCATAGTCAGGTATATGAAAGAATTGACACGTGCATAACAGACTGAAGTAACTGTTTATGTCTCATAAATGCACACAAAAGTAAAGTAAAATATCCATTTATGTAAATCTTCTCTATTAATTGGGTATTATTGTTTCTGGTTTATGCATTTTAATTCACAGAAGTATGTTGTTTCTCTCCTTTTTTTTTGTCACATCCATAACATGTTTATTTCCCACGTGTACTATAAAAAAAAACATTTTAGACAGCAGGCATGGGCCGCTTACCGTCAAAAACCACAAACATTTTCTGCGAGTATGAGTATTTCTAAGGTATGAGCTATGTTTACATAAAATGTATTTAACTTAACATCAAATTAAATTATGATTAAATTATGTAATTCAATGTTTGATGTTTACGTTTAATATGATATAGATTTTAAAAACACTTTTTTTGAAAGAATATTGTAATTGTAAAGCTTTATTTTTACCTGACAAACATGCTCTATATGTTGCTTAAAATAAATGAATTGTGTGAAAAGTTGTTGTTTGTATATGCATACATTTGAAAAGAACACATTTTAGGGCTGCAACTGCAACACCGTGATATTTTGTTTATGGTGATCATACCGGCCCATGCCAGTTAGACATCGCTCCCATCGTTTAAGAAAATCTAAACAGATGGTTCAATATATTGAATATAAATACATTCTTTGAGAATTTAGGCACACAGGAACTGCTCATTTACAGTTTATGTGGAAGCAACATAATATACACATGTTTCTAAAAGGAAGGTTTAGAGAGACTTCTACAGTCACAACACTTCCCTAACCTCCTATACTGGAACAGTGATGTCATCTCGAGATTATAGGGTGTGTTTGCCATGACAAGCTAAGGGTGAGCTGGATCCACACATGTGCAACAACAGTGAGATGAGTCGATCTGACTGAAGTTGGTTTTATATAAGAACAGCCAGAGTCTCAGTTAGGATCAACACAAATTTATTCAAGTCAACTGACACACTTGTCACTTGTGGTTTAGCTGAGAAGTTTGGTTGAACTCCTATAAACGCTTCATTGAACTTCTCCATGCTTCAAAATACTGCACATGATGAAACACGACTAATGAATGACTAACTTTCTAAACGTGACACCTTCATAACAAATAACATGCTTTTGAGAGGCACTTCCAGCATCGCAGTTTATTGATATCAAAAGCTCATTGACGCGCATTTCACGGTAACCGAAACAGCTCAGCTACCGGGACACAAACTTCTTGCGATTTCCTCTAACGTTACCCGTCACATCGCTTGATTGACCGCACCATATTTTGACAACTCGAGAGCTAACGCCCAGTGTGTTGCCCTGAGCTAACCACATAGCACTGTTAGCTTCTCTCTGCCTCTTCTGAAAAGCGAACCTTCCATCGTCTATATTTCCTGCTTTATTAACAAGTTACGAACATTATCCCGTAGACATAAAGAGTTCAAAATAGAGGGATTACCTTAAAGTCATTCCCACTCAAGTCTACCCCCCTGATAAAGGGAAGAACTCCGGTCGCGGCCATGTCTAATTCAGGATATGGCAGCCGCAGTCGCAGCCTATTTCTGTTGGATGGTACAGCAACGGCTGCAAAACACACCCCGCCCTCGTTCAGATGGTACAGCCCACTGTTCCGCCACTGAGTCAACCTCCCCGCCAACTCTCAGATGGTACAGTACAGCCTACTGTTATATATACCTCCCTAACGTTTTCTTTCATTTTTATAAGGTAAAGCGCCATTACATTTAGGAAGCAATATCCTTAGTTTTTCACTTCCTTTCTTTAATAGATAATTTAGAAATTATGATAATTTATATATATATATATATACATAATTGTTTGAAAAACATACACAGCACAGAAGGCACGTTTCATAGTCATCACATAATTAAAGTGATAACTTACCTAATGTTAAATTACTATTCTGAAGGAATATGAGATATAAGAGAGATAAGGCAAGTTATTTAGCTATAGTTTATGTTAGTAAGATGGATACAGAAAACGTATTAATTGAATACTAACGCAATAGACTGCAACTCTACTGCAAAGTTGATTTCCAGTTAATCCTTTGTTCGGTTTATTCAGTTAAAAAACAACCCAGAGATATAAGTCTGCACATTTTAACACTAATGTATGTGATATGCACAACAATTTACTATGAGAATATATTGAACATTTCTATAAACCAGATGCACAATAAATACTTAATTTTGTAATAAAATAACTTTATTTTACACTATTTAATATTTGTAACTGTTTATAAAAAATTGTTATCTCAAGACAACATTCGTTTCATTTTTTACAAATATAACAAAAGATCTGCAGCTTATTTCCAGCACTTTTTTACTGGCCCTGGGGACAGGTGACCCGAGTATGACCGGGCTCATGACATATCCCACAGGTTCTCTGACGTTTGGCAGCAGGAGGTTTGTTGGAGAGAGTGCTGGTCTTTTTGTTCCCGCCACGATTACCATTATTTCCTTCAGGAAAATCTGTGGCTGAAAAAGTGATAGAAAGGGAAAATTGACAATACAGAATTTTTTTTACATTAAATCACGACTGTATTTACAATTTAAATTGCTCCTCTCAAGATGTTTACAAACTACACTAACACAATGTCAAGCTATTTTTTTGTCTGGAAACATTGAAAGTGTCGGCTCAACAAGCCACTATCACTAAAGACCAAGTGGCCAACAAAATATCTCATCCCTTGATGCTTATTAAATTTTCTGTTACTTTATCATTTGATCGGGACAATGTGTTATTTTACTGAAGTGACTATTTAAGACTACATATAGAAGAATGATTTTGTGTAGCCACATGTATACAATATTCTCTGTTAACCAGTGTTGTATGTTTGTGTACCTGGAGGAACATTCTCATTTGCCCACTGGAAGAAGCCACACTGCTGATCACGTGGTTTTCCACAGGTGTGGAACATGCGGCCCTTGTTTGGACCATCTTTCATGACCGTCCGGGTAACAGCAGGCTCATTGCAGTTACACATAATTTCACCCTCATTGCTGCCAGATTCTCTGTTGTTTTGCTGTTGTTGAGCTACGTTTCCAAAGCCAACTGAGGGCCTGGGGGGTTGTGACGTCTGGTTTAGGGGTCCTCTGCTTCCACCGGGTGATCCCTGCTCAGCGGGTTGGTCTGCCCACAAAAAAAACTTACAATCCCCCGTGTTACACTTGTAAAACTGACGTCCTTGATTGGGACCATCTTTGCGAACTGTGAGAAGAACTGCATCCATGCCACAGTTGCACACAATGGCACCACCCTGGGCTGGGGGTTGCGGAGGAGGCAGACCTGGTGTTGGCCTGTTGCTGTCAGCTCTGGGTCTGGGTGCTGGAGGTCTAATGTTTTCCACCCTGGACGGAGGTGCCGAGTTGGTTCTTTGTGCACGAGGCTGATGGGATGTCGAGTTATTGTTCATTCGAGAGTTAGAATCTCCATCTCCTCCTCTGAGATACTTCAAATTTAAGACCTCTCTCAGAGTCTCGTCACATCCTCCGATACATCCAACAAATTCAAGGGGCATCATGTGTGGCAAGCTTCCCCTTTTGAATTTAAACTTTAGCCTGTGGAAGAAATCATGTTTTAGCAAAATTTACAAAATGCGTACTATTAAGAGCCATAAACCTTACATATGCACAGGAGGTGGACGGCACGTCGGACAGATGCTCTCATCTCTGCTGACCTCCAGTACTGTGTCTGGAAACCAAACGGCTGCTTTACAGGCAGGATATCCCATACATGAAAGAAACATTCTGTAAAAAAAAGGCAGAGGTGATTATCAAAATAGGTTGTAAATCGCCTTTTATTACCCAAACCATTACATTGGCAAATGGTGTTGTATTACCCAGTGCTGTCTTTCTTTTTCTTCAACACCATGTCACGGTTACACTGAGGACACTTTCGTATTGGTAACGGAATTTCTAGCTGTTCTTGCTCCTGTTCTGTAAACTCTTGAGCCGGACCCAAGTAATTAGACAAAGCTTCATCCAATCTGGTGACAATAAAACAATTACTCACTTGAAAGTATTTCTTTTTTGTTACACAAACTAAATCTGACTTTTGCAGTTATATCCAAATGAAAATAATTTAAATTTACATAATGACTCACTTCTTCGCCTTCCTCACAGATTCAATAAAAACAGCCTTGTATTTTGCCACATGGTAGCTGAGGACAGAAGCTTTGTCCTTACGGCCCTCTGAGACAAGTTTAAGGTCCGCCTCCAGTTCTGCTCTCAGGTCAGGCTTAGACATCTCATAGCCCATTGAGTTGTACCCTGAAACCAAGTGACACTCCATTTCGCAATGTGAAATAATCCAAAACTTTCAATCTACTGATATGACCACAGTCCACTGACCATTGGATGAATATGTCACAAAAAATATCTAAAACTTGCTATTTTACCCTCAACAAGACCCATGCCGAGCTCTCCAGGAAGGAACCTCTGGTCAGCCGTCAGTCCAACATACATGCGGCTTTTTATGGTCTCAATGTGTTCAGCATGCGTTGCATCGGTGCCTGCAAATACAAATTAGGTGAACCTCACCCAACTAAAAATTAAGTACTAATTTGAGGTACCCCATAACTATCAATTTTATATACCAATGCCATGCTTTTCCATAAGAGAAATCAAATCCGCCTCTGTCAAAAGCTGTGGTGGACTGGTCTGTCCTTCCACCATCTCAACTGCTGTCGGCTGGAATGTTGTATTGGGTTCATATAAAGGAATAACCTATACAAAAAAAAAGACACCGGTCATCTTTTTAGAAACTGCCGACTTAACCAAACTGAAGTCAGTGTGTAGCGAAGAAATATAAAATCACCTTATTGTACCACTTGTCATAGGGATACACCTCCAGATAATTCCGTGCTATGATTGTAAGTCCGCTAGCGGAGAATCTCTCTTGCGCAATTTCAATTTCAACTATCACCTCCTGACCCTGAGCATCTTTGGAACAACAGGCCAGGAAGTGACGCACGATGAACTCATATAACCGTTTTTCATTTCCCTATAGTAATTGAACAATGCAAATTTTACTAAAAAACATTTGGTCTCACTAGACTGCAACTCATTGAGAAAAAACTTCTTACTGTTAGAGCTTCTTTGTTTTGTAATACAGTTTGATAATAAAATATATTTAATAACTTCGCTACTTGTAGCTGGTTACTCTTCATCACAGATGGAGACCAGGCTCACCTGTAAGCTGTTAGTGTATTTGGTGGGGTGAATGGGGGGATGGGCCTGATCTGATTTGTTTCCATTGCGAGGTGTTGGCCCACCGCTGTCCAAAATGCGCTGAGCAAAATTTCCCCATTCATTATCTTGTGTCTGTTGCTCAACGAGTGGCGTAAGGTTCAGGTTCTGTGGAAACATGTTGGTCTCCGTGCGAGGATAACTGATAAACCTGAAGGCAAACAGACAGGCTGATTTGTTAAAAGACCCAACACACAGACCATCATGTTCCAGCCAAAAACAAATACTGTTTCGCTGTCATGATTTATGCATAAAATTTTATCATACCCTTGAGTGTACAGCTTTTCTGCGATTTTCATTGTTTCTTTTGCACTGATCCTCAATTTTCTTGAAGCCAGTTTTTCAAGTTCCTGAACAAAACACATTTAGACTTTACCAAATATACTTTCTCCAAGATGTACATGATGATTAGCCAACATAATACCAATCATCCAGTCTAAAATATAAAGTAGAAATTTGGTGAATATGCACTATTATGTCCACTTTACTTACCACTGTGTCAAGGGGTAAAGGTCGCCATTTGCTTTTTGGTTTACTTGTTACAGATATCACTTTCGCTATGGGATCCTAAACAATAAGACCACCAGACAAAATGTTCCATTTAAAAGTACTACATAATGACAATAATGTCTTATATGTTTAATATGCTGTTTCAAAACTCCGCACCTCCATGCACATTTGATAAAGCACAAGGCATGCTGTGTGGTTGAAAAGTCGATGTCTTTTCCAGCCGAATTCTACCGATTCCTCTTCGTTAGGCTCGTGAACAACTATAACACCAACATCTTAAGTATTAGAGATCAAGTATTCGAGACAAAAAAGTATAGTTCATTTTAAATGTATTGATAGTAAGATATTCTTTTAACAGATTCACACTGTTGCGTAAATTTTTATATTCAGAACAACAATAAAAGAAAAAAAACTGAACACCTTTAATTTTGAAGAAAGTTTCAGGGACAAAGGCTTGAATGGCTTTAAACCTCTCCACCACAAAGCCAAGAGTAGGGAACTGACAACTGCCATAGCTGATGAGCTGATCCGAGAGAGATCCTGGAAATATCTTCTGTAAGCGTAATGTCTGGAACCTTGTAAATGATGCCCCTAAAGAAGCATAATAATGCACAAAATAAGTCAAATACAGATTTGTATTAATGTGAAATATACGAAATGCTTACCGATACGGAGATCAAGTTCTTGTCTCACATCCACTGCGTCACTGATGTTAATATTTGGTTCAGTAAGTGTCTCACAAGCTCTCCTTATAGAATTTGGAGTGATCTCAGAGAATCGTGCACGAAAGACCTGAATGTTCGGCTTCACTAAATTGAAAGATATCACATGTTCATGTAAGAAAAATATAATGTTCTACTGTTCAATTAGTAAAACATTGTGTTAGTAGTGTCATAGGTCGGATTTCTAGGGAACACAAATAATATCAAAATGCATGTCTTAACTTACATATAAATAATTTTATCCGTATAAAATAAATGTACCTGCTTTGCAAACATTGATGATCTCAAAGCCAATATTCTCTCCTTCTCTATCACAATCAGTCCAAATGACTAAAGCTTGGCATTGTTTCACCTCACGTTCCAGTGTCCTCTGGGTAATAAATAAATGTAAGCACACGTATTAAAATATCTTTTAAAAACTGAATAAATAGTTTGAATAAATGGAATAAATACCTTAATTGCTACAAAGTTGTCAGGACAATACTTTTCCACCTCAGTATCAAACAGCAGCACAGGATTACAGCTATGCCTGGAAAATGACCATGTAATGAAAGTTATAATATTACTATTTAAGACAAATTAAAGATTTAGTATTTGTCCTTACCATTTTTGAAAAGGGGATTTGAACTCAAGTCCCAATAGATGCCCTGATACTGACGTCATGGATACAGTTACATTCTGTGAACATATAAACACCAGGATCTGCACATGAGCTGTTGCATACCACTTCAATAATACCTTAAAATATATGATTTTTTTTTTAAATAATTTCCCAAAAGTACTCACCTGTCCAAATAGGTTGTATTCATACTCATATATTTTGTTGTAAACAGAATATCCCTCTCTCTTTTAAAAGACAGACAAAACAATCATGATTCATTTTACTAGTTTATTATGACAATTCTGAAATCTACAAAAAGGTCAAATGTATAGGGACATAACGTCTTAATGAATTGATAGATCTGAAAATACGTAAATAATGTGTAACAACAGCAGTCAGTACCTACCCTTCTTGATCTCCCATTTGACATAATCTCTGCTATCCCTTTAGCTGCATCGTTTTTCTCAGCAACACAAAGTACTTTCTTAATCTGAGTTCGTCTTATCATGCTAACAGATATTTGCCGTCGAAATCTGCAGTGAACTGTCAATCTGAACAGTAATCTATGTAAAATGTTCATTACTGTGATCTAGCAGTGCATGATCACAGCACAGATTTGAGACATTTCAACAAAACACTAGCTTGCAAACTGCCACATCTTCATAAAAATAAAACACCGTAACGTAATTCCGCAATCTTCGAAAGTATTTGCAACTGTCTCTACTAATATAAAAAGTTACAAATATTGGCAGCTAAGAAAAAAAAGAGCAAACTAGTCAAATCTTCTAATTTCGGCGCCCATCGTGAAATGTCGTAAACTGTCGTAAAGCGGCGCGTTAGTGATTGGCTGGTGTATTTGTCTCCAGGAAATGATATCAATAAATTTGAAAATATTAATAAATAGTGACAAACATTTCCACGTAAATCAGAACAGTTTACAAGGGGTGTAAAGCGTCACAAATAATATGTAGTTTTCTCTGTCGAAGGGTCACAAAGCGCGTCATAACAAACACAAGGGAGGTGTCTTAAATCCTACTGTGCTTCCTGTGTAGATTGACTATATAGGCATTAAAGACGTGTACCGTAGTTTTGGCAATCATATATGCGCGTGCAGTCGTCAGAGTGCCGTTTGTTTGTGCGAACTGATCTTACTCGCAATGCCTACGATGACTATTAATGCGCACTAGCTAGGCAGCAGGGTGTCGTTTGAGAGGCCGCCACTACTTCACAGATACAGTCACATGGGCTGGTCACGATCGTTTAAATATGGCTGCTGTAAGAGGATGTCAGAACAGCTGGAGTGTGTGTTGCAACATCGGCGTCTACTTCTAGGTTCAATATAAAGATATTCGAGTTAAAAGTATTTTATATAAACGGCGATCGTTGATAGATGTGTCATATTTATGGCAGGGGACGTCACCGGTCTGTCAGCGTCGGATTCAAGCTCATGTATATCGGATCGTGATTTGGTTCAGTGGATGACTAACCAGTCCTACTGCATAGACACGCTCGGGGTAAACTTAATTTCTGCTTTCATTTTACCGTACTGAAAATGATCCCTATGTGAAATATGTGTTTTATATCTTTATCTGTGGAGGTGTTAAGCATGGCACTAGGATCTGTACGATTTTTCAGCTGATGCCTCTCCATATACTACGAGACCATGATTGGCTCACCAGATGTGGTGGCGTTTACCAAAGAAGATGACTTTGGGGAATCGTTCTCCGATCCATTGTCGCTTCCGGAGGAGTTTTCTGTGCCTTTGTTTAATCATGCTGCCAATGCAAATCCCTGGACGAAGACATCCTATGCGAAATTCTCGAAGGATTTCATCCTCATCTCTGAGTTTTCAGAGCAGGTTGGACCACAGCCACTACTCACCATTCCCAGCGACCCCAAAGTGTGCGGGACATTCGACCTCAACTACTTTTCCCTCCGTATCATGTCAGTGGACTACCAGGCCTCTTTTGTAGGACATCCGCCTGGAAGTAACTACCCAAAGCTTAATTTTGTGGAGGACTCGAAAGTCGTCCTGGGTGATTCTAAGGAGGGAGCGTTCGCCTACGTGCATCATCTGACGCTGTATGATTTAGAAGCTCGTGGTTTTGTGCGGCCCTTTTGCATGGCTTACATTTCAGCAGACGAGAGAAAGATTATGCAGCAGTTTCAAGAGCTGTCATCACAGTTCAGCAAAGCTTCTGAATGTCTCAAAACGGGAAACAGGAAAGCGTTTGCAAATGAGCTGGAGAAGAAACTGAAAGATTTGGAGTACACCCGATCTGTGCTGCATAAAGAGGCAGAGCTGCAGAAAACGAACAGCGGCTGTTATTCTACACAAGCTATTGAAAAGGCAAACGAACTGGCCAATGTTGAAAAGTCTATTTATGAACACAAAGATCTGCTGAGACAAATCACTTCTTATCCTTCGAGGAAAAGGAAAGATATGGATTTTGTGCAATGTGAGACAGAGAAAGCCACAGAGATCATTGCAGTGGATGATACACTAACGTGTAACTCCGACAATGCAGTCAAGTCTGTAGAAACTGAAAGTGATAATCGGAAGTCTGCATACACGCCTCAGTTTATAAAAGCCAAGTCTGCCAAGTGCTTCGACAAACGTTTGAAAACGCTTGAAGAGCTCTGCGAAACGAACTTTTTCCACCAAACCCTAGAGCAACTGAACCTAGTTGAGAAGTCCTTCCGAGGAGATCTCTGCTTCATTTACACCAGCCAGATCAACAGGGCTCTTCTGACCAAACAAAGAGTAACTAGCTTCCTCTTTGAAGCCGAAGCAGACTGGATAGAAGAAACCGCAAAGCATTTCAAAGTCAGTTCAAATACTCTTCCAATTCCCATTCTGAATTTATCTGCTGCGCCGATGAACCTTGAGTCGTACACTACGTCTGTAGATATAGATCACATCAAACCGAGCGGGGAGTCTATTGAAATGCCTGCAGAGTCGAGTACGTCTGACATCACCCAGGAGACCTCGGAGGCAGCAGACACAGAAACCAAAGGCAGTTTCAGTAGTGACAAAAGCATCGAGGCCTTTGGAAGTGTTAGTCCTTCCAATCTGCAGTCAAATTACTTTGAAGGTCTCGAAAGGAGTAAAGTATCCACCACTTCCTCATCTGAAGATCAAAAAGTGGGCAAGATGTCTCCACAAAGAACATCTGAGGGAAGTCCCGCTGAGGTGTTTGGAAATGGACATCTCGTCCAAATGGACTCGGCGTGCTGTATTGGACAGGATGGTTTTATCTACGAGGAACCGACACCTGAGATTGCTCAGGAGTGTTGCGGTGACACGGTGGTGAACCAAGAGCCTTTGTCCCTTCTTCACGGAGATCCCGTCTTACAGATGGACTACATCCTGGAAGACTCGACCCTCTTGGGGAGCCCCAATAAGGGGTTGATGTTTTCAGAACTAAACACCAGTGTTCTCTCTGAGGAGGCGGCAAGAATAAACATCGAAGATGTCTCCGATAGCACTAGTTACATGAGCACCTCCACCAGTTCTGACAGAGCGGCATCTCCTTTTACCTACGGCAGTGTGTTAACACTTAGGCAGAAGAAGAAGGCAGGGCACAACGCTCTTCGGTTTATCAGACAATATCCATTCGCTCATCAAGCCATCTTCTGCCTTCTGAGTGGCCGGACACTTGTCATACTAGGGTCAGATGAGGGCACGGTAAGAAAGCTAGCCAATGCTTTGTTAATTTTTGTGCCCAACCTTGGTAAATATGGCGAAACTGTCCAGCCGTGGCTTTCGACACCATTTCAGCTTACCGACCTGCAGAGATGGAAACTTATTGGATTGCAGAGGTATGTTGACCTTAAAATTGATGTTTGTTACCAAATCTGTTTGTCAATGATTGATTCAACCACATTTTGCTTGCGATGCTATGCATTTTTTCCCAATATTGTTTTTCTTCTCCAGAGCCATCTCTCCGGCCGGGTCCAGCATACTCCACTCTTTGAATCGATACAGCCGTTACTTAAGCATTTTGGACTGTGATAACAAGACCCTTCGATGTCCGCCATACAAAGGAACACTGATCAACCAAATGGCAGACCACAGGACACAGATCAAACGTGGCAGCACCTACTTCCTTCATGTTCAGAGCATCTTGACTCAGCTTACAGCTAAGGCCTTCCTGTACACATTCTGTCATCACATTCACCTTCCCATGGACATGAACGACCAGGGCTCAGTGACATCCCGCAGGACTAACTTCTTGTTACAGCTGGGCTGCACTGTGGAAGAGAGTAAAATCGTCCAGTACCTTAGTGAACTCATCAAGAAACATTGTATTCAGGGACACTCGAAAGGGGTGAACCAGTCGTTCTTTTCTTTTGATTATACCACCAGCTATTTGTACAAAATTTGAATGTGAAAGGTTCATTTCGATGTCTATTTCGATTGTAGGTTAAAATCAGGAGACCAAATGAGTTGAATGTAATTGTAAATGTGTTGAATTCCTGTGGCATTCTTAAAAGCAGAGGATTTAATGTTTGGGGTTGCTAACAAAGTCTTGAGTATTTGTTTAGTGTAGTCAGTGCATATTTAAATGACCAAACATACAAAGTCGGAGAAGTTTGATCTCATGTGATTTGAAGACCTTACAGAAGCTGTTCTGAAATGATTTACCACTGCACAAGTAGATTTACAGTAGGGCACACAGCTCCAGTCGGCTACAGCTCATTGAAAGACACAAGCTGAGTAGTTTGTGACAGATACAGCTGCACAGGAGGAGATTTCCTAATCATGATTTAATTTATCCGGTCCTGCTGGCTGGTTTAATAATTAACAATGCTCTTCTGTCTTCATAAGCAATTCATTGTTGCAACATGAAAATCCCCAGCATATCTTCTATGAAATGAATTGTAGTGTCAGGAGAACGGTTGCACATGTCTATTTATTTTTCTCCAACAGCCTTCATGAAACCGTCCCATTTAAAATTAGTTCGCTTTAAATTGTTATTTCCCAAAACGTGTTCAGGTTATTAATCAATTTGATGTAACTGGGTAAATTGGTTAAGCCTTTTGATACTCTCGTTTTGGGTTGGTCAAGTCAGAATAATTATTAATGAGAATATTTGAAGGTTGTCCCCTTCTTGCCCTTTCCACTTCCAAGTGTGAATCTGATGAGAAAAAGTTGAACATTTTTGAATAATGCAAAAGTCTTGATTTATCATAAACACAAGGTTTCAAAAGAGATTGTCTGCATTTAAATGCAAATATGAAGTGACCAACCCTCTGTGTTTCAATGTAATTATGTGATGAGGTGAAAGAATGTAGTGCATGTTATACTGTCACATTGTGGAGAACTGTTACGCAACTGTCTGCATGTTTGAGGACCACAAAGATTTAATGATGGAAAGATATAGTGGTATTTATAGGCCCTTCCACAGTATATCACACAATGTATAATTCAGCCTTATTAGATATTAATAATTGATATGAATCGTGGTGTCTAAGTGGTGTGCAAGCAATGTCCGCATGATAAACTGTGTGGCTGGTGGACTGGCATTTCTTAATGTTGGTTGTTGCAGTGACCCTCAAATGGACGATAATGGCGTTTGATGAAGATAAATACATTGTCTGTAATTGTTATTCCCACTACTGCATGATCGCAGTTGTAGACCAAAATTACAGGCCTTCTAACTGCTACTGTTGTCTGTTTCATCACAAGTGTGTCTTAATGTGAAGTTGTTTCAGTTACCCAGTGATTATTGCCCAGTGAACGAGTTTTCAGTGACAAGATAATTGCATACAAATGCAGTCTGCTGAATATAAACGAATAAGCCATACCAGTTTATGCACATTATCTTCCAAGGTTCTTTTCTTTTTGCTGTTTTTGTACAAATTTGCTGTAATTGTCCGAATCGTACATTTTTGTTGCACCTTTTCATCTATGTTATGACAGTATTGTGAGCTAAAGGTGAGGTGTAATCTTCATGAAAAAATACTTATGGATCTTAAGTTAATTAAAAGGTTATCCCTGTGTTTTGAGTTACTGCCCACTGTGAATTTACGGTCTTTAATTTCATTAAATTATTTCTTATTTAGCTCCGTGTTATGCATTTTCTTCATACATATATTATACAACACAACCCTATTTAACTTATGTTGTGTTTTAACTAAGAATACAAATAGTTAGACACATGATTTATCTTGTTCTAAAAGGATTATGCCTTTTTAATAGTAAATGACAATGAGCAGATCAATAAAAAAAAGATAGAGTCCCTAACACAGGTTCGCATTCACAGTATTTCAGACTTTATTTGCATCATCTAAATGCATTGTTCCTGTGGATATTTTTAAAATATCCAGTTGTATATTTCATCTCTGTTGGTCTTTTCAATTTTTAATACAAACAAGCATGTTAATCACAATGATGTGGTCAATGGTACAGACACCAATTATATGGGGTCAAGTCATATGATGGTACATGGTGGTAGCTACAGACTATTAAACTGTATTCAAAAAGCTTATTTTGTGCACATGGATGAGAATTCTTTTTGAAAGACCAATTGTGAGATGTGTATTATTTATAATTCTGGCAACCCAGGCATTGGAAACTTTCCAGCAAAATCCTCCACCGCCTTTCGAATTTTGCTGATTTTTACTTGATGCTTTTCATTTTTAGCCAGTTCATCCTTAAACTCCTTCAAAGTTGCTTTAGGATTCATGTTTCTTTGGATCTCCAATGTCAATTCGATGCCTAAGGGAGGACAAACGTGTTTTCAATGTCCAACATGTTACAGCTTTGTAAGTTATGTTATTGCAACTTACCTTGGTGAATGAACTCGCCAACTTTCCGGAAATCATCCTCCAGCAGCCCTCGGGACGTAAGAGCAGGAGATCCTAAACGAAGGCCGCTTGGTCGCAAAGCACTTTTATCACCTTCATACAGACAAGAATTTGTGAAAAAAATTCATTACAAATAAGATGTATTTCAGTAAATCAGCAACATGATATATCCTATTCATAAAAATGCATTTGAAAATACAATTAATTTTATTTAATAAACACCTGGGCAGGTGTTTTTGTTGCAGGCAATCGCACACGCCTCCAGGACTTTCTCTGCCCTTCCTCCATCGGATCCGTTTGGACGCAGATCAACCAAGATGAGATGAGTATCGGAGCCACCTGAAGTATAACAAGATAAAAAGATGAAGACCCAATATCCACAGTGTATCCAAACGATGCATAACCCTGTGCCAAAGGCTTTACACACTTAATTTCTAAATCAGAAACTCACCTGTTACTATTTTGTATCCCTTTTCCATTAGCATAGCTGATAAAGCCTTGCAATTAGCCAGAACTTGCATTTGATAGGTCTTGAACTCTGGGGTCAGAGCTTGCTTTAAAGCAACAGCTACTCCTGTTGAAATAAATAAATACCATGTAAAATACATACGCGTGTGTTACAGAAATTCCAAAAAAACACCAAACAATTATGATGCAACTAAATTAACTCTTTACATATTTAGGGCGACATCAACCTTATTTCTTACCTGCAATGGCATGATTGTGAGGGCCACCCTGCAGTCCAGGAAACACCGCCTGGTTAATGAGACTCTCCAGATTATACAGGGTCTCCTTTCCTGTCTTCGCATCAACACTGCGCACTCCTGAAAATCAATGAAACGGCTGTGAAAGAATGTAATTCAACACAATGAATAAAGTGCCAATTTACATGGAATTTACCTTTTCTGAAGAATATGACGCCTGATCTGCAACCCCTCAGGGTCTTGTGGGTAGTAGTGGTAACAACATCACTGTATTCAAACGGAGAGGGAATCACTCCAGCTGCAACCAAACCACTAATGTGGGCCATGTCGGCCAGAAGATAGGCTCCATTCTCATCTGCTATCTTTCTCATGCGACTGTAGTCCAGGTTACGGGAATAGCAGCTCGTACCTTGAAAGCATTTCATAAAAAAGATTAAACATTACGAGCATTACGACTACAACAGATTTAAGTATTATGCTTGACTCGTGGAGCATGGAAATATCTGGCATTAATGGTTTACATATTCTGGTTCGAAAATGTTAAGTACGTTTTTAAACTGTTGTGCAAGCACACAAACCTGCAATGATAAGTTTGGGGTGGAAGAGGCGAGCGTTCTCTGCAAGTCGGTCATAATCAATATATCCAGTTTCTGGGTTAACCTGGACAAACAAACAAGAAAGTTTTCTCACTTTATGTGCCACATTATTAATATATTCATACCGGTTCAGGGTAACACAAGGGTGACAAATCACAACATTAGTAATCCTTAACTTATCCTTAAAAATGTGAATTCTAATGAAAGGTTCACCTTATAAGGCATAGATTCAAAGAAAATGGAGGTGGCTGAGATTTTCTTTTTGTCAGTCATGAATCCATGGGTGAGATGGCCGCCGTCAGGCAAATCCAGGCCCATTATGCGCCCATGAGGCTCCACTATAGCGGTGTACACAGCAAAGTTTGCAGGTGACCCTGAGGAGGAAAAATATTTGAAAATATCCATCTGGCCTAATGCTCGACATATAATACATCATTTTAGCAACTTCCAAGGATATTGTGACACAAACCTACCAGAGTACGGTTGAACATTCACTCCCCATTTTTCTGGGTCAAGGCCGTAAACCTTCAACGCTCTCTCCTGACACAGACGCTCCAATTCATCCACATGCTCCGTTCCTCCATAATATCTAAAAAAGTGTGTCACATTTTACCTTACATAATACCGCTTTTATTGGCTTGACAAGAAAACACAAAATGATTGCACAACAATAACCTCTGTCCAGGATAACCTTCGGAGTACTTGTTGTTCATGCAGGACCCCAGAGCTTCCAAAACAGCTCGACTGGCGAAGTTCTCAGAAGCAATGAGCTCTAATCCATATGTCTGCCTCCTTTTCTCTTTCTTTATTATGTCAAAAACCTGTGTTGAAACAAATATACTGAATCATTAAACTAAAAACCGACTATACTTAAATTATCTCCAAATGTATATCCGTGGCTCACAACTGTGATGTATGTCCTTACAATGGATGCCTCACCTCAGGATCATTTGTGCCGAGAGGTTCCAACATCATGTTGTTGTGTGATTTCCATGTTACATCATCATGGCCATTGATTTGAGCCATAGCTGATGATCTCTATGGGAAACAGTTGTTTCAGTTACATTTGTGAGAAAACTCCTGAGTGCAAAACATATGGCATGAGTACTGGTAACATAATTTGAAATCAAAGAAACAATGTGCTTGACAACGTTTAGTCGAGATTCTGAAAGGTTTATTTTTAGGAGGGTTTATTGATTGTCTACCTATGCAGTGTTTGTTGCTGCAGAGCCAATCACACTTGAGTAATGCAGTAATGGTCTGGTGAGTTCAGCCGTCAATCAAATATATAACTGCAGCTGCCAGCACAGACCATGTGCCTGTGACCGATCACAGTATAAAAGTTTGAGCATTGCTCATTCACGTGCTTTGCACGAATCAAATCTAATTTCTTTGTGATCAAAATAAAAACTATATCTATTTAAAGTAGACTTAGATACCAGGAATAATTTGTATCTAACAGAGCCCGTTACTTTGACATAAACATTTTAAATAACAAAGTGGTAATTATGCGACGACTTGCATAACAGTAGAAGTTTACACAGGATTCTGTCGAGAACGAGCATATGCAGTCGGACACAAGTTCTGGATTCTGCCTTAAAGTACCCACGTGTTTATAATACATTGCATAAGAGTGGAAATAACTGTACTCTTACCTTTACAGATGAGATTAACAATGCGCCCGGAGTCCGACCAACTTGGTTGTATCAACGCAATATTTGTGGATTTCCTCGAGTCAAAGTCCGCGAATTTTGGAGACCAATGAGAGCACGGGAGGCGTGGTCAACCGACCTCCTCTATTCTTCTGAATTAAAGGAATAGACCAATGTGTACTTATTTTGGGCTTTATTTGGGGAAAAATAGAAAACTTTAAGCATCTGGCTGAGTAAATTCTATACAACGGCAACACGTGGTGACCCACTGTATGCTTAATGAAGAACGGGGTCAGCAAAACTACCGCTGATCATTTCATTACCATAGAAAAGTACTTTTATTATTTTAACGCCAGGCGTAATTTTGCCTAGTCAGTTTTCATTGTTTATGGTACCTAGAGGATATTATTTGTGTACTTCTAAGACCAATATAACGAAAAAAGATTTAATAAAATCGCATGCACTAAATTTAAACTGAATAAAACTTTCATTTCCAAAAACCTTATTTCTCTGCTGGGTCACATTATATTGTGATTCTATTGTAAATATATGAACAGTTGCAATAAGACTGTTAAGACATACAACCACTGGAAAATTAAGACATCACTCCAGTTTTGTTTGAAAAACTAGAAATCTTATTATAATTTCTATATGTATTGTTGCACTTCAAATTTACTTTCTGTTTGATTTTAACAAATAAACCTCAAGAATGAAAAAGTCAACCAAAAGCAATGCCAGAGAGCGAGAGAATGCAAAGAATTTTTAGAAAAAATCAGGCTTATAATATCACATATTAAATTCTGAACTGAACCTAAAATAAATTTTGTTCAGGATTCAAACATGACATATTTTTTGACCTGTTTGTCCTATTTCAAATTTCTCCAATCAGATGCTAATGAAAAACATTGAAAAATTCAAACTAATTCACAAAATGAAACAAAAATGATAATTTTACCTAATAGCGTAAAAACTGAAAATCTTTTTGGAGTGGTCTCTTTTTCCGTGGTTGTAAATGTATTGCATTATGATACAAATACATTTTCAATAAAAAGTTCTGATATTTTTATTAGTATTAGATGTTATACTTAACATTATTTCAATACCTTCCGAACATCATTCTAAAATGACATCAGGTCCTTTACAACTGAGACACATTAAGTCGTCTTTACCATAATTCTCCAAACTGAGACAGCAAAATTCCCCATGATACATGTTAATATATTAATAAATATATTTATACTCCTTATATCATCAAGCGGAGGCAAGCATTACAACATCAGGGCTCACAAAGGCATTGCTTTCAGGGTTAATACACCCTGAAAGAATCCTTTCCCACAGAACCATTGTCTTACAGTGTTTTAAATAGCATAACACATCATCAAGCTTTGTCTTCAAAAATAATTTTGTCAACATAATCTAATACTCTCCACAAATGCATCAAAACCGTCAAGATCATTTGAGAGACAAAGAATGAATTCCTTTAGCTGCTGCGGCTGCTGCTGCCTGTGCTGCTTCTTTTGCTTCAACAACAAAGAGAAAGACAGTGATTAATCTCATTTATTTTATGAAAAAAAATCAAATAATTTCTACAAGATAAATTTTGCAGAATGCTGCCCATTTACCTTTGCGTTCCTCCTCTTTTTTACGGGAGGCCTCTTCCCGTTGCTTTCTAATAATGGCAAGTCGAGCAAGATCTGCCTTAGCTTGATCTGTCTTTCCTGCTAAGTGCATTTTCATATACCTCTCCTTAGCTTTCTGCTTTTCAATCTCCTCCCTGAATGTGAAAAAAAAACATTTAAAGAGCTGAGAGGCAAGAGATTCGTATGTGTTTTGACTATGATATGCGTCAAATTTTGTAACATACATTTTATAAAATGTAAACACGAATATACTGACATTAATTGAATCACACAAAGTCAGTAAAGAATGATGTACAGTCACAGAATAAACTGATTTAATATTTTAGAGATAATAATATAAGCATCACTCACCCCAGCATCTCTTACCTTTCTCTTCTGGAAAGCTGTTTGGGTAGCTCAAGTTCTATTTCTGTGACTTTCTTTGCTTTTTGGGCCAAACGATTGGGATTTTCAATTGCTATCAAGCCCTCAACACCTTTCCTTTTCTGAGAGTAGAGTTAAAGTGTAGATGGAAGTTTTTTCAGATGCTTTCAGAGTTAAAGAGTAATAATACTGATACGGCTGAAGAACCACTAGAACGATATCAGAATTGTGAGATTTCACAATGTCACAGTGTTGTCGTCCTAAACGCAGTGATTGAGAGCATAATCAAAGAGCAATGAGATTTCATTTTAATTAAAACAGTGTATTTTATACTTGCAAACTGAACTGACAAACAGACAGTCATCATTATTAAGTCCTGAAGCTTACCCCAGATACTTCATCCTCACTGTCCTCTGAACCTGATGCGCTCAATTTCTCCTCACTTTGATTGTCAATCACTGATGCACCTTCTTCCTCTTCAGTCTTTGATGTAAACAATAAATATCATAATATAAAGTGATGATACGTCTTTTTATTTTTAAAATACGATTCTTAAAAAGCCATAGATAACAGTGACAAGAAAAACAGAAAACTCCCTACAATGATAAAGACCGCTTATGCGAAACCAAGGTGGTAAGTTTTATTCGACAGTGATTTTTAGTTCAATGATCCCACCAAGTGACAGCAACAACCATTAAAATGTTATTATACGTTTTCTGTGTCTACCTATTTATGTTGTTATGTTATGTTATGTTATGTTATGTTATGTTATGTTATGTTATGTTATGTGTTATCTGGGCCAGCATATTGTGACAATACCACTTGCCTTCTTTCGTTCTTTCTCTGCTTTCATCTGAGCATCTATTTCTTCAGGACTTGTGTAGGTTCTCATGCGGCCTTTATGGCCACCTTTCCTACCTGAAGAAAAACAAAACCTGTGAGATTATGTTCTTCAATTTTTGTTCTCTACAAAAGCAAACAAAAATTCAGTACTTGTTAGGAATTAGTATTAAATGTTAGTATATAACAATCAAGTATTTTGTCTTTTGAACAGAATAAAACACCCCTGTCAGTCCATGACTGAAGTGTGGTGTCTCAACATGGTCAGAGTGATTTCAGGTCGATGTGACATTTCAATGTCCAGCACACAACAACAAAAAACATAACGATCTCTTACCTCCTTTGGGCATAATAATGAATAAAGTTGAGCTGAAATTGACGAAACGACTTAATCACACTCTTGACAAAGAGAAAGAATAGTTACAGAATAAGGAATGTCACACTTTTATACAGCCAGATGACAAGGTAGTGGGCAAACTAATTGAATCGTGGTTAAAAATGGTTCAGTGACGACTCGGTAAATTTAACAAAATACTAATTTTACGATTAAAATCGATTAGTCAACCAGCGGGTCCATGTTCTAATATTTACATTCAGGCACAAAAGCAGACACCTAGCCTGATGCAATCTGGTGATAGTTACAACGTTAGAACAGTTACTGTTTTGTTTCTGGATTGCACTGCGATATATTTATCAAAAATGTAAATATTGTGGGAAATAGTTGTAGTGTGCGTTGTTCGAAAATAAACAAAACAGCTTGTTTGACGAACTTTCTAGTGACAACTGAAAGGACCTAACAGTTACGCAGTGACGTCTGACGTCATTCAAAAGGCGACCGAAAAGGCTGGGAAGCAGCAGCTAGCTTTTACAAAACAACCGTGACGATTGTTTATTCTGTTTGAAAATCTCGAATAATGCCTAAAGTTAAAAGGAGTAGAAAACCTCCTCCAGATGGTTGGGAACTTATAGAACCGACTCTCGATGAATTGGACCAGAAAATGCGCGAAGGTTCGTTTAAAACCATTAGCAACGCAGAATGCTAACAAGTTACTCTTGTTTTGAGACCTTTACAATCAATGTTAATGTAAACAAGCGGTCTAATAGTATATCATGTTTTCTAGAGTGTTTAACTTGTGCTTTAATTCCCAGCTGAAACCGAGCCACATGAAGGTAAACGTAAAGTTGAGTCTCTATGGCCAATCTTTAGACTTCATCACCAACGAAGCCGTTACATTTTTGACCTGTTCTACAAAAGGAAGGCCATCAGTCGAGGTAAGCTGTACGGTTTTGTAGTTTATTTTATTTGAACAACTGGTCTCTTACGCGAATTGTTAAAATATTATTTTAATTTCAGAGCTTTATGACTATTGCATCAGAGAGGGATATGCAGACAAGAATCTCATTGCCAAATGGAAGAAACAGGGTTATGAGAATCTGTGCTGTCTGAGGTGCATTCAGTCGCGTGACACCAACTTTGGAACAAACTGCATTTGCAGAGTTCCCAAGAGCAAGCTTGAAGTGGTAAGTTATATTTGCTCTAACCTGTCAGCGATGCCTCTTATTTTGAATATACACGTTATCAATAAACTATATTTATACCCTTGTATTAATGATTATTTACAAATGTACTATACGGTGTATGTCAATTACTTTTCATCCGTTCTTTCTTCTCCTATAGAAGTTATCTCTTGTAAACACATTTCTTCTTTATGTAGGGTCGAATTATTGAGTGCACTCATTGTGGTTGCAGAGGATGTTCTGGATGAGTCAGGAGACCAGTCTTAGAGCTGTGGTGTGGCCTTGAAAATGGGGGCTGATAAAATTTGATTTGTATTTTTCATATTCTTGTGGAGTCTGGGCAACACAGTGTTTGAATAGTCATTGTTCCATTTGTTTTTATTGAACTCTTTCTTTTTTTTATTAAACTGTGCTCTAACTATATTGTTCTAATTTACATTTGTCTAAATGGATGTACATGGTTAAATGTGTTACGTATTGTGTAATGAATAAAACAGAATTGAGATTTTCATCACATTTACAATTCAATTCAAATATTTATATGCTTTAAATGAAAAGTAAAAACACAGAAGATTATTTAATCATCAGTAATTGTGTATTAACATTGTTAATAAATGAGTCACTAGGCCATTTTAGGAGGGCTTTTATTCCCTCAAATTTTCTAGCCATCCACCCAAAATTTGGAATTTAAGGAATATTTCACCAAAAATGACTTAAATCCATAAATTGTTAACCCTTATGTTATTTTAGATGTATATGACTTTCCTTCTGGAGACAAACATCAATTAAAAATTAAGAGTTTGGTTTCAAAATGAGAACTCCGTTTTTATAAAAATCATGTTTTTTTGTACATTCAAATAAATATCAATCAAACTGCAGTTGGTTTGTTTTGATAGAAGCCATGATAACTAAAATATAGAGCATACTTACACAATGAAAGCATTAAAACATAATAAAAACATGATTTTAAAGAACTGAGTTATATCCTTTCCTGTAGCGCAGTGGTAAGAGCATTGCTTTAACAACGCAAGGATGTGGGTTTGATCCCAGGGGATTGCATGTGTCTAAGTATAAATGTATAGGATAATGCAAGCGTAAATGTCAATATCATTTTGTAATCAAACTCTTAATATACAGCCGCGGAAATAATTCGGAGACTGTTTCAAACCATCATTTCAATTGATCTGAATTTACTATTTAAAGGTGTTTGGTGAAGTTATCGTTCTTGTGCCATTCTGTGAATTACTTAAAATATTTTTACCAAATTTCAAATAAAAAGATTATTTTTATTTGTAGAAAATGAGACCTGGCGTACCAGGTAAAATTACAGAAAAGATGCTCTGTATTTTTTCAGACCTCAAATACTGCAAAAAAAAGTTAATATTCAATCATATTTGTACATGTATCTAGGGAAAGTAAAAAAAATGTATGTCATTACCCCGATTTTCTATCATAGTTTTTAGGTGTCTTGTCATACTGTCAGTCTTTCACATTGCTGTTGGGTGATTTTGTCGCTCCTATTGATTTTGTTGTGATTCAGAAGTCAAACACTGGACTGGAATGACCACAATACATATAGAAATGCTGGTTTGAAATGAAAAGTTGGAGTGATCTCTTAATTTTCTCCGCGGCTGTATATTTTGGGTCTAACTACAGTTTTAATGGCATTGTAGCCCTATTTCTGAAGTGCATCGATTCATTCCAAAAATACTCCACAGAATTATAACACTTCTTTAAAGTGAAATGATACTTATATGAGGAACTTTTTTTCAAAATTTTCAAGTCGTGGCATAGGGATGATTATATTGTGGATTAAATGTCATTTTTGGAGGAACTCCACATTTTTTACATGACTCCAGGAAGATTTTCCGCTTGCAGGAATTTTTTTATATAATATATATTATTGGATTATGCGTTTAGAGGCTCATGAATGAAATAAATTAAGTTTTTCTTCTAGAGCTCACAGAGACTCAATAACAGACATTTTGTAGATACAGACATTGAAATGAGAGTTGGTAGGGTGTTTCCTCCCCATATGAGGAATGAGTTAGAGTAAGAAATAGTGGTTTCTTTACAGTGTCTTCAACATGTATTTATTTAGTCTGTTGCTGCTTATCCCAAATTATGAACATTTTTTGAGAATACTAAATATTCCTCCCCTTGCATTTCTGTGCCCAGCACTGAGACAAATCAACAGCTTGCTGATGACCTGAATGAGTTTTACTGTAGATTTGAGACCCCTGATCTCACACCCCGCACTGACCATCTCTCTACACAGCCATCAACACTTCCAGCAATCCCCTTCTTCTCCCGCCCTGCACTTCATATCAGTGAAGAAAATCTGCATCATGTCTTTAGGAAACAAAAGAGAAAGAAAGCACCAGCCTGTCTGAAAACATGTGCTTGACCAGCTGGCCTCCCTTCTGCATCCCTTCTGCAAGAAACCCAAAATCACAGGACTTAATGATTACAGACATGTCACCCTAACATCTGTGGCCATGAATTCGTTTGAAAGACTGCTGTTGGCTTATTTGAAGAAGATAACTGGAGCCTTACTGGATCCACTGCAGATTGCCTAAAGTGCAAACCAGTCTGTGGATGATGCTGTCAACATTGGACTTCATTATACCCTGAAACATCTGGGATAGACCTGGGATTATGTACGGATCCTGTTTGTGGACTTCAACACCATCGTCCCGACACTCCTCCAGAACAAACTAACTCAGCTCTCTGTTCCTAGCTCTATCTGTCATTGGACAGATACTTTCGGACAGACAGACAACAGCTAGTTAGAATTGGTCGAATTCATCACCGTACCATTAGCAAAGGCTGCGTCCAAATAACGGTCTTTGCCACTTGAGAGCGCGTGCACGTGACAGGAAGTAAGTGAGTAACGTTAATGTCATATGTTTGCACTTGCTAAGTCTGTCCCATCAGTGAATAAATATGACATGCTCACTTGGGATCTACACATCCAAGAACACTTGGGCCAAAAATAGTTAATACGTCATGAAAGTAGTCATGTGATCAAGTGCAAAGACTGCAAGTTCGGGGTATTAAGGCCCTGTCCCGAATGCCGCCCTCCGGTCTTATGGAGTTCACACTTGGTGACGTTAGGAAGTGCAGAGCTATTAGGGCACTAGGCATGAGTCCACAGGCATGAGTCCACTAGGGTACGTGGACGAGGTATACAAAAACACTATATAAAATAAGACAGGACAACACTAAATACAAACAAGAAGGTAGGATCAATGTCAATGGAAAACTCACTAGTATTCGGAACTGGAGTGATACAAAACTAACCACCCAGGACAAGAGACACAAAGTCAATATATAGAGATGGATCAAGAGGGGACAAGTCCGGGGTATGATCTAATTAACAAGCAATAACGAGGGATACAAGAGGGCAGGCAGATAGACAAGACTCGGAGACAGCACGTGGAAGGTCAGAAGGGACAAAAACGTCTCTATCCACATATAACAGGGAGCCCTGCCATGATTCTGCCACCAGACAAAGAAGAACATGACAAGATGAGGCAGAATCATGACATTGGTATTGGAGTCTAAAATAAAAATATTGAAGAAGCAAGTAACGGTTCTTCTCGGTTTCTTTTTTATTGTTACCAGAAATAATCTACAGGCACTCTATTGTTTTTGATTGTGTACCGGAAGTTAAATTGGGGATGCGCATTCGCAGTAATGTTTGTTTATGTTCTTAAGACAAAACTGTCTATATAAAGTCGTTATATTGAATATTGAAGCCCTCTCATCGTTACATATGTAAACCCAAATATTTAATTAAGAAAGCTAAATATGAAATTAACGAGAAAACATCACCGTTTTAAGCCTGTGGCATACTTCGTTTTTTTACAGCCGAACGCACAGCCTGGCAAAGTATACTGCTTTTGACCCATACGCCTACACACAGTTTTTTTCGCATGCTTATTACGACATATTGCAATATCCCTCCGGGCGTCCAGGGGTCAGATTTTCTTTAACTACATTGAATCGATGCTCCCTGGACACGGTTGCCACTGTTGTGGTTATTCTTTCTTTAATTCTGAAGAACGATTCTTGAGTCAAGGTTTTGAAACAAAAAAGTAAGTTAGACTTTATTGTCACAAAGCTGGAACAAAGCATAGTTGGATTTCAATGCAACAGACATCTCTTCTTCCAGCCTAGCTTAAATTCTCTTGTTCTCAGGGACATGCCACTACTATTAATTACCATAGGAAGTATGCAGAAGGGGTCTATTCTCTCACAGCCCAATTTGGTCACAAACACATGCCGGAACAGGAGCCCTATTCTTTGCCTCCTGATTTGATTTTCAACATGTGATTATAATCATGTGAGCTGCAGACTCTATCTCTCATGTCAGTAAGCTGTTTTCTCCCATCCTCCATACGTGCAGCCATAGAAACTACATTGCATAGAATAATTCAAATAAATAATGGTGGAATAAGTTTATACATATAAGGGATAATTTTGGCTATAAGAACTGCAACACCACCTGGTGGTTACTGTAAGAAATGGAATGTGCATGTGCAGCCTAAGCGTAGTTTGTAAAATTTCGCTTTAATGGGCGTGCCGCATTGATGAAACTTGGAAGTAAGGGCCCACCGCTTTGATTGGATAGCAGTTTGCGTAGTTGGAGAGTTCTGTGAATTTGGTTAGAGACGTAACGTTAGGTTACACATTAGCACCATTTACAGTTTTCGCACGGCATTAGTATTATCTGGTGACCTCCTGGGATTTATAAATGACATCCCCACATCAGTATTTCAGAGAATTTCCAAGATAAATAAATCAACGGGAGACTCCCGGTAATTTATGGATATCACCCAGCACCCAAAATAATCCCAAAACACTTCAAAGCATCCTCTTTTATTCGCAAACAATGCATAAAACCTTAAAAAATTATATATGAGCCCACCAAATCACAGAGATGGTGATTCGCACAGGCTTAAGATCACAGACAACCTCTACAATTAATACAAATGACTAGAGGTCCCCAGGTAATACTAATCTTGTGCGAATAGTGTTCAGGGCACATCAAGCGATCTCTAACAAAGCAATAGTGACGCATAGCACAAAAATGTTTTACTCACATAAGATTGCTGCACCATTCCTATCGGATTCAATATTGAAGGCACAGCACTGCTTTTTAATTTTAAACCATCCACAAATTCGGTGTCGACCTGTGCCTTGTTCACGAAGGAAGTCTCGGAGAAATGAAACGAACAAATGCTCCATTTTGACCCGCATGAGCTGGAATGTCTTTAAAAATAAACTTTAACTCTGCATTCCTAATATTGGAATCTGAAGTAAGGTTATGCAGCGACTGTATTCTCCACAATCAGGGATGGCACAATATTAAGTTATCTTTAATGGCATGTTTGTTTATTGCTTGCTCCGATCTGGTTCCGCACCACTGGTTCTGTCATGCGCGAACCAGTGGGCGGGTCTAGAGAAGTAGTGGTTGATATTTTTCTGTGGAGGTGGTGTTCAACCTATCAATATCGTCATAGATAGGTGCATTCCAGAACCTGCCGTTCGCTGGGCATGGTGTCAATAAAAGATGTGATGTTTCAGTTCTGACACTTACATGATGTTCGTGTGAATAGAGTCTGGGAACGTGATGTGAGCAACATGTTGGGAATTGAGGTAAGGGAGCTGCGTTAGACACTGTGGATTATGATCGTGAAGTTTTAGTCTACTTTATACTGCAAAAATTGTTGCGTTGTTGATTGCCACAATCGCACGCACGACCAGCATGTAAGTCGACTGTCAAATGTTTGATTTTTCAGCTTTCCAGCTTGGTAAAAGCACCTTGGATCCCAAGTGTCCGAGTTAAAAAAAAATGCATTGCATGGCGTGGGTAGCAGCAGTTAGACGGAAAAGAATTACTTTTAACAAGATCCCCAGCCACATTTTTGTTTATTCGATGCATTTCGACAAAGGTAAGTTAAAAACAAAATACATCTGACTGATCTAGTTGTTAAAGCAAGGCATGTAAATAAAGCGTGTTACAACATTGCTAATTTTTATTTTTAATAAGCCCAGATTTGACAGTTCATTAAGCTTTTCTCAGTATCGAAGATTTCGCTTTTCCTTGGATCGGTGCATTGTTTTTTCTTTTTTATATTACTATCTCGTAATACTGACGGCTGACGACCTTTACCTAAAACATGGCGTCGAATACCCATAATTCAATGCGCAGTGACGTAGTTAGCCAAGGTCTTTACGATTCCCTCGTATGTGACAAAAGCTCAGGTTAAAATTGTGATTTTATTTCATGCCTCCTTTAAATTTCCCCTGCTTATTCAAACAGCAGACATTTTAATCGACAACCAACACACAACATCTAACAATTGTTAAAATTGCTTTCTTGGGTTTATGCATCTTTTAACTTTACAATACACACACATCCTTTAGTAACGTAATTAAAGCGAGTTGGTTTCTGTGTAGAAATTAATATTTTATAAATACATACTCGCGTCGTCTCAGAGAACTCGATGATGTTGTGATAGATTAGTCAGCCTATCCGCGGGAAGAGTTCGTGGGTCAGGGGTCACTCGTAAGCAGCGTTGTTGAAGTACAATATACGAATATCAACTGTTTATTCTTAATTATGAGAGTCTCTAACGTTACCGATCTACTCATATGCTATATTTAAAACCCTTTACAAAATAGATTTTTCTGGATTTTTCCCCAGTCCTCTGTTTTTACGTCTAATATTAAACCGGACCGAAAGACAGTTGTTAACTTGTTAGCTATAAATACTTCTTGTAGTTTTCTGATCAGGTGTTATAACGAGAACAGTTTCGGCGTCTGGGTAAAATATACACATAATACAAAATGCAGGAATTAATTGCCTGTGTCGATCACATCAAATTTGATCTAGAAATGGCTGTAGAGCAGCAGCTAGGTGCTCAACCATTGCCTTTTCCCGGAATGGATAGTAAGTTAAACGACATTGATGTGTGATTTTAAAAGATGCTGGAATTCAGTATGATGCAATGATATACATTTATTTTACAGAATCGGGTGCTGCTGTGTGTGAGTTCTTCATGCGAGCTGCCTGTATGAAAGGCAAGTAATGCGTAACAAATAACACCTCATTATATACTGTATGTTTGTTTTAAATGTAATTTAATGCGTTGATGAGAATATAAAGGTTTCACTTTTGGCAGGTGGAATGTGTCCATTCAGACATATCAGCGGAGAAAAGACTGTGGTGTGCAAGCACTGGCTTAGAGGATTATGCAAGAAGGGAGATCAATGTGAATTTTTACACGAGTATGATATGACAAAGATGCCTGAGTGCTATTTCTACTCAAAATTTGGTTAGTTTTTATGCCCAGATAATATCATTTTATCGATCCTTTTGTTCCAAAATACTTCATTTGTGTTTTTTATTTATAATCTACTTTTTGGTTGACTTGATTATTAGTATTATTTATGTATTAACTAATATTTATTTATTTGTTTATGTTGCAGGAGAGTGCAGTAACAAAGAGTGTCCATTCTTACACATTGACCCAGAATCTAAGATTAAAGATTGCCCGTGGTATGATAGGGGCTTTTGTAAACATGGTGAGTCTTTACACTTTTGAAATTTACAAGTTGCAGACATGTTTAAATTGTCATATTTTAAAATTAAACCTTGTTAGCATTACATATTATCTTTATCTTTTTGTTCTCATCTCATAAGGTCCGGATTGCAGGCATAGACACACAAGAAGAGTCATCTGTGTAAATTACCTTGTTGGTTTCTGTCCAGAGGGGAAGTCATGCAAGTTTATGCAGTATGTTTTTCATATAAGATGTTTTTCATATGATTGCACATCGTGCTTTTATGTAGAAATGCATGTGATTAACATTTGTGCATTCATTTTATTTTAAACTAACTTTGTAATCCTCAGCCCGAGATTTGAACTTCCTATGGGTGCAAGTGAACAGCCACCCCTTCAGCAACAAGTACAGTCCCAACAAAGGGTATTTTTATAAAAAAAAAATATATGCTTTCTCATTTGTAAGTTTCCTTAGTCTTGTTTAACATAGTTAATCCTTACTATTCATCTTAATTTCATCTTTATTCTCCAGCAACAAAACACACAGCCCACAAACAGATCATCACAGTCACTCATTCAGTTGACAAACCCCAATGTAAACATAAACAACCACCAGAGAATGCCAAACTCTGTTGGGATAGTGCAGCATAATAGTAACATGGGTGGATCTCGTGGTCCTCGTCCACTGGAACAAGTTACATGTTACAAGGTGCCGTTTGATTTTACGCATGAACATGTTATTTTGTCATAATAATCGTAAATTTCATTATTTCTTAATTTAATGTCTACTTTTATTTATTTGCTTCCTCCAGTGTGGTGAAAAGGGCCATTATGCAAACAAATGCACTAAAGGGCACTTGGCTTTCCTGAGTGGACAGTAACAGGTGACTTCATTTCTACAAGAAGATTTCCAAATATGATGGCTGTCACATCCAGATTTACATTTGATTACTGGGTAAATTAACCTTTTATTGCAAAGGTTATAGATGAGTGACATGAATTTGGTTCTACCTCATTGTCCATGTGCCAACTGCTCTTGAGGACATGTCACCGAAAATATATATTATACAGGTAGAATGAACAGTCACTAAACTTCGTTTTTTTCTTGTCACATATTCATACTTTGAAACAAGATTTTTGTATTGAAGCTACAAGCCTCTCGACTCTTAAACCAGAGCATTGCTGATAATAGAGGACAATTTATTAGGTGTTTTTTAGGGAGAGTATTTTGAAGTTCAGTGGCAGTGAGGACATTACTTAGTTGTCTATCAGGATAATCCATGTAAAAAAAACTGTAGGGATGTTGTCTTATAATAAAAATAAACTGGAAAGTTATTTGTAATGTATGCGTGTATCTGCTTACATGTCAAGAGTATCAGTCTCATCTTTTCTGCATAGGCCGTCAAACCATTTTCTGCAATTTATCGCATCCAGAACAAAAGTTTGCGTTTACATAATGCATGTCTGTGTACTGTGCATATTAATTTTGTATGAGAAACACAGACATGCATATATATTTAAGAAAAAATTACATGCACTTATTTAAATTGACTGATTAGATGTAAATACATACTTTTTAATTTTTATATTTTTCTTCTATGTATATACACGCGTGGATGTTCTTATAAATACAATATTAATTTGCAGAGTTTACAGACTAATACCATGTAAACACAAACTTTTGCAATGCAATTAATCGTTTGACAGCCCTAGTGCTAAACAATCTGCAACCTAAAACCACAGTGTACAAAATCAACCAATTTCACTCAGTTTATTCAAATACACGAATCTTAAGCTCTTCCACAGCACATCATTTAATAAAGCCAGTAGTCCAAGTTAAATAAATGTAATCGTTTTATTGGTCACAATAATCACAAACAGAGAACGCTGAGAGGTGTGGTGATCACACTGCCGCTGAGAGAGTGGCCTGTTGTTTCAGTGGTATTTTCTCCACCTGTCGTGCTCTGTTGTAGCACAAAAAAAGAAACATGCTGTTTGTAAAATCGCAACAAAGGACACATTAGTATTGATTCTTCCATAGCTTATTTTGTACTTACTGATGTGATCATATTCCCAAAGGTAGCTCAGGGCAACATAACCAACAAGAAACATGGCCACACCGCCAATACCACCTTTCTTCACATTGATGTACTTGTTGTAATATCTCTCATATCCTAAAAGAAGATTATTATGAATATGATGGTCACACTCTTGAGTGCAGTTACATTAAATCACACAGAAAATGACTATAATTTAAAAACTATATTAAGTGAGTCATTACCTCTGCGAACTCCACCAAGAAGTCCATTTGGGGTGAAGTCTCTTGTACCGAGCCATGACGGCACTTGCCCAAGCTTGACATCCAAAAGCCTCTTCTCAGCCAGGGACACTGCATAAACACAATTAATCACAAAGTTTAACAGAATACTTTGCAAATCCAACACTATGCATTGTTAGAAGGCAAGGAATTCTGATACCAATACAATAGCTTGTTTATAGAATTGTATTAAAGTCTAACCAGACACTAAGATAAAATACTAATATGGCATGCTTATGGACGTGTATTATGCTCTTAATTTTTAGCATTCTTTGAAATAATTAGGATTACCATATCATAGTGTTATGCATATGGTAATACGTTATTAAATTATTTAGTGCAGTATACTTATAATAACAATCTGGCAGCCTCACTGTTCTGCCAAGCTAATGTTGCGCACCATGTTAACAAAAGTAACAGTTACTCGTTGAAAGCTGTGTTAGTGACACAGTAAAGGGGAAAACCTTGAACTTAAGAAAAAGGATGACATTATATTTTGCAAACGTATATATACGCTGTCGAGCAATAAAAATGTTTTCCTCGTAGACCAAGTTCAACGGCTCAGTAGCGCACGACAGCTTTCGCCAAGACGCACTTTTATTTATCGAGCATGTCACCACAACATGATTGGCATGATTATGCACCATTACACAATCATACATGCTATCAATACGGGTGTGGAGAACATATAGCCCGTACTAGGGATTCTTCTTGCGGCCAATGTTACTAAAAGTCCTTGACATGACTCTACACACACAAACCGAGGCCTTCACTATAAATGCACACGAACGATATAATATACACCCACTGCAATCGTGACTTTGACCATGAAAGGCACAAAAAAACAGCAGAACACATTTACAAGCGTCCCATTAAACACACTAAAATACATTCAGAGTTGAACGTTTCATTCACCCATACCTGCTTTATCCGCCATCTTGCTCTGTCTGAACTTCAAGATGATGGCGTGCCGCGGTGCGTGCTGGGAATAAAAAGAGAGGACGTCACAGTCGCACATATGGGGCGGGGTCATGTCACATTGGCAGGGCTGACGTGTGAGAGAGCAGCAAAGACAAAGTTACGATACATTTACCAAAAACAATTATGTTTTCTTTCAATATAAAAGCACAAAGAACTTGTAAAATTTGCTCCGCTTATAAGCTTTTCAACCTATTTAATCTGTAATATTTTTATTATTTGTGTAACTCCCTCTTATGTTTTTATTATTATTATTATTTAATTTTTTTTCTTGTCTGTTTCGTTTCGAGCCATGGTAATGTTTTTTATTTTCTCTGTTTTCATTAATCCAAGTGTTTCTTAATGTTAAGTTTCTGTTGTAAAATTGTTTTGTTATAACAAAATGTTCAATAAAGCATAAAAACGATACATTTACCACTTCCTGTATGCATTGTATACTTTGCATATGAAAATGTTTACTTAAGTTTTACCTGTATGTGAACATGTCTTAATGTATTTCTTTGAAGTTTAATATGTTATAAAAATAAAAACGATACATTTACCACTGGAGGGAGACATTTCTTGGAAACACAGATTTGATGAAAAATAGTCGTTTAAGAAAAATACATTTTAACACATTACTTTAAGTGTATTGAAGAGAGTGTACACGGCTGGATTTAGCCCACATTGTGATGCAGCATATGCGAGTTATTGTACAGATATGGTTAGACCTCAATGAGAATTTTTCCACGAATAGAAATAATTTATTAATTTATTTTAAGATTTATTGTTGTTTTAAATAATGACTGGGCTGGTTTGCATACAGTCTATTTTCTGAAGTTTTCAAAGTCAGTACACTTGAGATCACATAAACAGCAGCAGTAGGCTATATCCTGGCTCTTATTTTAATTCAAGGTTCAGAGTAAACCATAATCCATGTCTTAAACTGTCATTTTTATTGATACACATAGATCCTGTGGCAGAATCCCAAAAGCTCTGTTGGCAGCCGAAAGCTTTTTAGCGGATAGGTAGAGTTTAGACATAATTGTAAAAACATATAATATATAAGATTATTGTGCATGGCTCTGATTTAAAGACAATCCAAAGTGACTCTGCATAGATCAGGCATAATCATTATAAGACAGGTGTCTTTAACTTCATACTATACCTGTACATAATTCAATGCATGAGCAAAGGGACTGTCATAGTGATCTCATTAGAATGTATGAGAGACGGCTGAATGATTCAACCACCATAAGACAGATCAAAGGCATAAAAGTCATTCATTACTTTGGTCTGCTGTAAAAATCCCAGGCAGAATTATAATTCTGAGATTTTAATAAAGATGCCTCTGTAATCACATTCTGGAAGACATCAGTTCATAATATTACTATAGTTAAATTGCCCATTGGGCAGTAAGGCAGTTGTATTGATTTTCATTTTCCACATGTCTGGACTGACTTTCACTATCCATCTATTTGCTTTGCAAATATTGTTCTTTCATTGCAGTGAAACCAGATTATCACATTTAAAATAATATTATTTATCTTCTGTGTGTCCAAAGAACCAGGTTTATTAGCCGATACAGAAAGTTGTACAGCGGCACCAAGAGATAAACGTTTAGGCAAACATCAATTCCTGACTCCAGCTGAAAGAGTTTATAAGATTCAGAATTAGGGCCCTCCCCTCAAAAAAATGATGTAATGGACAAACATGTAATTATTTTCCACCTCCCTCCAATCGTCTGCAATGTAGGGGATATAGCGACTGTACGTATCTCGTGTCAGCCAGCATGGTTCATCTTTACTTTAACATTTGATTTTTTTTATCTGTGATGCAACAAATCAACTGCTTTTCCACACATTATTTCTAATCATGGTAGAGCAGTCCTGCGTGATGAGTTATTTTACTAATAAAGTAAAGGACCTGAAGTGCATCCAAGTATCTCTTCGTCACATCTGACAACCTAATACACCTAATACAACATAAAAGCTTATGACAAGATATCAAAAATCTCGCTAAGAAGAAAGACAATTAGGTTTTGTATTACACATTCATCTCAGCAATAACTGTCATGATGCGAATTAACATGCAGCATAAAGATGATTCATTTAGAATATCTAATCAAACATATTGGAAATCACTATTGTAGTAATGACCAATATCACAAATGTTGCGTGCACAAACTCTACACTAAACATTATGCTCTCCTATTATCATACAAATTATATCACTAGACTCTACAGCTTTTTCCTTCAGGCTGCTTGGCTTCTTAACACCCCGGTGTCTTATTTAAATTATAGAAAATTAATTTAATTTACATAATTCCCTGTCTGTGTTTACATTGTTCTGGTAAAGTCAATTAAGATAAGTATATGCTGCCTATTTCCACGATGAGGAATACTATTCACTTTGTACTATGTGGGGTTTACGATGTGGATAAATTGTGTGTAACATTAAAACATTATGTTAGTGAAATAGGGTCAAAATTAAATTTGTCTTGATGCCGAAAACTTATTTTTAACTATGTATTTTTTACATGCCTATTAATGTCAACTTTGCAAAGCTTAAAGGTCCAGTGAATGAAATGTAGCAGATCTAGTGGTGAGGTTGCGAATTGTAACCAACAGCTCACTTCACCCCTCCCTTTCGAAGGCTCACGGTGGCTGACACAGGTCTAAGATGTTGACATGTTTTCGTTTAGGAGATAACATATTTACAAAACACGGTCAGTACAGCTTGTCCGTTTTGGGCTGTAGAAACAACATGGCGAATTCCATCCAAGGGCACCTGCAGTGTATGTAGATAGAAAAAGCTCATTCAAAGGTAATAAAAACAACGCTTCATTATGTGAGGTCTTCATACAGCTCTGAAGACATTATGTATTTGCATTTCTGTCAATAGATCCTCCAAAATCACACAGAGCACCTAAAACTAATAAACTCTTAACAACAATACAACTGCATAAACTGCATTTGGAATATTAATGGACACAATTACACATATTGTTATGCCAGAGATTTGATGAAAAAATCTGGAGACACCTCTTAATACATATATCCAATCTGTCAAATGAAAGATATCGCCGTAACCATTTGTCTCAGAATGCCTTAGAGGGATTTTGTAGTCTCACAGTACAACAAATCAAATGATAGAGGAGGTAATGTAACAGCCCAGTCAGCTTTCTGAATACAGGAGCCTTGTGAAGCACAGGGGCCTTCTGGGGAAATGACATTGAGGAGGAAATTAGATTTCGACTGGGTAAATGAAGCATCCAAACGGAGAACAGACTCATTTAAATAATTAAAATGATTCATTTGCCCAGTTTGTTATTCCTAAAATGCAAATACTGTGTGTGTGAAAACAAAGGAAAGATATGACTCAAAATTGAATAATATTGATTTGCTACCTCGGGAATATTAGCCAAACAAACAGAAGGTATCGCTGGTTATGTTTCGTTGAAAAGGTTATGCAGTTCTGCACGGGGCAATCCTGAGGAATGTTTTGAGTTACAAGATATTACTCAAGAAAAAATACAGTAAATGAGGTTTATCTGTCATACAATAAAGTGATGTAATCAGTCAAAAGTCAATAATAAATAATTAGATATCACAATAATACAACCTTTTTGAAAACATTAGGTGTATTCTGATACTAATTCTTTAAGTTTAATTCTTGTAGTTTTATTTAGTTTCTAAATTACATTGGGATACAATATCACTAAATCCCATCATGCACAAAGTGTTATTTCAGAAACTTGTAATAAAGCACTCCTGTGTCTCTATTTTGTGACCTTTTACAACATTGATCAAACAGAATGCCCCAAAGGGAAACTATATACACTTATACAGCAGCTGACATTTTCTTTAACACTTGAAACTATGATGTGCTATTTACAAAAATAAACAATAGAAAGTTGGCTTTTATATGAGTCCTCTATTGGAGGGGTTATATAACAGAACACTGCACCTTTACCTTGTTTTGTTATGCACACCAGCACTGCACATGCATATAGACCTTACCACTATATGCAAAGCTGTCCCACTCTCTAAAATGCAAATAAAGCGATCTTTTTCTGTGTTCCTCTCTCACTGTTATGCTTTGATCTTTTCCGATGCTGTGGATGGACATCTAATGCAAAAACCAAGTTCAAGGCTGAATGCTGCAACAATGCAGAATACAGAACACCGATTCACACTTTGAATCATGACAGAATGAGGCAATTAAATTGCAACCTCATGGGCATTTAGTTCTCATAGCACTGGGTGTTATTATTTTTCTCAAAATGTTTGTTGAGACTGTATTGATTGTTTGGTTCAAACAAGGCGATTTAGATTACAGACCAAATTAGTGCACCACTACAGTGCATGCACCTCGAGGCTAGGGTACATGGAAATAAAGAGCATGCTCATTCAGGTCAGGCTTAACTTGCCTTTTGTGCACAGAGCTTGTCCCTGTTGCCAGTAACATCTCTTATCTGTAGTTTCTTTCTTATCTTCATAGCAAAAACTAATAGAGGAGATCACAAAGCCATCCTGTATGGACTTACAGTAGCACTTGTAGCTGACATCATATTCCATATTGTGTTAAAAAAGGTTATTATATTAATTAAAAAAGGTCTCTAATATTATATTTAAAACTTTTATGAAATGTTTCCTGGCCGGGTCACTATGTTTTATATTAAAAACAAGCCAACATGAAAAATACTTTATTTAGCATTACTATAGTGAATTGTAGATCATAGTAAGTAAATATATATGATCACTAAAGTATACATTATAGTATTCTATCGTATTAACATATGTAAATACGTAGTATCTTTAATATTAACTGTATAAAGATTAAAAACACGTAGGATTTTGTTTACTATAGTAAGTACGATATACTAGAATAGTTAAAAACACGAGTTGATGCTAAATTCGTGTGCAGTCAACACCACGAAGCAGACGAGTGCATGTTTCCTTTAAAAGCGATAATGAAAGCGGGTTGCTTAGGCAGACAGACCGTGATACAGATGCGCTGTGGGAGGGAGAGAGAATGACATCGGTTCACTCTTTCTCTTAACCGTGTGGACGTCAAGCCGAAACAAAACCACACTTGTGTTGAAAATGCTTTACCTATAAAGCAGATTTGTCGCTACACGGAGTACCATGCGAGCGAGGGACACCGTTTAATAGATTTGGGGGTAAGATTTAACCTGTTGTGATATTACATAGGGGATGTTCAATTATGCATGTGCACTGAAATGAATAATGGAAATAAACGCTGCGTTTTGTTTGGGATGTATAACATATTAGTCTATAGGTGGACTACGCATCTTAAAGAATAGGCTACATAAACGAACGCATATATGGCGATAAATTAAATATTTTGAGATCTTTATCTCCGCGTTGGCTTTATGTATATTTTTTAAAACGAAGTGATTCTATTAGACCCAACAGAATGGCGCTTTGCGTTTCGGCTTTGTAGGGAATATATTTGGCCATACGTCGAGTACGCTAACGTCGATCCGTTTGTTTATTTTCCACACGGAAGTTTTTCATATATTTCTGGATTTTAGACTTCTTCTCTTTTCCTCGATTGGTTTTAATTCCTTTACAAAATAAAACAAAACAACTTGTCGAGTTTTCCTGCTTCTAACAGCAAGAGCTATACGAGCACATTCACGATAAGCATCAGGTCTTTGTATCGTTGTATAGCATTCACTCCCATCTCTGCATCCATCAGACCATATTCTTCATACATGTGTCTCTCTGCATCATTTTGAAAAGCTTTAATATGTTTTAAATGTATTTAATAACTTGTATTGATGACCATCTGGAGACGTACAAAATAGCTTAATATGAATAGATATTAAATGTAGTTAATCAACATTGCCCGCGGATGGTTTGTGCTTGTCAGCTGTGACATTTTGCTTATTTTGTTTGCCTATTTTTAATGCTTGAAAAGCAAGCTGATTGGTTGTGTTTACAGATTTTTGCAATATAAATAATTGAGGATGTATTTCCAACCATTTGTTTCATATGCCAGTCACTCAATGCAACAGTCAGATGAAGGACAAAATGTGCTCTCCTATCAGTGACGTCCTTGATATCAAAGATCTTTTCTTGTTTCAACCTGCCATGCAATCCCACCATCAGCCGCTTCAAAGGATGTATTGGCAGATTTCCAGAAAGAAGCTAATTTCAATAGTCCAACAGTGGCATCTATTCCTCGATTGGGCTCCATTCAGTGGATAGACTTGATTTGCATTAAGACAATAAACTATTTAGTACAATCTATTCTTTGCTCATGTAGACGACACAGAAATGCAGATTATCTCTAGACATTACAACATGTTACTCACAGTGTAATGATACTCATCAAATGTCAAATATCATGGCTGACTTAGAACTGAGGTAGCTCCAGGCTGCTTTTTACTTGCTTTTATTACACTTCAATTTAACATCAATAACATCACAGGCTCCTCTCATCTCTCATCCAAGATATGATGACAAACACAACAATCATTATCTATAATAAACATACGTGTTGGATTAATCCATCATCAACATCAAAATGCAGAAAGCATGATATCTTAGTTGGCTACTAAAGCAACAAAATGTTTTTATCACTCAGACAGGTTGCTGTTATTACATACTGATACAAATGATTCAGTAAATAAAAGATAGATTCAGTTTTTTCTGTTACGCCAGCTTAAATTAGTTCAAAGTTGTCTTAAAATATAAGATTTATAGATGTTTTTTTTGCGTATCTGGTTCTGAGTAGTGTGATATGCCAATCTGTAATTGTTTTACACAGATAATATGAATTATTTTCCAGCACTCACCTCATTCCTGACAGTGTTACTAAAGGCCTTACTTAAAGGGGAACTATGGGCTCTAAAGGAGTAGAGAGGCGTAAACAGGCCACCCCTGGCCAGACCCCTGAGGGGAACGTGGTGATGAGCTTCAGTTTTGAAAGTTACCAGCTGGAGGAAGAAGACTGCCAAGTGAAAGATATCTCAGATAAAGGGGTGCTGGCCCTTTCAGAACATGGTGAGTGTTTACTGCATATGACATTAAGCCAGTTCGAGTCATTTTGTGTTACTTGTATGGTGTTTCTTTATGGCTACACACCTTACTTAAAGCAAGAATAAAGACCCATCTTGGTTGTGAAGGTTACAACATACACTTGGAGTAGGCATGGAATAGCAAGGTCTAATCATGTTAGATAGAGAGAATGCCGTTCCCTTGTGTTGCCTGGATACAAAGGTCATGCTTTTTTTATCTCTGGACAACAGGTTACTCCAATAAGAAGAGATTCTGAGTGTGGTATAGACGCTTACTGAGTTAAACATACAGCTCTGGAAAAACAAAGAGACCACTCCAAAATTTTTGTTTTTCTTGATTTACTATTTATAAATGTTTAGGTTAAAGTGAGTGTATCTCTCAAGTTCCAAATAAAATTATTGTTTGCAGAAAGTTTAAACAGAATAAAATCGATCAAAATCACAAAAAGATGAATTATAGATGGTTTCAGCAGCAACAACATAAACAATTGTCATGTGGCCCAAACATCACTTCTGGTAGAGCTCAACAAAGAATCAATAAATATTGAGTAGTTTTAATGTCATTTATACAAGGAATATACAATAAAATATTAATATAAATGATTGCTTATATAAATTAAATATACAATTATTTGTTATATTACAACCAAACACAGACGGAAACTAATTTAGGGCCAGGCACATGTGTCAAATGAAACGGTCTATAGGGCAATGACAACTGCCAAAGAATAATGCAAAAAATGTCACATAATCATTTGAAGTAAAGCTATACTAATATTTTACGTGTTTCAGAAGAGTTAAGAAAATATATTTGATTGAGTTTGATTTTTAATTTGAGCTTTCATGCCTTTTTCCTTTCACATTGCCTTCGGGTGACTGCATGTCATGTCACTCTAGAGATGTGCTTTTGATAGAATTCAACAAACTCAGGTTAGAATTGTCCACCATACACAGAAAAGCTTATTAAGGCAAATTTGGTCTCTTAATCTTTTTCTAGAGATGTATTTATATAACATATTTTAAAAAAAATGTATCCACAACAGCATGTTATGCTTAAGTACTACAGCAAAGCCATAAGCAAACCGTCAAAAAGTACAGATGTGTTTCCATCAGGGGTGAGAGTTAGCAGATTGTAAAATGCCTTATACATATTCATAAACACACATCAAAGAAGCACACAACACGGTATGAAAGCTGCTTAAAATGAGCCAACAGTAGCTGTGCTATATACAATTACAATAAAGGCTTTTCAATTTATACATAAAGTGTAATCCAAAAAACTTTCATCAAATAAACACAGACAGATGTGTGTTTTCTGTCTATAGCCTTTGAGGAGCCTGTTCCAGAAGATCGCTACCATGGGATCTATTTTGCCATGCTCCTGGCCGGAGTTGGATTCCTGTTGCCTTACAATAGCTTCATTACAGATGTGGACTACCTCCATCATAAATTTGAAGGTACAGCATTACATTTAAGCCTTATATTTTAACAAGACACAACTGAAACAGATTTTGTTAAAACCAAAATTTCCGTTGTCTTTCAGGCACTCACATTGTGTTTGATATGGGTTTAACGTACATCGTTGTTGCTCTTGTGGCCGTGATCCTAAACAACGTCCTGGTGGAGATGCTGAGCCTGCACACCAGGATCACAGTGGGTGAGTGTGTTTATTTAGAGCAGACAAACATTCTGCACAAAGAGATGGGGGAGGAGGATGATTGACCTGAGCACGCCAGTCGCTTGAGGGAAGACAGGAGGACTGGGCTGACAGCTGCATCACTTATCTGAAGCTGAAGAATAACACTGCCGAAATACTGCACCAAGAGAAGTGCATGTTGAGCAAATAAATAAATAAACATCTGAAAAGATGCACTGCTGGTCTATAATGTAATATATGGCCACCAAAACCATCACGTAGCTACATGCTTTGTACTTAAATGTGTAGGTAAAAAATCCTAAAGACGCATGAGATGTGCTCTCGCATGTCTTTGCTGACTGCGGTAAATGTCACGTCTTCCAGGTTATTTCTTTGCACTTGGACCTCTGCTGTTTGTCACCGTCTTTGATGTGTGGCTGGAAAAGTTCACCACGAAGCAATCGTACATCATCAACCTGATGTCTATGGGGATTGTGGCATTTGGATGCACAGGTATTTGTTACTTTTTCCATAGAGGGATGTTAGTGTGCACTGCCCTTTTGTAAACAATATGTTCTCTCTCAGAACTGTGTTTCCAGTGATAACCCTTATTTAGCCCATTTTCATGTCTCTTTTCAGTGCAGCAGTCCAGCTTCTATGGATACATGGGGATGCTACCCAAACACTACACACAGGGAGTGATGACCGGAGAGAGTGAGATGCTCATGAGCTCATGAGATTTATGATGTCAAAGGTCAAATAATTCCTCATATGACAAGATCTTTCCTTCTTTGCACAGGCACGGCAGGAGTGATCATTTCACTCAGCCGTATTTTCACTAAAATACTGATCCAAAACGAGAAGGAGAACACCATAATCTTCTTTGGCATTTCCATCACAATGGTGCTGATGTGCTTCGTTCTGCACTTGCTGGTGCAGAGGACAAGATTTGTGCGGTACTACACCGGTCTGGCACGTCGGGGTCTGTCCTATGCCAAAGACCACTCACACCATGGAAACCAGTATCAGGTCCATCATGATGTCATTACAGAAGAAGTAAGATTTGTAAGTTATGCATGTCACATATGAACAGGCCAATTATGATGTTTCTATTTGTGTATGTAACTTATTTTTTATATTTGTTAATTCCATAAATGAACATATGCAGTATCTATATTAAAGATGTGTTGTACATGTACTTTTATCAGATTTCTTACAGTATGAATATGGTTGTTTATTTAAATATGGACACTTTACTAGTTATATGTAAACTTAAAACAGTGGATATGAATGACAGTATTTTGTAGTTTCTGTCAACTTATCTGCCAGAGAAAAAGAGTTCTCAGATGTGTTTCATTTAAGTATCATTAGTATTATTAGTCTTAAATGTGGAATACACTACAAGACTTCAGAACAGATTTTTTTAAAACTAGATTAAACTAGAGTTTTTGAACGTTTACATAGAAAACAATACATGATAAAATCTGCAGACTGGCGCAGACTTTCTGCTACAACTCCAGACTGAAAATCTGGGCAAAAATCTGAACAAAAGTCTTGTAGTGTATTCCACTCATTAGTCAGTCACTTAGTCAGAAAAATTGCTTTGGAAAAATAACGAAAGAAACAAATGAGACAATTGTTAAAAAGCATGAAGACTGTGTAGTATTAAAATTAATGTAGATTTTAGAGGTAAAATATTTGAGTTTATATTAGTATCTTCAATAATATTTACTTTTGATTGGAGACTTGGCCAATCTGAGCTCAGTTTGTGAGATTGTTGACAATTTTTCTGAAACTAATGGAGATAATCCTAGCTGTTTTTCTCATGAGAAATATCTGAGACATAAGTAAACGTTATTTTCTCTCCATTTAATCTCATTGATAAACAGGAGAAATAATAGAGATACTAAAATCTCTGATTTTTTTACCCCAAATTTACTAAATACATAATTTTCAACATATGTCACATTGAGTATCTGTTTTGTTTTATTCGGGTGGGGATAACATTTTAAACATTTCTGGAATAAAAAGAAAGAGTCCTCAATTGTGATAATTCTAATTTAATAGCATCCAATATACACTATTAATTATATCAAAATATTAACCCATATCACCTATGTTTCACACAAAAAGGGGTCATATGACGTGGCTAAAACAAATATTATTGTTTGCTTTAGATGTAATGCAATGTGTGTATACACGATTTAAGGTTCAAAAACGCTGTATTTTCCACATACCGTGCATGTTTGTATCTCCTCTTTGCCCCGCCTTTGATTGATCGAATACTGCAAGTGTGTGACGGAAATGTAACACCTCTTACCATACTTGGAACGTCATGTTACAAAGCAATGTACTCTCAGGTACGCTCACCTTATTTTTTGTTTACATTTGGGCGGTCTTATTCAAACCATACCACGAACTGACGTAGATTTTTGGGGGTGTGGTTACACGAGGCATTTTGAGTAGGTCTGGGTGAGCATTTGCTTTCAGATAGAATGTATATTTTGTTCTGACATTAATATTTTTGCAATTTTACGTGCCTAAAACATGCATGGGCAACTTATAACATACCAAAGACACGGAAAAACTTGTATTCGCACCATATGACCCGTTTAGTTTTGTTCATGTTTGATTTTTCGCTGTGTAGCTATTATTAGACTTCTATAAACCCTATACAGATGTTTTTCGGCGTAGCGCAGGCATTTTACGCAGAGCAAGAACGGTTTTAATATTCATTATCATCTTAACTTTCACTTTCTATAACTTTGAAGGAGCAGGTATGGGAAAGAATGGAAAAATTGTGGGAGGGGGGCCCTTGGAGGTAACTGGCCCATTGCCCTTTGAAGTCATAATCCGTCCCTGGGTTTACACAGTGGTGCTTTCTGTGTCTTTAAACTTCATTCCATTTGTGCTGGTCACTGCTCTCGATGACTGTGTTCTCGACGGCCCTGAGGACGACACAGAGAGGGCGTGATTTAAGTGCTCACTTACACACCAGTAGTTCTGTTGGGATAATAAATGAAAGCACTTCCGAGTAACTTCATGTACTCAGCCGTTCTTTTTCTCAAGATTTCTACATCATCATTCAGCAATTCCAAAGACAAAAATGCTAAATCATCCTTTTGAACCAAACCTAATAGATCCTAACAGGATCAAACAAGAATCAATCAGAATTCTATTGGATACGCTGAACTTCTTAGTTCATTTATTTTTTACTTTTTTAGTTAAGTTCCCTACTTTCCTTTTGCTTTTGAATGTCAGCGAAACCAGTATAATTCTTACAATATTCTTGTTTTGTTACATTAGGAGCAGATTAAAAATTTGATTTACGTTAAAATTTTTTTAGAATTTGCCGAGATTTGTTTAACAAATCTATATTGGGCCATGGGTGTATCTTAAGATGTTATAAGGGGGAATTTCTCCTGATCAATTCAGCTATGCATTCCCATCTGTGTTGCTGTGGCACACAAGTGCATTTTCTATTCACAGCAAATTAAAGAGAGTGGTTTTACAAGCTAGACACTTAATCAAGTAATGGCACTCCTTACACAGACTCTGCAGAAAGGCTAGTTCATCAAGAAAAGCATTATAATATCTGAATTCAGTGCACGCACGCTCAAAGCTGCAGTGACCTGCTTGATTCCATCTTTGGATATAATGTTTTCAGTAAGAACTGATCACATGTTCTGTCTGTTTCCAAGGGCAATGGTGGTGTGGGTGCTTCCCCACCTGAAGATGGCTGCACAGACTTTGCCGGCAGCAACACTTACGTAAGGTTTGATGTGCCCAAACCAAAGATTAGACGCAACTGGCCAGGTATTAAAGGTATGGACTAATCATTTACGTATTGTATTTTACATATTACTCTGTTTATTTATGTAAAATGCTTTGAAATTATAATTTTCAAACGATTTGTAGCTGCAAAGTATACCCAGAAAGCATTCAAGCATGTAAGACTGCATCACTGGATGTATTTATGCATCGGTGCATTACTTGTATAGCAAAATATAAATGCCAGTGCCATTTATTTTAAAGAAAGATAGCACAACACACATTTCAAACAGAATATAACTGTATTTAAGGAATATTTTGCATTTAAAAATAAAATTCTGTCACCATTTACTGTCATTTTAAACCTGCGGGATTTTCTTTCTTCGGCAAAACACAAAAGAGGTATTTTGAAAAATGTCGGGTCCCCATTAACTTCTTTTGTACAGAAACAATACCAATGCAAGTCAATGGGGGCCGATGGTTTTCTGTTACCAACATTTTGCTAAATATCTTCTATTATATTCTGCAGAAGAAATTAAATCATACAGGTTTAAAATGACATTAAATGGACAAGGGTGCCCAGTAAATAATGACAGAATTTTGTGTATTACCTCTTCATTCCTGTGCATGACAGCAGTGACCCCTTCTGTTGCAGACATGATTCTACATCGCTATGTAGTCGCCCGGGCGATCTGGACTTACATGCTGTCCATTGCTGTGACTTATTTCATCACACTGTGTCTTTTTCCCGGACTCGAGTCTGAAATCAAGAATGTCAAATTGGGGGAATGGCTGCCCATTATTATCATGGCCATCTTCAACATATCTGACTTTGTCGGCAAAGTATGTTCAAATACATTTGTGGATAATTTAACATAAATACATTAGTTGATAATACATTTGTGGCATTTCACCAAAAGCCATTTATTTATTTCCAAAGGATCTTTATGGATCCATTATCTAATCCTGCATCTCTATTCGCTCAGATCGTGGCGGCAGTGCCATACGACTGGAACGGGACACGTCTTCTCTTGTGCTCTTGTGTGCGAGTGGTCTTCATCCCTCTGTTCATCATGTGCGTTTACCCCGCTCAGAAGCCCACATTCAGCCACCCAGCCTGGCCTTGCATCTTCTCTCTCCTCATGGGCATTTCTAATGGCTACTTTGGCAGCGTTCCTATGATTCATGCTGCGGGCAAAGTAGCACCTGAGCAGAGGGAACTAGCAGGTAAATCACTCAGTCCATTTAGATTACAAATGAAATAATAAACTGAAATCTATGCAGATGAACATGTGTGCATCCTTCTTTGTGTGTTTGTCTAAATGTACCAAAGGACACATTCCAAATGGCTTCTCTAGAGATGCAGTCATTAACTCCAGTTCATGTTATATTTTCCAACAGGGAACATAATGACTGTGTCCTACATGTCTGGACTAATGTTGGGCTCTGTGGTTGCCTATGCTGCCTACAGCTTCACCGCTCCAGGCTCTAGATTTCACTCTGGGACCGGCTTCAACTTCACTAAGGGTTACTAGTGCCATAATCCAAACCAAAAAAAGACAAACCACGTCTCCTGTCATCAATCTCATCAGGTGGCGCTATTGTGCCATTTTGTGTAGCAACTCCGCAGTCTCCATAAATCAGTACTGTGCTGCAGGGTTCCTCTGACCCAATGCTGTGTGCCTCTGAATGTAGTCAAATGGATGAAGAGTTATATGTTAACTAAGTCATGTTGCCTTTCCTAATTCTCTTAAAGTGTTTTCTCGAAGCTGCCAAATGTTAGCTGTGTGATGAAGGCGGTTGCACTGTGAATATAAGGGTAAAGAAGTGTTTTTTGTTGGTTTATGATTCCACCTTTACACTCTGTGGTGTTGTAAATGGGTTTGACCAGAGAAACGTTAATTTTAAAGAGACTGATGAACTGTATTCGAGGGTCGGTTTATGTTCAATCAATATTATGTCTAAACTGATGCATGATTTCTTGAGTGCAATATGAATACTGGACTTTTTGCTATAGCTCACTGAATGTAAACATGGCTACGTAAATTGTTTTAGTAAATTTCCAGCCTTTCCTCTTTGCTTTATGAGTGAATCCTTCTAGAAAAAAACAACAGAACCCTGTCCAAAATACTAGAGACATTGTTTTGGATGTAATGGGAATTGTATTGGTTTTAATTATGTCCACTGGTATGAAAAGGATTTTGTTGGTTGGATGTTATCTGGTAGATTGATCCTTTTGGAGTAATGCCCAAAACACACTACAAAATGTTGTTATAGTTTTAATGGAAAAAGCTAATGGTTCATGATGGTATCTTAATGGAAATAATTAGAATTTATGTGATGGTGTCTATTTTTTTGGGAGGTCCCTTATCTTCAGCAGTTCTGTATGTTACCAAAAATTTGAAGTGGTTTAACTTCGGCAAACATAGTTTTATCATGATATTTATATTGTCAATTAAACAGTATAGGCACAAATGGAAATTCACGTTTATAACGGCAGATGGCGCTGTACCACAGCATCAGGAGAAGCTTCAAACTAAAAGCAAAGCATGGTACATGTCGAGTCAGATATTACGCGCTATTGAGATTCTGAAAGAACTAATAACCACAGTTTTTTTGAAACCACGTCTATTATTTTGGATAGCTAGGGGCACAGAGAGGGCTGTCAGCGAATTTAGCCATGTGACCCAAGCAGTGCTCTAATTGAACCAAGTCTTAGGGGGTCCCACTCATAAGACTTTTTTTGGTGGGGGTTAGTCTCGCAATATACAATTGATACAAAAAACACAATATATTTGATTATAATATGCTTGACTATATGCTACTATATTTAAAACAGGCTTACATAGAAGAACAGGCCTCTTTCAAATTTAAAGAGACATGACAACTAGCCCATAAACAAACTTAATATACATTTTTGTAAATAATTCATACACCAAATTTACCATATCCATTGCACGAATTTGATTACATTTGTCACATTTTTACTCAAATACAAATATCTGAGGGATCACCCCAAAGTCCATTTTTTACTTCTTAAGGGGGGTCGCTAATGCCTTATGGGTGCCCCGGATCCCCCAAGCCCCCTTCAATTCGAGCACTGGATCCAAGTAAAGTTAGGTGTCTACACTTTCGCTTACAGATTTCTTTATAAATCATGAATTAAACAGTATGCAGTATAATGTGCTGTCCACATCCTCAAAACAGATGGTGCACAGTGCTGCTGACAGGATACTGAGGATGCTCTTTGCTGTGCTGATATGCTGCTTTGAGGAGTTAAAAGATACGGGGGTGTAAGTTGATGAGCAAATGCTGAAATCCATAATAGCACCAGGCAATTTACAGATGCTCTATGAAAGACAGCTGATCCCATGTCTCTCTGGTGTGGATCCAAATTGGTCTAATATGGATTCATATATTCCCATATGGATTCGTGTAATTTTATGCAGCTGTTAATTATTCATTGTATAAACTATAAGCTATTTAAAAAACATTTAGGTATGATTTGCAGAGACAGCCCTCTTTAAGCAACCTGAAGTTTTTCTGGGGCATCAGGGTGAAAGCAGATCCCAGTTGTTTTCAGTTTGATGAATTGGTTCCACTAAATAAAATAAAAGACAGGATGATGGAGTAAGAATTTTAAGTTGAGGAGTGAGGAATTGTATTGAAAATGAGATGATTCAGATAATATCTTGTTTCATCCATATGGGCATTAACTTTTCGCAGAAAGAATAAACATGTAAGAATTTATATGTACAAAACAGTAAAGACATATATTATAAAATATACAGCTGCCGAAAAAAATTATTATTATTATTGTTTAAATTAATATTTAAAGAAAAATATAAAAATATAAAAAATTTGTTCCAATCTGTGAACTGCTAACAATATTTCTCCCAAATTTCAAATAAAAATATTGTTTCTGTTTGCAGAAAAGGAAAACATAGAAAATATTTTTTCAGAACTAAAATTTTGCAAGTTAGTTCATATTCTATATTTTTATGTGATTTTTTTCACAGTTTTCATGTGTCTTGTCATGCTGTCAGTCTTTCACATTGCTGTTGGATGACTTCGTCAGTCCTGAGGTTTGATATTGTTAAAATTCAACAGACACAGGACTGGAATGACCACAATCCATCTAGAAATGCTGACTAAATAGTCAGCTAATATAATATTTCCACAGCTGTATACTTGTATATATTTATACATATTTATTTATTGAATCATACATACGTTAAGTCAAAAACTGTACTGTGCAGTCATATTGTGCTCTTTTATGAAGATTTAAGTGTTGCCTTAAAGGAATAGTTCACAAATTTTAGTTCACAAAAGTCTGTAATCATTTATTCTCCCACATGTTGTGCAACGCCTGTATATGAGTCTTTTTCTGTGGAATGCAAAATAAATGAAAGTTGATGGTGTGTAGTGCTGTTTGGTGACCAATATGCTTCAAAATATCTTCTTTAGTGTCGTACAGAAGAAAGAATCTCATACATGTTTGGAATGATATGAATGTGAGTAAATGATTACAGAACTTACATTTTTGGGAGAATTATGACTTTAAATATAAAACAACACAAATCAGTCATGCGTAAGTGTTCATCAGATATAATTATTTCATTTTTTCTCTTCCATACTTTCATACGACCAAGCGTGTTTGGAAACATTATGAATAGTCAAGTGTTGATGCAAAGTTGGCCTAATTAACTCCGTGGAGATTTAAAATAGGGTGTAGACTCCGTCACAATGAGGCTTCTAATTTCAGCCTAGCCGCTGGAGGGTTTCTGGTGTCTAATAGGAGCGTTCCTGAACATTTTTCACTCTGCTCCAGTTTCTAGGCATCACTTTACTTTAAGCAGCCTCCGAAACTCGGCTGGAGATGGATCAACTCGGTGAAAGTTAAACGGGCCAGGATGTGCCAGCTGACACCCAATTCATCACTGGGAATCATCTTGTATCCTGCGCTATAATCCCATCTGCCTCCTCTTCCCTAAACTGGATATACACCAGTAGAACAATGACACTCAGGTAACTTTATGGCTCCTTGGGACAACCTTGAGTGAAAAGTGATTTTGACTTTCACTTTAGGGCGGTTACAACTCAACTGTATACTCTTCATTGTTGTGTTATCCTTGTTTTTCATCTTGTACTCTTTCACTGTGTTTCAAAGCTGTGTCTCAGTGTAAATCTGCTTGTTTAAAGCTCTTCCCTTGGGAAAATAGGGCATGTGGAATTTTCATTTGTTCCCTGTCCGTGGTGAAATATTGTTTTTCTTCTGTAGCTAGCTTCTCAGGAGAGTCAAGGACGCGATCCAAGGTTGCATTCAGATACTTTCTCTCTCACACTTATCTACTTGCTTCATTATCTAGGATGTATGCACATTCAAGATTGCAAATACAAGATGTGTAGTTATTGGTTTCCACCAGGGAGTATCCAATAAAAGTGTGCACAGGCGATGGAGTTAGTTAGCTTGAAGGTAAATTCATGAAAGAGACGTGTGATTGACTTAGAATTGTGTGTATGCGAGAGCCACAAGCCGTGACAGACATGCTGATTATAAAGAGGTGCATTCTCAAGAGATGGAGCAGACTGTGCACATCATACCATCATTTTTCTGCTCTGAGCCTCTCAATTCTTGGCCACCATTGACTACCAAATTTCTTTATATATTTCTTTGTTTTGTTGAAGACAAAAGAAGATATTTTAGAAGAATGTTAACGTTAAATAACATAATGAAACACAATAAAAACATGATAATATTATAAAAAACTTGATTTTGAACTGCTTAGTTACAAGCATTCGTCAAAATATCATTCTCTGTTTTCATCAGAACAAAGAAATTTACTACAACTAGAGGGTGAGTAAATGATGACAGAATTTCCATTTTAAGTTTTAAATGTGTACTATTAACACTTTATTGATAACCATGGTTTTTAATACCATGGTTATTGTCAATACCAGTATCTTGTGACACCCCTAACATGTATATGAAGAGTTTGGTACCCAAATGAGATGACTCCCGTGTTTTTTTAATTTTTCAAAATCAAGATTTTTTTATAATATTATCATGTTTTTATTGTGTTTCATTGTGTTATTTAACTTTTTTTATAATTATGGCTTAAATCAAAACAAACCAATTTGATATTTATTGGAATGCACAGCAAAAAAAACAGAGTCATCTCATTTTGGAACCAAACTCTTCATATATACATACTGCAGTGGTGCATGGAAAGGTAAAGCACTCACCATTAAAAGGCTTCTACTTATCCAGCAGAGGGGGTTCTTCTGTTGTGAGAGCGTAGTATAGCAGCAAATCCATGACCATTTTGGGTGGTTTTGAGTTATCCACAGCCAGTAAAGGCTCTTGTTATAGCCACTTGTGTGTCTGAATGAGCATGACCCAGTTAATGGTTGGGATACAGGGACTGTAATGAGCAGACGGGCAAGGTTAAATTTGACACAGCTGATCCAGACAGTCTGTGAGGGTGCTAATGTGACTACACTAGATGACTCACAGAAAAAGAGAAACACTGGAAAGAACATAAGCCGGTCAAATTCAGGAGAAAAATACATTGTTTGGGAAGTGCCATTTAATAGGATATTTCTCCCCAAAATAAAAAATCTCTAATTATGGACTCACATGACCAAAAAGCCTTATTAAAGGATTGCTTTTTACTTTAGAAAATAGTATTTAAGGATTTGCTAATCTCCATTTTCACATCAGCCTGAAGAAATAGTGCACCCAAAAAATAAAACTCCAGTCATTATTTCCTCAAATCTGTATAAATAAAGTTTGATGAACAAAGAGAAAGATATTTGGAAGAATGTTTATAACCAAACCATGGCCATCATTGACTACAACAGTAGGAAAATTTGCTTTATAACTTTCTTTGTTCTGTTCAAAAGTATATTTTGAACAATGTTGGAAAGGGGAACTTTTGACTTCCATTGTCATTTTTCCTACTATGGTATTCAACGATGGGAAAGAACTGGTTGGTTACTGACATTCTTCCAAATATCTGTCTCTGTGTTCATCAGAACAAAGAAATTACTACAGATGTGGAACAACTCAAGGATGATTAAATCATGACAGACTTTTCATTTTTGGGTGAACTGTGCCTTTACTGTAAAACATATTGCTTTCATAATATTGTTAATCTTGTATATATTTCTGAAAAAACTCACATGAATGCAACACCAGTGATTTAAAATGGAATTGCAAGAGACTCATTTATAAGAGGGAAGCACATTTTTAAATGATTTGTTGGTTCACAGGGGCTCTGGCTTGTGACTGACATTGTGTTTGTGTTTGCTCTATCTCACAGTGACAGCAATAAACAAAAGAAACGTAGAGACCCCTTGCTGGCTCTGTTTTTCTCTCCTCCTTTTTCCACACAAACCTTCACATCCTGGCTTTCTACTTTTGGATTAGGAGATAAGCACTGGGAAAAGATCCACTTTGAACAGCAAATGCAATCGGGATTATGACTGCGTGTGTGTCTGGTCCTGAATACAAATCAAGTGTCATGGATATAATGCATTTGCATGCAAAACCTCTTTATGTGTACAGGTGGAATCATCTTGATTTAGGATGGGATTTATGAAACTTGTTTAATACACACACGTAATAAATTGTAGTTAAAAAGCCCAGGTTTATATGGGATTATACATTTACTTTTGTCGGGCCCTGGATGGTAGGTTTTCAGATTGGATCATGATTTGACGGAAATAGAGTGAGGTACAGATTAGTTTGACCTCCCTTTTCAGTAACACATTCAATGTGGGATTGAATTTCAGATCAGGTAGAAGGAGGATAGTGTTAGACCAGACAGCTTTAGATACGTTTTGAATGAAGTTATTAATGTCCATAATATTACTGACCATGCCCATTCATTCAGGTTCTTTTGGTTCCTCTATTGACTCGTTTTTTTAAACACATTGCAAAGCATCTTTTTGCGAAACCAGCACCACATGAAACATGTTCTCTCAAGAAAAGGGAAATTGCTTTCCCATCAGCCCTCTGTTTATGGATGTTCTCCATTTTACAGCTGCCCGGCATGACTCCACTGAAATGGCTGCTGGTAGGGTTACTGCATTGTGTAGAAAAAGGAGAACATATAAACCTTGTGACGTCTGCTTTGGTTGAAAGTTGTTTTATGAAGCTCTGCTGTAACTCCTACCGAGTCAAGCTTCAAGTGTGTTTTATTGTTCTATAAACCTGGTTTGTCAGAACAATCACTGTTCTCAACTCCCACCCACATCTTTAACAATGCTTATGATTTGAAATGGACTGACGTACCGTAAATGCATCATTGAACAAATTTCTTTTGAATAAGTCAGGCAATTACAGCTGCCGAGAAACCACACAACAATTGTTATATTCTTAGAAACCAACACCATTCTCAGTAAAAGACAAATGTAATATGGATGTGATATTTTAAATGTCATGTTGTGGTTTTAAACAACTTTTTAATAATACTTGCTGAAACTTTCTCGTTTAAATTACCTTCTTTATTCCCTTGTTACCTGAAAAGTGCAGGTTTTATTTAATGCATTGACGTAATTTACATTGAAACAAGAAGTTAGGGCAGAGCATATATAGAGCTACTCCTCCACCTTTTAAACCAATAGAGGATAGTTTACCTCACACCCTGGGATTTCATGAGAAGCTGAAGTGCAGAATGATGTCATAACAATCATTGATCCGTATTGGCAGAAGTGAGAGACAGTGTTAAATGCATATAGCATAGTTGCTTTTATAATAGTAGTGTACTGATATCCAATAGCAATATCCCTGAATAGTGAATAGAGCAAACAATAAAGAACATACCGTTTATCAACCATGAAAAACAGATACAAAATTTTATAGTAAATTTTACAGAAAATATATAAATTCAAACATAAATAAATACAGTACATGTATGTGCTAGATATCTTTAAAGGGATAGTTCACCCCAAAAATAAAAGTGATGTCATCATTTACTCACCATATTATATAGAAGATATTCTGAAGAATGTAACCGAACAATGGCAGTCCCCATTGACTAGCATTGGTTTTGTGTCCAAAAAATAGAAGTGAATGAGTACCGCCGGTGTTCACTTACCAACATTCTTCAAAACATCTTCTTTTTTTGTGCTGCAGAAGAAAGAATGTCTTACAAGTTTGTAATGACATGAGGGTCAGTAATTAATGACAGAATTTTTAGGTGAACTATCCCTTTAAGGTTCATACTAAAAGGCCAAAGCTTCACTTTAAGAAGCACACAACATTCTCGTACAACTGTAATTCAAACCTGTGATCTTAAAGGTCTTACATTGTTAAATTCTCCTAATAATGACCACAATAACTGTCAGGATTGGTTGATAAGAAGACCGATTGTACCTTGAGTCACTTTATAAAGGGCAGTTTAATAGAGGACAACCAATTCATACTATTTATATAATGCTGTTTTAGCTATAAGGCGCAGCCTCGCCCAACAATTCAAACAGTCTCGATCTTGTCATGTGGATTTCAGAGTCCGTGTCAATGTCCAAGCCACATTGACTGTCACTTTAAAGCACCCCCAAGGATGTCCTGAGTGCCTGTAAAAAATTGCATCCGTCAGTGTTGCACTCAGGCAATTGCAAATCTGTAAAATGGTTTGACAGCAAGGACATGGATGCCGGTTGTTGTAATAAAACACATTGATTGAATCTGTAGAAATGATACAAAAATGTGCAAAATATTTTAAGGTCTCGCGGAGGATAGGAGAGATTCGGTTTGCCACGCTCGCTTAGTTCTGCTAAGGCCATGTGGGCTGGGCTGGTATGACCCAGATTTGAAGACAGCTGTTTCTGTACTCTGGACACACCCCAGAGAGAGCAGAAGAGAGGAGCTACTAGAAATGAAAAAGATACAAACCGATCAGCCTTGTTGGCCAGAAATAGCATGTTTCACTACCCACGATCCATTATTCCAGTTTTATCATTTCTACTCTCAACACAGCTGGGTATTTTGTTTTAGAGCAGGGGTGCTGGTGCAGTTGATTTGGTCTGAGCCTAGAAGCTCATAAGGCAACGTGAGTAATGAAGTTTTCCACCCATGAGGTATGAGTAACAATTTAAGGCCATCACATTCTGCGAGCAATAACACTGCATGTAGCATTCAGAGATAGCAAGGGTGGCATCAAATTGCTTTTTAAAATGTGTTTGACAGTCAGTCCCTGCAGACGCGTGAAATGCAATTAGATAATACATGGCTTGTGTTTTGAAGTACACAATGGCGAGTGATGTGGTTTGCGTTTGCAGCACACCCCGTGCAGAGAAATTGAGAGGTGTTGCTGTATAGCTTCTTGAAAGTAATCATGGGTAATGCGACCTAAGAGTCTTCCACATCAAAATGCCATTATTCTAAAAACCACCTTAAAGTGTTGTTAGCAACATGAACACGCTTCTGCGAATTAGCTCGACGGCGTCAGCTGGGTATATAGATCATCGACAATGACAGGTCTTTCAAACATTTGTCTCTCTCTCTCTTGTAATAGTTGCTTTTGTGCCAAAGCGGCATAGCTTCCTTCTCATCTGCACGCACTTGTCGGCTTTGCGGAGTGATAGGAACAGATGTATCTGAAGAATTTTGAAAAGACCGAGTGTAACTGTAAGGTATTGTTTGGCATGATAAGTCTCGGCTCAAGGGGTGAACTATGGTTTTCATGCCCAGAAATCGCATGCATGTTGCGGTTGATAGAGGCTGACACACCCGCGCTCCGGAGAGGCCTCAGATTAACCGACTACGCAAACCGCACGCTTGGGTAGATGAAATAGTGTGTGGGTGCATTCAGAGCGAGATGGTGCATATTACCCCGAGTTTGTTTGGTTTTCTTCTCATGCTGTGCTATTTTTGCACAATAGAGAGCAAACTACGAAGCCACGTTCATAGGTTTTGGGTTTGATGTACATAGAACTTTGCAAATGTTTTATGGTGATGCTTTTTGTGCTGCAGTTATGAATAAATTACCATCTGTTGCAGTTCATTTAAAGCATTTTTGCTCTTTGAATTAAGTTATCATCCTCCTTCTGTCAAGCTTATGCATTCACTTGATATTTTTGAAAATCATGCAGGTTTAGAGAAATTTTGACATCCATCATCCCGGTCATACCTACCAAGAGATCAATAATGCAAAATGACACTTTTTATATTCGGGCTCAAAACGAAAGCCTTCCATTTTCCGTGTGATTTATTTCTGTGCCAGAAGCTGTCACCTTCTATCACCACAGCTTTTATCACTAAATAAAAAGCTGGGCTATAAATCGCGAGTGTCGCAGGTCATCGTATCACAATGTAGCCGCGCTCACGCTCTGCCATAGCAATCCTCTTCTTCATCTGACCAATTTATTGAAAGCATCAGTCCTTTATTTAACACAGGAGGGGTCACGTGACCTTCCGAGGTAGGAGCGCCGGGGTTAATGGCAAACAGCTGAAAGGCATCACAATTTATTTATCATAGCGTTACACTTACCATCTAGCTTTGAGTCACTGATGTACACATGACGTGAGACAAGAGGAATATCAAAGTGGCTTATAATCAATATTGTGTTTTGGTCTTTATGTCCTAGTTTTAAGTTTTGAAGCACTTCTATTTAAACCAACACTCATTATGTGGCACAGCCTATTGCTAAATGAAAATTGCCATTTATAATTGGGCCTGATGTTTACCCTTTTATCACTTTCTTTACTTTAGATTCCTTTTGGATTCACAAAAATGATTAATTATTACAAAGCATTTAAACCATCGCTATTTTCAATTAGACTGTATGACTAGGTTATTATAAAGCATTATTTCTGACACTAAACTGACTTCTGCTGTAATAATATTTGACTGTAGTGTAGATAATAATTCCGATGAGGTTCAGCACAATCACCTAGAAGTTGACACAAAAAGCAAATACATCAGACAAAATGATTTCTATTGTACGTGATTGATGACATGAATCAAAATGAAAGCAAATTAGCAAGAGTGATGGAGTCTAATAACAAAGCAGAAAATGACTGTCATTTGTCGCACTTCTATGAATCAATAAGCACACAATGGATTCTGAAAATGCCATAGGAGGGTTTTGTTCCGTGGCTTGTTTGTCACGGCTCATGCAAATAAAAGCCCCCCAGCCCCCACACTTGACTGGTGATGACTACTGATGAACATTTTCATTACATCACATGCTCTTTTTAAGGGTCTCTGTGCCTTCACTGCAGTCCTCTTTACAGTCCTCTTTGCTCATGTTTTTCCCAGTACAGTCACAAGTCCTGAAATGTTTGGTTTGGGAAGCTAGTAATGATTATTATGCCAGATGTTTACCAAACAGACAATGACATCTGAGTATACAGTATGTTGTTTTATGTTAAAGCAGTTTGATATCCAAATGTACCCAGATCAGAATGTGTAAAATTGGTTATTATTATAAACAGAAAGTATGTGTAATACATTTGCCAAAAAACGAAATGTCCCATGGCGGTCACATGATTATCCTCGCTACAGTTTTTTTTTCAAATATTTGACACCCAAGTGGTGACTTCATTTGGGTTAAAAAGGGGAGGACAAGTTAATAATCTCCTTTCAGTTTTTTTATTTTACACAGCGTGCTGCCACAATTTATCAAGTTTCACCCTGTTACATTGATTTGCATCAAGAAAAAATGAACAAAAAATTATTTTGCACATTTTGGCATATTTGATTCCATATATTCTTTAATTGGTACATGCACACACACACTCCCGCACACACACTCACCAATAATAAACAAAAATTCAACATGTTTTTTCCCAAATTGCTAGTGTTGTTAAAACTGCAATCATTGGCCATTTGTTGATAAACATTCTTACATCTTGTGCTCTATTTTGTACTATATATCTGGACAGTGCCATGTAACTCATATTGTAAACCAAAACAACAAAGCAGCCGTTAGTTGGTAAACCGTGTGGATGGTTACATTTCACCGAAAATTCTCCTATTTTCTCAGAATGTGTCTGCTTCATGTTTTGTTTTCTCCTTCTGTGTCTTTAAAACAGAGACGGCTTTGTGCTATTTAAAGACAATGGAAGCAACAAACTACAAGTGCACTTCTATTTTGTGTACTTTTCATTATATTCTCTTTGTGCCCAGCAGCTGTCTGAAAGTAATAAGATCGGCCCACACTTTCTGTCGTTTACACAGATAAACAAAATCATTTTCCCATATCACAGAAACATGCTGTCCAGACCTTCAAAGACCCATTACCATTTCAACATGAAAGAGATTGAAATCTGAACCACTGAGAAAAGATGCGCTGATTATATTGTAAAGCCCACATCAGTAACTGTATAATCACCCATAGCTTGTTTTACACATAAAGAAATAACTTTTGAATTTCTTTCAATGATATCATTTTTCTCTCTAAAGCATTTAAGAGTGTGAAACACATTTGATATTAAGGTTTAATTCCCTCTGTGTAGTCATCAGATCAGAATGTTGTTGGCACATAATGAAACCAAAACTAGCATAAACAACATCATTACAGCAACATTTAATCTGAGCATTTCTGCCCGAACCCACTTGAGAAAAAATAAAACAATCGTGATACGTGATACGTTTATGATCCCAGAGCTTAAATCAAAGCATGTTTTGCTTTCCAAGGTACTTGCTCGGGATGCTCAGTGTTATATTGTGAATAAGAAGTAGTCACAGCCTCTTGAAACAGTGGGTGGTGTGAATATTGTGGCCAGACCACTGTGTCGCAAGAAGGGCTTTATTTCCCCCATGCTGAAAACGGGGCGGAGGATAGGGCTACTTCACACCCCCCGGCGTGTCAACGTGTGAGACTATATATGTGTGTGTGTGCGAACTTGAGCCAAAGCTCAAGGGGAGAAGATGGACTTAAATTCTGCTCTGGCAACAAAATTCTATTCAGACTGACACATGAGGACCAGAATTTGGCAGAAAAAGAGAGAGAGAAGGTCACGGGAGGTCAGCCGTGCAGGATTATTGGGGAATAGATGGTATCACTGTATGTGTGGAGCTGTGGCGTTTTAATGACAGAAATGTCTGCTGCATTGGCCTTTTGAAAGTCTACATCTCGACTATTGAGGTTGTAGTCACAACCAGCACAACCAGCAGGGTTTGTGATGAACCCAGAGCTACTACAAAGCCCGAGTTAATTAAAAATGTCAAATGCTCTCCCACCCGCATTGAATGCCCCATGATTTGAACTGCGTTTAATTTTTCATTGAAATAAGTTTAATTTCCTGAAAGCTCTCTCCCCTCTGAGTGTGATAGAAGCTTTGTGTTAAGTCCCTGATTGGATTTCACTGGAAATGTTTCAGCCGCAACTACATTCTTATTCACAGTGTTCCTTTGGAGAGATTTAAGTTTTACAAACGGATTGATTTTAGTCCTTGTATAAAAAACAGGAAACTAAGACATGAAGAAAAACTGCAAAATTCCAAGTGAGTTATTTATTTTTTATAGACAGCATTGAAATTGTTTGTGGAATCTTCATATACCAAATAAATCCCTTTTGTTTTCTGGATTATCATCTTTCCATCACGTTCTTCATTTTCTCTCACATTATACAAAAAGAATACTGTTCATGAGTAGACGTCTCTAAGAAAAGAATATCACATCTCACAGTGAGACTTGATATGTAGCGCTTTTGTGTGTATTTAGGGCTACAATGACCAGTCTAGTCTGACGGCCGCTCTCTTGTCACTCACAGACAAACTCTGCACAGGGGAGGGAGCCGCCAAACAAAAGCCAAACAAACTCATACATAAAGGAACCATGAATATATGTAACCGTGTAAAGTGGGCTGGGACACGTTGGCCGGAATGTGAATATCCTGCGGTACGTTTGATTAAACGCCCGTGGCAGGCAGAGTATGATGAATGGTGCCCGGAGAGAATTGAAATCTGTCATAAGAGCGGGGCCACCACACTGAGATTAAGCCCCAGAAGGGCTCGTCAACCCGGGAAGGTCCCTGAGCTCGGTGGCAGGTTGTCTCACTCGCCTGTCAAATGCGAGTTGTCAGTGCCTATAAAATGGAAGGCACAAAGATAGATTCCCTTCGGATTTCTATCCAAGAATCCTTCGGAAATGTAAGTCTGTAAAGTCAATAAATTTGGTATTCGACTATTGTTATTTCACTTAAGTGCTGGAGATAAAAGGTGGACGGTATTCAAAAGACAAGGTGATTTGTTTCGCTCCTGTTTCAGAGATCTCTAAGATGGTGATTTACCATTAGATGCGCTGAAGTATTTTTCCAGTGAACACAGTTGTGCCTTCATAAATTGCAGATAAAGCAGTAAAGTAGATTACATCTGCCCCAGGGGACCAATGTATAGCATTTGTGTGACTGAAATAGCAGCTATAGAAAACCACTGGAATCTCAAAGGGATAATTTTACCTATGCATGGAAATTGATGAAAATTAAGTGTATTTTCAGTTTTTGATGGGGTTTGCTCTGCATATATAAATCATAAAACACAAAGTAGCACAATGGCATTCTCTCTGCTCCGCAAATCTCATTTACACATTTATTAATTTGCCTTTTTTTTTTCTCAAACCAACAAAAGAGAAAGCATTTAAAATGTTTCTTGAATAATAATAGAATAATACTATACAATTGTTATCAATGCTAAACAAAGTTAAATGGGGCAATGAAGATATCTACTTAATTCACCAGTCAAGAATTTTGTTCTGTGTAATACATAGAGAGCATTTATATCACACACACACAGACAGACAGAGAGAGAGATAAATTATTGGTAAAGATGACATTATTATAACAATAATCACATTAAAAGACTTTATTCACTTTATTACTCTTTACAATTACTATATTGTGAATTTTGCTCTTGTAAATGTTTTGTACTATTTTCAAACATCATGAAGTGTAATATATCAATGCGTTCTTGATATTCAGATATTCAGACAATACACATTTTCACACAATAAATATGATATTTGGTCCTTATAATAAATATACCATAGTTGGTGAAATACTGTATTTTATGGCATTCTACAGTCAAAGTTATATAAATAAATCAAAGTAATCCCTGCTTTTACATGTTAAGTAAATTGTAAAGGTTAGCCTAATATCAGATTGTGTTTATGAGCAACACTGGGGTTATTCTGCCCTTGACTGTATGTTTTATCTGTTGATAAACAATTATCTTTATTGCTTATGGAGGGGAATAGATACACTCATGGCCAAAATCCAAAGCGCTAAGCTTTTCTGTCCATGTGCAAAATTAGTAACGTGAGCATACTAGGCAGATGCAGATGCAGGTGCTCTGCTTTGTATCCTATTTCTTCATCACACTTTCATGAGACAAGGTCGCACCATTACTGAAACGGGGGGGTTTCACTGCAGCATTCTATTAAAATTATAGGGTGATCATTTTGAAAAAAAAAAAGAGCTTAGCTAGCTGTTCAAATATCAAGGTTAATACAAGTATGTTGATTTGCGTGGGCTGCCAAATCAGTTGCCTCCTTTTTCTGAGACCTTGAAAAATGAGGTCCACACACATAACAGCAGAGTGTGTGACTTCAACCTTTAGAGGGCGCTGTTTCTCACGATGTGATTTATCTATGTTTATACTCTTCCTGTAATTAAGGTAGATATGTATTTTAACCACATCCACTATTAACGATTAAGTAACATAATAGTGGTTCGGTAATTTAACCTGAATTTAGATTATTTTATGTGTAGTATTACTGAAAATAAAAAATACTATCACAATGCCAGACAGGTCGAGAAATCATAGCCTATTAGATATCATAATTCCATAGTTGAGCCTGCGACTGCCAAAATTAAATAGGAGCTACACTCCTATTTCCTATCCTTTCTATGCTGTACATTTGTATCATTTCACCTCTCTCTCTCACACACACACACTTACGCATTTATACAAATGCAATTATTGTGAAATATATTGTAAAACACCAAAGCAACAATGTGCAAATTTGTGTCAATGGTGATTAAATTCTTTAAGAATTCAATGGGTTAACCCTATCAACACTTTTCTGCATTTGCATTATTATTACAAAGGGCTATATTCTACATTTCACTAGAACAAAGGAAGCACATGCCAATATGACTTGCAAATGATTGTTGGCCATTAGATTGCTTATACTGTATTTGCACATTTCAGGGAAAGGGCCTATTACACACACCATGCAAAATCTGGTTCCTATGGACTCACGGCAGGATTAAAATATCCAGTGGCCCTTTTGACTGTATAAACTTAATATGTTAAAGCACAGGATACATATCACTGGTTGGAGTTGTCGAGATAAATGATAACAAAACACAGAAATCTTACATAATGTTGATTTTATTTTCACATTGACGTTGAGTCACTTTCAATAGTTTTTTTTATTCTAGAGGTCTGAAGCGTTCAGAAGATCTTGATCCTTTATTTCAAACAGTGCATAAAGAAAAATAATTTGCGTTTAATATACCGGTATTTTTTATTTGTAACATTTTTCTTTCTATAAATGTATTGATTTGTCTTTACCATTTATCTTTGATGTAAGTTAACGTTTAGGTTCTGATCAAACAATATTTTACGATTCTATTTATTTTTTAAATCATACAGATATACACAACTATCATCATATCCGAACGAATATGAGTACAATCTGTTCTCAACGTTGATAAATAGGTTATATGCCAAAATGTATTTTAAGTGGCAATTTCTTAATTAAACTAATAGACAAGATTTTTCTCAATAAAGAACAGACTAACTGTGAATGGTTGGTCTGTGAAATGAAGAACAGCGCATTACATTTGATACCACAATAAAAATAAATAGTAAACATGTGCTCGGGTATATGTAATATGTTGTTTGTTTCCACGATAAGCATTCACCCACCTTAACAATAGAGATGATGGGTCACAGAAACGACATTTCCAGTCCTAAATCAAAAATCCATGTTGGTTTTAGGCAAGAGAAACATGCAGCTCGGCCGTATGTTAACCAAAATCCAACAGAGAATTTTATCAGAATAAATTGGATTTGAAATTACAAACACGACCAAAACCAAATGTGTCTGCTGCGGTTTATTGCCGCTCCGTTGGTCATTAATAACACAAGCACTCAGACAACCGTGAACCTTTAGGGCTCCGCTGATGATGGCCATGCATCGTCTCGACGAACCGTTTCCACAGCAAATCAGCGCTATTGTTCCCGTGCGTCCTTGGAGAAAATGGGCAGTCCCGAAGCTCAACGCTTCTCGAAAGTGTTGTCATTTTAGTGAGAGTCGCAATTTAGGTACGTTCTTTTAAACCTACGAATTCACTGTGTCTCTCCCCGTTTCCACTGTCTTCACGCGGATGCCTTGAAACCGCCTCACTGAGGAGGCGCGCGACAGGGGTAGTTAGAAACCGTACCATATTTTGTAATCATCTTTTTCTCCCAATGAAGGAAGGTCTCGTGAACTGATCGATCGATCGAGTTGAGTTTGTAGTTCAAGTTCAAATAATGAACTTTTATTATGTGATTTTTATGCTAATTGCGGAATTTCGTGGCGAAATAAAGCTGGAGCAAAACGTTAATTTTCACTGTTTTAAAGTTAATTAAAAAAGTTAAGGTGGCGATTTTGTTTGTTTTAACTCCTGTAATCTAGTGTCTAATTTTCTTTAAGATATTATACAAATGTTAGAAAACAGCTTGCAGAACCTAATTGGGAGTGTATTTTTTTGTCAAATAAACACATTGCAATACTTAACACGGGGGGTAAATGATTACAGATGTTAGGAAACAAGTTGGATAAAGAATTACACTTGTTAATCATTATATGCAAATAATGTGAGATCTCACATTATTTAATGTAATCTCATTCACTGTATTTTAAGATACTAAGAATTATACTCGATGCTATTGACTACGGCATCGCATAACAAAATATGAGTCCACTAATTTATCCTCCTGTATTCTTTTAACTATAAACCTATAAGTCCACATCGATCTTTTTTAATGAGTCGAGTTCGAGCGGCCTTGAAACTGCCCTCCAAAATTCTTCGCTTGTTTTGATCATTGAAGTCTTGAAGGAAGGGGGGCTTGAAACAGTTCAACCTCCTTGTTCCATAATTGGTTTTATAGAGCTGGCGAGGAGCCAAAGTGTTTACATGGAGTTGATCGACGCTTCAGCAGACCAATCAGACGCTCCGCTGTAGAACGTGTAGCGTTAGCTTCGCGGGGGCGGAGCTTGTTAAACAATGCTTGTTTCATTGCAGAAGGGTTTACCGAGGTCTACGGTGGTTTGAACGAAGGGCCTTCCCCCGTATGTGCTTTCGCTCTGTGTAACTACGGATGGTTTGTAAATGGAGCCTGAGAAATTTTCCACCACACACCTCACGGATTTTGCGAAGAAACTGGATTTTATTAACTGAGTCGCCATTTCAAGTAAGACACCGATAGCCATCACTCCGCACATGATCCGCTGCACAGTAACGTGATGTTTATGAAGAAAAAGACACTTTTGAAGAACGTACTTCTTTCGTTTCGTTATGGAAACGCGGGGAATGCGTTAGTTTGGTAAACGAGGTTAGATTTAATAGCGCTTTCTCCGTAGCTCACCATACGCGGGCTGCCATTGAATGTTCAACGCGAGGCGGAAAACTTTTCGTTTTGTTGGAAATGGAAACGGCGAAGTTTGAAGCGTGGCTGTCGATCGATCCGTTCCGTGTTGCCATCATGAAGCATGGCTGATAACAACCAGGCATCTAAACTTTATTTCGGCATTGTTTTCCTTCTCGTTTTGATGCTAATCGCCTATATCTTGACTTGATTTCCACGACAATATTCAAAATAACGGGCGTTTCTAGGGGGAACGATCGCCCTGCAGTTGAAAACACTTAAACTTATTTAAATATCTTTAACATTGACTGAAAACGCAAGCTCGATTAATAAATACACAAACCTTGTGTAAAAGTAAGGGTTACCGCCCCTATTTCATGAGCAAATTACAGTTCAGTGGCACTAACCAGTCATATGAAGTTAAAAATGATCGTTATAACGATGGTACGGTACTGCATAGGCTCCTGTGACACACCGTTCAGTTGGATATTGCACGGATCAAACTGCTCGTATAGCCGTGTTAAACCATAGTTCAACTAAAAAGACGAGGTAATTATTTTGCCGGGAAACTGTCACGATGAGCAGATTTATGTGGAGTAATTTGTAGCTCGTGTGGATTAAATGATGTATAAACCATGTTTGCATACAGACAAACGTTTTAGCAGAGGTCAAACACGCTCTCTATTAAAAAACAAAAGAAAGAATATTTTTTTTCTATTTAAAGCATTTCTAGATCGCCCATTAGTAGAGGTTGGGTCGTATAATGTCAGTTTTAGCAACAAAATAGATTTTGGTGTGACGATTTAATGCATAGCTAATGTTTAAAAGCGTTAAAAGCCTTTCATGTGTAATATTGCCATATTATTCATTTTAGATCTGTAATGCATTCGCACGAACCTATGGGTTACTTATTGCGCGAATGTTCGGTCAAATCTCTTCCCAAACGATTGCTTTTCTCCCAGTATGCTGCCTGCAAACACATTAGGAGAGAGGCATACACACGTCTGTTAGACTTTCAGACTTTCATTTTAATGTTTTAATGACTGTTTGCCTTACCACTCGCACTTATTTCTCTTTTTCCTGTGATGTAGTTGAGATTAAAACTGCGTCATTACAAAACACCAGTGATTGTGTGTTTATCTCCGAAATGATTTTGGATTCCGTTTAGTAGTCGTCCGCATCTATCCAAGACAATTTTCTGTTTCTGTGTTGTTTTTATAGGTCGGCAGAATGCCGGATAAGGACACTGATTTGCCTAGGAATCTAGGGACATTATAGCCAATGCAATTGGCTTATTCGGAATTACATGATCGGACTGTTTTCTTGATCAAATTGGGTCTTTGTGGATGATGGATGGCCGTGACTTCGGACCCCACAGATCTGTGCACGTACCGCCGCCTCTGCTCTCGGGCTTGGCCATGGAATCGCACCGACTCGGCGCTGCCGCTGCGGCGGGTAGAATACCACCGTCTCCCGGTCATCTGGGCGCGGGGCACCCGGCGGCTCTACACACTGGAAAATTTTTATCCTCGGCCATGAATCTACATTCTCACCACAGTAAGTGCCGTTCTAATTGCGCTTTGCTTATTTTGTTTAAAAAACCGTTTTATTTATGATAAAACGCAAGGCGCGTTCGAACTTCTGTCTTTTGCAGCATTGTTTACATTTGTTAACATCTTCCTATTTTGTGACATTTGCGAAGACTTTAGAGAAATAATGTTTAAATGTGCGCCGTGTTTTGTTAATGGAGATTTATACATAATTTAAATAATGTACAATATTAGCAAAGCATGGCTTGTATACACTTTAAGCGAACGCTTGTTTTGAATACAGCAGAGTTTATCAAACAGTGCCGAGTGATCGCGCAAAAATCACCCGTACAATGTTGTTCACTGATCGCTCGCATCAACCCTGAAAGAAAATGCTAAATTCGTGCAAAGTAATGCGTGTTGCCACCTTATTTCCTTAATTTGTGTGAAAACAATATGTGTAGTAGAACAAACTCTCCCAAATTTAATCCAGCATCCATTTTAGAGTAGAATTATAACTGAAATTGCACCAATAATTTTCCATCACTTGGGCAAACTGTGAAATTACTGCCCTTCCATAGTGAACTACTGCCTTCCATGTCATTCAGTAAAGGCGTATGGTCTGATTATTGGTGCTCACGAAGTCCACACTGCACAGAGGAAAACTATAAGCAATAAAAATCCATTCTGTAAATGCTGCATGTTATGCAGATCCAATTTCTTTGCAGTGTAGTGCTGTGTAGTACTTTCTAGTCTCAATAAATAAATATCCTTTTATATGTAAATAGAACATTATAGACCTGTTTCTCAGTTAAGATGATTAATGTTCCAAATGTAATACATATGGCAAGTGGGCCATCTTTTTATGTGCCTTATGCCTTTAAAGAGTGTAAACATTTAAGGGTGGAAATAGTTTGCTGATATGTTTATCTTGATATGTTTGTTCTTGAAAGCATTCAATAAATTTGAGATTATTACTGTTCCATATTGTGCACCTGATGTCTTTGTCAAGTGCACAGTAATTTAGATGAATGTTTTGTAATTTGTCTTTATATACACACAAAATAATTGACAGTAGTTATTATTGCTAAAAACTATGAAAAGGTGTTGGCCTTACTTTATACAATGTATGTCTTCTATCCTGAGTCTGGACTTGCAAATAGCAAATAATTTGTAGCAAATCTATGCTACCAACTTTATTTTTATCATTATTTTATCAATTATCATTGTCAACACTGTCCCAGTTTAAGAATTTAGGAAAGATTTTATAGAAAAAATAATATGGTCAACTTGATATTTGGCTTAGTTTTGACCCTGAACTATTCTGAAATTACTACTGTCATTGATATTGTTAATATTTTTCTTTGCCTTAACTCCCCCATAACTCGAGGATGTAATGCTTTGCAGATGTCAGAGAACATATAGACCTATAGATAAGCGTTTCCCTTCATATTTCAAGTTTGTGTATGCAGTTTACCATTCTTCTTTGGTGCATATAATAGTTTTAATATTAACATGAGCGTTTTACATTTTTGTGCATTGTTTATAGTGATTAAATTTGGTAACATAATAAATTGTCATCTCATTCTGACTGCACCTTATCATTGTTGTATGATTAACTGAGAGGAGATGATGGCTTTATTAATACTGCCCAGAGCGTTGACTTTGAGTCATCTACACCTTAAAGGAATTTTAAAAAGTTGTGTTTTTGTATGCGATATCTTTATTTTGCTTTCTATTGATTTATTTGGTAAGAATAAAGAGAAAAAAAGATCTCTTAGCTTGTGAGTCTAAATCGTGATTTAATAAAAAAAATCTTGTTCTGCACCTATACCCAACCCACCACAAATTTATGATTAATTCTAAGAACATTGTATTGAATTATTTAAAAGCACTCTTACTGAATTTATGTAAAATGATTGGTTTATAAATTGAGTTATTTTTCATAAATGTTCTTCAGTGGTAATGAACATTGAATACGTCATTTCATGTGTTTATGAAATTACTCCGTTTCCTGGGAACTGCCTGGACATTCCATTCCTGCGAATAGAAACTTGAAAGTATAAACAGATTTATGTGCTGCTGTTAATCTTTCTAAATGACAAGATTCTGTTTAAAGTGTTATTTATTGTTTGTGAATGAATGTATAAGGGACCAACCTGGATCGAGACTGACAGCAGCCTGTAAGAATTCTGTTATTATTATTATAAAATGGTTCATCTTTAGTGCACTGTGTGGTGCAGGTATTTACAATACAGTTTTAAATATTCATGCACAAATATGTTGAAGTTGTAGGGAAGGCACTTTTGGGATCTGAATCTCAGAGCGGGTGGCTTGGTGAAAGACTTGATGGGTGCGGGTGCAGAACTTCATGGCTGAAATTTTTATGTCGAGTAACAAGGCAAATGTGTAACTTGAGTCCTGAATATACATGTCCGCTGCTAAATTTGTGCTAGAAAGGCATAAAAAGCTGATGTGTGCCTTTCAGCAGATTGGCAAAGGTTGACTTTCACCCAGCTGTTTGTAATACTCGATTTCTTCGAATTGTTTTCTTTTGTACTGTAATACTTTGTGGTGTATTGTCCAGAAGAAAAAATAAAGCAATAATTCAGCACAGGATAAAGCCTTCCAAATCCATTATTTAGTTTGTAATATTGTTTGTCTCTTATAGTCTACTAAAGCTGTTGGAAAAACCTAAATTAAGTGCAAGTACCGCTTTGTTTTTGGAAAAGGCTTTACTTTTTTGGAGTTTTTGCACCAGCTTGTGAAGCAAACATGTACAACACTGAGCATTCGTTCCAAAAATTTCACGCATGAATCCAACTCACCAGATGGCTGTTATTCTTGGATTTCAGAGTGACGACGTTCTGTCCCTTAACTTGAATGCTTTACATTGCTGTTATAAAAGCCTTTTTAGTGATTTGTGGTTACAGCATGTTTCTTTATGATGCTAGTACATCTTTGAACGTGATTTTCTCGTCTTAGTCACTGACAAGGGCTCATTGTGTATGCAAAATATGTTGTCGTGTTAAAACACAAACATATAGTTCTGCATAGATTTGTTTAACCTTTAAAGAACAGTTGACAGTTTAGTCTACTGGTAGTGCTTTTAGAGAGAAATGACAAGAGGTGCATGAATCGGGAGGATTTTATTGTAATACTGCCTGCCCATCTGCTGGTCTTCGGATTTAACTTTCTGAAAGAAACATTTGATCTGAAATGGAGTAGAGGTGCCATGCTGTTTATGTAATGTAGCAATATACATAACAGTAGACCTCGAAGACCTTACATCACTTGCTGTTGTTTATTAGTAGAACACATGACTGTTCTCTATACAACTGAAAGTTATTGCAGAGGTACAGTGAATGTTACTGAATGGACCCGCTGTGTGATGCTATAGTTTAGGCACTGGCATTTGGTGGTTCTCTTGCTTGTAAAGCTAATTAAGGAGAGTAAACACAATTTCTGGGTAATAGCTTACATGTTTAGAGTCAAAGTATATTAATCTACCTTGAGATTGTATGTCTTTCTGAAGTTCTCCGAATGAATCACTTTATTCGTGTCTGAATTTTTTTTATAATTTCCAGCAGTTAGGACTGAATAAGTTTTGAACAAGAATCTATTATTTTTACTTCCTTGTGTTTAGTAATGGCAGCCTTAGTAGTGGTGGTAATAGTCTGGCTAATGGCTGAACATTAACGTTTGCTGAGTGCATTTTAACATGCAGTGCATGAAACGTTTCTTTCTGCTTCAAAGCGCACTTGTTTTACAGGATTTCTGTGGAACTTGGAATTACTGACGCAACATGAAGAAAATGCAAATGTTTGCATGATGTGCCTTTGAAGATCAGTGTCTTTTGGAATGTACGATTGATCGATTTTCATATGCCGCATCAGAGAATTCTGGGGTTGCAGGCCTGCTGGTAGTTTATGGGCTGTTTTTAATAGAGGGCCCTGGAGTTTGGCCTTCAAATGGAAATGACTACCTCCACATGCTCTGTAGATTTTAAGGTTATATTGATTCCATTTGAGTACTTCCTGTTCGCAAACCACTAATTCCCAAATCAAGTCTTTTGACTTTTTTAATATTCGATTGAAAGATTGATATTTTTTAACATATATCTCTATTTTCAATTATAATGAGTGTTGTGAAGGCTGTAATGTTCTTGTCCGGAGGTTTCTTCTGCAGAGGCTGATACAGATCAAGCATCATTTTTATATCGCTGCTGATTTCACTCTGCAGCGTTTTACTGTTGTTACAGTATCTGGAAAGCAAGTGCTTGTGGTTACGTTTGTTATTTCAGCCTTTTCCCTTTAATAAGCTATATATTATTCCATCTTTTGATGGCTTCTCCAGAAATGACTGTGCTGCCTAATCCGGTTTAACCCATCAGGAAGGGAACAAACCCTCATTTATACCCAGAAGTGTGTTTCGGGTGAAAACCCTTGTAAAAACTGCCTATGACATCCAGGTGTTACCCCTCCCTCCCACACCTTCCCCGGCCTATATGCTGATGTTTCAAGGTTACAGGAACATTCCTATAAAGCACAGAGGAGGGAGGGCACTAAACCAATCATTTGTTGCAGTTTATTTAACACTGACATTATATGAATTTTTGACTTTATTCTACGCTGTCCATTTCCATCATGTGACTGAAACTTTCTGTTGTATGTAGTATGAGACCTTTCCTTCATTGTGATGTACTGTGACATATGCAGAGCAGGACTCTGAAGGGTGAGTGGTAAAATGCAGTGCCTAACCTGCTTTTGTCCTGAGTGGTGTGCCAGGAGAGAACCACTGATGGAAATTGAGTGTAGGGGGAGGATGTTTAAACGTCCTGCAGCCATGACTTCCCTCTGAATTATACATAGTGTTTAGTGTCCTGATGCGTACACCCCCGTTTGCTCATCCTGCACAGGTTACGCACTCTGCACATTTGAAATAAAATGCCCCGGCTGTTAGACATGCTCGTGTGAATGTGTTTTATGAGGAGCGCTGGGGTCTCACTGGAGGGCATTTTCTGCTTTCGTGTTCTGTTTTTAGTGTACGCATGATTCAGAGTTGTTCTTGTTAAAGGGAGAACGAGTAAACACGTATTCTTCTCTTTATTTGAAGCTGTTTAGCTCTGTTTTCTCCTGAGTGTTTGATCTTTACTCTTCCTTCATGACGTTGCCCAGAGAAATCCTGAAAGTGCCGGGAACTAATGCAGAGTTCCCTTTAGAGCTGTGCTGTTGTGCAGGAAGAGTTAGAAATGGAACATCCTAGATTTAACATCTGCAGAAGTGGCAGTGGAAAAAAACGTTATTAAAATGTAATTTGGTGGTAAGTGATTGGAAGGCTGATTAGATCAGGTTTCTGTGTAGCTAAGCCCCATAGCCTGGAAAAAACTACAGCATGTCTGGTCTGTTTCATCTGGGTCTTAAAGGGGTAGTTCACCCAAAAATTATAATTCTGTTGTTCCAAACATGTTTACATTTCTTTGCTATGTATAACACAAAAGGAGATATTTTAAAGAATGTGGGAAAGTAAACAGTTCTGAGTCACCATTTACTACCACAATAGATGTTTTCCATCTTGTAGTCGATAGCGTCCCAAAAACTGTTTGGTTACAAACATTCTTCCAATTATTTATTTTTGTGTTCAGCAGAACAAAACAAATTATTCAGGCTAGCACCAACGTGAAGGTGAGTGAATAATGACAGAATTTTGATTTTTGGCTGAACTATGAGGGTAGCTTTCCTGTAGCTCAGTGGTAAGAGCATTGCATTAACAACGCAAGGTTGTGGGTTCGATCCCAGGGGATTGCAAAAACCTATGTATAATGTATAGGATAAAGCAATGTAAGTCGCTTTGGCTAAAAGCGTCTGCTAAATGTAATGTAAATGTATCAAGATATTTTAAACAAAATTGAATATGAATTTACAAAACATATACCATTTTACATAGCACGGTATAGAACTGACAACATTCAATGCATATTTGAAACTTCTGTATGTAAATTGATAAATTGTATAAGACGGTCATCTGAAATATCGAATCAGTTAGAACATAAGTACAAAATCAGAAAGGAATTAAAGAAGAGAAACTGTTTGAGAAAAGTAAAAAAGACAAAAAATGTTAAGCATTGAAATTTTAAACATGTTGATGCAGTTCACATGTTGGCAGTTAAACTAACAGGACACTATAAAAATGATCATTAGCAAATTGCTAATGCTGTACTTTTCTGAAATAAATTTTAATTGTACTTTGATATCATAAGTTGTTTATAATATACGATGACACTTCCATTTGGAATTGTTTTTAAACTTAATCACTAGAGCAAATGTTTTTTTCCATAGATAATTCCATTATTTATTAAGCAACAAAAAATGAATATGTATATATGTTTATATATATATTAGATGCATGTACTCCATGTATGTTACTTTTTGTGCGAGTCTAATGTCGAAACCTTTGGCCCAGTGAGTTCATCGCTGTAAGTTTAATATCAAACAATGTTTTACTGGTGTAGGCTGATAATGGCGTTTTATGGTACATTGAGTCACTAGCGGTAATAATTAGCGCTCTCATCTGTAGTTGCTGAGACTGCATGTGCAAGCTTACACCAGTGGTCTGAAGGTTAGGCCAAAGGGCACTGAAGGAGGTGTAGGGTCTGACCAAATTGAGGATGGGGTAGTTCGTGTTGGGGAGGGGCCACACATGGGAGCGGTGACTTGACCTGGGACTAGGCCATGCCTCTGAAAACCTAACAAAGGATGTGAAATGAAAGCCAGCACTCTGGCCTTGTTCTCATATCGCTGACTCCTATTACAGTGTGTGGAACTGTGCTGAAGACGGCTGTGCTGTTTTTAGCCTGTTCAGCTATGGCAAACACCATATACATGCTGTTATATCGGTGGAATTTTCTTTAATTTATTTTTAAATGTTTTGTTTAGAGCCATTTAGGTTAAGTGACTGCTAATGAAAGTAATCTTGGGTAATCAGTCTATTTATTAGAATACACAGACGTAGTGGGTTTCTTAAAGCCTGGCAGGCATTTCCATTTTCTTTATATAGACCTTGAAAGACATAGTTAACACACACATTTTCACATTTCTCTTATTTTTATTGTATACTCCCCATCATGTCATTCCAAACCTTTATGACTTCTGCAAAAAATTATATTTTGAAGAACATTGGAAACATGGCCTTCATTGACTTCCTTTGCATGGACGCAAAACCACACAGACATTTTTCAAAATCTTCTTCCGTGGAAAACAAAAGAAGGAGTCATATACAGGGTGAATAAATTAAAAGGGCGAATAACTGTATTTTCATCGTGATAAATAGAGCTCTATTCCTTGTTTTGTTAGTACCCAGTTCATATTAGCTGCATTGTACAATATTTTCCCCCTCGAGACATTTGTCATCATGTGCAAATTTGTTTGAGGAAAGATGAAAAGGTCAGGTGAAATCACAGCTCCCTGTGTAATAAATTAAATGTTGGGATCTTAAGTTTGGACATAAAGCCTTTATTTCCATCTCACTGGTGTACAATGTTGCTATTGTGAAATGAAAAGGTGATGAGAAGCGTTTCGTCGGTACACATATTAATGTTGGTCGGTAGTGCACCGCATCCCACAGCTGTTTGGAGTAGATATTAGGCGAAAGCTGCAGTATAAGATCTGTGTGTTTTACACTGATTTCTTTGTGGGGGAGCAATTGCAGAAAAAGTTGACATAGGCAGCAGCTCCGCTCGCTAGCGAGACCCTAAAAAGATACTTTTAACAAACGCTACTTTTGTGAAATCAACAGCGTTCTGTCTTGGAAGAACGACTTGAATACCAATGACCACAAATGTGCTTGACCTTTCTAGTGCCAGCTCATGTTTCTTCTGGTAACCAATAAGACGTTGGGTGGAGCTCAAAGGACTCTTCTAACAGCATTTGAGCACACTTTTATAAATATACATTTACTTAAAGAAGCCTTTGTGATTGTCATTAAAATTGGTTTTAAGGAATAGAGTACAGTTTGTTCTTGTAAATCATATTTACTGTGCAAGTTTTAAATGGCTCATGCTGAAGGACAAGCTTCTTGTAAAGCTAAACATTCACTATTGTATTCGACAAAGGGCCACATATAATCGTTGCCATTTACTAGGACGGATCCCTGCCCAGACACATTGTTCTACACAGTTGTATTCTCAGCACTCGAATATGCAGCGACGCCTAAACTCGAGGCTCAGAAGCTTGTTTATTAGACCAAGATTACCTCAGTACATGCATTTGCCACTATATGCAGCAATTATTTTGTCACTTTCCTCCTGTCAAAACATCGGAACAAAAGTTTCAGTTTGAGCCCTGCAGTGCGAGCGAGATACAAGAATTTGCTTTATTGTATAACGTACCGGTTGACTTGTTGGAACTGGTTCGTTTTGATGTGTTTTTGTTCCATCGCATGTAATACATTGAGCTAAGAGAGAATCGCGAATTACTTGTTTTCCATTGGGTCATAAAACAAGCAGAAGTAAAAACGCGGAGAGAACTTAATAGATAGGAATGCATACTAAAATAACTCTTTAGATTTTCTTTTCAAAGATTCTTAATTTATGCTATTCCCTAATGTTGGGTTGCTGAACACTGGTAGTGTTTAATTCTTAATGATGGGTTAGTAGTAAAAGTTGAAGAGCTGTTTTTTGGCGTAATCATTGGCAGGGTAAAAATCATCTTAAATGCCTGTCTCTTTTTTTTTTTTTTGGAAAAGAGGATCTTTCATATGGCTGTGCTCATTCTTTGTATGGATTGTTGAGACTTTATGCCTCTCGGTTACCCGTTTTAGTGATTTATTCCCATGTTGGAAATAGCCATGTGTAAAATGATATTAGGGTTTAGCAAAGTGAAAACATTTGCTATTTTATGTATTGTATGGCAGTATTCTTGTGTAATTCCGTCACGCTATTTGCTTAAAAAACATTAAATAATACGGGTTTCCCCTTTTTTAGTTTATTGGTTGACTGGGCATAGTTTATGTCAGTGCTGCATTGTATTATCTATCATAATGTGGCCTTTTGTGGTGTGGGAGTGCTCTTTATGTTTTTCAGTCCAGGTTGTGGGCTTTGAAGGGACCAGTTAAGAGTGTCTGTGAGGATTTTAATGGCCCCGTTTTCTGTGCCTCGGTTTAAGACCTTATTCTAATTAGTGTCTCTCTCTTTTCTCTAATTTACAACGGTTCGTTCTGAATTGTTTTAAAGGGTCTGGCTTTAATTATAAGGGGTGTTGGTTGGGGAATTACAAAAGCTCACTGCAAGGCCTTTTGGGTTGCAGCTGAGTTGAGCAACATGAGCAATCAGGAAATTCCAGTGTCCTATTCAGAATGCTTCTGACCATGGCCTTCTGAAAAGTGCTCATGTTCTCATTCTGAACTATTTCTGACCTGCTAAACTCTAAGTTTTTCCTCATGCATCAAAGATGACAACTGTGACTGCTGTTATGCTGGGTGATTGGGGAGAATTAACGTGCCCTGCGAACCCCGGGTTGTAGAGAGAAATGTTTGCAGATGTAATATGAAGTCGGGTGTTTCACATTATCTTTAAAATATTCATAAGTTGGATGTACTTCTAGGTAAGCAATCTTGTGTCTCTGATCAGGGCAATATAGTCTGGTTTTCATTGCGGTTCACGCATGGTGGAGACATAATGTTGGCTTTGAGGTTTTGTTTTATTTGTTTAACAGGAGCTAAAACTGCTTCTAGTGTTCGAGATAGTGAAACTGACTTGTGGGATGAGAAACTTTAGGCCCTTACATCAATCATTGCAATAGGTTTGAGCTGTACCAAATCTACATGCATGAATTGTATTCTATACTATATGGCCAAATGTCTGGACAGATTTATGAATCGTCAATGCACACACAGCAGTAACAGTTGTAAAGTCAAGTATACAGCCATAGACAAACATTGGCAGAAAAAAACTACCATATAGAGAAGCTTTGGATCCTGTTGCAACATCATAGGTTATAACCGCTCAGTCATGAAGTTTTTTAAGCCTCATTATGCTTACTCTGTTTTATTGGTTTTGACACAGGATTGATGGTTGTATTTTTTAATAGAAGGACGTTCTAGACTATTTTGTTTACTTAGGATAGGCCCTTTCCTGTTTTTTAATACAATACACACAAAGCAGAGCAATTAGAAAATCCTTAGCTAACAGGGGAATGGAAGAACTTAGACTGGCCTGAACACAGCCTTGAACTCAACTCGGTGAACAATTTTGGGATGATGTGAAGCTTGTCTAACTGGCCAACATCAATGCCTGTCTTCATTATTGTTTTAGAGTGAGAATGAAGCCAAAGCCCTTTAGCACATTTCTGATATCTAGTGAAAAGCTTTGTTGCCACAAAACAAGATTCAATATTAACGCATGTTATTTTAACGATTCTGAAAAGTATGTGAAAACTTGCTGGTCAAAGATTTAAAAGCTGTTGAGGTGGATAAAGTGCTAGGCTGGTAACATTATAAATGGTAAATTTAACCTATAGGGGTGTGACTGTTGCAATTTTGGCTATGTGGTAAATAAAGAGGGTTTAATGCTGGATCAGAGGCATTGTGGGGTTATGATTAAGTAAAAAAAAACTGGATGTAATAGTTGATGCAGTTCAGAGCTGATGTTTAAATGTATACGGAAATGATCTTGAAGTAAAGGATTATGGGTCCAGAATTGCACCACTGACAACCATCTGACTGTGGCTCACTGAAATTTTTGCAACTTGCGAGAATGCTGCTTTAGCCTAATCTTGCATACATTTATAATATATTACAACCAATATGTCCCAATTTATAGTACACCAAAAAGGAACACATTATGGCCATGTGTGTCAAATGCAATGGTCTCTCCAGGTCATTGCAGATTCCCTTTACTTTTATACCAAATGTTACAGATTCTGATAATCGACTTGCAAGTATACACTGCTAAATATAAATAACATACAAATTTCCCAAGCATGGCTCTTCTTTCTGCTCCATTTGCACCCCATCCAGAGGTCTAATCTGTCCTGTGGTTAATGTTTAGATGAAAGTCCAAAGGGTTCACATCTGCTGTTAGCGGAGCACGATACAATGGCCCAACGGTTCATCGGCGGAGCAAGACTGCTTCCCTCCTAGGTTAATCGCACGCTAACCTCCGCTACAAAAGACTCATGTTGCCGTTGATGCCTTGTTGTTCCTCCTCCTCTGTCATGCTAATGCACTATTTACACATGCAAAAATGGAGCCATTGTGCAGAGGTGTCTGCGGCATAGGAGGAAGTAGTGTGTGTGTGCCTGTGAAAGTGTGTCTGAATCCATCTCTGGTAATAAGTGTGAATTTCTCCTCCCACGCTGCTCGGAGGAAGTCATGTGGGAATGAAGAGAAGGGTCCTATCGGAAAAACCGGGGGAAGGGCTCATTAATTTAGACTGCCTTCCCCTGTTTATACGTAATGCTTGAATAGATAGTGTGCCATTTGGACCAGAGGGTTTAATTCACTGATTTAAATGCAAGCTATATCCCATACCAGTCCGAACGACTCCCTCTTAGATCTCTCCGGTTGGGGAATACGCATTCTCATCAAATGGAGCGACCCGTTCTGAATATCTACCTTTTTAAACGTTTCTACAGATCTCCGCGGAGGAGCCGCATGTGCTATCGCTGTTGTTTTTATCTGGTAGACTGGGAAAGCTCTGGGGAGCCAGGGAACTGAATTCCATAAGCGTCCCTGCGTCTCGCTTTAATGTAATAGCTGGCAACTGAAAACTGTTTTATTTAGACATTCTCTCTTTTGAAGCGGCACATCTGGTGGCTATTGTAATGACAGTTAACATAACATTTAAGATGACTAATAATTATTCGTGACATTTGTTTACAAGCAAAAGAGATTTGTGTTTGTGGTCTTTCTGTGCCTCTCAGTAAACATTGTCTTTTGAAAGGAATTAAAGCCCATCCGGCATTTGAAACAGGTTTGCGGCTGTGTTTCAAAAGAAAACCGCAAAGCTTCACAGAGTTATAATTGCACTTTTGCCAAGGCTGTTTTCCTGAGTGCAGTGTCATCATATTTGATGACAGCTCTTTATTTCTTTCTTCATTTAGTCACTTCATAAACAACTGCTTGATCCTCAGGCAGGTGGTGTATTGACGAGATAACTCTTGACTATGGGAGTCATCTTTGTCCAAGATGTTTACGCAGAGAACATTTTGCAATACAGAGAATGTGGCTTCCTACAAAATGAGAGCATTTACAGTAACACTTCACAATACGGTTATGTTTAACATTATGGGTTGCCGGTTGTATTGACTTTAACAATGGTAGTTAATATCAATACAATTTCACATGATAGTTTACTGTGCTTTTAATGTTAACAGTTACAACTTTAGATTTTAAAACTGTATTGGTAAATACAGAAATTTACAGGAACTGAGATAAATAATAATGCTATAGTATTATTCGTTGTTAGTTTGTGTAAGCTAATGCATTAAATAATGTTACAAAACGCTGCTGTCCTTCTGAAACCTTTTATCTCCATATTTTGTGATTTTTGTTTTTGAATCATAAATCATTATTAGTCACACTTGGTCAAAGTCAAAGCAATAAAAACGTATTAAAAAGTATTTTTTTATTATTTAAGTGTTTTTCTATTTCTTGAAAAAACTGTGAATTTGAACATGCAAAGTTTTAGAAGGACAGCGACGAAATGGATCCTTGTTGTATAGTGTTATATTTTTGTTACACTATATAGGACAATCGAGGATGGTCTGTACATTTCTGAATTGCAGCTGTTGCTTAGCCGTGATAATATGTAGTTTTAAAGTATATAGTTATATGATATGATCATATATAGTAATATTTTTGAGTATTAAACCATACACTGTAAAAAATTATAGGATTTACTGTAAATTAGCAAACAGTAAAAGTTTTTTTTAAAAGTAAATGTACTCAAAAAAATTATGTTAATCTTACGAGTTGTCTTTTACAGTGTATATATTGAAACCTCAAAAAAGATGCAAAATGTTGATAATGCGTATAAATATTTTCCAAAATATCTTAAATGTGTGTTTCTGATTTCATTTCAGGTGATGCCTTTCCAGGTGCCTCAAGCCCATTCCTTAGCGGATACGTCAGCGCCTCTAATGCTCATGGAGGCCCCAACCCTCTCTCTTCTGATCCAGCCTTTCGAACCCCTAACCCAGCCAGCCTGCAAATGGCCCAGCTCTGGGCCTCCCACCCTCACGAAGGTAAGAATCACTGTATTTCTGTTTGCGGAGGAGTTGAGAAACGTCTGAGCACTTCGTAGTTTAAAACAAAGCGGGTCTGCCTTTGTGCAAGGCCGATTGAACGTATTGAGTTTAACGATTAGGTTTGCTGGCAGATCACTGACTTCAAACAAAGGCCCGAGTCAGAGCCTGGGTGACAGGCAAGAACGGGTGGACGGTCTAATGGAAAAACACACCCTCTACCATACGGGTCCGCACAGGGACTTTTTAGTAGGCTTTATATGTGAAGTTAATGGAAATCGACTCTGGAATGGAAGTGCAAGAATGTGTTCGTTGGCTGTGCTTGAACAGATAAAGGTGCAGTATTGTTTTTGATAAGCAAGTGTGTGACTGGTTAGAGCTGTCGGCGGGTGATGTGTAATATGCAGTCATGTCTCATGTGTACGATGGATTACCCCCGCTCTCCTTCTTTGGGAGTCAATAAACTAGATTTGTGTGAACGGTGTGCGACGGCTGTAGAAAAGGCAATAAAAAATCAATTTCGGCCCTGCAATCTTAATGTAGAATAGGCCACATTTGACAGCCGCTCTGCTACAATGTAATTGTAACCAATTTCTTTTTGTGAAATAGCTGGTGTTGGTCAATAGTCAATATCCAAAGCTATGACACTGGTTATGATGGACAATATTGCTGCAGTTTTACAGGTGTTCTATGTGTTTGTATTTTGCATTATCGCAAATATCAATGTGTTTGAGTTTTTTCTTTCATTTGTTTTGGCACATAGATAAGGGTTTGACTTTATGCACTCTTCAAACGTGTGCTTCTAAGCAGGATGATTCATCCAGCATCATTCCAGCCCCTGCCATTTTAAGAAGATAGAGATTTCAGTTCTCAAAATGGTTCACGTGTACACCAAACAAGTGAAAGAAAAGCAACGCCAGCTCTGTAAAAGCTTGTGGGCGGATTATTAACGAGGTTTGTCGAAGGGCCCCGTACCCATAGGCCTTTGTTTCTCGTCCCCGCTGAGAAAGTACAGATGAATTGTCTAAAACCTTGGCACGGATCATAGCAAGCCAGCTTCTCTCTGCCCGCGAAGAAACGTGATGAATAGCTGACATTGAAGTGTACTCTCGTCTCTG